>CM017799.1:6345704-7074211 GCA_008086715.1 Sitobion miscanthi
GATTTTAATTAGTGTCTGTTTGTTTTTATTCATAGCTACAGCCCTTGTTATTGTACCGGGAATATAGTGCGTACGTATAGATCACGAAGGGTTTTCATGAATGTTATAATAAAGGTAAATATTGATCTATTGTTATTTTGACAGCGCATGTCATTCAATATCAAGTGCGTGGCTAATTATCAACAAGTGTTAACGGTGATCGGTTTAAATATTTTGTATAATATTATTATATTTTATTAATCAGTATGACAGTATGATATTATTGGTGCAGTTATCAGTTTTACAAGTCTTAGCTTTACACCTATACGTTTCCGCCAAAGAAACGGAAAGCAATTTCCAATATAAATGTATTATTGCACTATTCCGGGCATAATTTATTTATTCTATTGATTGCCAGTTATTATTAATTGTACGCATGTCTTAAATATTATAATAATCGATGTAAATACGAGTGAATATAAATTGCTATTCGAAACCAAATTATATCGTTTAAAGCACGGCGCAGCTGTTACATGTAAATTCATTAAAGACGTATCATTGTTCTGTAGTTATGAAAAAATAATATAATTTTAAATATGAAATCATTCTTGAACTAATATAGTTTTGTTATATTTTCTTAGTAAGTATTTTGGTGGTCCGTTGGTAAATGTGTCTTAGAGTTTTCATAAATTACAATAATATTTTCGAACAAACATTTGTATTGTATTACGAAAAAATAATTAAATTAAAAATAAGAAATTGTGTTTTGACATACGCTGCACGACTATCAGTGAGTATAATAATTGTTCATACTTTTTATAGAAAATATTTAAAATAGTATATTATGTTTATGACTCACAACCCACCGCTAAACGGTTTCAATAATACTTTAACATAATATGTTTATAATATGTATTATATTATAACAAAATAATTTGTTTTCGTTTTGATACGTTTAAACCAAACAACGGCTTGTTAAATAAATCAGTATATACACACACGCTCGTTCTTTATACATCTCTCATGGACATATTACCTATATAATTTATTGCTGTATTTAAAAATCTTTTCAGTTTTTATCTTTTTAAATTAATAATTAGGATTATCATGTAATGCAATCCCCGCTATATTGTTCTATACAAAAAATGTCTTCCTCGGATATTCCATGAACGGCGCACTGTAATAAAATCATTTCACGATTCTCTGCAGTTTTCACTCCTACTACATTTGCATGGTAAATAATATGTTTAAATGTAATCAAATTATTGCGATTCGTCTGCTGCACTCTACGCAGCAGGTTAAATTTAAGTTTATATTAGGTAGTTCAAAAGAACTTTCTCAGTGTCTTTGTTCACCAGACGAAAAATATATCATTCGCTTTGAATCGATTCGCGTTTATAATAGGTTAGGTGTGTACCTACAATACGTACATTCAATATCGGACGGTTTATTAAATTTTCGTGATTCGAAATTATTTCGATAAATTAAGTGCGCTACGTAAAATATGTAATCGACAAATACATTTTAATACCTAGTAGAAAATGTGGTCAACTTTTGGCGAAACTTCCTTAATTTCTTTGAAAATACTCTGTAATTATATTTCAATTAAATATAGCTTTGGATTCTGTCTATTTTAATTCAATGAAAACGCATTTAGTGTTAAGTGAATTTTTTTTTTTTACAGTTATAGAGGGAAATCCTTTTATAAAACCTCCGCAGTACGTAATGCTTGACCTAACCACTTTCCCAAAGCTATTCTGTAATCGTAATTTCAATGCTATGACTTTTTCCATCTCTTGTTGCCTGTTAGCTAAACGACCAATAGCGTGATTAATTAATAATATGTATATAGATTTTTAAGTAGCATTTAAACGTTTTAAACGACCACTATTATAAATTATTGAACTTTTATCTTAAGTAATATGCATTATGAATAATATTATAATATTGTAACTATAAAAGAACTTATACGCTGAAAAAATAAAATTTTTCTACTAATAAATTTTAACGATTAATCGTATACTACTATACAGATTATTCTGAACGGAGCAAGCATTTTATTCGTTTCACAGTGTATTTTTTTTTTTAACTTGACTGTTTAAAAAGTTTTAATGCTAAAAATATAATATAACCATCTTGGAAATAATTCCGCATTCAAAATAGTAAATTCTGATACTTGAGTTTTATTCAAAATACACTCCTTTTAAGAAATTGACACGAGTTATTTTATACTATATTTATTTTAATATTACTTAAATTACATTTTAGGTATCAGCTACTGTGACGTTAGTATAATAATTTAAATATAAAATATCGTACAAAATAATTAAATCTTAAACGGATCATAATGAATTAGTAATTAAATTAAAATTGTTATAATTTGATAAACCTTAAGTTAGATTGTAGGTCAAAATAGTAGAAGAAATAATATTTTTGTCCAGCATACGATTTGGTCACGAAGGCAATAATTCTTGACAGTAAATTTAAATCAGATAATGCAATCAAATTGCAGGATAATATAGGTAAAAAAATGTATTTAAATATATTTTGTATAAAAAAAACGAATACCTAATGTCAATTGAATTTTAATAACTATTATGATATCAAAAAATATTTTTTATTACTATTTGACCGACAATGATCATTTAAGTAGACACCGTGTAAATGTTTAACGATTAAATATTGTCGCACCCAACACCTAATTTTTATACTTCGAAGTGTTATTTCGTGGTATAGCCGTATATAGCTATTTTAAAGTTGAACGTTCATTACTGTAAACTATTTAAAATCGAACAATTTTACACACATCGCGTTAAATAATGTAAAAAAAAATTACTTTTTTCTGGCAATCGGTATAATAACAATATATTCATTACTTGCATCTCACTATTACTCATAATATTATGTGGACACGTCTTGATGATTTATGACCAACGTTATCGTCACTCGTCCTTCCAATAGAAATTAACCAAATATACACAAACTCATGAATTTATATATAATTGTATATGTTTTTCGCATAAAACATTCAGTCTAAGACACATCATATTATGCAGACTTTACAGTATGTTATACAGAAAATAACTAGAACCGAAGTGTGGCGCACTTAACATTTTTTTTTTGTGTAGTTTAAAAGTTAATATTTTATCCAGAAATACACAGTTGTTATAGATACAGTAATACTTTGTATTTTATTTCAAGCACAATATTGTAACGAGTATCAGTTTAAAAAAAAAAATACAGTTGTTTGTGAATTGATTGCAATAACCACTGAAGTTGAATACGTCTCTAGAATAAACGAGAACAATAAATGGAGAAATAATATAAACGAACTGCGAAAGTATAAAACGAAAAGAAAAGTTGAGAGTTGTAGCGATAGTACTAACTAAATAAAATTACGCGGTATTCTCGTTAAATCGACTTTAGGGAATTTCGTTTTATGCCCTACCAAAATAAAAACCAAAGAAGCATAAAACAACATTTCTTTTTAATGTTCGATATTGAAATATCAATTTCTATCAATTTTCAAATACGAACCAAATATGCTTGTAAAAAAATAATTACATCAATATTTTAGAAACGTTTTCCATAATCTGGTTTATCTAATTTGTAACAAACGCACAGCTATTGTTGAACAAATTTAAAAGAACGCTTCAAAAATCTATGGTACACAAAAGGTGAAAAGGTCAACACCAGTGGAGTGACCATCCCGTATTAAAAACTACTTCTGGTCAATCATCTGCCTCACTTGTGAAAATGTAAAGAATGTTTCACAAAACTGTTTTGTATATGATTTTCCGAGGAAAATATTTTTCTTTCAAAAAATAAATTTCAAGTGACGGCCAATAATAACGTTCTATATATTATACTTTATATTAAAACACCATCTAAACGTGTATGTAATACCATTGATATCTTTTATAGTGCTCTACATACCAGATTTAGATTGATAGTACAGTGAAAACCTTTTTCAAATTGTAATTCCGTTTCCTAAAAGTGAGTTTCAAAATCCACTGTACTTCTAACAAATGATTTGTTTGATGGAAAACAAATAATTCAGTTTTGGGTATGCCGTTTTATCAGAA
The DNA here is from genome assembly GCA_008086715.1 of Sitobion miscanthi. NCBI lineage: Eukaryota > Metazoa > Arthropoda > Insecta > Hemiptera > Aphididae > Sitobion > Sitobion miscanthi. The sequence goes on from CM017799.1 coordinate 6,349,769, forward strand.
AACTAAATAAAACGTAAGATGAACAATAATAGATAACAAATGCATATTACATTTTAAAATAACAGTTCATAAAATTCCAATATTTAAGGTCTTGAATATAAACTACTGAAAACACGATACGTTTACGCCAACGTAATTTATTATACTTGTTTTTAAATATTAAATTGGATAAGGAAATTACAATAAAAAAGTAGTGTTGACAAAATTGTGAAGGAAACAAGCAAAAATGGTTGTCAGCTAATTACTAAGTTAACAAAGACAACAACCACTTTCTTAATCAATTTATCCTTATAAACCCGTTTAATACATTTTTCAATTTCACAGTAAGTTATTTATATTTATTTTCCATTAAAATCCTTCATTTTTTAATTATTCAAAATTAATTTTTAGATTATATAATATATTTTTTATAAAATAAAAATATAGATAAATTATTTTTTGTTGATTAATTTTATTTGCAAATATAAACATGGTTATAAAAATGCATATTGTTATTTTGATCGAATACGGATTTTATTAATTTAGTAATTTCAAGAATAAAATATACCTAACACATTTTTATCAAATACTCAACTACTTGTTTATTAATTACCCTGAACAAATAAATTATCCTTGGTTCAATATATTAATAGTTTGGATACAATATAATATTATTTTATTATGATTTTCCCAACATTTTTATTGAAAATGAAAAATTGTATAATTGACGAAAATAATAACTGTATTTTTTTTTAAACCGTAAACAAATTAAACCAAAATGTATAAGACCACAATAATATAATGTAATATTATATAGTGGTCAGTACCACTATTATATGTAGTAGCATTATAGGTAGTGAATTTGTATGATTGTAAAACATATTTTCTTTACGAATGTTTTCTGTATAACGTGAAAAATATCAAAGTGCGATTCAAAGTGAAAAATTGTAAAATTCAAGTCACTGCTCGTTTGTGCGGTGCAGGAATCGAATTTATTATACCTGCGTATAATAAGCAATGCGAATATTGCGAACCGTGACCAATAAATTGCATAAAACAAATAAACAACAAACCATCGCCATCGAGGGATGAATTCTCATCGATGTTCGTACAATAATTTATTAACGCATAGTAAAACGTTGCTGTAGATGCAGTGCACCTCCCCTAAAGACTTTCGTAGTCGATTTTTTTGGTTTCGATCTCGTTTCACAAACGTATTCGTGAGACGGTTGCAAACCTCTGGAAAGTACAATGCTACGTCATGCATAAAAGTATAAGTTACCTAGACAATGACTTAACCTATACCTGCATATAGTTGTAGAGCTGTTTTGTGGGAAATTTGACGGTTTACACCGATCTAACTCGCTTTTCGTGTCCTTAAAAATATTAAATGTTCGTTTTTCCTCAGCGACATCAATCGTCGGCCAAGTATATTGTAACGCATAAGATATAATATTATAATAACAAACATAACAAACACATGACATAATATTTTAATCGAATCGTAATAATATACAGTAAAACCTCTTTATAACGGACCCCGCGTAAGACGAAAATAACAATAACAGTCTCGTATAACCTGTCTCTACGTCATGTATAATATATTAGTCTCCGGAAAATCCTTTATAGAGGACAAATCATTTGGTTCCAATAGGTTACAGTTACATTAGGGCGATTGGTTTTACTGTATATTTGATTACTAAACAAATATAATATATTTTCAATAATAAATAATATATTTAATATATTTTTAATGATAAATAATAATATAATATATTGCGTAGGTGTCAATGCTACACATATCGATATAAACACAGTGGAACGCGTATTATTATTTTTTTGGTATTTTATTTTTGAAAAAAAAACGGTGCGCGCGCGTAAGACAGGTGACGGTGGCGGTGGCCGCGGGAAATAGACGTTACCTGTGCGCGGGGCCGGCGAGGGTGGTGGCGGTGGCAGTGATAACTGTTGCGCTGAGCTTGTTCTGGCTGATGCTTCTTCCGCCGTCGGTTGTCGTACGTTACTGTCGCCGTACAGTGTACAGTCGCCGCCGATGTCCGGAAACGCGGTTGACGCTGCTGCTTGGTGCGCTGCGGTGATCCGGTGTCGTAACGTCGCGCGCGCGCCCGTGAACGTGTGCGTGTGCGTGTGCGTGTACGTGTACGTGTACGGGTCCGGGTCCGGGTGTGTGTGTGTGTGTGTGTATGCGCGCGCCAAAGTCGCCGCCGCCCGAGCAACCGTCAAGCACCGGGCAAAAGTATCGGGGGGTATCGCGGACGCACCCCACCCCACCCCGCCCGCTCGCACCAGCCCCCCAACTGTCTCTCATCCCCATCCAACCGTCTAAATGCCTACGCTACACCCCCGACCGGCTCCCCGCCCGAAGCGTGCTCCAGAGCCAACTCACCCCCCACCCCCCGCTGCCACCTAACGTTTCGCCGTATGACGGCTTACGGGGCGACATCTGGTGCCGACCCTAGGAAGTAGAACTCGACTCCGCAGCCACCGCCGCATTGGACGCGTATCATTATTGTTACTTTTTTCTACATAGGTCTGCTGCACCTATGTCGGACTGCGGATAACCTGTTAACGCACACTATAATATATTATTACCAGCACCATGGTCGTTGTCGTCGTCGTCGTCGTCCGGGGAGAGCCGGGCGACACCGCGGCTGCAGCTTAACCCGGCGATGATATTTATTTTACGCTAATTATTATCCCCCTCCCCCCCCCCACACACGCACACCGCAAGCACATCCCTTGCCCTTTTGTCGGCGTTTTAAGCCGTACCCCCGCGATGACGGACTTTCGAACTTTTGGTATCTCTGGGCGGCTTCCCGCTGACTAATCACCCGTTCCCGCCGACTCTCGGCGCACCCCGCTGCAGCACCACCGATATTATAATATAGGTACATACCGTACAATACAAATTATAAAACCTGCAATATATATATACATGATCACATATTTTCGTCCTTCCAACTACACAATATGTTCAGTTATGTCGTATACATAATGCATAAAATATATTATAACAGTTAAATTTATTTTGAAAACGTTTTCTCAAAAACCGCCTCGATGTATGCAAAAATATGCAAAATTAAATTTCATTTTATTCGAATTATTCTCCTTATTTTAATACATCTGTATTGTATAATACTACTTTGTTATTTTACACATTGTACGAATTAAATTTTTGTACGGCCTGGCCATTTGGGTGGATGTCAGTAAAATATAAAAATACATTTGATATAGTTTGTGTCGCCACTGATTCACAGATAGTGTCATATCGACGATTACTGCATCGTTGGATATCACTAGCCAAACTGAAAATAAAATCAAGTGTGACAAAGCATCTCTTTAAATTCTAAGGAGATTATATCTCAAAAAATGCGTAAAATGAAAAGTATTCAAAACCTGATAATGCTTCAATTTTTGGTTAAAATATGTATCAGATAAAAAAACCCTGACGTTGAAATTATTGGTAGTGAAAATGTGTACGATGTTTAGCTCCGCATACCCCTGTGAGTCTGCATTTTCAAAAATGAATTATTTGTATAAAAAGCAAATTCTGACACCCCAGTCACCAACGTACATCGGAGCATGAAGATATAGCGTGCACTAATCACGCTCCAAATTTAAAACTACCGGTTGAGAACAAGAGACCTGTCATTTTTCTCATACTGATGCATTGTGTATTTTTTTTATTTTTTTATTTTCTACATTTATGGTATTTATTAAATTTGTTTTTTCACACATAAGGCATGAAGCACATAAAGATCTTATACCCAAACTTGTTTTATGCAAATTGCGTTTTAATGGCCCGTGAAAATGTTCCGAATTCCTAATGTGGCCCTCCGGGAATAATAATTGGTGACCCACGCACTATATTATTACAGGAGAGATGTCGCGCTATACGTCTGCGTGGTTCGACTTTGGACATTTACCGGTCGTCGCGGTTATTCGGTATTAATATTATTATATCCTTTACGACTATTAGCAATCGTATTTGGGTCCGGTTCGATATTGTATTGCAATAATAATAATAACATGACGTGACGACGATGACGAAATATGTCGATCGAGTCCGAATGGTCATTGCGACGCTATATTATACGCTCGTGCACTGCTGACACATATACGATAATATTCTACCATACATATTATTATTATTATTATCATTATCATTATTATTAATTGTTATTATTATTATTATTATTATTCGTATGTACGCGCGAAACAGAAAACATCTGGCAATAAATAATAATATCCATTTAGCTGACCATGATGTCTGCAAGAAATAATGGGGCGGTGAATGTTTTAAAAACAACGAAATTGTTGATTCTGCTGAATTTATATTTATCCCGCGACAGAGCATTTGCGTAATGATATACCACATGCCATCAAATATTATTACCCGAACCTATAAGCTCTAATGCCCTATAGAGGTGCCTAGCAGAAGGCCGATGTAGAGTTGTTGAGCATTTCTTAAGATAAAAAATAAAAACATTATAAAAACGTTATTGAACCGCACAATCACTATACGAGAAGATAAGGATGAGTACCGACAGACTACCGCGTGGTCAATTTGTATGTAGGTAGATACCGTATATTATATACCGGCTGCACGCCAATAATTAAAAAATGTAGGTTTCTACCACGTATACCGCGGGTATACAAGCATTTGCACTGCGCCTGGTTGTTCGGCCTTCGCACTGCAGGCTGAATCATTTTTTACTGGGCACGTTTGTTACTGTTAATTATGTTAAAACAATGGTTGAGTGCGCGAAGTACCTCCACGTTTATAGTTCTCTCGTAAATGAAGTCAATGTCAGAATCACGTAAGCGTTTAGGTCTAAATATTATTAACATAATTTACTCGCACCGTTCTGATTAAAGCGAACGTGTAATCCCCAAAAAACGCACCCCGGCTACGAAGTTATCGTATCTTGGAATTTCGTCGGCGTTGTTTAATTCAACCACGCCATAACAATATACAATACATTGTTCATTTTTGAACAACGACAACAACAACAACAACTATTGGGAAATTTAAAAAACAAACTATATAACTATATAAGTGCGGTAAGTAAAGTAATATACTTATATTCGCCATATTATTATTATGTTTACTTTCCAATATTTCATACACATTATCTAATGGGTTTTTATTTCAATCGTCTCGGAATTATATTTTGCAGGAGTTGTTGTTTGTAGGTAATCCTAAGTCCCCGGTGACCAACTTCTTTATTTCATTGAACTTGTCCCAACTGCTACGAACCTGTTAAAAAAAATTGAAAATTAACTTCATAAGAAATAAACGATTTTATAAGGTATCTTTTTAAATGTATTAGTATAATGTAATAATACATTTAAACAGATTATCTAATTTTTATTCCACTCAATCTATACTGCCACTGACACATTTATTATATTATTTATCGTATTAATTATTTAATTTATAACGCATAACATTTATAATTATCTATAAAAGCTGTATACTGAAGGCTACAATAAAAGAATAAAAAAAAACATATATGTTGTGGTTTTAAAATAATTTAGAATATTTTACTTACACATTTTAAAAATAGTACTGTTCACGATTACAAATAACTTTTTAAATAAAAATCGTATATAATTATCAAACTCTTGCAATGCATTACATAGTATACATTTTACATATATATGATTTATAATTACGTTTACTTAAGAGAAATGTTTTTCTGTAAGTTTCATTTGTTTAAATAATTTTTATTTGATACAAAATTATAGAATTACAAGAATTTCAATCAAACCAACTCATTTTGATTTTATTATAGCTACCCTATTATATATAAGTGATCATAACGTTATGTTATTAGGTACGTAACGTTTAATAATTGTCGTGACTAAGGGATTTTATTGGGTCGACTAAAATAAAAGAATTAAAAAAATTGACTAATTTTGTTTCAAAACTATTGTACCTAAATTATAATTGTAATGTATTAATCATGTCCAATAAATAATACCCTATAGGTATATTGTATTCAGTCCAATTTATCAAAACATTAATTTAAACGTATAAACACAATAGGTGCACATTAGTGTAAATAAGTTCGTAAATGAGTACGTGAGATTCTAAAATACTAATATACATATACGCCTGGAGCAATCACAGTACATAGTTTACAAATGATAAAACTATACATTTCGCAGAACCGATTTAGCCGTAACTATAATTTAAATTTACTACGATTTACGAAAATACAATAATATTGAACTATATGCACGTATAGCACACCTATCGCATAGGCACAAATAGGGAAGGGACTGTAGGGGCTAATAACCCCCCCCCCACCCCTCTCCCTGAAAAAAATTATATCCAACGCTATTTTCACCTAATGCACCCATGTACCTACATGTTTTTTTATTTGAAAATATTTATTGTTCACAATAACATGAAACAATACACATGAAATAAAAGATAGTCACCATTGCCTAAATCAGCGGGTCTCAACCTTTTTGTTTCATGTCACCTTAGCCACTAGTATCTATCGCCCTAACATAAATATATTAAACAATTTAAACTGCACGTTTTACGAGGGCCTTTCATTTTATTCAAAAAAATGATAATTATGCACTTTATTTGAGTTGCAGGCAGGGTTAGGCAAGATACTCAAAAATGCAGTATCGCAATATAAGATACCAGATACTTGGCTTTAGAGTATCTCGATACTAGACATTCGATACATTTGAATAAAATTAGTCACAGGGTTTTTAAAAATTGTATTCATTATTGTAGGGATAGCCACTTCGTTAAGTAATGGGAACGGCAAAGAAAATAATAAGAACGCCAAAGGTATACAAATACATATACATGTAAAAATTCCAGATATTCTAAAAAGGTACAGACGTACAGTAAAGACGTAAATTCCTGTTCAATCTTCGTGTGTCACAGATATAACTATATAAACCATGATTTATCGGTAGATTGAAAATTAATTTCCAACAATCTACGGCCTGCAGGAAATCACCAGTGACTAGTAAACTTACCTGAATATTTGTATTCGTAAAATAATTATTAAATTATGTTAAATAATAAAATAATACTTTATTTAATATTCATTTCGAGAGTAAAAAGCAGAATTGTATCGCATTAATGTATCGCGCGATACAAGATACTCGAGTATACTGGTAAAACATTTCCATTTTAATTTTACAAATAAAAAAATAAAATAATAATGAATTATAATATGCATTTTATTTGTATTGTTATATTTATTATCATATGTCATTCTGACGTTGTTGGCGATTATCAGCTAAATGGTGGGGGCGGCAATAATACGATTTTATTCGAAAAATTAATAACAAGCTTCGAAAAGCAAGTTTATTAAAATAGTAATTAAAAACTTTAATCGATCTTCTTTTCACGCCTTTTATTGAAAATTAAACAGTTGTTTTTAAGGCGTTTAGAAAGTGGTGGTAGTATTTTCTCAGTTTCATTAAACCAAAACTAAAAACAGAAATTATACAACTAAATAAATCAACGTTTTCATTGTATTAGCTATGCGTATAATTAAAAGTAAATTGTACGTTATATTATATTATTATGAAGAGAGCATGGAATTTAATGGTAGGTCAATGTATAATTTCTTTGTTCGTCATCACTTTTTCGAGTAGTACTCTACTCTAAAACCTCTATGTGACAACTATATTAATATATTAATTGTATACTTGATACCTACTAACACAACACAATTGCAACACAGGGACATACTTTCAAAACATGCAAAATCAAATAACCAAGTTATAATTAAAAAATAATAACTATTCCAATAATTTTAAATGTTTTCAAATAATATTTTTGTAAGGGTATATTATATATTCGTTTTTCGGCTATCTTTCGTAGTATTTAAGTTTAATCTTTTTAATATATATATATAATGTATTATTACAACGTACAAGTAATTAAATGTTGATATTAGTTTTAACTATTATATATTTACTTAACGACATGTCCAAAAAGACAAATAAAAAGTATCAATGATCTAGGGTTTTTTTTAAATTGCGATAACGCTTATCGCTATATCCAACCATTGTTTTAATCGTCTTAGCTAGTAAGATAATTTTTTTTTAAATCTTTCAAATTTTAAATAGATCATAATATAACATTAAGTAGGTTAAATATACATGGAATCATTCAACAGAACATGTTAATTCAGCACTTCTTTCACACTACTAAACTACACTTTTTGAAAAAAAATTAGACGTAATTTAAATAATGAATTATCATCAAATTCCTACTCTTATTCTTATAAGAATACACTCATATTCAACAAAATCCATTACTTTTCAAAAATCAGTACACAATTATAACATTACCATTATTTTAATGAAAATAAAAACTATAGCTAGTTCAAAGAAAAGACAATTTAAGATGGTAAAGACGTATTTTTTGAACTAATTAATTATAACTAATGATAAATTTTTACTTAACTTTTTGCAAGTTTTTTCAGTGGAACTTACCTTAATTTTAGTGGAACATAGCTTTAATTTAACTGGAACTTCTTAGCTCTTTGCTTTTATAAAACTCAAATGGAACTTAACTTTAATTTCATTGGAACTCAACTTTAATTTCATCGGAACTTAACTTTAATCCCAGTGGAACTTAACTTTTATAATAACTTAAATGGAACTTAACTTTAATTTCACTGGAACTTAACTTTAATTTTAAGTTTTTTTTTTATAAAAGTTGAGTTCCATCGAAATTAAAATTAAGTTCCAGTGAAATTAAAGTTAAGTTCCATTTAAGTTTTATAAAAGTTAAGTTCCAGTGAAATTAAAGTTAAGTTCCATTTAAGTTTTTATAAAAGTTAAGTTCCATCGAAATTAAAGTTGAGTTCCAATAAAATTAAAGTTAAGTTCCAATTAAGTTTTTTTTTATAAAAGTTAAGTTCCATCGAAAATTAAAGTTAAGTTCCGACGAAATTAAGGAATTTAACTTTTATAAAACTTAAATGGAACTTAACTTTAATTTCATTGGAACTTAACTTTAATTTCACTGGAACTTAACTTTTATAAAACTTAAATGGAACTTAACTTTAATTTCACTGGAACTTAACTTTAATTTTAAGTTTTTTTTTATAAAAGTTAAGTTCCATCGAAAATTAAAGTTAAGTTCCATTTAAGTTTTTTTATAAAAGTTAAGTTCCATCGAAAATTAAAGTTAAGTTCCGACGAAATTAAGGAACTTAACTTTTATAAAACTTAAATGGAACTTAACTTTAATTTCACTGGAACTTAACTTTTATAAAAAAAACTTAAATGGAACTTAACTTTAATTTCACTGGAACTTAACTTTAATTTTCGATGGAACTTAACTTTTATAAAAAAACTTAAAATTAAAGTTAAGTTCCAGTGAAATTAAAGTTAAGTTCCACCGAAATTAAAGTTAAGTTCCATTTAAGTTTTTTTATAAAAGTTAAGTTCCATCGAAAATTAAAGTTAGTTCCAATGAATAAAGTTAAGTTCCACCCAAGTTTTATAAAAGTTGAGTTCATCGAAATTAAAGTTAAGTTCCAATGAAATTAAAGTTAAGTTCCATTTAAGTTTTTTTATAAAGTTAAGTTCCTTAATTTCGTCGGAACTTAACTTTAATTTTCGATGGAACTTAACTTATAAAAAAAACTTAATGGAACTTAACTTTTATAAAAAACTTAAATGGAACTTAACTTTAATTTCACTGGAACTTAACTTTAATTTCGATGGAACTTAACTTTATAAAAAAACTTAATGGAACTTAACTTTAATTTTATTGGAACTCAACTTTAATTTCGATAGAACTTAACTTTATAATCGGTGGAACTTACTTTAAATTCGGTGGAACTTAGCTTTTATAAAAACTTAAATGGAACTTAACTTTAATTTAAGTTTTTTTTATAAAGTTAAGTTCCATCGAAATTAAGTTAAGTTCCATTTAAGTTTTTTTATAAAGTTAAGTTCCATCGAAAATTAAAGTTAAGTTCCGACGAAATTAAGGAACTTAACTTTTATAAACTTTTTAAAATGGAAATGAACTTAACTTTATTTCACTGGAACTTAACTTTTTAAAAAAACTTAAATGGAACTTAACTTTAATTTCACTGGACTTAACTTTAATTTTCGATGGAACTTAACTTTTATAAAAAAACTTAAAATTAAAGTTAAGTTCCAGTGAAATTAAAGTTAAGTTCCACCGAAATTAAAGTTAAGTTCCATTTAAGTTTTTTTATAAAAGTTAAGTTCCATCGAAAATTAAAGTTAGGTTCCAATGAAATTAAAGTTAAGTTCCACCCAAGTTTTATAAAAGTTGAGTTCCATCGAAATTAAAGTTAAGTTCCAATGAAATTAAAGTTAAGTTCCATTTAAGTTTTATAAAAGTTAAGTTCCTTAATTTCGTCGGAACTTAACTTTAATTTTCGATGGAACTTAACTTTTATAAAAAAACTTAAATGGAACTTAACTTTTATAAAAACTTAAATGGAACTTAACTTTAATTTCACTGGAACTTAACTTTAATTTTCGATGGAACTTAACTTTTATAAAAAAAACTTAAATGGAACTTAACTTTAATTTTATTGGAACTCAACTTTAATTTCGATAGAACTTAACTTTATAATCGGTGGAACTTAACTTTAAATTCGGTGGAACTTAGCTTTTATAAAAACTTAAATGGAACTTAACTTTAATTTCGATGGAACTTAACTGTTACAAAACTTGGGTGGAACCCAACTTTAATTTCATTGGAACCTAACTTCAATTTCAACGGAACTTAACTTTAAATTCAGTGGAACTTAAAAAACTGGAAAAAATGGATTTCAGTTAAATGTGTCTTGAAAACTATGAAATCGCGTATAAAAGTGTAAAATATGTCCAATATGCATTTATATGCAAAATTTAATTTAAAACTAGCTTTGTAAATTCATGAAACGCATTTTTTTCGTACTCTGCTATTTTTGTGATTATGTAAAACAAATATGCAAATTCTACAAGTCCTCCGCCCTAGTTATTAGCAACGATACAGAAAAAGTATACATTATAAATGTTAAACTATAATAGTGTACAAATTATAATATATAATAGAAAACTAAGCGTAATGTGTTCAATGAATTTTGATTATAATACCTAAAGCAGGGCTTGAAATCGTTATTAATTTAATCGGTTAGGTTAGGTAAAATTTTTTGGATACCGGTTACCGTTTTTATATCGGTCCTGTTGCTAGCGGTAACCAATTACCGGTACTAAATTCAAAAATAAAGGTTACCGTTAAGTGATAACCACTTCCAAAAAATTTCGGTTACCGGTAACCGATTTAATACCGGTTTTCTAAAAAAAACTGTACTACACATTTGTACCCGTATACTTAATACAATATTCGTGTAGTTATTGGAATCAAGCTATTTTTAGATTTTCCAGTACAATATACGATTAGGGAGACCGGGACTATCGACTATCGAGTACCATCATTACTCATTACCAACCAACGATATTTTATGTCATAGGTAGGTATGATATAAAAATGTAGAATAGCAATTATTTGAACTATTATTACAAGAATTAAGACTAGGGAAAAAAAACGAATATATAATAGTATGGTTTAAGAATAGTCTTAAGAAGTTATTATTTATTATACCATTAGTAGCTACGAACGTAAGCTATCGTATTAACGAGCGTATAATCATTTATGTAGCTAAAATAAATTAAACATAATATTATTACAGTTCATACGTAACGGTAGTCAGTATTTATAAATACCGGTAATCGGTTCTTAACCGGTTAAAACATATTACGTTATTATAACGTTTTATGTTAGCTGAAAAATTGTCACGGTAACCGGTAACTGATAACCGGGAACGCAAATAGGTTTATAATAACGATAACCGATTATAGGTTCCCCAAAATTCCGGGAATTTACCCGGTATAGGTAAAAACCGATAACCGGTTTCAAGCCCTACTTTAAAGTGTACATAGTTTCACTGCACTTTGTATAATTGTATGGTTAAACAAAAAAATATTAAGCAAAGGTCTACAGTAATTTTTATCAAATATCAACTTATAGACAAATTATATTGGTTTATACTATCGATATAACGATAAGTTTTTTTTTAATCATACACGATCAAATATGCAATTATTGTTCCATTCCTTTCATGTATGTTTTTTTCATTGGTTGTTACTTGTTATACATATAAGATATACACAACACTCACAAAGCGTATTTTATTGTGAATGTTAATCGACTGTCATGTAAATAATATTATTTCTAAATATTATGGAATAAATCAAAAAGAGTATATTTTGTAGAAGAGTAATAATATAAAATGCCCTCCTTTTTTTCTACCGTTTTCTTCTAAGAATATTTACAAGTGTAATATTTCCTATACCTACTAGAGATATTTCAACAGACATTTTTTAATTTTACTCTTACATGTGGGATAAAATAAAGTTACATATTATTAAATTTAAAAAAATTAATTGTTTATAACTCCGGTGAATTATACTAAGATTATATATTGACTAATTATTTAAATTATATTTTCAATAGCATTATTATTTTACTAAGAATAGTATGTACCTAATCAAACTACCTGCATTTGTAATAATTACCATAACGGCTTGTGAACTCATATGAATATAGAAAATCATCACTATTTATTTAAGGTTATTTACATATTTGAGATGCTAAATTATAATTATATCATGCTTTGTACAAAAACTAAACAAAATATAATCTAATAATATTATGATATTATTATCAAATTTATTTTGAAATTATAATCGAAAATCTTGAAATAGTTCAATGCATTAGTGAGTGTTAAGTAGTAACTAGTGTTGTACATGGATTTTAGTTTAGATTCATTCGGTATTCAGAACATTACGAAGACATTACACTGCTACATCAAAGAAATCTAATCAAATTGTACAATACAATTTTAAACTTTTATAACGATTGGGGTCAGGTCTCAAAAATAATAGAAAAAAGAAAATGGATTCTACAAATGAAAGAATTAGGAATCAACAAAATAACTCAATTTAAATTTACAGTATAGCAACTATATTTGACTTTTTTTATCCGTTACGAAAGTTTCGGTATACATTTTTAATATAACATAATATCACTGTACTCGTATTATAATAAAAAAATATAATATTAACCTTAGTAAAATTATTATTAAGGTTTAACTCAAGTTGACTTGATAAAAAAAAATCAACATTATATAATTAATACTCACAGTCCTAAATTTGAAAAAAAAACCATTAAATACCATCAATGAAAACTCAAACATTTCTATTACATTTGATGGATTTAATTTACATACATCATAAAAATTCTCGGGACACAATTATAAGTCAACTAGGCATATTGGGATGAATAGGACATACCTAATTTACAGCCAGCCATCCCTTATTACATGACAAATGTTGCCCTCTACAGCTATTTAAAAATTACCAACGACCAAAGAGCTTTTAAAAAATAATTATAGAATATTCCACTCAAAATTAACAAATCACACAAGCCCAATTCTTCATTGTCATAACACTTGTTTGTCTTTTTCACGTTACCACAAACAGTTAATTACCGTCGATTGAAAAAAATAAATATTGATGATTTATTTACCAGATTTTACATAATACCTATGATAAAAAGCTTAAGTAAAATAGTTATTCTGAGGTTAGGTAACTAAATGATCTCCTATTCGTGTGTTTCATACATAACCATATTATTGTTTTTATTCTCTCCTCCATTGACTATTCTTTCTCGAGTGATAGTTTTTGTACTTAGCTTATGAATTTAAAGAAAAAAGTTAGTTCATTAATAAATAACTGATAATTTTTATGTTAAACAGATCTATAAGATCCAAATGATTCAAATTGGCGGGATAAATAGTTTAACAACTATCGAAAAAAAATAATTTTTTTTATTTTTTATAAATATGTAACATAGGCGGAAATCCATAAAATTTCAGGCGTGGCTAACATTATTAACATCGGTGTATAAGCGGGGGGCTTCGATCCTACAAAACTAAAAAAGGAGGGGGTATGACGGACTTTTGGGGGGCTAAGCCCCCTCAAGCCACTCTCCTCCGATTTCTTCTAATAGTAGGTAGGTAGTTACGTACTTACATTTATGTTGATGCGCTTTTGAATATATCGGAATAATGCGGAAGACAACATTATAATACTTTAAACTTAATTTGTATTCTACAAAATATAGTTAAACTTTTAAAAGCAATCTGTAGTTCGTTTATTTAAATCTACTGTACGGCTATGATGCTATAATGCTAAATTGACCTAAAAGTGAGGTACTAATGTATTATTTCAATAAACTATGTAACTATACGTTGGGGTAATAACCATATAAATAAACAATAGGGTGCTAAACAGTAAAATTACCTACCCATCAAAAATGTATACCATGTAGTATGTACATTATCATTTAAGATCCCGCTACCTGCTCAAATCTTACAAGTAGTTTAATTTTAACACAATCATTCTGTTTGGTCGTCAATAACCAATAACGGACCTTTTTTTTTAGTTTCGAGAAATATTTTATTATGAAAATAATAAAACATTTCTACAATGTAATTGGCAACTTCAATCTCCGTAGACATATATATAAGTACATATTTACATTCAAGATACTATTATGTTGTCATAGCTATATAAAATGTGCTGTTTATTATGACGTCTATCCGACGCTAATAGGTTAGTTATCACATCCATACTTACCTACGTTGCTGATGTTTTATTTTTACTGATAAGTGATAATTTTTACGACGACGAGTAATACATCTTGTGCACAAACTTTATCTTATATACCTATTATAATTTATATTATTTAATCCAATATTTATTGTCACTAATTGGAATATTATATATTTTCTCAAATCGATATTGTTTATACAGAATGATTTATTAAGCATGCTCACCTTATTTTTCAATAATGAATTTATTCAGATTTTGATTTTAGGAATTTTTGAATAATATGTAGGTATACTTAAATACCACATTAACGAATTCTTGAGATATTTGTACTACCTAAGAGTGTCCTACGGAGATACAATCTTCTATTTATCAAATGAGCGGACAGTATATAAATGTATAAAAGAATATCATTTTAATTGGAAATAGATCACATTTTAATATAGGAATATCAAAGGCAAAATATCCATTTAAGTGTTTAACTTTAACGTCTTTAACCATACTAAATATTTATTATACCCCGAGGACATCAAATCAAATATCAAATTTATAACAACATCAAAATATGTTACGCATATTAAAATATAAAAAGATGCAAATATTTCTACGAAAATGAAAATAGCATTATGTCTTCCAAGATTTTTAATGTTAAACAAAATTAATTTAACGATAATATATGCAAATACACTGTTTTATCTTATCGTCGTTCGCGCATTTAAAAGTAGGTAGGTACATATTTCTTATCTTGTCGTAGAATTCTTATTGTTGAAGAAAAATGATATCCTCTCATTCGTTCTTTTAATAAATTTGCATAAGACCTGACGCTGAAAACAAACAGTGCGCTATCTTCAGCTTATCCTAATATTTTGTTAAATCTCGCGTATAATGGCATACGGCCGATAAGCCCAATGAATCAACCATGTAATTCTATGCCAACGAAATATTGAACACTATTTTGCCATTTAAATGAGATTACCTTAAATGGAATCGTATGGATGAGTATTAGTGCATACAAATATATATATTGACATTATCGGCACAGCAAAATCCGTTATAAATTATCATCCACGCGGAATGCCAAAGGTCAAATTACGAGTTCGAAACTCTCCACATACTGTATAGACTATAGGTATCTAATTTACGTTCGAAAACCGAATTCGTTAAAAACCCATCACGCAATAAACATAAATGTATAGGCGCCATTCGTAGGTATAGTCATATTTTCTGATTCCAGCCCATTTCAATATTTTACGATTAATTTAATTAGAACATTTTCAATTGAACAAAGTACCATACTAACTATATATTATAGTATCGTTATTTCTGCATCGTACCAACGCACTGATTCTCGTAATTTTGATTCTACAAATTATTAATTTGAAAGTTATTCGATTATTGCTATTGAAATATAAATTTTGTATACTGTATTAATGAGTTCTAAGTATCATATAATATAATATTAAATTATAATTTCCAGAGTGATAGGTATTATCATTGGAAAATAATAAGATAATCAAAATCAATTTGAAAGACACAGTATTATTATTTATTGATTTTTATTGATTCATAAAGTAATAAATTGTGTGTAATAAATAATAATAATATTTTCATAAATATATGAAATTCTGATCGGCGTTTTCAAATATTCGGGTCAAATTTAAAAATTGAATTAAATACCGATTATATTATTATAAGCTTATGAAATTTACTTAATGTATGAACAATATTACAGGCTGTAGCTTTATTAAAACAAAAAAATTACTATCGATCGATTATTACGATGATATATAATTATGCACGTCACCTGTATGGCTGTTGTATAATATGGCTGATCCCAATCATTTGTAATTTTAAAACCACTTATTAGTTATTATAACTTGTAACTATTATTGAAATATTATTTTACCAACATCACAACAACAAAAAATGAGTTCGTTAGACTATTCAGAAAACTAAACAATTTATTTAAAAAACATGTCGAGTTAAATAATAATTTAACCTATCTAATACCTACCTATCATAATAGTATACGCTCAGTCGTATACGTATTCTAATTTAATTCAAATGATTTCAGATTTAATATCGATGTTAATATTATTGCGCTTAACGTATCTGTATACCATTTCAAATGTCATATTTTTCTATAGACTTCAAACTGTCTCTAAATATGAGAAATTGAGCTATTAAAATAAATAATCATAAATTCTATTTGTTATAATGTGTATGGGCCGTAAATAATATATTATAACACTGTTTTTAAGGCTGACCTGTAACGTGTCCGGCGTAACGACGCGCGTCGTTATACACAAGTTACCGAACTGTTGTGTGGCTATTGATTATCTTAGTATTTCATTTAACTCAACGTTTCCCGCACAAATTACTCTTGGCAACACATTTCACCGTACAATATAGGCTCAAGTATAATATTATTCTGTATAAATAATATTCGAGTTGTTATAGAAATAATATTATAAAAAATACAAAACCAAAAATTGTAATACACGTATAAACACTGCGCATTGCTTTAAAAATTATAGAATGTATTTGATTAAATAATTTTTTTTCTTCTATTTCACCGAGAATTCAATGCTCATGACCTTATTGGCTGTCGAAGCAGAAGTTTATAATTTCAAGACCAATAAAATAAAATAAAAAAATATTATAAAAATAATTGTTTCCAGTGTTATAGCGCATTGTTCAATTGTTGTAGGTAACTTGAATACCCGATGTATTAATATTATTCAGCTATTGTAATACAGTTTCTTTATTATATCGATGCATTAGTTGATGTAAATGAAAATATGAAACACTCAATTATAATGCTCCGGTAAAATAACAACTATACACTAAATCATCGCACATTTCCGGGATATTATTCTATTTTAAAACCGACTTGGCATTTAATTTTTTAATAATAATAGTTCACAAAAACAAACCAATTATTATAAATAACAATACAAATAATTGGTTCACTTAAAACTGTTTTTAAATAATCTCGTTTTTGTGTTATTATATATTTTGTAATCACACTTGGAGGTAAAATAAGTACCCATCCTAAAAGTTTCGAGTTTCACCAGTAGAATTGTATCCTCTGCTTGTACTTGTCAGATATATTTTTTTTTTTATATAAACAATATAGTAAAAGTTTCTCTAAGCATAATATAAAATGTTACCAGAAAATAAAAAATAATAAAAACAATTTATTTATTTTCATTATTTTATTTTAACTAAAAATAATAACATACCTATATAGCAACTAACCAGAGCTGGTGTTATCGAAGTGTGATATAACGTTTAGAATATGTTCATTTTCATACTAAATATTCAAATCAAATTAAACTGTAATATGTTCTTATGATAGGTATATCGTATACACCGAATCATGTACAGTAAAATAATGATTTTGGATAATTTAAGAATTAATAGCAAAAAACCATACGATTAAAGCGACTTTATCTAATAATTATTTATCAATAAATTTTCAGTTTTTCTGATCACCGTTGGGCAGCTGTTATAATTTAAAAGCTTAACGTATCGCATCTTCCCTAAAAATCTTTCCCTCTCCTTAAAAATCGCCCTCGGCCTGATTGTGTCTTATTTTTTTAAGAACTACTTTGTATAAACATGATACTACCATTGAAGTAGTACTACAAATTTAAAGAAACTTTAACTTTTGTCATTTTTAAATCACTTTTTACTTTTTAGATATTAATTTTATCTGTTCTCGATAGTTTACAAACGATTTACATATTTTGTATTGTTTTAACTTTTAAACTTATAAACCATTTTAATATTTAATTTTTTACTGAGTAGAGCAAAGAATGCATCAGTGTTATAATAATGATGGGGTTTTTCTTTTTAGTTTTTAAGCAATATAAAAGCATTTCTACATGGCCCTATATGGTATATTAAGTCACTTTTAAAATTGGAAATTTCATCTAAATGGTTGTTTTATTATAAAATATGTTTTTTCGTAGAATTTTGTATAATTAATCATAAAAATAATAATGGAACGGAACTTCTATATTTGTATTTGTTGTTAAAAACACCAACTGAAAGTAGATATTTAAATTTTAAAATTATTACTTATATTATATTATTATTATAAATTAAATCTGATTCTTATTGTCCAAGTAGTTTAACTGTGTTTATTTGATATTGAATTGATATAATTACATACAATTTCTCTTTTATGAAATAACGATGATCCTCTTAAAATCGTTATAACATATTTAACTTAATATTAACTTCATCATAGTTCAAACCGACAATAAAATAATACACATATAATGTTTGTATTGAATCTCAGGCAAATCTTTTTCGGTTCGTAATTTATGCAAATTACTTAAAATTAAAATAAAGTTGAATTGAGTAAATGGAGTGGGTAATGAGTAATACTTTCAAAAATTATAATAAAAATATATCAAAAATGTAAATTAATAAAACACAAATAGACGACATTAAATACAAGGTAATTATATAATAAAAAAACACTCAATATTTCAAAAACTATAAACGTTTTTCAACGTTATATATTAATATTAATACGTTATATATAAATATTTGAATAAAAACTATAGTTTTACTATTTAATTAAATTAAATCATTTACAATCTTCGAGATAATGAGTGTTTACTGTTAAATAAATCACCTGTTTATGCAACTAATGTAAGTAATCACTACCTAGTAGAATATTCGTTAAAAGATATAATATATAGGCTAACATGGTCATTATTATATTATTATAATATAACCATTACTTTACCATTACTCCATAATTTTCCCAAAAACTTGCTTAAATATAACATTCTTTTGCCCCAGTTAAAAAATCTGAAATCCTTTTGTTCTGTATTTAAATTATTCCAAGATAAAAGAGTCATAATTAATAGGTGTGAATAAATAATAGAATTAGAACCTCATAAATCATGTAATTTTGTTAAATAAAAATAATAATATTCATTATATTATATAAAAAAAAAGTTAAAAGACGCCTGAACACAATACGATGTATATTTTATTAAGGTACACATGCAGGATGCTCTTTTGGATACTAATTACATAACCCACATTAAATGTTTTTATCAATGATTTACATTTACGCGAAGTTTGAAAGTTAATATTCTGTATAGTACTAAAGTTTATAATGGTGTTTAGTATTAACATTTTAAAATTATTATATTATTACAATATCCCGACAGCTATACACTGGAACGCAAAATTAAATTGTATTATTTGCTTATTTTAATAACTTTTTTTTTTAGTCATGTATACTATAATATTATATAAGGAAGTATGTGAAGTATAATAAAAAAGTACCCAAACATTTTCGTGTAACAACTTCTTAAAATTTCATCAAAATATTACTTTAAATTTATAGAGGTAATTTTTTTAAATGGCAACCTCTACTTTAAATTTCATATTTGCAGTAGAATATACTATTTTTGAAAGTTAACTAAGTCCAGACGATTACCAAAATACCTCTCCACTCCACTCATTCACTGCTGATGCCATGCATTTTGTTGTATCACCAGTGAACATCATCAAACTTATAGAATATTAAATTATCTATTTATAAATTATCAAACTAAATCATAATATACTATTTCGCTGTTTAAATATATTTTATTATTATTGATATGTACATTGTGCAAGTTATACTAGCTGTTGATTTACAGCAGTATAAAAAAATACAATTTTTACATTAAGGGTGGTTTCATCTTAATTTATCAGTTAGCTTAATTCGTACCCATGTGGTTGTTTTTGTATAAATTAATATAACAAAAACATTTTAAAGGAAACTTGTTACCTATTTACCCATTCGCTGTCTCCGTCATGTGTCATATACCTACGTAAAACGTAACACATTTTACGCTCTAGATAGTCGATATAAACCTCTAATATTTTAAATATAAAGTTAATTTACCTATTATCATATTTATGTAAATGAGTAGAATATGTTCCATCGACGTTTTTCTTCGCTATTTTAATAGCAATGTGAGATAAAAATATTTTTACTGTAATATATTCTATATATTATGATTGTAACTAACTTGGCTCATTGCTAGATATTTATATAATTTTAACATACACTTTAAGGAAACGAGATGCTTTAAATATGAATCTAAAAATAAGTGTCGACGTCTTCAATTGAAGAAAACATACAAAAAATTTGTAATTTGAAAATGGTATTGGTAAACAATTTTAAACAATTTCACAGTAACTAATACCTGAAATTAAAAATACATATTACTAAATTTAGTCCTTCAATTAAGTACTGATTTAAATTTAAACTATAATTACTACATTTTCACTGAATTGTCTGTTTTAGTAAAAAAAAAAAACTTTGAAAATTAGTTAATTTCCTAAATTAATATAATTTTAAAGTCATTGATAAAATAAAATAAAATGTAACACGGCGCAATGCTTATGCAAAATGGATACATGCGTGTTCAGGCATTGAACAAAAAGGATGGTTCTTTAAAAGGAAAACTACCTATTTCTTGAAAAGTTGTACGACTAATTAACTATTCGTTTAAACTTTGATTTCTATGCAATAAAATTCTCAGAAAAATATTTGGCTTTAGACTATAATTTCTGCCCATTTATAAAAGTAATAACTTAAAAAAATTAACGATAAGAAATAGTAAAAAATTCAAATTTATTTTTCAACGACATTTCAAGGGTGTATCTACAAATCATATTTTCATAAACGTTGAAATTCCCGATGAAAAAAGTATTTACCTTAAAAAGAATCACTTTGTACCTTAAACTGTTATAGTTTTGTTAAGAAAGAACTAATAAAAAGTGATGTGTCTTGTGACATCTGACACTGTAGTCTCTAAGCTATACATTCCAGATCTCTGACCTGCTACTTTGATTTATTAAAAGAAAAAAAATCATTATTTACACAGTAAAAATGAGTATGAATAAAATATAATGTTTTGATCACAGGAAAATTCATCAATATGACTATATTTATTCTTCAGGTGTACGACAAAAATAACTATTTTATTCTTTGTCAATATTTTAGTTACGAGATTCTGTATTTGATCCTTCGAGCAGTCCATTACAGTGGCGTAAATTGAGCTAAATTGTTAGGAAGGTTGCAATAAGTTTCTAGGTTGGACAGACTTTTGGGGGGCTTAGCCATCCACACCTCCCTAAAATGTTTTTTTTTATTCTATATTTACCATTACAAGTACGTAAACTCAACAAAACTATTTTAACCTTAAAGGCTTAAACATATATTGTCATATATTGTATCTATTGGTAATTGGTATGTATTATGAATATGCACTTTAATTAATAGGTTAATGATTACTAAGTAATCTTGCTCGTCCTTGTCCTTCATTTGGTTGAACATTTCAAGTAAACTTTTTTTTTCTTCATCAGTGAATACAAATAGACATTGTTTTTTACACCTATAGATCATCCATTTTATTTTAATATGATTATATTATTTAGTAATAAAAATAAGAAGTGTACATACGTGCATATGGTTGCTGGTAATTTTTCAAGAATTTCTTTTCCAGCGTAATTTATATAAGATTCACCTCGTACTTTCGCATTTTTAATAATGTTACGTTTATATTTTTCGCTGTTTATTACACCTTTCTTCCTTTTTGACGTTTCAAGAATTTCTGTCTCGGAATCAGTCAGAATTCATTTTCAAAAATAAAATAACAGTTCACACTATACTTTACTGTAGTAAAGGCTACGATATACTGAATTACATTTCACTGATTACAGCACATTATGATGGTTATGGATAATATTGACAAAAATATTATATATTAATGATAGTGAATTTCTTGGTATTTTGTTCAACACGTAGTATAATTGTATAATATTAATAGTACATTAATTTGTTTCCATACAACTAAGATAACATAAATTCAAAATAATTATATATATAAGATGTTTCTGCAGTAAAGTGAAATTTCCAAACACTATATTTAGCGTTTGGATGGTCGGATTTGACTCCTTTCTACAGTAAACGATGTATTTACGCATGCTTAACGAAAAGTGATAATAAAATTGAAAAAAATGGACTCGTCCCGTTTCTGCAGTTAGCGATTCACTTACCGACTACCGTCAATAAAATATGTATAATTTTCTTAAAGAATATATGAATACATAAAATACAACAATTCTTTTATTTTATAAAATTTATATTTTAAATAACAGCTGCCATTTTGATATTTATAATATGTACTATTTATATTTGTATGTATAAATACATATTTATCACTTTTATATTACACAAATTAACTAAAACATTTACTACTATTTATTTTATGTAGGTAACTAGTTACAGACTTTTAACTTCGAATTAAGGTAGAAGTAGATATTTAACAAAATATCCCTAACTATTTAATGAATTAAATTAATATAAATATAATTTCAATAAATTGTATACGAATAATAAATATATGATATGAAATTAATTATTCACTATATTTAGGTTTTGATCTTTTTCCTGGGGAATGGAGGATTTCTTCAGATAAGCTAACATTTTTCTCAGCATTTGTATTAGTATTTTTCCAATAAACAGGTACAACAACAGTACCAAAATAATACAAAAAAAAAAAACCAAAATAAATTTAATTTGCTCAATAATATAATATACCTTAATAATTAATTTAAAAATTAACTTACAAATCAAATATAAATTTTTTTGTTTGTCAAAATTGTAGTTTAAAGGGCTACTTTAAACTTAATACATACTAAACAATTATACGAATTTTAAAAAAAAATAGACACTTAGATACTTTCGACTTTTTCGATATTTTTACAATACATTTATCCATTTTAGCAAGTTGTCGAAACACTTTAATTTTGAATCGTTCGCGGATAAGAAATAAAATAATACAAGTGCCAAAATAAATGCATATATAGAACAAACAAATAATAATTTTAAACTATGAAACACGTTTTCACCATCAGCTGCCATTAAGACTCGAGTCAGCCGATCACAATAAAATATAAATATACATATTGGTATAATAATAGAAAATGGTTAGTAACAAAACTATAAATAAACGTGGAAAGGATAAAATATTATAATAATTCCAGTGCTTCAAAACAAAGTTAAACATTGGTTCTCAAAATATAAATGTTTAATTTATTATTATATTGATATTTCAATTTTTCGAAAACTGAAATCGTGATTTTTCGGAGTCACAAAAAGATACTCTGCGACCCTTTGATATTTTCAGGGGTCGCAAGTGCAACCCCGTGCAACCCCCAGTTTACGCCGCTGGTCCATTATCAACAATGGTATCCGTTCATACACTCCTAGTCCTACATTTCTGTCCTAGTGGTTGATATTTGGAGATTATTGATTTATTTTGTACGAGTGTAATACAAAGAACTATTAGGGAACACCATTAGCATATTATGGTAATAACAATAATATATCATGCATTAATTCAATCAATTAATGTGTTTGAATTGATATATTATTATGTGCATATAGGCTGTTGAATATTTATGAATAATTATAATTCGCATTAAAAATAACACACCAGAATTAATTTCGTATACTTCGAGTTGATAAAAAATCATAATTCAAGATTTAGACCAAATTTTTTTCCATGTTAGCAACCTTATAATTTGTTATTAAACCTACTAGATGTTTATTATGTACATTTAAATAATACTAGTAACTAATATGTTTGGGTTTTTTTTTACAAAATATGTTGTTATAATGTTAACTGTTAATATACAAACCACAAATCATAAAATAACTATAGTAGAATAGATTGGAGATAACATGTTATATTGTTATCATCGTTATGCCAAAAAAAAAATCAATTTCATATCTACGGTATGTCCCTCCATATTCAAAAAAATGACACAGTCGCATAACTATCCGATAAAGATCGGATGCAGTCATTTTAATTTAAATATCACAATATTGTAAATTGTAATAATTTAATTCCTTAACAGTTATGTTTATACAACAATTTTTTTTTTAAATCAAAGACTGTTTCAATATATTTTAACACTTCTCCGTAGGTACTTTAATTAATGCACAAAAACAATAGTACAAATAATTTACATATTGTTCATAATATTATTATACAAATAAGCTTACAGAATACGGAGACTGGCCATTGTTGATAATACGTCTTGCTACACTTACCTTGGCACAAAACGGTGTCTTAAATTATGGTTTGATTAACGATATCGCATTAGAAAACTAATTTGGAACCAAGTTTACAATAATGTTAAAGTCGTTTATCAAATTTCAAACGCTCGTAGCTCTCTGTACAAACGAAAACATTTTTGAATAAATATATATTTATATGAGAAATTTGTATATCAAACAATAATATGCCAAGTGCCTACCAATATAATTGCATACCAATCAGGCAATAACCTACTATATTCGACCTAAAGTGTTTTTGTACCGACATAGCTGGTTAGGGCGGGTTGTATTGGCAAAAATGTAATGATGCGAAATTGAAACGACAATAAATCAGTTTATGTCCAGTCATTGGTCGATACGGAAAAACAAAACACTTTTCCTTTACCTGCACATTTTGCACTGGTTTTCGTGAAAAGAATGGTAGATTGCCTCTGGGGTTACTAATTTCGGAAATGAAACACAACATCCGTTTTCAAAATGATATGGTCAAACAATAGTGAATACGCACAAAGCGCAGTTATACTCAATTCAATCATAATATATACCTACTACGCAATGTGCACCGCTGATTGCAATTATTATATAATTTTGTTTTCGTTTCGCCCAATGGTATGGCTGACCTAACGTATTAATTTATTCTGTGCGTAAATTTATGTTGCATTATTTACCATGTGAATTTTAGAATTCTAAAATATTAAAGTATCACACTAATAAGTAATATGTAGGTACCTACTAACTAATGTTAGATTATATAACATAATACCTATATCTATATGCTTAAAATATGACCTTAGGTACCTAAAGGCGAATGATATGATGTCCCATGTTTAATGAGAAAAAGAAAAAAGTAAAAATGCTTTATTTCACACTTATACTATATATGTGAGCAACGTAACTATAAACAGTTTGAACTGTAAAATTCTAAAGACGACTGATCGGCTTAAGAGGTAATTTACATTATACGTACGATTTGTTTCACATAGCTTTAAAGTTTAAGACAACTGTTTTGATCGTAAAAAATCTTCTAAACTCGCATTAATTTCTCAGAAAAATATTCTACTTCAGAATATTTAAAGAGTATGCTGCAGACATTCAAAACGTTTAAAAACTAAAAAAAAATAATAACAATTAAGAACAGTAAAAACATCGGTTTTCTTCAAAAATATTCTTTAAAAACGATTTCCAAAATATGCTTTTTGAGCTATACTGAGAATCACCCCCGTTTGTAATAATAATATTTCGTTTTATTGAATTGCACAGCTGCCGAAGACCATACACACAAAACGATTTTTAAATTTGGAAACAATTTTATAGTTTAAGATACAATACTAAAGACAGTAGGTCACAAGTGAGTCAAGGTAATGGATTATGTTACATTTGAATTCAATGATATAATAGCATTGTATAAGAAACGCCATTTTGAGCGAAGACAGTCAGTCAGCCTATGATATAAAACTAAGTATATATTTTTATGATATTATTGTGAATAAAGTAATTTATATTTAACCTATTTAGACGAATTTAGTTTTAAATCTTTAATATTAGTAAATTTATATTTAGCTATAAAAGTTGAACATTTTATAAATTTTTAACTACTAAATATAATTTGTACATTTTCAATTTCAAAATTTAAACTTTAAATGATTATAAAAAAAAAAACATGAATATGTATTTTTAATATTTTCATCTGCTATTGTAACAATATACCAAGAGCCTTGTATTAATTTTTCACGCTCTTTGACCCAACAAATAAAATGTTATTGATATTAATAAAAAAAAAAACTAAAAAAATTTAAATTTGAAATTGTCCGTAAACAGCTCAAAACAAGTCAAAATTGTATAGTGTATAGAAAATGAAAATATAAACATTCAGTGAAATTGTAATGTATCTATAGTTATTCGTTTTTTAATTGCAACATAATAAGAAAATTGCTACACGAGAAATCGAGTGAATATGCATGTTATAAAAATATGAACTTCTAACGCTCATAAAAATTTAATTTGACTTTCTTGTAGACATTTTTTTTTTATTAAGGTAGACAAACTTATGAGGAATCTTGTATTACATTTTAAAATTAGATTTAAAAATAAAATTTTTTTTTGAATTTCTAACAAAATAATTTCATAATTTTCGTGATTTTTACGTATTTTGTCAAGATTTGAACTTTAAATGTTTATAAAAAAAAAAGTGTGACTATGGATTCTTAATATCATTGTAAAAATATATTAGGAGCCTTATATTAAGTTTTCAAGTCTTTTTACCCAACAAATAAAATTTTAATGACATTCATAGAAAAAAAACTAAAAAAATTTAAAACGAAAAATGTCTGATTTTTGGAATTCAAAACAAATCAATATTTTTTGAAAATTCTATCGTGTATAGAATTGGTTTATTTAGTTTTATTATTTAAAATTTTAGTAAAATTCTAATCCCACTTTACCGGTAAATATGACATAGGTTGATGCAGCTTTTTTTAAAAGACTAATCACAATAAACACCACATTACAAAAACCATTAATGATATCAACACCTGTGTCTTCTTTGAAAATGGTGTTCAGAATTTTTAGTCGTTCTTTACGAATAATAGTTGACGTATTTCTTGTAACCTGCTACCTGCAGTTATTTTCTAAATTCTAAAAATTGATTTTAATTGTTTTGAATGAAAGTTTTGTAAAAAGGGTTATCCAAATATGAATACTGTCGGACTAGGGGGCAGTGGCAGTGGTCATATATTTACAACAATGGAAGTAATGTAAATAATTGTTAATACCACGATCTTTTGAGGAATATTGGTCGGTCGTATTGAAAATAAATTTTACCAATTTATTGCCAATATCGGTTGATTACGTGCGTTGTCTTAAGCACACTTTTACGCTTTACATACAAAGTAAAGTGTTTATTAGCGAAAAAAACAACCTATGTAGAAATAATTAAAGAAAAATATTATTATACAATTTATTATCATGCTGTATGTAATAATATAAATAATATACCTAAATAAGTAGTGATCGATCACCAGACATTTAAAATTTTTAAAACAGCGCAATTGTCGGAAAAGGTTGGCGTCACCTCTGCTGTATGGAGTAGTTCAATATGGATATGGTATTATGGTCATCATCATTAGAGGTAGGTCAAACTGTTCGAAGTTCGAAAAATCCAACTGAACTTTAGGTGTTCGGTTCGTGTTCGAAAGACGAATCAAGTATTAAAAATACTGAACTGAATCCAACTCAAACAAAAAGTTCGAAGTTCTATAATTAATAGTCCTACTCCTTACTCGATAGTCGTTAGTTATTTTGGTTCGACATAACTACATAAGACTACAAAGTTTGATTTGACATTTAATTCAAAAGTTTAGTGTGGGTTCAGTTCAATAATGAAATACAATAAATATATGGTACAGGTGTGGTTTGATGACAAGCAAAATGTTTGGTTCAAATACGATTAAAAAATTCGGTTCAAGTTCGACATCACATTGAATTGTTCAGTTTGATATTAAAACTTAAAAGGTTACTACTTTTATCGGAAATATAAAAATTAAATAGAACGAAAAAACGTGAATGCCAGCACTATCTAGTGACAAAATCTTGTGGTAGATGAACGAGGAGAAAAGACTGAAATAGCCAACAGTAGATGACTCTGGCACTGTCATTTAAGCGGAATAAAAACAAATTTATTAGATTCTAAATTGAATGATGATATTTTAAGAGATGTAAACATTATTTATAATTTTTTATGTTTATAAAATTAAATTATACTAATGAATTATAATAAAGAGTTCAAATATCAAAAAACTTTTAATCCACTAATTAATGATATAATTAACAAATGATTAGAAATGTTTTTTCTTCAATAATGAAATTATTCAAAACCCGATTTTTGGAATTTTTAAATATAGGTACCTACTTAAAGACCATTTTGTGTTATATTTTAAAAAATGGGTACTTGAAACTCCTATAGTATAAATTTTACTTTTTATTGTATATTATAAATTTATAAATTATGATAAACAATTATATACATATATGTTAATAAACAATTAATAATAATAATTCAACTTAACCGGCGATTGTATTAACAATAACAATATAAATACACATAATATGAAATATCTTTAGCTGACAAACTCTTTTGAGTTTAAAGAATTATAACTACTAACCTAACCTACCTATGCTAGAAACTTGAGTAATATGATATATAACTAATAATTATGAACTATGGCGTGTGAGAAAATTATATTATATAGTTTTATAATAATAGGTATGACCGTTTTTCATTCGTATTAGGTACTCTAGAAATGTTCACATGGGCCCCTTATTATTAAGTTGCACCACTGCATCCATTACAGTAACCTACTATACAGCAGAGCGACACCCGCTTTTTTTAACTTTAAATCTTAGAAATATTCAAAGTAAAAAAATATCAAGTTAACAATGTTTATATTTAGTTTTGTTTAATAAATTATGTAGGTAGGTACTTCAATGTAATACTTATACGTCATAATATTATTAATATTTACACTTCTTTTTGTAGCAAACAATATTGTGTGCATAAGATAAAAATTAAATGATTTAATTCAATATTATTTTGAAAAAAGTTTAACTTCTTTGGAAAGATATTAATATCAAAATATTTGCGTACATTGTATATATTATTTTAAACTATAAATATTTACTCTATTTTCATATCCAATACCAATAATTACTTTAAAGCTCTCGGAATAATATTAATAATTTTAGATTGCGTAATTATGTAATTTAAGTACTCAGCAAATATTACGTTATATTAGGTACACCTTTCAATATTTTAATAAGTAGTAATAAATAAAACGATCAGCTTACGTATTATTAGGTATAACTATTATAATTCACAATCACTTTAAAAAAAAATGTATAATTGATTTAAATGATATATATTTTATTTTTTATTTCAATTTAAATCTATATATTTAATTCATGTATTAATTATTATTCTAATACTAAATTATGATAAGTGATCCACAACCAGGGATGGATCTAAAGGGAGAGAGAAGGGATCTTTAAGGGAAGAGAGTTAGTAAGATATATATATATATAATATATAAAATACGCAATCATCATATCAGTACTTTCCTTCATTGATTCGACCAGTTTCGTCATCTAGCTTTTTTAATTTCCTTATCTCCTTTATAGATTTTAATGAATTGTGTTAATTAACTTATCTATGCTTAACTAATAACTATCATAATAAATTGTAGAAATTTCAAAGAAAAAATGATAATATAATAATATAATATTAAAAAAACAAAATAACAAAAATTAAAAAATTGTACGTATTTAATAATTTTTTTTTTTTATTATAACAAAACATTCCTTGCCTATAAGACTATTTACATCTATGGATAATTAGTAAAATTAATTTTTGATTATTTTAAAATGATAATAATTATAAGTACATAGTAATAACAGCGATGATAACAATAGTGATAAACAATTAGTAATATAAGTTAAGGTTGATCAGACATATAGACAATAATAACAGTGTGGATGGTTTATAATATTTATTTAATAATCATTAACGAATAAGGTCATGCGGACGACCGCGTTTTAGACGTCTTCGAGGTGGTGGACGTATGTGTAAGTTGAAGTGTACTGAGCCAGTTGATTTGTGGAGTGAGCTATGGAAATTAGCAGCAAGGGCTCTTATATTATCTTGAATTTTAATGATTCGGAGGTCTTTACATAGATTTTCGTTGCGTATGAACCATAGTGCGTTTGTTATTATTCTTAGTATTTTGTTTTAGAAAATTTGTATTTTTCTCAAGTGTATCGCTGAGCAGTTACCCCAGATAGGGCGGGCGTAGGTAATAAGTGAGCGTAATAATTGCTTGTAAATTAATATTGAGCATTTTTTTTTGTATAACTGATTTTTTGTTTAGGATAGAGAATAGCATTGAGAGGCGCGGTATACTTGTTGTAGTTTAGAAGCTATGTGAATGCCCCCAGGTTAACTTCGTGTCTAGCGTGACACCAAGGTACTTGACATAGGTATTTAATATAATATTATGTATATCATTATATAATATTATTATTATATATTAAATACGTAAAAGTATTTAATTTGTGTTATTTTGTTTTTTTTGATAACATTATATTTGTATACATTTTATAATATTTTTACAAATTGATTTTAATGACACTGTAAAATGAGATTAACTAATTTGGTAACGACACGTTACGCTACTATGCTTTTATGCTTAACCGGATTTTTGTTAACATTCTGTTAGTGTCCCTTTTATACGCCACTAATTTGCTAAAAAGGACATAACCATACTCAATTGGGTTTTATTAACCTTTTGATGGAATATTTGCAATATCACAAATTCACAAATGAATATGATTAATTTAATCTTCGTTCAATAAAGACCTTGAAAATGTTACAGTACAATACTACAGATGTATAACTGATATGAGATAATTATTAGTTTCTTATGGCGCCATCATGCTACACAGACACACAGTATAGGTGGATATCTAACTATTTAATGGATAACAACGTATGATTGATCAAATTATAGTTTGTTTCACATCTAAAAACAATCGCATTGAAGTCCAGTGTTATATATTTTTCTTTCCAATCCAGTGAAATATAAACAATACAACATAATCAACAAATTATTATGGAATACAAATAAAAAAAAAATGTAATTCGATAATTAAATGTAAAATAATGCAATTCAAGATTATAATATTTTATTATCGGAAAATAATTTTAGATTCTGAGCGGCAGTGGCGGATCTAGGATTTTCCCATGGGGGGGGGGGATATAAAATATTTTCGTACATAATATGTATAGGTATATAAGCTTTATTCTATATTAAATTTACAATACTAAATTAAATTTTCTTGATGACAGAGCCATCGCATCAATGACTTCATCGGGGATACTTGTACATCTTTGGTGGTACCCAAACATTTTTAAGCACCTATACATTATAATATTATATATAAATTAATTAATCATAATTGCATGTACCTATATACAAGCCATAATTTACAATAGACATGTGCACAATTAATAGCATTAGTAAAATAAATGTTTAAATAAAATTTAAATTCTTTAGGTAGCAAATATATCTATTAATTAACTTACCTCTACTTTTTCTTCATCATTTAAATTGCGATCAATAAATAAAGCAATGTCATTATTTCTTATTGTTATACCAGAGTTGGTCAAGCAATTTGTTTTAGTCTTGCAGAAAGAAGTGAAAAAAAATAATATTATATACAAAGTGTAGCACATATTACAATACTACTGAACTGTAGCGCTCAAGAGAATAAAATTAATTTTAAGAAGTGCCAATCGAAAAATCAAAGCAAAGGAAAGCTAGAAAAATAACTATATCAAATTGAAAAATAAAATAAAAAATAACTTACATTTGTATCTCCTTTGCTTATTTTTTCTTCATTAGGCTGTTGCTGTTCAGTAACATGAATTTTCATGGGTTTAGGATTACCTGATTTAGTCACATCAGAACCTAGTGAATTATCTGCCCGTGGTGGTGAATTTGAAATTTTTCAAATTTCCGACGAAATCGATTTCAGTTTTTGGTGTAACTCTAA
The DNA here is from genome assembly GCA_008086715.1 of Sitobion miscanthi. Lineage (NCBI taxonomy): Eukaryota > Metazoa > Arthropoda > Insecta > Hemiptera > Aphididae > Sitobion > Sitobion miscanthi. The sequence continues at coordinate 6,382,224 of CM017799.1, forward strand.
AACAAATAATCGTAAATACATGAAAATTTCACTGAATGTTTATATTGAATATTCTCATATTTTTCAATACAAATTTTAAAAATATTTTGACTTGTTTTGAGCTGTTTACAGACAATCTATAAATAACAATAAAATTGTATTTGTTGGGCCAAAAAGCGTGAACGTTAAAACGAGGCTCCTGATATATTGTTACAATAGCAGTTTAAAAACATTAAAAATACTAAATATATAGGCAAAACTTTTATTTTTAAGCATAAAAGTTCGGATTTTGACAAAATGTATCAAATTTAAAATGTAATAATTTTTTTGTGGTTAAAAATGTATACAATGTTCAACTTTTATAGCTAAGGATTGAAAATTTAAAACAGGGTTCCACGTAAATAGATTATATTATATAAATTACTTTATTCACAATAATATCATTAAATATACTTAGTAATATAATAGGCTAGCTGACCGTTTTCGCTCAGAATCGTTTTTCTTATACAATGATATTATATCATTAATTTCAAATCCAACACCATTCATTACAGTGACCCACTTGTAACCTACTGTACAGCAGACTGACACCCACTTACCCTACTTTTTTAATTTTCCCGACGTATATGAGAAAATAATAAATAATAACACGTTGTAAAATGCATTACCTATGTATATTAAAAGATTTTACTCTGAAGTGTAATTAAATACCGTACTTTGTTTATGACTTCGGATCATCACCATAAACAATAGATTTTTCGATAATTTAATATCTTCACAACAAAACATTATTTATAGGTAGGTTAATTACGTCATTTAATAATATATCATCGTGTAACCATCGCCATATACCCGCGTAGGTGAACTAAATCATGTAGGTAAACCGGACTTTGAGGGAAATTCATAACCTAACCTTTCGATCTATAATATAAGTACCTATTAATATAATATTATAAAACCTATATAAATTCTAACAAACGCATAAATCATAATTAATTAAACAAAAACGTCACAGAAACAAATTCTAATAGCATGTAAAAAAACAAGCAGACTTATATTACAAACAATAATATCTTTTGATTTTTAGCGAACTCAGTAATATATTAGTGTTTTTCAATCTATAATTTCTATTCTATTATTGTTATTTTTTTGATTATTATTATAATATTTTCTTTAAACACGGACAGGATTAATAAGCTTTTTTAAATGAAAAAACATAATATATTTCATCGACGAAAACGATTAATATAATCTTTTCTATTTCTATTTTACTATATTAAGTATTTTTTTGTTAACATAATTTTATATAATAAATCATAGTATATATGTCGCATCCACATAGTGAAACCACTCATTTCATGAACTGGATATCCAGATAGTGAAATTCGTCCATATCGTGAATTTTGACGAAAATACATTATATGGACATCCATTTCATGAAACGGATATCCATTTCATGAAATGGACAATATCTATATCGTGTACTTTGTGTAATTATTATTTTATTATATAATGGTTCATAATCTATCATTATATATTTATACGTATATTATATTTTATTTTTCACGATTGATTACTATATAGGTAATTTTCTATATTGTTCTATACACAAACAATTGTATTAAGTGTTGTAAAATATTCATGAAATTAACTATAATTATAATATTTAAATACCTATATTTCTCTATTGTTTTATTACCTAACAAAATAATCAATTGATTAGTTTAAACACATAAAATACGTTCTTTTCTTCCATTTGTATTAAAAGTTTCTATATGAAATAATAAATAGGTACACGTATAAACTGCAAACACAATAGTAACTGTGTTATACACAAACACTCACTAAATGTTATTTTTTGAACAACTTAAGAGTTACACAGGAATCCGTCAACTGCAGTCATCCGAATATCCTATAAAGAAACATTCATATGATATCGGATGTGGAATTACCGAAATTAAATTTGATATCTCTCTAATAGCCTCATATAATATAGATCACGGATAAAGCATTATTATCTTTATTGATATTGAAAAGTATGCTTTGTAACAGTCAATGTCAGAATCAATCATGAAAAATAAAATAAAAATATTTTCGTTAAAATATAATTATTTATATATTATTTATATAATAAAATACAATATACGTATAATAAAATAATAATTATACAGAGTACACGATATAGGTATTGTCCATTTCATGAAATGGATGTCCATTTAATGTATTTTCGTCAAAATTCACGATCTGGACGAATTTCACTATCTGGATATCCAGTTCATGAAATTAGTGGTTTCACTATGTGGAATAGTTTCTATATTATAATAAATTGTTTTTATTGGAATATTTTCTTCTGCGAAATGTATTATCTAATGCCAAACAATTAATACCTATAACAAAACAATTCCTAGACACTTTAAATAGCCATATCCATTGTTTTACGGAAATCTCTTTAAGTATTTACTTATACAACTAAATATAATATACCTAAGTAAAATTAATAATATCTTTATCGCAAACAATTTTCATCACTAGTGTTTATATTTATACCAAAATAACATTTACCAATTTATGAAAAAAATCATCATCATTTTTGATATTTGAAAATCAAATATTCTTCCTACTATTTTGATTAATAATAATAATAATAATAATAAGAAAAATATAATAAATCATCTATGTCGACACTGTGACAGAATATTTGTATATATGCCTAGATTCTGACGTCCATCTTATCAACACGAGAAAACAACATTGACAATATTTTCAAATGCTTATGAAAGTCTCAGGTGGCTTATATATTTACAGTATATGACATGATGATTTTTTTTTATATTGAACATTATTGGATAGTTTTATAGAAAAAATATTGCTAGTAATTACTAGAAACTTTCAGTTGGATACTTTCATGATACAAAATATCTACTTAAATAATATAAATTATGCTATAAATAATGAAATTAATATATTATATATAAATGCATACATTTTTATTTTAAATAGGTACTTACAGTTATTTTTTAAAAATTGAATGACAGTAGAAGAAAGAAGTATAGAAAATTAATTATTAAAATAAAATGAGACCATGAAAAAAATGAATGATAATAAAAATAACAATAAAATCGTGTGCAAATAATATAGGGGTAATAAAAAAATATCATTATGTTATAAATTATGAGTATTAATACTTCTTTTAATGTTATTACTCTTAACTTATTAAAACCCTATACGATATAGGGTTTCAAAAAGTAAAAACTGACCTACCTATCAAATAACTATAATGGCTCTGACAATTATACCAACCATGCATACGACTTTTAAGTACCTATATAGTCGCCATATTTTTGTGACAGACGTTCATACATTAAATAAGAAAACTATAATTACACCTATTTAAAAGCAGGCTGCAGTGTATTGAAACTTCGAAAGTTAAGCTTTTATACATCACTCGTTTTTTAAAAACACATTATTATATTTGATGAACATTTTATTTGGCTGTTTTAATTTTGAATCATTAAACAAATGGTTATCGGGATCACAAGTTAGTTATTCGAATTTATTATATTATTTATTATACCATACTCACTATAGGCACCTACATGAAAATGAATGGTACATTTTAACAAAATCTTAATCCTTTTTATTAGTATGGAACTTGGTTTCAAAACGGGGTTTTTTTTACAAGATAAATCCATTAACATCAATATCAAAATATTGTATGTTCTTATAACACAATTCAATGCACTGGCTATCGCCGTGCAGGTGAGCAAAGCCAAAGCGAAAAAGAGTATACCACTGAACATCCAATTTCCTCATTATGTCTACGTTTACTTTTTTATGGTTGTTGTTTTTGTTTAGTTTTTATTTCATGACAAAATAATAATATTGAGTTACAAAAAACTTTATATATTGTTTGTCGAACTGTATTATTTTGATTATTTCAGTGAATGTTTATCTACGCGTTCATGTTTAAGTGTAATGTACCCTCTATTGGTTCGTTTTATTTCTCGATTTCTGTTTTCACATTTAAAATTGTATTGCGTGTTAACAAAAATTGTCGGTCAAGAAAAGAATCCAGGTATGAAATTTATTATTATTTTTATTTTTACGCTCGATTTCTATTGAATCGGTTTACAATTATTTATAATAGTCAGACTAATAAAATATATATAAATAAAACATTTGTAGAATTATTGATGTACTATAAAAGTACATAAGATCTAATTCGCAACGGTATTTAACATTAGTTTTAAAGAGTGCTACACGAAGCTCTTTATAAACTTAAATAATTCTTTAATACTAATAACTTAATACCTCCTTCCTATCAATCAAATACTATAGAGTTCGACTTTCGATAGACTCTTAACATTGGCCCAACACCTAACAAAAAATGTAAATTAAATTACCTAGACAGCTCCAGACTCTGCACTTGCTCCGTCCAAGCTAAAAAGTCTTAATTTTCAAAGATACCTTATCAGACCTGCTGTTGTGTCATTTTCTTAAGAAAAACTCGGGCATTTCAGTCGATTTGCATTCGTTATAACATTTCTGCTTTCTAGTTCATCCAGAATAAAATAATTATCTCCACCAGGGTGAATTTAGAAGCACCCACCGTTCCATATATTAAACTACTTTTTTGATTATAAATTACTTAGATATCAGTTATCACGTATAACTAAATTGTGTACTAACTGTAGACTGTATAGATCAGTACACGGGTACTGGTGTATTACTGCCGAACAGGTTAAATTTGTTTTTACTCCGAAGTTGTTCATAATAAGTACCTATCTTAAAGCATTGTTAATAAAATAGCATACACCATAAAAAAAATTATAGAGCCACCGCACTGATCTCCAAAATGACTTGTTTCCATACGCTAACTCAACAATTAACCACATTCTACTACCTAACCACCTTTCAATTTATTCAAAATTAACCCATCATCAAAATCCGGTAATTAATCGACTACCTACATCGTCACACAGGATTTCTTATAATTCCCAGACACGTCCATAGCGGACCTTGTCTACTACAACTACTGGGAGACTTCCTATTTTAATCTGTCAGGTGGCACTGCTGCAGAGTGCTCTCCCAATATGTTGTACTCCCGTATTCTGTATAAGTTTTTAGTGAACAAAAAAAACCAATAAAAAAATTGATTTGATTTGGTGATTATAATGTAAACATTTTTACAACAAATGAAAGGTTATTTCGTACCTCAAACCGTTATCTACAAAAAAAATTCCACCCAATCAATTTATTTTATTTTATAAAATCTAATAAAGCCATTTTATTTGATTGTGTTTCAAATGTATTCTTATACAAGTATATTGTATAATATATGCTTATGAGGAGCTTACGTATAAAATTCAATACTATATATACATACACCACGCTACTGCAATTATAACTGCTATAGAGAATAGGTGTATGAAACTTCAATATATACATATTATAATATGTAAACATTATGACTATAGCTTAGTTTCAATATATTATGTAAACTGTAAATTTGAAATCGTTTTTCGATATGTTAACTCTGCAGATTAAAATATCTTACAAATGTTTACGGGAAGTAAACTATAAAATATTAAAAGTTCGTAATGTGTAATATGAATAAATTGTAATTATTAAATAAATTAAATATGACGCTGTAAACTATTATTCAATATAAAACATTGATATCTTGATCCCAACCTTAAATATGTTATTTTCTTAAAAGGATTATATTGCAATAGTAAATAATTTATCAATCATTTTTAATAAGAATAAAGGTAGAAATAAAAGATTTTTGTATTAAATCTTTTAAACATCTATCTCAATAATACATTTTTGAATACACCCCTACTGAATAAAATAATTGTATTAAGTTATTTATAAACAAAAACATTTTAAATATTATAATAGTATAAGTGTTTATTAATAATTATTGAAGGTCTGACAAATAATTAAGTCGCTACAGAAAAAAATAAAAATGACATAAGATAATATGGCCTTATGATCACTTTAAGCAGTGGTGTAATTGCGGGGAGGGGGCACTTGCCTCCCCCACCCAGAAATGTTTGTGGAGGAAAAAATATCATTTTGCCCCTCCAAATAATCCACATTTAAAAAGTATTCTTAACAAGACTGTTAAAATAATATTAAAATATTTTTTTTCTCAAATTACTTAAGAAAAGTTTATATTTATTTTAGGTTTCTCTTGTTGAATGATATTATGTTGACGTATTGTCAGTGTTATTGTTATCGCAATAATCGCATTATTCGTGACTATTATTATCCGTTATTCGTGACTATTATTATCCGTTATTCGTGAACGCGTTATTATCTTGAAATTGCGATTATGAATACAGGAACGACCGAACAGGAGGTTAATTTTTTGCCCCCCTCTAGATTTTTATCCAGTTACGCCACTGACTTTAAACGTGTTATAATTTTAAAATAGTCCCCCTAAAATATTTTAACCAAGTGTTACCAAAACAAAAATATAATTTATTAATTTATAAAGCTAATGGCCCTTACTGCCGATAGTATAATGTTCAATAGTATAAAAAAAAAAAAAATGTAAAATGTAACAAACATTTGCAAGTGAAAAAAAATGCTTAGAAATAATTTGACAAATATGTCATTTATAATAATAATTTTTGTTTTTATGTCAAATTTTAATGTACAGTAGCATAATCGAATATAACGACATATAGAAGGTAAGATAATTCATCAATTATGTTCACGCGTTTTTTCTACAATTATACGGTTATTAAAAATCTGATTTTTGAAGTTAAAATTACGTAAATATACGTAAAGATCATATTTTTAAATTTTTGAGATTTTTTTGTACTATAACCTACTTGACTGTCTCTAGAAATACAAATTCTTTTTTTCAAATAAAAACCCCCTTTTCTACAGTAAATTATTTAACTGAAAATTTTTCTGAAAACTTTATCAAAATAAAAATGTGAACTAGTATTTTTTAAGTTATTTAACATTGTATATAACTGAGAATAATGGGTCTATGGTAATGGGTTTAAAAAGAAACTATGGTGATTTGAAAATTGTATAAATTAATATGAATTAACATTTAAAATTTATAAAAAAAGTATAGTAATAATACTAAAATATCCAATATTTATTACGTATTATTTTTTTTTTTTTTTTTGCTTAATGAAATTCTTTATTAGGCGATTTGATACAGAGCTGAACTGTAATCTTATTGATAAAATAATAATAAACAATGACATAAAAACATAAAGAGTGAATAGGCCTCCCAACGATTATACTTAATAATTATTATGTCTATTTTATATTTTTTTAAGACCATTTCTTAGGACTATTATTCTTAGTATAAACATTTTAATAACTGCAAAACTGCTCGGTCAAATTTTTCATTTATATACATCAAAGTTTTCAAAAAAATATCTTTAAATAATTTAAAGTATAAAAGGTGGTTCTAATTTGAAAAACAGATGTTTGTATAGTCATAAGACACTCCTTAAGTAGGAAGCCAAAAAAATCTTAATAATTTGAAAATATGGTATTTAAGTATATTTAATCATTCCATTAATCAGAATTTGAATAGGTACTATCATTGCTAAAGAAAAAATGGGGACGAGTATACTTGGTGAATCACCCTGAATAATATATTTATATAGGATTAAGATATATATTGTCTTAAAATATACCTTGAATCGTTAGCTAGAATAAAGTAGGTACCTACATAAATTTTTTTTATTATTCTTATATAGAATTATCCTATTTTTTAAATTAACGTTAAGTACCTAGTTAAAGTATACGTGTTATTTACTTTTCCTTAACATTTTACAATAATGTGTTAAATTGTTAACCATCGTAAACTATTACAACTTTGAATTATGTTGAAAATATTATCTGTTTTAATATATAATAGAACAAAACAACTTTAAGCATAAGTTTATATTATTTTCTGTTATAATTTTTAATTTCTCGTTTTAAAATGTCCAATCAATATAAAATGAAATTGTATTTAAAATGTTATATTATAATATTACTAATGTTTCATATTCCAATTCCAATAGATAGTTTTAATATTTAACGATATAACTAATTATTGTACATTGTGTTAACTAACATGGTTGGGTTACTTGTAAAAAAAAAGTATTATTATCATATTGTACTGAAAACAAACAATTATAATATTTTAAATCACTATGAATAAAATCTTGATTGAAAATTACTGAAAATATCAAACACGGACGTCATAATATACTCAATCTTGCGTAGGAGTATATTTTTATGTATAGGCACCTAACCATCCATGCACCTTTTCGGTATAAAATGGGATACAAATGCAGGGTAAACTCTTTTGACTGCCTCAGTTAACGTGTGGCAGCCGTAGGTAAACTTACCTCCCAGAGCGTGTATGAGCAACAGGTGAGGAAAATACATCGAAACCGAAGAACACAAAATGCATAAGTTTTTCGTTCAAATATATATCTTCGTGTTGATCATTTGGGCTGTGGAAAAGTCTGATTGCAAACAAGGAGGTAATCGTGTTTATTTACTAATTATTGAATAGGTAAATTATTTTTTTTACAAGAAGCGAAAAATCATCATTAAATTAAAAAAAAATATTAATGTTTAAAGATATTCCATACATATTATTTATATTATAAATAAATGTAATATTATATCGTTAAATTATTAAACTACAATAATAATATTACAGTATAAGAATTTATTTTCTTAAATTGAACTATTAACATAACTCATTTATATACATTTGTAACTTGAAGTGTTAAAGTATTTATAGCAGTATTATGAATTAACGGGTAATAATTCTGCCACGATACCCTAGACCTTAAATATTATTATTATTATTAGGTATGTGACTGTATTTATTCAGATACGTATACCTTTTAAATGTAAACGTCCTTAGTTATAAAATTAAACTAAAATTAAAATAAATGTATATATTATTCTTATTTTAATAAATATTATTGTATGATATTTCTTGTTTTTCAAAATTGTAATTATTTAAAGAAGACCAAAAATCCGTAGAAACGCATTTCAAATATTAGGTTATACCTAACAAAAATTCGGGAAGTATATTAAAAATAAATATGATATTTTTTGTATACTGAACAATAAAAACAATTTTTTTTTCATTATTTGATCACTAAAATTATACATTCATGAAATTACTTACACTGATACATACAACTAAGTTTTTCATGATAAAAAATACCTAACTGATACATACATATTATCTACATCTAGTACCTATATTTATCCTAAACAATATTTATCTAATATTCATAACACGATTTTAAGCAATATCTACGAAAATAACACAATTTGAATATTATGTATAATTATACACTGACTTAAATTAGACAGTATATGTTTAACTTTTAAGCACACAATATTATACAACTAAAATAATTCATACTGAACATTATTATTACATACGGGGTAAACTTTAAACCAACATTTACTTTTGTTTAAGTTTTATTTTTTAACAATTAATGTACATAATTTACTTTGTGTCTACTTGTTCAATTTGTAAAAATAACAACTAACACAAAAAATATCCTTCTTATTAAATGACTGCCAGACATTTCTCCATCGTAGACAAATAAGAAGTACATTATAACCATTAGGTACATGAGTTTAGATATTCAAACGCCTGCCTAAATGTTTGATTTATGTACTGTAAATATATATAATAGTATGATTGATTAACGAAAATCCATTAATATGTCAGAAACTTATAAAAAATGTAATCAAAAAAAAAAACATCGATTACATTTTTCAGAAAATAATAATATTATAATCTAAAATACTGTGTACAACATCAAATATGTGGGTACCTAATATTGTAATACTAAATATTTATAATAACATAATATATTAAAAATTAATGTTTTTGTAGTCCATAAAATTTTTTTATTTTTATTTTCTAAAAAATGATTTATACAATAGTATAGATTATCATAAACGTAATAAACAGCGTCAAACGCTTGAAGCTTGAAAAGCGTCAAAAATGTTAACAATTTTTTCTTGTGAAAACTAAATTGTTGTGCAATATAAAACACATTTCTCGTCACATAAGTTGTAATTAATTGTTATTATTGAATATCGGTAATAATAGAATAATTATTGAAAATATTCCCAAAAAAGTGGTTTCTTCACAAGAACGATAAAAATATGCCTGTTTTTCAACTTATTATTTCATTTACAATTGTACAAAGGTTTAATTAAATAAAAATCAATACCCAATTATATTCGTACATGTACCGACTGAGGGATTTAATTAGTGTTAAATACCTAATTGATTTTGCCATCGTCAATTACACCGTGATTAAAAACATTATATATTGTATATGAGATCAGTAAATAAAAACAGAGTGTTCTATAATATTATGTGTTATTTCTACATAATATTAATTATTATAAAAATTACAAACAATGACTATACTCTTTGGGAATTCGGGATTAGTCAAAATCAGACATTTTTACTCTATATTGTGGTGAATAATTTGTTTCATGAAATGGTAAAAGTTTAAACTATTTTATTTTCAAAATTTTCAACGAATATTTTAACCATTTAAGCGTTACGTAACAGATTTTTTGTTTCAAAGTTCAAATCCCTGTATAATCCCAAACATTCCATGAATACCGAGTTAATACGTTCGTCAAAATTCTGTGTGGCTATTCCAAAACAGTTGCAATTTAAAAGGCCAAATACTAAATAGTACAGTTTACAATGAGTTTGAAAGTTTTGACGTACAATAGTTGTTCACAATTAAAATGGTTGAACCAAAGTATAATTAGATAGATTACCTATACATATATCGTTGGTGTTACATATAAAACAAAGTGAGTATACGACTTATTTTTCGGATATGAAATCTAATTATTGATATGTTATTAAATCCATCGAATTAATTTTGTATAGATTTAAATTAATATTGGCAATTCATCATATTAATATTTACGTAAACCAGAACGGCTGGCTCTAAAGCTGCCTAGCTAATCCATCCCTTAAATTCACCCAATAGTTGTTGTAACTATTATAAACAATAAATAAACCAGTATTTTAGATTGAAAACTTAAACTTTCTATCAATTAATTTATTTGGTATAACGATACAAAAATATCTAATGTTAACTCTTGCAATGTTCCGCAGCTGTTTACTCATTTAATAAAATCATAATATTGGCCGAATCAGAAACCTCGACCCTATCTCCGTCGTCAACAAATTCGTCTTTACCGTCAATTTACTCAACAAGCTATGTCTCTTAGCTATTCATTAAGTCGTGTACCTATGTCAATGATAAGCGGCCTATATAGGTATTATATAATATAGTTTGTTAACTTAACACAATTTGTTCTCAAATATGACTGATAGATACAAAACTGTTTATAAGTTTCTAGACTTTCAATAGTCCAAGTCTGAAACTAATGAAGATCGTTGTCATAAGGTATAGATAAATAAATCATTCATCTCATCAAAAGTCATTTTTTATCAGCCATACAACACCAATATGAAACATAATTAAAATTCAAAATATTTTGGAAGCTATATAATTTAATTATGAAAATTTAAAATTCACTTGAGAATATTAATATTAGATTGCTATATTTGCATGTTAACGTTGGCAGAGTTATTTCAGTCGTGTATCTAAAAATATAATATTTCGCTAAGGCAAATCAATTTGAATGGATTTTTTTTTTTTTTGCAAATATTAGGGAACCCGTTAAACAACTATTACTTTTTTACCGATAAATCCGACTGTTCAAACTATCATTTGATTTTGAATAATTTACATGCTACGAACTTAACCTAACCTAACCCCTAACCTTTAGATGCAAATACTTATACTTCAATTTCGTGAGATTTAGAGCTACTTAAAATACAAAAAAATCTTAAAAGATGGCCAATATAATGCAAACCCCGTTAAAATATGTTTAAATTTTCAAAATTGTTTTCCATACAAAATCGTATAGGCTAAAACTTTAGGCCATCAAATATATTTTGGTATACACTAGGGAGTAGGTAGTTATTTATTTGCCCAGTCAATAAAAATAAGAAAAAGCTTATGAATATCTTCCCTAATTACAAACTACTTTTTGATCGTTCTTATATACTGAATTTCCTTTAACTCACTATTCTACATAAGCAAGAGGTCGATGTTCAATCATATAATGCCTCCAATCTTACTCTTCTATTGTACACATCCCTCTTTTTTCATAGAAATCTATTCGTATGTACGCTTTATTTTTTACATTTAAAAGTCGTAGACTATATTTAGCTACCCTAAAATCCTTTTGACTATAATAATAATATAAAATTAAGATTCTGTACGATTCTGTATATTAATTAATTTATTATTACGTTATTATTAATAATCGATATATTATTAAATATTATATTCTAATTTCTTAACTATAATTATTATGTTATGAATAAAAAAAAATTAGTAATAATAACAATAAATTATAAGCGTACACTGCATAGTCTTAGGGGACTTTGTCGACAACCATAATTAAAACATACGAGTCCCACTGTGGCAAAATAGATTACAGCATTAAATTTTAATAAACTTTCAGACTGAACATTTAAAAATTTCCTAAGTTTGTTCATAGAGAAACAACAATTTATATTATATTATATAGGTATTTAATATTTTTAGCAACAACACATTTCCATTTGATATTTATTTTTTGTATCATGTAAGTATAGGTATATCGTTTTTTAAAACATATTTTTATGTTGATAAACGTTCGCAATTTTAGAATATATATCAATATATAAACCTACTTTGTATTAATTAAAAGCATTAAAAATCATTCAATGTTCATTCTTTTGTTAGTATTGAATAAATATGTTTATTTTTATTTGCCCGTGATGAAGGTAACACCTAAAATAGCTAAAATATAATTTCCTATACAAAGTGTTCATAAATATTTAAAAATAATATCCCTAAATTTAATAAAAAAAAAAATATAAAACTAAAAGTTTAAAAAAACTAAAATTTTGATGTACCTACAGGTCATCAGAACCAGCTAATGAATGCTGAAGATTTCGATTTTTATAATGGAGGTAAGAAAAAGAACGCAACATTTATCATGTGGTTTTATAATATTAACACGTTTTCTAAAACAATTCCCATCACTGCACCGTAGAAACAATATTTTACAAATATTAACTAAATCGCTAAAATTAAAATATGGTCTAATATCACTATATTTCACGCATCTCTTGTTGATCGACACTATACTTAACATAATATTATTATCACCTTTTTTTTTATTAAATACACGAATATAAGTTATTATGTTCTAACTTATAAAATTATTACATGATATATTATGTATTGGTTCCTTGTTACATAAATTATAAAGAGTTATATTTTATTTCTATTTTTTTTTATATACCTATATAAATAAATTGAATAACTACACGTACCTATTTATTTTTACTTTGTATTTTTGTCTTGAAATTCTTTATTTAAAATAATATATTTTAACATTGTGTATTTTTATTATTATTATATAAATTATTATCATTATGACATTATTAAAACAACACTACAGTGTTTCACTAATATATTGCTCAGTCTCTCCAACAAACATTTAAGAAAGAAAGATGTTCATTATTTTTATAACAGTGGTATTTGGGCAGAATAAGGGTTAAATTCAATTCTTATTCAACTTTGCTTTTCTAATAAAACACTACTTTATATTATTGAAAATATAAAGTAAGATTTTTTTTATACTTTATAATAATATATTGTACATCGAATGGGTACAATTTTTTATGTAAAATCCTATTTATAATAAATTTCAAATGCGCCTTGATTAAAAGATTTATAAATTTAGTTAATTTAAATATTAAATTGATTGCGATCAAACGAATGTAACATAATATAAATACAAGTTAAATTGTTGTTGCCTTTTAGTCTTTATACAATTAAGCATTTGTAGGTCAGTGCAGTTCAATTTAAAAGGTTATTTTTTTCATATTTTTTCTATTCATAAAAACAAAATAGACATCTAATTAAAAACATGTCATTGGTTATATTGGATTAAGTTAAACCTTCACATTTATTTATGTGATTTATCTCTTTCAATACACGGAAGGGTATTTGAATTTGATAAGTAAAATTGTACAAAAGTTAATTTTATTAAATTGGTGTTAGAATCGTTAGATCTAAAAAAAAAAGATTTTTAAAACGCTATCAATATCGTAATAAAACGGTTCTTTTCATTAAGTTACATTATTTTCTCGTATTGACAATATGCTTTAGGTAGGTACTTAGTTGTCAATTATTAATTTTCTTGGTTTAAAGTATTTACTCTTATTTTCTTCCGTAAACGGTATTAATCATGGCCATATGGTTAGAAGTTAATTATTAACAATCGTCCCTAGATAAGGTACAAAAGAAGGACAACAGGTTTAAAATTATTTACTGCAATCTAGTTTTACATGATTTGTTAGATTTTACCAAAAAAAAAACACTTCAACCTACAGAGTATTCAAAAAGTTTGGAAGCGGTCATTCGACTAATAATTAGGACAACAATAATATGATAATATATAATAATATGATATAGATAATTATTAATTATTAAGATGATAAAATATTTAACCTAATAAATGTTTTACACTGTAATCTGTTATTGCTATTTTATGTAGGTGTAAAAACATACAAACAGTAATTAAATTGTTTCCAAATTGTTTGAACACCTTATTGTATATTATTATGATGCATGATATCGTAGATTATCGTGAAATTATGATATTTTGAACAAGGGAGCGCAAAAATATGTTTTGTGTTGAACTAATTTTGTTGTACTTAAATCTTATTTAATTTTTACATTTTATAAATATCATGTCTACCCCGAATAGATATGACTAACTCGTTTTACAAAAAAAAAAATTATTGATCACATCAACAATATAAATAATGAATGGCGAAATCCACCCAAAAATATATGGTGTTTTATAAATTATATTACATCCTTGATGGTATCATACCAACCTTCTGGTTGTCAAACCAATTAACAAACAACCATACAGTAATTCGATGTTTATAAGTTATTATCAGACATAACAAAATTAAATTAATTAAAATAATTTTTAAAATACCTACCTTGTAATAGAATAACTGTATTAACACCTTCAATATCGCGGTAGGTATATAGCTGGTATTTGTTAAACGTGATACAACGAATTATTTGGGGAAAAAACACACACTTGTGGTACACCTCCCGTATTATGTTGTGATAGATAGTTAAATAATGTTAAAGTCGAATGTTTGAGTGATAGTCCAAACGTTTAGACAAGTACATCGGAAATGCTCTAATGTGTATTCTATCAATAGAAACGTGGTAGTTACACATAACCAAACAAATAATAATTTCTGATAACAAGATCGCCCAAAACCATAGAATATATAGTTATTTTGGAGCTTTTATATACAAGAAAAATGATGAATTGTGTATCTAAACTACAATTTCATAAATAAGATTAAATGTTTATTTATGAACAATATAGGTACATTGATATTTATTATTATTATTATTAATGAAAATGTGTTTCAAAAATAATACATTATTCCTAAAACGTTTGTTTGGTTCGGTACAAACATTTTAAAAAACAATTTTTAGTTTTTGGATACAGTTACTGAATATACATGAATTAAGTTTTTGTTTTACATGGTTCTATTAAATTTTAAAAATTCATTAGATTAAATAATCTCATATCATATGAACAGTCATTTTTCAGAATTTTGGTTAGATACCTATTACACAAACTTATCTCAAGAGTTTAAAGGATTGTATTTTTAAAAAAATTGATTAAAATTTTAAATAAGAAAAAAATATAGATACCCCAAACACTTCAAAATTACAGTATTCTTTAGTATATTGTATTTTCTATTAAGAACAACAATAAAACAAGATTATCACAAAAACAAATTTAACGATTTATCTCTTAGAACTTGTAAGTTTACCCTACTATAAAACCTTTTTAATGTCATTCACAAATAATACAAATAGAAGGTACGCAACATAATAAAACATCATTTCCTACAAAAAGATAATAATAGTTTTTTGGGAAATACTAAAATAGTTAGAAGGTATTTTGATGTCAAAGTATATAAATTAATAGTTTTTTTAACAGGGAAATGCACTCGGTTTTTTGTTGGATAGTAACTATATAATTATCAACATTATAAATTCATCAAAGTGCAGTGAATTGCAGCAATTAATGCTAATATTATGATTATGATTTTGTATTGAATTATTTTGTACACCACTTAGTTGTTTTGATAAATTAATCATAGCATTTTATACTATAAAATAGGTATAGAACCATTTACATAGTATAGTAGTATATCATTATTTTGTATCTATAGATAATTTAAATATTGGATCGATGAATAAAATATCATAGAGGTAGAGATATGTAATGAAACAAAAAATGGAAAAAAAAATGGGGAAATAAGTATGCTGAATAGAATAGTCATTTGCTAGTGTACATCATTAATGAGTAGGTCACTGTAATGGAGATGAATCTGAATTCAATCGTTGTATAAAAAAAAGGTGGGTAAGTGGATGTCGCTCTGATGTACAGTAGGTTACAAGTGGGTCACTGTAATGGATAGTGTTAAATTTGAATTCAATGATATAACATCATTGTATAAGAAAAACGATTCTGAGCGAAAATGGTCAATCAGACTATGATGTTACTAAGTATATTTGATGATATTATTGTGCATAAAGTAATTTATATATAACCTATTTACGTGGAGCCTTGTTTTCAATTTTCAATCCTTAGCTATAAAAGTTGAACATTTTATACATTCTTAACTACAAAATAATTATTAAATTTTAAATTTGATAAATTTTGTCAAAATTCGAACTTTAAATGCTAATAAATAAAAATTGTGCCTATATATTTTTAATATATTTTTTTTTCAACGGATATTGTAACAATATATTAGAAGCCTTGCATTAATTTTTCACGCTTTTTTACCCAATAAATACAATTTTATTGATATTTATAGAAGAAAAAACTAAAAAAATTGAAAACTGACTATGTCCGTAAACAGCCCAAACAGAGTCAAAATTGTATGAAGAATAGAAAATGAAAATATAAACATTCTGTAAAATGTTCATATATTTACAGTTATACGTTTTTGAATTACAATAAAATAACAAAACCGCTTAACCGCTACAAGAAAAATCTAGTGAATATCCAATATTGTAAAAATATGAATTTCAAAAGCTCATAAAAATTTTATTTAATTTGCTTGTAGACATTTTTTTTTTTTTGATAAAGGTAGACAAACTTATGAGGAATCTTGTATTACATTCCCAAAACTTACATTAAAAAAAAAATTTTTATGAGTTCTCAACTCAAAATAATTTACTAAATTTCGTGATTTTTTCAAGATTTGAACTTTAAATGCTTATAAATAAAAACTGTGATTAAGGAGTTTTAATATTTTTCAAATGTCATTGTAACAATATAGTAAGAGCCTTGTATTAAATTTTCAAGCTTTTTTACCGAACAAATAAAGTTTTATTGACATTCATAGAAAAAAAGACTAATAAAATTGGAAACAGAAAATGTTTCTAAACAGTCAAAACAAATCAAAATATTTTGAAAATGTTATCGTGTATATAAAATGCAAATATAAACGACCAGTGAAAATTTCATGTACATACGTTCATTTTTTTTAGAGTTACACCAAAAACCAAAATCGATTTTGTGTGAAACCGATTTTGCATAAAAATTCCCGTTTTTCCTCGCGCTTTTAAAAAGTATTGGAAATTTTTCTTTTGACTCCTCAAAATACCATCTAGATTCACTTTCCTATCAAAAAAGCTGCAGCTGTTGAAGAAAATCTAAGCATGTTTACTGTTCTAAAAGGTAATGACACATCATTGTAAAATCAATCTACCCAGAATCTAAAAGTTTCAAATGTCTTTAAATACCTAGCTAAAAATATTTTAAAAATACATCATGTCTAGAAAATGCTAATATGAATATTTTGTGAAATTTTCGGGTCTCCACCGATACTTCCTTATACGTTACAATAAAATAAAAACAAAATAAATTCAAAAGATATTTTTCTACTTTAAAACCCATCCCTCTTTCCATCCCACAAAGAACCAGCTACATCATATTTGATACCACATGAAATCACTTCCAATGTTGAAGGTTGAAGCGAATTGTCTGCTCTTAAACCTGACGACGGACACACCAAAAAAAGGTGAAAAAACATCATCGTAAAACCAATACATTCCACGCTCCACTCAGAATCTAAAAAATATCTCCTTTAACTTCTCTATTTGTTCAACTTGTCAATGTACAATATGTTTCAACCTGACTATTCAATATTTCATAAAATAACAACCTTTTATTTTCTTTGGAAATAAATTTAGAAAATACTTTTTTTCGCATTCATCTCAAAGCGTCCCTGTCCACATTTCAGAGTGATGGGTGGTTTGAAAATATATTAACAAATTTCTGTTAGTTTAAGTTTAATAAAAAAAACAGAAATTGGTTTTTAATTTTAATTTTGCGGTAAGATAGTAATATTGCGGCTTGCTTGAAGGTCTAACTGTAAATTTCATACGTAAAAACAATGTAAAAATTTTTTTTTAAATCGATATAAATGTTTTATCTGGTCTCTTGTAACCTGATCATCTTGTAAAACAATAAACTCTTTATTAAAGTGTTTGAATTTAGAAAACTTCTGTATTATTTTCTATATAACATGTATCTGATTCAGAGTTTCCGAATAGGTACGTAAAAGGTGTGCCATAAAAATTTGAAATTTTTACTTTATGGCCAATGCTTACAAAAATAATAATAAATAATATTAAAAAAAATATAAATACATATTAATTGATAGTTAGTATTTTTAGGGAAAATTATAAATTTGTATTTTGTTCTGAGTATTTGAATGTTCGTTGGGTTTTCGACGTTCGTTTTTCCGGGACCTAAAAGTACTTCTAAAAGCACAAAATATTTCTCAAAACTGCGCATCAATTTTTATTAACTATAGGACCTAATTACCTAGTTACTAGGTAATAATAATGTGAGGAAAACGTGAGGAAAACAAATTTGGGATCTAATGCAATGTTACGATGTACCTACCGAATAGGTAAATGTTCCGTGTCCCATTTGACTTTGTGGCAAGCATCAAAGCATAAAGCAAATCATAAGCAATCTAACTATTACTAATAAGTCATGTTGGTTAATATTATTTACAAATATTGAATAATATCAATTTGAAATTAAATACACATTGTCATTGTGGTTTAGACAGTTTGTATTTTACATAAATATTTGGAATATATTGAAAACAAGTAAATGCAAGAGATGATAAAGAAATATAAGCTGAAATCTGTTTTTAACAAAATATAACCATGTTTTGTGTAAGCCACGAACTCTAGCTGAATCGTTAGTGTATCGTTGCTTTCGAATTTCATAAGACCTGTGCCCCATAATCCCAACTAATGCGATTCCTCAAATCCTAAATCTAATTTTATCGAGTGATATGTTATTACTTATCAATAGTTATTGCCAACAATTAACATAATATTTATGCTCGATAATATGGTTCTTAATAAAAAAAAACATATTTTAACTATTAAGAATTAGTATTTTATAGTTAAATATAAAATATGTTTTATTTTGTAAAATGTAAATATTTTAATATTGATCACGTTATAGAATTTAAATAATTACGAAATTTACAAACCATTGAAATTAGTAATTGAATAATTTATGGTGTGTATATATATATAATGCAGGGATCAAACATTTTTTATAACGTTTGAAAAAAAATCTGTTTAAAAATTTTTGAATAGGTTCAGGAAAAAAAAGTTTAGAAAGTAAAAATCAAACAAAAACAGATATTTTTTATTTAAAAAAATAAAGTCAAACGTAATCGGGAATTTGTATGAAATAAAAATCGTCTGTTAAATTTGATCCCTGTAACGGCGCATTATACCTTTAATGTATTATAAAATGTTTTTTTTGTTGCAGCAGCATGCTTAAATTATGGTCATTCGTGTTGGGGAGGTAAAGTATAACATACAATATTAATCATCAAATTAAACTTATAAAAAAAATTAATTTCACAGTAAAATGAGTCTGACAATCTATACGTGATTGATATAAATTAATATGACGTGTTTGTATTTCACACAGCTCACGGCAAGCGCAACGTCCCAAACGACCTAGACAGTTTGATAAGATATCGGATGGCTGTTTTTAAGAAATCGGGACACAGAGACTCGCACATAAATCCAAACGCAGACCAATCGCAAGAAGATATTCCAAACTATTACAACATTTTCAAACATTATTCGAAAATAAATTCGATGAAAACAAATAAGTAATAAAATTTGAATTATTTTTGAATTACAAAATATATAAATAATTATCCATCTTATATTTTGTCGTAGCGATGACACCGTTGACACCTGGAGCCTTGAACCGAGCAATAACTTACCTAGCGGTGGGTCGTACTACGAAGATCAAGTCTTAGATCCCAGGATTGAATATAAAATTATGGTAATATAGCTCTTCACTTGTACACGCTATAGCGATTTATAACCTAATATGATTATAAAAACAATTTTAATTTTTAACTGTTGAAAAATTAATCCATGTATCTTTTTCACAGAAAATATAGGCGAAGAAGTACCACAATTTATTCTACAACGTTAATAGTTCATACTTGGAGAAACCGGAAAAATTAATATTTCAAATATGTAACAACAATACCTTGTAAATGTCAAAGTAATAAGGATATTGAAATTTTGGTCACATAATATTTTAATTTAAATACACAACCTACGAACACCGTTAATGCAAACATTATTTATATTTTCTGATAACATTTCAAAAAGTGTTTGTTTCTTTGTACTGATTAAGAATTATATATTTATTCGTATTTTTATTTTAAGTATAATATGTAACAAAGTCTTACTTACAAACATATATTTGCTTACAGTAATATAGTTTATTAATAGGCAGTTATTAAATCTGTAGTAGGTACAAGTCTGTATATTAAAAATGCTTCCAATTCCAAATAAACAACATAATACAATAATTGGTTTTTATTTATTTGCTTAACATTAAAACGTAGTTTTATTTTAACAAAGGTTCTAGATATTGTATATTTTTAGTGTAAATTATTTACCAACTTCCTAAATGCTATTATAATCGTGACATAAAATGTAATAGAAGTAATAAATTTAATTTTAAAGTAAACGAAACCTTTCATATAATTAACCCCGTTTATGACAAATATTGTTAGTTAAGCACATATCTCATATTTGGTTAGATGTAAAATGGAGGTGATCTCAGAGGGGAGTCTAAAATATATAATAAATCTTATTTTCATTGTCGTAGGTACCTCATTCTTTAATAACATACTTTAGGATTACGTGTTCTATATATCAACCTATTATCGACAAACATAAAATAATATGATTTGATTAAAACATTAAATTTAAACTAGTAAATCGACTTTAAAGGAATAAATGATTCTAAATCATGTAAATGATTAAATAATACATAGGTATTTAATTTTAATAAATAAAAACTGATAAATCAAAATTAACCTTAGTAACATTAAATTATACATAGGTAAAAGAAAGTAGTTGAATACAAGTGTGTGGTAAACACCACTCGTTAAAAATAAAGTGAGTTTATAAATTACATCAAAAATCATGTGCAATATGATGCAAACGTTTCAACAACAATTTATTCTTAAAACGTAACAATGTTTATGATAAATTTATAAATCAAATTTAACAAAATAAATACATAAAATTATAAACAATTGTTTAGTATAATAAGTGAGCGACTTGTTTTAGAAATTAATATGAACAGATTTAGGTATGGCAGTTCACTTAAGAGTAGGTATATTATATTTTAAGCTTAGGTATAGAATTATATTTTTAAGAACAATACCTAATATATAAAATTAAATATTTTATTAATTTTTCTGAATAAATATCGAAAGCAAGTATAATTTATAAGTTGTTTTAAAAATTATAAAAACATCTTAGTACAAATAAGTACAAATAATAATAGATATAAATATGTAAATTTAACTTTCTGTATGTATAGTGAAAAAATGCTTGTTTTACGATAATTACTTCAACTTAAAGTTGAGTTTTTTGAAATATGACATTAATCCCAGGATAATATATAACTAATCTAAGCAAATACCTATGGATAAAAATAATTTAAATAGTATTGAATAAAAACTTTTTTACACAAGTACCCACTGTATGTATAGTGCATAGATTAACCAATCATTTTTAACATTCAAAAGTTTTTATATTAAATGCCCGAATTGTTATATAATATCACATATTGTATATTTATTTCACGATATTCTAAAAGTATCTGCAGTTGATATAACCATAATCCAAAAATTTAAAAACCTACAGTTTAACTTCATGTAAGCATCGAAATTGCATTTTTAGATCTACATTTCATAATATGATTTTATAACTATTCAAATAAACTCTGTTACTTAAAATACAAGCACATTTAGAATAGGTAAGTTATTAATCGAACATAGTAATATATTCTATATAGTAAGTTAAAATAATTTAGTAATATATTTAAAGATTTCTTTAAGTTTTATAAATTGTATAAGATCATAATATCTAGATTACATATTAAGTATCTATCAAGTATTAAATATGAGAAAATGTGTTACTTCATAGTCTATTCATAGTACATAATAAGGCATAATATCATAAGAAAAAAACAACATTAAAAATAAATACAGCAAAATGCATAGGCCATTAGAAAGGTCGTTCTCAGGTTCACAAAAAAAAAATTAGGTTTAACTACAGTGGAATATTTTCTTTGATTTTGTGAGTAGGTTTAAAATAAAAAAAAAACTATCTGAAATAAATAGTTATTATTTTATAAAGATAATACATTTCAACGCGTGTTGGTAATAACAAATCGTGTAAGATTGTTTTTTTTCGTTAGTTATTATTATATTCAGAAAGTTATACCATTATGATGTATGCCATCACAACGGAAATAATAATTGTCAAATGCGATTGGCATCTACCGGCTGCTCCCCACCCACATTCGATGTCATTTTTAAAAGCTTCGGCCAGTGGTTTCTTCTTATCCGCACAAGCAGCCATCTCCAGATCTTCGTCACTGATTAGACACGAAGACTTACTAGTTGAATAGTGTTCAACGTCTCTGTATCTATTTGAAGGCGCCGTCGACGGATCTTCGTGATTGCACAAAAATTGACGTTTCTTACGATGCCAGACTTCCATCCAACTAAAATATATAACATACGCACAGACAAAACTATATATAAAAAGCTCGACCCGTGTTAAAAATTAAGTAAGGCTACATTTTTTTTTACACCTATATCTAAAAAAACATATCGGTTCATTTAGAATAAATTAAAATTCGAAAAATCGTTTGAGCTAGACAACTGCTCCATTATTTGTTTGAAGAGCAAAAATCAGAATGTACCTACATATGGTGATTGTATTCGCATATTATCTTTAAGTAACATTATACTGCAGGGTGTATCTTAAGATATAATTATATCGGAACAAGCATGGTTTTTTAATGGTGGCCAAAGTCGATAAAACGGAATTTCAAATGAACGTTTATTTTTTACAGGCCAACAATTTATTACTTAAAATACACCCTGTACCAATATATTACGGTGTCGACTTCATCCCTCTTTAAAACTTAACTTTAAGCCTATTAAGTCCCTTTGTTATTCCGAGTTTACAAGAAATGTTACATACTGTTGTATAGGTACTGCACACAATATTATTGCATTGTAATATTATTATATATTACTCTACACAAAAATGCAAAACAGGCGCTTCCTAACACCTTGTACATAACATTTTGTGACTTCGCAGGTCATATTTTTATGTCATATATATATATTATTATTTTAAACAAAACTCTAATATTATAACTGTTTTTATGAATACATTATACGTTTCAACATGTATTGATTTGAATAATTTGAGTATGGACAATTCTGTAGATAAATTAATAAAAACAAAAACTGAAAAATTACCCAATATTACAATCACAGGTCCATGGGTTTCCAGATACTTTTAGCGAAGTCAAAAATGTTTGACCATGCTGTTTTGGTAACGTATTAGTGGATGGGTTTCCTATTGACTTCAGCGAATTGTTTCGGATATCTAGACTGATGTTTCTTACAGTCCCCATATGTCGAAAAACGTCATTCGATATTGTTTCCAAGCTCGTATTGAAAATTGTCAAATTCAAATTTGGATACCTCAGACCCTAAAAATAATTTTCTATTTGTTTTATTAAAACACTTATAATAAGCCATTAAGTTAATAATATACTCGCTAAGATTGTATATCCATACCTGAAATACGTTATTTAACGAAAGTCCATGTAAAGCTTTTCCACTAATTGTGAAGTTCCTTAGCTTATATGGAAATAAACCAATTAATTCTTTCCCCATTCGTGACAATTTATCAACCTGGAATCACATAAGACACCAATAAAATAGTTGAAATACAGTCGTAACTCGTAACTAATCATTAATAACGAAATTTATTAAAACCCAATATCATGTACCTATACGGCTATACTATGAAGTATGAACACACCTATCTAATATCATATATTCAAATACATTATGTAAATCAATTTATTGATTAAAAGTATAATCGATTATAAAGACTGCAGGTGTAGGTACAATTAATTGAAAACTAACTTTAATATAAACAGTTAATTGTACGTAAAAGTCATAATGTATAATGCATACTCTTTGTGTACAAAATGAACATATCAGCCAAAGCCAAAGTAGGTACCTAACATAAGTTTTAAAAAAAATTAAAATTAAGTAGTCGATAACTATTAACTAATGACCCCCCCCCCCCTAAAATGTCTGACAATCATTAACTTTTCCCCGTAAATTAAAAATAAAATTACAATAACATCAATACAATCGTAAAATAATAGAAATTGTTTACTCATATTGATGTGAATAAAATATAAGAAAATCATTACCTTATGGCTATTTTTTACGGTCTGCGGTCTTAATAAGCCACTGAATTATATGTATGTAAAATGTTATAACAATTAATTAATAGTACGATCCCTTTAAAGATAAAATGTATTTTAATTTTGATTGTATTTGAATATCAATACAATTACATATTTTATTCATTACATATTTTTCACTGTAGAATTTAACATGACTATGACGTAATTATTAACTCCGTTTTTGATAAAATACACATTGAAAATATATTTAACTTTTCTATTTTAACCATCTATCTAGTATTTATCTATCCATCAATGTGCAATTAGAACATAGATCAATGCATTTAGGTAGGTACATGAGTGAATCCTTGATTAAAGAAACCAACCATTAATAGTGCTTCAGAAAATATTTATTTTTTTTTGTTTTACAGAAAAACAAAATCTGAATATTTTAATCAAATTGATTAATTTGCCGTAGTTATGTTAATAGTAAGTCTTATAGGGTGAATTCTTATAGTTATGGATATAATATCTGCCTACCTACTACTAGTGTCTAGTACACAAAACTTACTTTAAGATTCAAATTTCTAAGAGAGTGAACGTCAGCAATTACAGAGGGAATATTGAAGTCCTTGATACCAACAAATGTACTAATTACTAGCGTTTGTAAAGATGCCATTTTGTTTAAAGCACCGGTCTGAAAAATAATACACAGTAATGAAAATAAATATACATTTTTTTTCAAAATAGTTGTTCTCACTTCAAATGATACTAATGGCATATAACTCAAATCCAAAGAAATCAATTTCTGGACACCTATATTTAAAGTACTGTTATTCAAATCGTAAATATGATTATTGGATAAATTAAGGTTGTTGAGCTCTGGTAAATTCATGATGATAGATGGGAATCCAATAAGCTCATTATGACTTAAATCTAAACTCCGCAATGATGATAAATTAGAAGCTCTATCTGGTGACACTGATGCTATTTGGTTTCCAGATAAATCTAAACTTAGAAGAGATGGTAGCGGCAATTCTGGTATCTGAAAAATAAAACTACATATTATTATATAAACGAATACAAGTAATATAATATAAAATACTCATTACTCACGGATGTTAAAGAAGTATTTTTAAGCCTAAGATGTTGAAGCGACTGTTCAAGGCCTAAGAACATACGACCTCTATTTTCAAAGCTCAGAGCATCGTTATGACTTAAGTCAAGGTAAGTTAAACGAATTAAACTCGCAAAATTTGAATCTTCGAGATGTACCAAACGATTGCCAGCTAGATTTAATCGTTTTAATGACTGAAAAAAAACAACACTATTATTGTTTTAACACTTGATAGTAAAGCCATATTTGCTTACTTTAAATCTAGAAAACATTTCAAAAACAGGTAATGCCGTTATTGTGTTAAAAGACAAATCCATATCACATACAATGCCCGCAGAATGTGTGCTAAATGACAAAACAGGCATACGAGATAACTCGTTATGAGCCATGTTTAATATTTCCAAATTATCTTCACTGAAAAACATGTCTGGCAACACACGAAGTTTGTTGTATGAAAAATCAACTAATCGAAGTTCAGTGAATCCTTTAAATAAATCATTAGGTAAATCTACTAAATGATTATGAGATATTATGAAAACTTGTAGTCTTTTTGATCCTTTAAAGGAATCAAATCCAATTTCAACGATATGGTTGTGTCCAAGGTCTAGCCAAATGAGGTTATTTAAGTTACCAAACACATTTCTAGATACTTGAAACAAATTATTAAAAGACATGTGCAAATAACTTAAGCTTGACTCCATTGGAGAGAAATATTTGTCTTCTATACTTTTGATACTATTATACGAAATATCTAAAACCTAAATATAAAAAAAAAACAATAATGAACATTTAAACCATTTTTTATTTTTTTAAGTTTACCCTAATATTTGATTGTATATAGAGGTCCTTTGTAGAAAAATTGGAATTGGATGATAGTTTTGATAAAAAATTGTGACTAACGTTCATACGGAAATTTGAAAGCATTCCAACCTAAAAAGTAGTAAGAAAATGTAGTTAATAAAAAGTAAAGTTTATTGAGTTTATATTTATATTACTTGATCTAAGAATGTAAAGTCCATGTGTTTAATATGGTTATAAGCTAAATCGAGTTCTTGTAAATGCGGTAAATTTTGGAATGCTTCTATTTCCAACTTTTCAATTTGATTCCCTCTTAAGATTAACCATCGTAAACGCTCCAAATTGGTAAAAGCGTGTCTTTCAATACGATTTATTCGATTTCCATCCAAATGAATCTTTCCTAATGATGGTAAATCATCAAAAGATCCGTCTTCAATTTTTTTTAAAAAGTTAAATGACAAGTATATTTCTTCTAGAAGAATATGGCTTCCTCCAATTCCACCCTGAAAAAGTCAAAATTATGAAAAACTAAAACTACCTAATTATAAAATAGCTTATATCTACTTGAAATGTCCCTTTGTGGAAAGCCTCTATCATGCAATCTTGTAGCTTTAACGTTCTCAAATTTGTTTGAAAATGGAAACTCGATTCTCGAAGGTGTTGTAAATGATTATTGCTTAATTCCATATATTTCAAATTATTTAGATACCGAAAAGCATCTCCTGGTATTGGTTTAAACGAAGATGCAAAAGCGTGTGACATCTTAAGGAATTGCAGAGAATGTCCAACCTAAATTAAAAAAATAATTTTTACTTCAAAATAATTTTAATTTTATTAAACTGTAATCTTATAACCTCTTTAAATGCGTCGGAATCTAAGGTGCTTATTACATTATCAGACAAATCCAAATATTTTAGACCATGTATATGCTTAAATGCATGTGCCTTGACTGTTTTTATATCTGATCCAGTTATTTGAAGTTCCTCCATATCAATAGTAAAATTCATAAACATATCTGGTTCTATATATGGTGTGGTCATCTTTGACAGAGATAGCCGACGAAGATATTTAAAACTTAAACACAATAATAAGATAGTTTACTAAGTATTACTACAATTTCACGTTATTTTCGCATACCCATTAATGATATTAATTTGAAGTGGACCATTATTCCATCCAGAGAAATCGAAATCTTGCAGGGAATAAAATTCATGATGATTATTATTTTCATGTGAATTTCGTTGATTGTCCTCGTGAACCACAGTCTTGTCGTTTGCTTTTTTCTTATCGTTTGGTTTTATAATCTTTTCTTTTCCCTCATTATGATGGATGATAGGAAATAAATGTTTTATCTTATTATCTCTAAGTCCTAGTTTCATAAGCGTGTTAAAACTCTGCTGTAACTTCCTAATAGGAAATTCTGTTATGTTATTATTTGACACGTCCAAGGTATGCAAATATGTTTCAAGGCCTTTGAACGCTTCTGATGATATGTTATAAATTTCACAATCGACCATAAATATCTCTCGAATTTTAGTATTTTGAAATGCTCCATCCTAAAACACTGACGATTAATTTAATTGGCCAATACACAGTACAATTATTTTAAAGATACCTAACAAGTGTCTTTTATTTAAAAATATTATTAATTAATTGCTTAAATTCTTTGATTATATTTAACAAATCAATAAAAAAATTTTATTTTCTATAATGCAATAGGTAATTTACGTATGCAAATACTCCAATAAATAGCTCGCATTAATTTTAATTTAACATATTTTTAGATGTTTATTATTATTTATATTTTAATACAATATAAATTTCTGCTTTTAATAAATTATTTAAATTTCAAACACGATTCAAATAATTACATTTTTACTTTTTAGTAACACCTATTAATATTCAAAATGTATACAACCAACATGTTACATACAAAATAGTATATTTATTATTTATATTATAAAATATAAAATTTGTATTCACTTGAATATGTGTTATTGGGTTTCCATCAAAGTATGTTTTATTTATAGATTCAAAGTTCTGCAAACTTTGTTTTTCTAAAATTTTGATGTGATTGTATTCCAAGTGAAGTTCATCTAGAAAAAACTTATGTCTTCCGCCCCGAGATGTCACTGTTAATAATGGTCCTTTTGTGCTTTCAATTAAATTGTAACTAACATCCAAATACTTCAAAGATCTATTAAACATCGATTTTCATTAGTTATAAATATAATTTATACATACATTATACACATATAAATATTTTTAATAGAATAGTGGACTTTCTATAAAAAATAAGAGTTTAATAATTAACAACTTAACAATAAGCAAACATGTTTCTATTACTTATAGACTTATAACATTGAACAAATGCTATACTACCTATTTATTTCAACATTAATTTTCAGGGATCAGAACAATAAACAGTGTTATTGATATTAACCTAAATGTCAAATTATATGACCAGCTATCCATACTTGTACGTAATCGTTTAGCTTACTTCATCGCCGATGACGATAAATGCATGTATGGAATATATTTCAACATATTATCAGCTAAATTGAGTCTGAGCAGTTGCAATGGACCGTCTTGAAATGCATTTACGTGTATTTCCGAAATCATATTACCAGACAAATCAAGATTTTCTAGCAACCCGAGGCTATCAAAAGCCCTGTGTGGCAAATATGTAAGTGCGTTGTTTGCAAGTTTTAAAACTTTAAGAGTGTTCTCTAATCCATTCCAATCGCCCATCTTTATTTCTGATATTTGATTACCTAAAATAATAACAAAAATAATATTATAGTTAATAAGTACCTAAATAATTCCCAGTAGACAGTAAGTTGTATAGTTTAGTTCATACCTGATAAATTAAGTACTTTTAATTTTAATAATATTCGTATTGCCCGACTTGGAACATAAGTTAAATAAGTATTAACTAACTCCAATTCCCATAATGAATGCTCTAATCCATATAAAGAATCATCATTTAAAATTGGCAATGGATTGTCTTGGATCGTCATCTTATAAAGACCTAATATGTACAACTGTATATTAGTGTATTGTATGATTAAGTGTACATAGTTGGTACTCATATAGGTAGTTCATAAGATGTTATTTACCGATTCGTTTTGTTTTTATACAATTACAACTAAAATTAAAATCAAATACATTCCAGCAATATTCAATCAAATTTTTTAACTTCGCTTATAGTATAATATACTAAGATATTTTTCAAATCTTTTATAAAGTTTTACCGACTTATATGTTATTTTATCATCTAAACGATAAGTGATGAGTAGATTTTAACATTAAATAGAAACAGTAACATTTATAATATAACGGCACCTACCCTTAATTATTAGTAGGTAATAATAATAATAAATAGCTAATTATTATTCGAATGCTAAGTATGGCATAATAATAATAAAATATAAGAAAAATGATATTATTAATTTATTAAGATTACAGTTATTGAGGTACCTATGTATTAGGCATAAGTATAGATAACAGATTTACTCTAATATTTTCCGACAGGTGATTTCCTCCTTTACGTCGGCAGTGTTGGAGAGGTTTATGGCAAATAAATCTATATAAAAACTAAAAAATAGTAACTTTATTAGTTAGAAAATATTGCTGAGTTTGGAGAGACAGCAATAAATATGGTGAGTATTTTATAATTCATATACACATCATTTTTCTAATTTAGCGTATATGTCTAAAAAAAATAATTAAAAAGCAAAATATGCGAAAGTATAAATTTTAATAATTTAACAATAAAAATACGTTTAAAACTGTATAGTCTTAATCCAATAACCCAAAATATTAATCCGAGGTTTTCAAACGTTTAACGGTTAACACTAAATTTACAGATAACCATAATATCAATATATGATGTATAAAAATAAAAGATAACGCGCTTTTTTTTAAATGTCAGCTCCTATATAGAAGAGCGATTAGATACCTAATTTTGTATGGATAACAATTGAAGCTTTGGTTCATTCAGTAAAATATTACCTAACCATAATGTAAATTTGATACGAACGGTTATTTTGATACGTGTCACGTGTGATAGGTATATGGTTAACGAACGCCGAACGGAACAATATTATTTACCAGTATTGACGAGGAAGTACGGCTCTATGCTATCCAAGTCGTTGTTCCTAAGATGAAGTGTCGACAACCTAGATCGGTTGATGGCCGGTGGTATCCGTGGAAAGTACACATCAACACAGTGCACTTCACCCAAGCTGTCGTATGACTTGGTGCACGAACACAAAGGATTGAACGAACACGGTTGGAAGTCTTGCAAAAAACTTTCAGCTTCCGCGCGGCACATCAATAACACCGACAGTGCGAATATTATAAATAGGTAACCGGTGTTCATGACTATCTGTAATATAATAAACTATTGATTTTAGCATTTTTTCCTATATTATTTTATAGAGTCGTGAATATATGCATGTATAACGAATAAGGCTCAGAATTTATGTGTAGGAGGTAGGAGCTATAAAAGAAAAAATATGCACGTAAAAATTGTTCAAAATTCCTACAAAAAAAACAATTTTATGTTGTTATTAATTTGTAGAGAGAGAAAAGAAATGAAAAAGAAATTTATAATATTTCAAATACGGCAGAAAACTGTTAGCCATTTTGAAATTGTATTGAACTGAAATAAAAAATGTTTAAAAAATGTATTCGAAAAGATAGTACATGAGAATATTAGCGCGATAGAGATTAAACGCACATCGAACCGTTGTCGTTAAATTAATAGTGACGATAACAATAAATATACTATTTTCTGCAAATATTAAATATACATAAAATTATGCGTATAAAAAACAAAAAATATACAAGTTTCCCCTAAAATTGATGAAATAAACAAGACATGCATTTTCAATTTTCAATTTATAAACTCACTATTGCTTAGCTCGAATTCCTAGCTTGGTCTGCTATAAATCGAGAGCATATTATATAGAATAATATGCAACTCCTACAACTTTCGAGCCCTAATAATGAATAATACATTGGGTATAGAATACTCGATTAAGTCGATTACATGCATGCGTCACTAACGTCTTAGAAGGCGAACGTATGAGCTCCAAATATGATTTTAAGAATATATAAATGCAACCGGAAGTACTATATATGTGTGCGACAAAAAGTGAAACAAACAAGTAGTGTATCTCACTGTTGCACAATTCTTAAAAAATAATTGATGTTAAATGAATGATTAAAATGAAAAGCAAGGGTCATGATGTATAATGATGACGTAGTCATTAAGATATTTTTCAGTGGAGAAATTTAACAATAAAAACAGAACATATCACATGTTGAGTTAGAATACCAGATATATAGGTAGACATAATGAAATATTAATAATACACCTACGATAAGTAGGTATACGCTAACACAGTACAAACGTTAATGTTCTAAATTACCTAGGTATTAAATGACAATACACCATACTTAGTTGTACATGTTGTTAATATTTGATGACACCCCAAAGCCATTCTTGTCTTGTTTTGTCTTATTCTTATAATCTTATAATATAATATATAAAACTTATAGTATTGATCGTACACTTATTTCAGTAAATATTCGTTTTTAACTATTAAAAACAATTTAATATTCAGTTGCTTGAAATCCGAAATAAATTGTCAGGTGCATCGAAAGCATCCGTGAGATCGCCTATTAGGTGTGAGGCATCGAGTAGTTAAAATTTTGTGACGTACGATTCAAGTAAATTATTAGTATAGCGTTGCATCAAATAAAAAAAATTTTAAATACCAAACCCAATGACTTCGACCGTGAAATGCCAATATAGGGTCAAATCGTGTATCTAAATAACTAGGTACCTATTTACACCATTTTGGTTTTATAAATAACCATTGTTTTATACTTTATTTTTTATATCTTCATGCGGATCTCCAATATTGAAAACAATATGGTTTAAATATTATATACCTTTAATTATTTAATGACCTTTAATTAGAAATGAATAGAAAAAACGTTGTATAAGTGTATAACCCATGGGCCATGACAAACACATAATTCATCCACACATACAAAATATGTATTATTTAGATTTTCACTGTTCACGATTATTTATGTACTACAAGCAGCTAGTTACCAAATCACTTTTTTGATATTAACTAGGTAATTAAAAATATAAACTTAACCAAACTGACGTTTCATTAAGCAACCACCCACGACGATAAACTAACGATGATTTGTTTATTGTGAAAGGGGTTCGTTGCCCGTTGTCTACTTTAAATTAGATGTTTTTTTTTACCATACTTCTAACATCAGCGCACAATAAATACATTATATAATTGGTAAGAAAAAAATACGCATATACTTTATTCTACTTGTAAACTTAAATTTGTTTGTGGTTTGCCAAATAAATAATCTAAAAGATTAAAAAAATGTAATAATTGAATAACGTTTTTAAACCGTTCTCAAATATATATAAGAATATTTTTAAGATTCTGAGTGGAGCAAAGAATGTATTGGTTTTACAATTATACGTCTGGGGAAATTTTTATATCTAGTAGAAAAAAATCCTTCAATTTTCAGCATAAATGTGTCTTTTGATGGGAATATGAAACTAGTTGGTATACTTTGAGAGGTAAAAAGTAAAAAAATCCCTAATCCTTTTCTCAATAATTAAGTAATACATTTGAAAAATCAATTTTCTTATTTTATTGTCATTTCAAAAGTATTTTCAATGAGGATTTACGTAGGTATATTATCAAATTTGATATTAATAATGATTTTTTAAGAACATTTAAACTAATTTTAAAACATTGCACCGTTCTACCGTCAAGTCGGTATTGATTCAAAAGTTGATATCACCAATACATTATATAAATATATATGTGCTAATATAATAATTAAATATTAATAACATAATAAATGCAATGTTTTCGGCAAAAATTAATTCAACCTACCGTATTACTGATAGTAAAATAAATTACTATAGTAGGTCTTACTTAGTGTCTTAGTAATATAGGCTAACAAACTGTCTTCATTCAGTATCGTTTTTCGTAAGCAATGATTTATCATTGAATTCAAATTTAAGGGGACGTTACAGAGACATTTATTATCTCCGTCTTACAAGTACGTAACACGGCAAATTTTACGCTCAGCAGAACACGTTTATCTGCGTGAGCTTAAAAATTAGAGCGAATTGACCTCTTATACAATTTAAAGGTAAAATTATTATCTAGACAATTGCATGGGCTTTTTATCATATTTTAATTTTAAAACGAGTTGTAAGTATTTTAAGATGTACAAACAGTTTACAATTTTAAAATACACATAACTCGCTTTGAAATTAAAACATAATAAAAAGCCTACGTCATTGTCTAGATAATAGTCTTACCTTTAAATTTTTGATTTATTCACTTTGGGTAGGTACGGTACCTATACATTATAGGTTAATGTATACATTTTATTGATTCATATTCAACTATTATAAAGATCCTACATTTTCATACAAAATCTACTAGGGAGTATATTATTAAATCGTATTTTACTTAGGTATTAAAAATCTTAATTTCTTTTCAAACAAAAGATACAATAAAATGTAAAATAAAAATTGTAATATACTTTAAACGCCAAGTTTAAAATATCTACACATAACACGGATAGGTGCCTAATATAATATTATAACAACAATATTTTTACAAGTATATCAAATAGTTTAGAATGGTCTAAAATGACTTTCTTTAGATTTTCTCACAGTGCTGTAAAGAACACTTTTAAAAAATATCAAAGTAAATAATATGTGTTCAAAAATTCTTAAAAATTAAGTTTAACAAGATGCATTCAAATATATTTAAAAATGTAAAAATATCATAATTGTGTATTTATTAAATATAGTCTTCCATCATATTTCTTTTCTTTTTCATATAACCTCCCAAAATGTGTAATTATTTCGTTTAACATTATGCATTTCTACATTTTTTTTTTAAGTTTAAAAGTGCATTGCCTACATAATATGTAAGTACGATATTAAAAGAAAAGAAATTTAAAATATTACATAGTTAATAGCATATAGATATGACGTATCCAATCAAATAAATATAATATAAGCTGAAAGTCAGAGAGAATGTTTCTGAATAGGTAATAGTCCTGAATCTTTTATAGATGCCTACTCAAACCCGTACACCCGATTTATTTACGACATTGGATATTTAACACGACGTGCTATTATAAGTTATAAAGTATAGTCGTGGTATAGAAATTTATATATCTATTATATTATACAGTACCTACCTATTCATAATTATGATTTTTGATAGATGCGATAGGATATACAGGAATCGATGTTATTAATATTTTTTTTATATCTCACCATTTTTCTTCTTCTTTTTTCTTTTTTTTTTGTAAAACCAGTTGCACCCCGGTGGTACCCACTACAACACTCGTCGCTCCGGGCCGTTTACAGTGGTTGATTTACATTTTTCAGAACGACGACAGAAACGACGCAAAAATCTGACTCGCCGACATGTTTCCGTAATGGTAAGCTAGTTAAACGTCGTCCGAACACGCTGCACTGCCCGTCCGAGTGTCCGCGCCGGTCTCCTATTACAAACGAAACAATATAATTGACGAGCATTTGAAAGTTTTCTCCCAACCGATTCCAATATAGGATTAGCGATGATAATATTGTATACGTATATAATAGTTATAATGTACAGTTCGCGTTTGCGAGTGTGCGTGCGTGTGTTCGTGCTGTGTCGAGCTCCTTATTAATATATATATAATTATATTATGTATAGATACCATATATACCTGACCTTTACGGGACCGCAGTTTTAAACGCATATGTACGTCGTGTATATGTACGTATACCGTGGCGGTGACCCATTCACGCGGGGCTATACACTGCAATTATAAATGCAATACGATTACAATAATAAATATTATTTATAGGTACCTATATATGTAATATTATAAACTGCAGTGGTGTATTTGATATAAAGTACTTATCGCGGGCTCCATTGACGGGTTACCATATGACTTGTGTGTTTTTTATGCACTTATCTACATAATATATGATAGTAAAATAATTGTCGAATAATCACCGTGTATATGTAGCATTAATAGTTAAATAAAAAATAAATGATCCTTTGAAAAAAAAGTCGTCTGTATGCGTACGGGGCCGTATCACAAGAGTTGTATAGCCACTGTGAGTAATATAGCCATATAGGGCTTCGCCTACATACAAAAATTATCGTATAGAGGCAAAACCCCTCACACAAATTTTGGGCGGTGGCTGGTGAACTTTTGAATAAGTTAGCCCAAAATCAAACACGTTTGCATATATAAATATACCAAAGTTGATAAGGAACGGACTCTTGGAACGAGTTCTTTTTTCAGGAACGAAGCTTGGAACTGCTTCCTTTAAAAATAAAGAAAAAAGAAAATGAACCTATTCTTTTTTTTTAAGGAACGTGAACGAAAGTTACAGTTCCTTTAAATTATAAAAACATATTTTAAATTGTAATATAATTTTTTGTTTCTACCTGTTAATAAGACGTAAAAGAAGGTATTTTTAATTTATTTACATTTAATTCATTGAAGGTTGTTCTTACTTAACATTATAATCAAAAAAAAGTATTATTCTAAAACAGCAATTTTGTAAATAACTTGGTTAAAAAAAGAATGAAAGTTGAAACTAGCTTTTTTAGGGTTCCGTACGGTAAAACGGGACCCTATTACTAAGACTCCGCTGTCCGTTCGTCCGTCTGTCACCAGGCTGTATCTCATGAACCATGAAAGTTAAGAAGTTGACATTTTCACAGATTATGTATTTATATTTTCTGTTGCCGCTATAACAGCAAATACTAAAAATCCTAGAATATATAATATAGGCAATGTTGCCAATATGTTTATAAATGATGGTATGGAACCCTTTATGCGCGAGTCTGACTCGCACTTCCATAGAGGAATTAGATTTAGAGCGAGTTCCTTTTTTGAATAACGAAGAAGGATATGGAAAGAGTTCATATCTTAAGAAATGAGATAACGGAACGAGATCATTTCAAAAAGGAACTTTCCCAACACTGAATTATATAGATGATACCATACCTGACCTTATGGGACCGCAGTTCTATATACGCTTGTACGTCGTATGTACGTCTCCCGTACCGTGCAGGCGGTTACCCATCCACACGGGGTTACACTGCAATAAGTGCAATATGAGTTATGACTAGGTAAATAGGGTATTTTATAGGGTATCGTGGGCCTCATTTATGGGTTCAGATCGATCCAGCTCGGAGGGCTAGTAGTTAAATAAACAATGTATGCGTGCGGGGCACGGGCAAGAGTCGCCACTGTGTATAATATAGAGCATCGGCTGCTATTACCACATAAAAATGATCGTACTTGGGAAAAACTACTCACACAAATTTTTGGGCGGTGACTGATGGACACATTAGCCCCAAATTCAACACGTTTGGCCTGTTTGGGTACACATATACAAGATACGTTTGGTACAACAAAATTAACGATGAGATATATTGTAACCTATATACGTAACACACGAACTCAATGGCGTACCGATAGGGTGGCACGATGGGCAAGTGCCACGGGCCCAGATGGAGGGAGGGCCCTTTAAGAAATGTGGCGAATCAAAAAACAAATCACCATTATTATAGAATTTTAGTTTTTGATAAAACTAAGTTCTATTAAAATGAAATCACTTTAAAATAAAATTAATTTAATAACTAGAAAAATATACGTGTGGCGTCTGCGATATTAGTATTATAGATAATATATAAATATAATAATTACTCTAGGACAGAAATAACAAGGAAACACCCTCTATATTTAGAGCTGTATAATCTCAAGTCTAGGAAACCGTATTGAAGTCTGTCGATAACTCGATTCCTTATCCGCTATTCTTATAACAATCTATTATAATACAGCCCGGCTGAAACAATCATAATTTTTCGATATTATTTTGTTTTTATAATATTGTCAGTCGTCACCCGTCAATCGAAATAAATATTGTCAATTGTCAAAACAATTTTCATAAAATGAAATATTTTAAATATTTTGTTATTGCCTTATTTATATTATTAAAAAAAATTAGATACGTATTATAATGCGTAATAAAAAGTGACGATATTATTATTCATAATTGTATAATAAATATGTTTTTAATTATTTATTACCTATTATAGTAGGGGTGGATCTTAGATATAAATAATTGTGTGATTAAGTGAAATCATATCGCAAATTTGTAAGACCAAGGACCCGCTGGATTATTTTGCCACGGGCAATCAAAGTTCTAGTTACACCACTGCACGAACTGCTATACTCTAAGTTGTAAAACAAAAGCCAAATATAAGATTTTTTATATGGGTGGATTCTATATTTAGACACGTGATAATGAACAAAATATTTTTAAATTAAAGTAGCCAAAAAAGAATGCGTTTTTTGGGACGCAATTAACTATTAAGGGCCAACCTCGTCGTGGTATCTCGTATAGGTAACGCTATTATATAAGCTCTAAAAAGTAGAATATAAATAAAAACGTTTACCCAAACGTGGTATTTTTGTAAAAATATTATGTACCAAAACGTATTCATTTTTTTTTTGATCTGAAAAAATATTGATAAGTATGTAGTCAAACATTTGCGAGCCAAATTTTGCTGTCATTACTGAATGGCCATTACCAGTATTGTCATCATAGATAATCAGTCCAAATATCACTATACCTATATTTTTCACAATTATTATTATCATTATTTTTAAATTGTTCACTCTATCGCATCAGTTATGTTTTTAATTTCATATTCCGATGCAGAATATTTTTCAGAGTACTTTGATACAAAAAAAAAAATCGAACTTAAGACGAGTTGGTAGTTAATTGCAATAATTAGTTATGCGTATTTAAAGATACGGTGAATGGTGCACCCTGCTGACCGCTGTGACACTTGATTCCGTTCATTTAAACTTGAAATACTTATAATTAACTAACTACTCGTTTGAAATTCGATATTTATAAAAAATCCTCTGCTTGGGAATATGAATTAAATTTAAATTTTATGTAATTTCAAGAAGTTAAAATTAAGATAAAAAAAAGAGTGAAGGCGTTTATAGGTAGGTATATAAGTATCATATCTATGCTACCTACATATTATATACTATAATATATACTATAGAATATATGCCTACTTATACACCTACTTTTTCTTTATGGTCTATGGGACGTACGTACTGATATAAAATCGATATTAAAAAAAAAAAATACGGCGATGGGGGCATGGGCTCCCTGTCCCCCCTGGCTACGCCACTGAAACAACATCATAGACTATAAAAAGTACACAGGTAACTAATACGTTTAAAAATGTTTAACTTCTTAAAACAATTTGTTGGAAAACAAAAATAATATTTTTCCGTAGTTTAGGCACGGCTGCACTGCAGACGTGTGGGACGTAAGTGTCATAATTTATGGTCAGTAATTATTTTTACACAATAATTTCCATCATGGGGTCCCGCGTGCCCACATTATTTTTGACAGTGGTATTAAAGTTTGTTTGGTGGAATTAATAAGCGCGGTCAACGCGGCACAGTTTTAAAACAAAAAGTTTCGTGTTCCATTTCGGTTGACTGAAGTCGTTACATAAATAATGTGTACGTGTAAGACTTCCTTGACCAATACACACGATGTATATATATTATAAGCCTTTAGGTCATTTCTAAGTAGATAATCATGCCGCGAGTACAAAACAAATATCCAAGTGCTTACCTACGATTAATATATACAAAATATAAGCCATTCATTATTTATAATATTATGTGTATCTGTGGGTACCTATTATGTTATGACGGTGAGCATCGTTTCGGCCAAAAAAATACACTTTCGATTGTGATGCGTACGAAAAAAATATTATTCGAATTGTTTTTGTAACCAATAACTGTATAACAAGGCTAGCGTAAATATTAGAAGTATTTAAGAACACAAAATATGTGAAATACCAAGGTTTAGAATCGATCTTACATATTTTGAAGATTAAAAGTATTACCACGCGCGGTAATTCCGTGTGTACAAATATAAAACGATTTAAGCATAATGTAATATTATGTAATATGTTTTTTTTTCCAATAACTATTAATGTTCGTCGCGTAGACATGGGTTAAAATATCCGAGAATAAATCGAACAGCCGTGTTGACGTAAAAATCAACAGTTGAATTCGATAATTTTGCATAAAATATAAGTTTTTACACTATGGGTACGTGATCGCCACGTTTCGACAAATACGATTTGACCTTTAGGTATAGCTGGTATCCTACTTACCAAAGTAAATCTATGTGTAATTGTTGAAACTGCTTTTTAAAATTATTTTCATTAATATTTCATACAAAGATAAACAAGTCAATAGTTTTTCGAAAGTCCACGAAAATAACAGGGAGAAAAAAATCAAAATAGTTACAATCTTCAAATTCGATTCGGTTGAATTACCTACTACAAAACACTGTTCAACATATTAAACTGTATCCACTATATTACAAAACCTACATTTAGTAAACTAATCATCATATTCAAATTCCGTCCAACTCGATCCGCTCCGCTCCGGCCTTCGGGATATAATAATATAGGTGCTCTGTACAGCGAGAGAAATCTCCGGTTCTGCGCATCCCCCCCCGCGTCACCCTGTTATCGAAATCGGTTCACCAATGGCAGGGTGTTGCGAAGGGGAATCAGTTTTGGTCGGTGCGCGGCGGTTTCTCTGGCTGAATAGAGTGTTGTAGGTAATGCAAAATGTACAAAAATAACAACAAAATTAGACACGGTTTGTAGCAACTAATAGGTAGGCACAAGTTTTGAAAATTGGAAATTTTATAAAACCTCTTGTAAAACTTAATGTTTGTGAAACGTTTTTTCGCGTCTTAACCATAAAAATACATAGGTAGTTATAATGCATTTCAATCGTATTATAAAAAAATAGATAAAGAAAAAAGTTGTCGAAACTCGAAAGAATTACCTATAAGTTTTGCAATGTTAATATTATGTCAAAAATTCCAGAGGGGACTAATGTCTCCATATAATTTAAAGCGTTCCATACATAATTTTATGTATAATGTCTAATGTATAAAATCCTAAATTGTTGAAGGGGACGCTTTTTAACCACCGTCAGAGGTAGGGGGACTGAGTCCTCCTGCGTCTCCCCCGCCCCCACTTTAACCCCTGAATATGACTATATGAGCATAGTACTATTAGTACTAAATTTAAGATAAAATAAAAAAATAACAGAATTATCATTATCTCCATGATTACTACTCTATAAGAAGTTTTTATATTATGCCACTGAACTACTGAAGTATCAAAATGATGCAAAATAATTTTAGATTTTGAGCGGAGCAATGAAATAATGAATATATAAATGTATTGATTTTACAATGTGTATTTTTTTTAAAAGTATAATCGAAATAATGATTCAATTTTCAACTTCAGTATCTTTTCCGATGGGAAAGTGAATCTAATTGTTACTTTTGGGAGGTCAACATTTAAAGTTCCCAGTAATTTTCAAAAGCGACGGAAACCAAAAAAAAATTAAGGAAAACGTGAATTTTACGCAAAATCTGTTTTGCTTTTTGGTGTAACTCTAAGACAAATGACCGTAGATACACGAAATTTTCTCTGGTTGTTTATATTAGCATTTAAACTGTTTACGGGAATTTTCAGTTTTCAATTTTTTTAGTTTGTTTTCTATGAATGTCAATAAAATGTTATTTGTTGGGTAAAAAAGCTTGAAAATTAAATACAAGGCACATTGTTACAATGACATTTGAAAATTTTAAATATCCAGTCACCCTTTTTTTTAAGCACTTAAAGTTCAAAATGACGTGACAAAACACGTAACAATTACGAAAATTTATAGAATTTAAAAACTCCTAAAAGAAAAATTCAATCAGAAATTCCTAAAAACTTTTCATTTTAAATCAAAGATTTTAAAATGTAATACAATATTCTTCATAAGGTTATCCACCTTTATTAAAAAAAAAATGTCTTTAAGAGAGTTAAATTAAAATTTTATGGGCGTTTGAAGTTCAATCTTTTTCTCGTGTAGAAATTTCCTTATATTGTTGTAATTTAAAAATTAATAACTGTAAATACATGAACATTTCACTGAATGTTTATATTTCCATTTTCTATGGTACACCATACAATTTTAAAAATATTTCGACTTGCTTTAAGCTGTTTACTGATAATTTCAAATTTAAATATTTTTGGTTTTTTCTCTATAAATATTAATAAAATTTAATACAAATCTCCTGATAAATTGTTACAATAACTGTTTAAAAATATTAAAAATACATACCAAGGCACAATTTTTTTATACACATTTAAAGTTCAATTTTTTCAATTAAAATTTAATAATTATTTTGTTGTTAAAAATGTATAAGATGTTCAAGTTAGGTTAATTAAAAATTAAAAACAGGTAAATAAGTTAAATAATATATATAAATTATTTTATTCACGAGAATATCATCAAATATACTTATTACTTAGTAATATCATAGGCTGTCTGACAGTCTTCACTAATAATCGTTTTTCTTATAAAATGATATTATATCATTGAATTCAAATTTAACACCATCCATTACAGTGACCCACTTGTAACCTATCCTACTGTACAGCAGAGCGACACCCACTTGCACACCTTTTTTTATATTATTATAATATTATTTATGCAATATTAGTTTATCAAAACACAAATATAACAAACCTCAGGTTAAAAATGAAATTATATTTTAATAGACAAAATAAAAACTTATTAAATGTAAAAAATATTTTAATACAAAATTGGTTTTCACTTTATAACAAATAGTTATTTCATTTTAAACAAATACATTGTAAAATTCTAAACAGTAAACATACATATCATAGATATTAGATACAATAAAAATAATTACAATTAAAAAAAATCATTAACTAAGATGATCTGACAATACATGGAAGTTGATGCAGTAATAAGTTTCTAG
Source organism: Sitobion miscanthi (assembly GCA_008086715.1). Taxonomy (NCBI): domain Eukaryota; kingdom Metazoa; phylum Arthropoda; class Insecta; order Hemiptera; family Aphididae; genus Sitobion; species Sitobion miscanthi. The sequence goes on from CM017799.1 coordinate 6,425,174, forward strand.
AGGTAAAGCAGTTTGGTCCATTAATTTTTCCTTGGTTTCTCCATTAGTAACATCTATTAATAAACACAAATATAATTAATTTGTCAGTTGTCTGTGGGGAACTAGAGTATATTAGAAATTCCTATATAATTGTAATTAATACAACTAGCACTCAAACATTGGAAATATTGTGGGAGTTAAGACAATTTATTTGAACATTCAAGAAAAAAGTATGCATTTTTTTTATACACATCCGTAAAATACATATTAAAACAAGAGCTGGTAAATTTACTTTTAAGAGGATAAGCGATGAATAATATTATTTTATAATTAACTGTAATATATCAGATTGTATAAAAAATAACTTTAATACCTAAAAGCAATAGTATTAAACAACAATACTGTATCCTATTACCTTTAAAATTCACTAAAACAATCAGTGGAAACCATATAAAAAGTCCACTTTAATCACATTAACTTACACAAGGAAAGTTATTTTTAATAAGTACCTATCACATAAACAATTATAACTACAAAATAAAAATCAATATTTCACAAATTTAAAGTTCTGTTTGTTTATCAAATCAAAAAATATATACTCAATATTTGTTATTTTTAATGTATTTCAATTGAAACATTATTTATAAATTGTATCTTTGAAATAATTTAACATGCAATTAAACAAGATTATTTTTATAACCTAACCAATTATTTAATGAATAATTTTTAATTAATATTTGTTGTACGTCATTAATGTGATAATATCAACAACAAAATTTCAAAAAGCCAAACAATATAATTCTGCACAACTCTTACTTAATTATAAATACTATCTAATAGCATTTATTTGTTTTATTTAATTATAATTTGTTACCTATCGTTTATGTAAGTTTACATTAAATATACATTTCCCATTTCCACCAAACAAAATTTATATAAATTCAATAATTAATAATAAAATAAAACTTATCTAATATCATAATTGATATTATTTTACAAATTGTATTTTATACTGTACAATTTAAAAATTGTACTGGTTTCTTTTTAACGACACTATTAATATAGTACACTTAAAATATTAATAATTTAGTTGTTATAAGTTGAAAAAAAAAAAAAAAATTTTTACTGATTACTGAAATAAAATATTCAAACAAATTGTTTAAACTTATTTACTGACCTTTGTATATTTGTTTAGGCAATATATTTTCAGCATTGCGATGAAATATACTAATAACGCGTCGATTACAATTTTGCGATGTTAATTGTAATGTCCAACTGTCATAAGTAAAAGCTCTGAAACAAAAATTGTTAAGTCATAATATTTAAAAGTATGATTCATTCCCAAATTCATCAATACTTATAAACATTAATATTAAATAATATAATACTTTGGTATATGATGTTCAATAAAATGTGTATTGATTGATGATCGAAAAATTTGTAGTGGTAATGCTTTCACAGAAGTGATAGCTTTTATAGGAGATAAATCTCCGAGATAATAACGCAAAGCATTTGTGATGACAGGCATCATACTTTGTGTAGTTATATTTAACATAGATTCAGTGACAGCAGCTAAGTCTAAAACTGTATGAACTCTACATAACCAAATCATCCACGAGTTTAATGTTGTCCACCAATCTGAATAATCAATATTACAAAATCTAAAAGAAATATAAAATAAATTTAAAATATATAAAACTAAACATAATACACAATATTTACTTATTATTCATTTCTAATTTTAAGTGATCCGCTAAAGCTATTTTAGAAATTAAAAAAGATTGGATGTAATCATTTTTAAGTTTTTCAATTCCAATTTCAATTAATAACTGAACAGGGTCATAAAGTTTTTCCGGATTGGACGCTGTATTTCCTGGTAATGATTTTAATATTTGAGCTAATCGTGTACCATTTGTTGATTTAATCTGTAATAACATATCAATAACATATTACAATATAATAATCAATGGTTTATTATCATTTTTTAATGTCATACACACCAATGGTTTGAAAGTTTCGTTTCTTACTGCTTTGTACAAATGTTTGAAACATTCAATTAGATCATTATATGATTTGCATTCTGAATAATATTTAAATAAATTTAATTATAATTTTAAAAACATGACATTATTACTTGGTACTAACCCAACAAATAGGTCCAAAGTTTATCAGTGAATTCTTGTTGAATACATTCCGCAGCAATAACATCTCTGACACATTGACAAAATAGTTTTTGATCATTATCTTCTTGTCCTACAAACTTACCTCGTTTGTACAATGTAGAGGATATGCTTTGCAACATAGCAGGAAACATTTCAACGATTTTTCCATTAGCACTGCCTCTTATATCACCCTTTATAATTACATATAAGTTATATATCAAAATAAAATAGTGCTTATAAAATATTTACTTGAAATTGAGGAAACACAATGTTATGTCTATTTGTCAAACATTCATCTTTCAAATATGTTAATTGTTCTATTAAATCCTCTAAGAAGAGTAATTGATGCCATAATGAGTGTAATGGACTAGTTTCGTGGCCTAATGTACACTGGACATTCTATAAAATAAATATTTATAAAAAATCAGTAATTAATATTTGTTATTATTGACATGACTTGTAGTATTCTGAGAGCACTTAGCAATTTTAGTATTGTGGCGTTTAATAATTAGGTACACTGGTATAGGCACATTGAATAACATTTTTATTTTTTATTGAAAATATATACAGTAGAAGCAGCTTATTAGGAACACTTTTGGACCAAGGTGAAGTGTGTCGATTAACCAATCTTTTCTAATAAGTGATTGGTTTTATTTATTATGAAAAATATTTCAATTCTTAAAAAAAGTAATTATTATGAAAAAAAGTTATGTTATCCAAAATATATACCTACCGATGTCGTTTTTCCCCATTTGTACTGGCACAATAGAGTTTAAAACCACTTTTGTGCGGCACTAAAATCAGCTATCCCTGCACTCTGTGTATTTAATTGAAATAAACTAAATTATAATTGAACAAGTGGAAATCAATATCGATTGTAACAACTTAAGATAATGTGTATTGTAATATTATTACAGTAGGTACATTGGTTATCGCCGAGTAACCAAATTTTGTTAAACATTTTGTTTCAATAACGTGATTATATCAATTATCCGTTAATTTTTATGACAAATGTTCTTTGGTTTAGATAAGATTTTATTAGTAGGTAATACGGAGCGGGCAAGAAAGATTTTAATTTAAAGAGTAGGCCAGGATGCCAAACTCAGTCGAAAGCCTGTGCGATATCTAGAAAAATACCAATGTAGACTTTTTTGCTCTCGAATGCTAATGAAATTTGATTGACGACTCTGTGTAGTTGGTGGATTGTGGAGTGTTTAGATTTGAACCCGAATTGCAAATCAGGTATAATTTTGTTATCTGTGGCAATTTTTGAAATTCTTTTCAGAAGTAGTTTTTCAAATAGTTTACCTATGACAGATAGAAGGCTTATAGGTCAATAAAAGGAAGGGTTTTCGGGAGGTTTGCCCGGTATATAAATGAGTATTATTTGAGCATATTTCCAAATAGATGACATGTAAGAAAGGCGGAATATATTTAATACTTACATATTATTATTTGAAAATTTTAATTTATCATTATTTATCAATAATTATTATGAAAATGAATTTTCATTATTCTAAATTATTTTCCTATGTTTATTTATACAGGGTGTAACAGAAAGAACTGACCAAAAAAAAAAAAAAAAATTATGCTACTTAAACGTATGACAAAAAATTGATAAAATTATATGATTAGTAAATAGTTTAAGAAATATACCAGTGTTAGCAAATTTCCAAAATTAATATTTTTAAAAAAGTTATTGCGTTCCAAATTAATTTAATCAAAAAAATATTAATATTTTAAAAAATTTTAAAACATAAACTAATTGACTTAGATAAATGTTTTTACCATCCAAATCGTTCTAATAGTCAGATTCACAAATTGGCTATTTTGAATTTATTCAAAAATATTCAAATCAAATTTAAAATTTTCTATTTTTAGAATTAAAAAATAAAAATTTTTTTTTTTTATTACACGTGTAGCGCAAGTTGCTATAAAACTCTAACTATAAATTATATATAAACAAAAAAATTTAAAAATATTGATTAGAACAAGTTATTCCAAAAGTCAGTTCTTTCTGTAACACTCCGTATAATGTGCTTAATTTTTTCAAAACTATTTATGTATATTATAGTAGAAATTTTAAATTTAATAAGATAGCATTTTCCTTTTTATTTAATGTAGCGGAAACCTAACAAAGATGTACATTTTTATTGGTCCCACACAACAGGTTTCTATATATATTATGATAGCTCCTAAAATTAATTCTATTATGCAATTTAAGCACATAGATCTGTTTTATAGACCACTGGAGTTGAGAGCCTTTATATATAGCCTTTTTATCTAGTCTCTTTAAGCTGGATTATGGCATGTATTTAATCCAAGATACACAGAGTTGGATACAACAAAAAAATATAATACTTCTCACAAACAGACTACAATTATTATTAATTTTCTTACATCTTACAAATTAAAATACTGTTTAGTTGATAAATGATACTTTAAACTTTTGATTATTTTATTTACTTTGTAGGCAGAAAAATATTTGAATTTTTTGGAGGGAGGCTAAAATTATTTAAAATTCAAAGTACAGTGCAATTTAACTACTTTTACACACTACTTTAAAGCAATTGGAAATTCAAGGTGCTTAGAGCATAGATAATAATATACACAAATGTATGCATATTTATATTACCTGTGGCTTCGACTAGTGTAGTCCTACCTTTTGCAGTTAGCGGCATAGGCGGAAATCCATTAAAATTTCAGAAAGGGTTAACATTATTAACATGAATGGGGGCTTCGATACTACAAAACTAAAAACGGAGAGGTTAAGTCCCCTCAAGCCTCCCCTGATTTCAGCCGATGGTTAGCGAGCCAATTTACATATTTATAGAAATACTAGAGGCCGCCAAAAGAAAAAATATATATTTATTCATATTTTATTTTATTTAATAAGATAACTTTTTATCACGTTACAGATTTATATTAATTGATTATTATTATTAATCGACAATATGACCAACTGCTGATGTCGTCTACTAAGTCTTCTCAAGTTCTAAGGGGTGTCAAAAAAAAGACTGAGGGCTGAAGGTTGGACCACTCTACCCTCCCTACCCTACCCAACGAGCACTTTTCTATTTATTGGATAAATAATGAATTTATCTAGTTTATGTTTATATAATTATATTATATACTTACAATAAACGATTCTGTTGACATTAGAGGAGCAAAAAGAGATGGTCGTCGCCAGCTAAGATTAAGTATGACCATGCCAGGACCATTTTCAATAAAAGTGAACTCTTCAGTATTAGTAGCTGAAGTCAAATTTATAACTGCAGACACTTTAGACTCTAACTAGATTTAACAAACTTAATTATTATTTTTTATAATGTACAATAATAATACAATATTTTAATTAAACTGAAATTTATTTACAATCATAGTTGACGCTTGAGGAAATTGTTTATGTGTTTCTATCATAGTTTGTACAGAAAGCTCATCATGTGCCACATCATTACGTCCTTTATACTCGCCCCAATAACGAGAATGCCATCCTTCAGATATATCACCACCCAATAAAATTGTATTGTTTTTCAATCCATCGCATAATATAAATAATGGTACACTTAAAAACTGTTCATCTTTTAATTTTAAGTATACCAATTGCCTAAAATATAAAAATCAATAAAAATTTTAAAATATTAAATAAATACTGATGCAAGTTGAACACTCATCTAGTGTCGCACACCTTTTTACTATGGTTCCTGGGTTAATAAAGTTTAAAAGTATGCCAACAATATTAATCATCACTACTGAAAAGTTAATGATTAATTGTTCAATTGTTTTAATCTACTTATAAAATGAACAGATAATATTTAAATAATTAGGTTTAATTCGATTATTTTACCTTGCTTGGAGCAAATTTAAAGGAATATGACTGTCTTCTGGTTTGTTTATTTCTATGTGAACTTTTTGAGCCTTAATTGGACTGAAAGGGCATTCTAACGGATTTCCAGTTAATTCTAACAATAAATAATAACAAATTAATACAACTTTAGTAACCTACATAACTGAAAATAATCTTAGGCACCTAATTCATCATACTCTTCATCCTCAGAACTTGAACAATGTTTAGCAATAGAGTTCACAACTTTTGGGGTATGCTTTTTCTAAAAAATCATTAATTATTATATTATATTAATTTAAAAATATACCTATATGCCAAGTAAATATACCTAATAATTATACTTACATAAATGTAGCCAACTATGGGTTTTTCAACACCACTTAGACAAAATGGCCGAATATATGAAATAGTATTAGGATCACATTGATTCAGAACTAATTCCGGGTGTAAATTTACTTTTCCATGGCAAAATTTAAGAAAATTGTTGAGATCCATCTAAAAATTAACAATGACAAATTAACTAATATCAGCTACCACCATAATTTATAATTCATAAACAATTAAATGTTACGAATGTATACACATATTATATTAATATATTAAAATACAAAACGATATACTTAAGTTGAATGTCTTTAAACACTACTTAATATAGTTATGCCTAGTTACTACCTATGGCAATTAAAAATGTACCTACTGCAGAAATTGATTATAATGACGTTTAAGGGACTACAATGGTGTTGTGAACAATGTCTAAATGGACTATTATGTCTTAGATAAATCTCATTTTATCTTGTATAAATCAAGTTCTATGCGGTTTTGTCGTTTTTATTTATTTTCAAATGTTTTTAGTAATATATCATGTAAATAATTATTATACTACTTGTAAATGTAGATCCAGGTCAGGGGCGACTCCAGAGACAGTTAGGGAGGACGGCCCCTAGAACCCCCCCTGGAAAAACCCCTGATCCAGGATATTATGCTTCAGGGAAATAATAACACTTGAATCATAATTATAAATAGGTATATAATACATACCTGATTAGAAAAATTATATACCTACCAAGGTACTATGGAAAATATGTAATCAAACATAATACATAAATTTATAAATTTATAAATCAGCATAGGTAGATCATAAGTACTTACATTCAGTTTTGAAATAAGAAATTGTTTTATTAAAAAAATAATTCTTCTAAATATATATTATATTATCTACGTTTAAGCCACATAAGTTATCAAAGTATCGGTGATCAATTTCTGTAATCTCTAGAAGGGCAGCAACTGCTATGTGCCTGTGTCCCGCGACTCCTGGTTTCTTGTCAGAACTCAGAAGGGAATAGGGATTGTTATACTATGTTATTATTTTGTGAATTTGTAATGAAACTCGAAACTTTTAACAAAAAATAACATAATAATATGTATTTACTATTTTGTAATAATCTGCAATAGGTATATTATTACGTTAGGCTTATAAAATGAATGATTATAACATAGACCTAATAACTTAATATTATAATATCTCGTTTATTAACTTGACATAATTGTATTGTTCAATGAAAACAAATTGGCGGGAAAATCAATTAGAGGTTAATATTGATAATAAAATATTTATTTGTGATAATCATAGAACATGATAACATAACTATGATAGAAGGCATATATTTTGTTTTGTGGAAAATAGAATTGTGAAGTAACTGAACGTACGAACTTTAGTTTTACCACAATAATTACTGTACAGTCGTGCATTATAATTTATCGTTTACTTAAGACTGGATTTAAATAATTTTAAATTTACGGTAAATAGTGAATACATTGTGAAATTATTTACATTTTACACTTTATATTAACTATTTTTTTATTAACTGTGTTTACTAAAAATTGTAGTAAGAACCGTTAATATTTATTGTTAAATAGGTACTAGGGGTCTTTCTAGAGTCCTAACCAGCAAACATTTTCATAAATATGGCTGTTAGCCATTTTGATGAAAAAAGTGGTATTATACCATGTAATACAGAATGGGGTAGATGGTGGCAAACTGTAGATGAATTACATATTGAAATATTCCTTCCAGTTAATACCAAATCCAAAGATGTCAAAGTCAATGTCACTAACTCAAGTATTACTTGTCAAATTTTAGGAAAAACTTTATTTTCTGTTAGTTTTTAACTATTGTTTCTAGTGTCATTGTATTATATTGTTACCAATCTTTGTCTTTTCAGGGAAATTTATTTAGAAAAGTACGCGCTGACGACACTTTATGGACATTAGAGGATAATGGTACTTTGTTAAACATTGTATTAACAAAAGCAGATTATTCAAATAAAGAAAATGTTTGGGAAGCTATAATGGAGGATGGATCATTTAAAGCAGATCCATTAACATACATTGAAATGATGAAAAAAATGGATCTAGAAAAGCTTCAAATGAAGGTATGTACTTAAAATAATAAAACATTTAAAATAATTAAATTAAAAATCAATGCTACACTATATATTTTACAACAAAAAAATAAGAAAAATCGGTACTCGTCTAATATACTACCTACCATAAAATGGTATCTACCAAAAAACTGTATGCGTGTAGTATGCTACCTACTGTAGTTATTTTTATTGCGGGAAAGTACATTTGAGTAATTACGATAAATAACATATTATAACAGTTGTACAAAATTATAGTGTAATAGCCATTAAGATAACTGATCTACCAAGGACCCATGATAACTTATTTTTAGATATATTGTTTTAGTCTGTGTTGTGTTCAGGTATGTGTCCTATTCGTCGTGAGTTTTACTTTTTATTTCTTTATTTTAAAATAAACAAAAATGAACAAATCAATGCGCTATTTGTATGGGCATATAATATGTAATGAGAAAACATGTGTTAATTATCTTCAAGAGAGAAACTTGCTCCCAGAACTTGGTAGTTGTTCCAAATTAAAAGATGATGTTATTTGTGGAGGCACATTGAAAGAATATCAAAAAAAATAATCATAAAAAGGACTCGTAATTGGTGATTTATTAAAAATACTTATTTATGATGTCGAAAAAAAGGTTGCCAAACTTATCACTCTTTAAGAAAAAAAAATCCTTTTTTACATATTACGATAAAAATGGTAAAAGTGATTTAGTATTAAATGAAATTGTTGAATCAGTTTCGTATTGGGTTTATCAAATACCAGTTTCAATGAACGAAAAATTTACAGCAAAAACTCGTAACACAATTGTAGATTGGAATAATCTCTGTAAAGATGTAGCAGTTGCAATATTTGGTAAACGTAAAAAAATGGGTGGTCCGTATAGAAATATTATAAAGTACTTGACATCGAAAATTAACAATTTATTTAGTAATAAATTGTTATTAATATTGTTGTTAATTTGTTATTAATCAATAATGAGTAAACGTTTTGGTAGGTATCATTTTACGGTAGGTAGCATACTACACTAACGAAGTAGCGGTAAGTAGCATCTTAGACAGTACCGAAAAATCTAATACTTCACAATAGTCTTCACTTGAGTGAAATATGTAATCAGGTGAATAGGTAGTCAATATTTTTATTTAATTTTATGTGTAATTTACACAGTTTAAACAGTGTAAATCATTAAGATATAAACTACTTAATACAATTTATATTTAATAGTTTTATGTTTGAAATGGATTTAAATAGTTTGAATTAATTTAAATTTTAAATTGAGGTATTTATTTTTTTATTATTATTAAAATATAATACTTGACATTCATGGTGATTGGATTTTAAGTTATGTGCATAATTAATAATTATAGCATAATTTAAATTATAAAGGATATTTACAACATCTATAATTAAACCCTTAATAATTCAGAAAATTGATTATTGATTATTCTTAGTAAGGTATTTTATTGTTATTATTTATTTAATAAATAAAATATATGACTAGAATATGGAGACCAAACTTCACTTCTGATAACGTCCTGAAATTAGTCGTACGATGAAACGTCCACAGGCTGCAATGCGTACGCGAGGGTTGCTTCTTTAACCCGCGTAATATAGGGATTATTCATATTTTTTGCGTTTTTTGAAAAATACATATATGTATTATTTTGAACCAAGACTCTCTTTAGATGTTATAGCTTATATATTTATGCATTTATACATGTGCATAATTGTATATTTCATAAACATGTTATTTTTAAGAAACAAATTTCAGTGTAACGATACGTATATCGGTATAAAACGATCATTCAATGAAACACATGTGAGGTGTATCAAATAGTATCGGGCTCAGACTTGCTGTGAACAAAGATATATAGGTATAAAATAACTAGATATAGATATATAGTGTTAACGGATTGTATCATTTAATTATTTACACAGTTTTTCATGCAGGCAGCCGTACGGGTTTGGTCTCCTTATTCTAGTCTTTAAGATGAAAACAATTATAAATTATAATATCTTGTATTTTATTTTCAGATTCTATAATCCTTAAAATGTTCTTTATTATTATGAAAATCGGTAATTAGAATTTTTTAATGTGATTATACTTTTTGTGAAATATCTACCTTGCATAGATACCTATGCACTCTAATTAACCAGTTGCATTTAATAACAATATGCAATATTTATTGAACTAACAATTTGTAACTTTAATATTTTTTAAAAAAATATTTGTCATACCCATAAATATTAATGTTTAATACTTTTATATTATCATAATATACATTATGTATTTGTATACTTAGGAAACTAAACTCAACAATTTGTTAATCCTTTTTATTAGTACCATATAATGGTGTTACTTTGATAATTTTACTTTTTATTTTATGGATAATTTCTGTAGTATTCACGATAAAACTCTCAAAATTAAATCTTAGTTACAGTTATGCTCAATTTTTTTAATGTTTTAATTTTTAAATTTCTTATCTTATTTTCAGAGATATCTATCTTTTTAATATTCTATCAAAGTTACACAACGTTGTGGGCAACTTACATTTCTTAATGTGATATCAAAGTAATCCCATTTAATCAAAAAAAAAAATTATTTATCATGGTACTCTAGTAAATAAAAAATTCAAATAAAAATATAAGTGTATCAAAGTAGTGCCACAAAATCAAACTTACCCCATTCTACGGTAGGTACTAAAAATGTTCTTATAAAGCAGTTCTTGTGAAACTCATTTCTGAATTCTGATAATTTAATAAGTGATCGAATTGCACAATATAATATTCTAAACATTTTTTTTAAAAATATGTGTGGTCTTATTTAATGCATATTGTTTGAAAGTAAATACAATTATAAATCTATCAACAATCTATAGCAATAATATTTCTAGTTTAAGATAATACAGTACTATTTTAACAAATCTACTCATTTTTATGTAACTATGAACTATAGTTTATTTCTTATAATATCAAAATACATAATAATTATGATTACTAAAACAATCTGTTTTAATTTAACCTACTAACTACTTACTATACCTATTAAACTCTTATATGATACAGTTTTTATTTCTTTTATTAATTGTAAGAATATTTTAATTGAGTATTAATGATTTTGTTTTTTAAGACGACGTTGTAGTGACATATTGTTGTCTCTGTCTTACTAGTTTGTAACATAGCAACTTTTACGCTCATCAGAACACATTTATCTCCGTTAGTTTAAAAATTAGAGCGAATTGAGCTCTTCTAAAATTTTTAGGTAAGACTATTATCTAGACAATGAGATAGGCTTTTTATTATATTTTTATTTTAAAGCGAGTTATGTGTATTTTAAAATTGTAAACTGTTTGTACATCTTAAAATACTCATAACTCACTTTAAAATTAAAATATAATAAAAATCCTATGTCATTGTCTAGATAATAATCTCACCTTTAAAATGTATAAGAGGTTAATTCGCTTTAATTTTTAAACTCACCGAGATAAATGTGTTCTGCTGAGCGTAAAATTTGCTATGGTACGTATTTGTAAGATGGAGACAATAAATGTCTCTGTAACGTCCCCTTAACTCTAAAGAAGATTAAATTTAGATTTGTTTTAATAAACTCTTGCACTCAAAAAGTCAACGTTATTCTATTTTAATTTTGTATAGTATATTGATAACTATTATGTATTGTGATTTAATATTAATGGTTTTATATGGTGAATAACACTATTTTCAAGAAAACATTTTTTTAATATATTGCGCTATTGAATTATGTTTTAGTACCCAGGAATGGACTTCAGTAGATCAGAGCTTCAGAAAGATTACGACTCTATACCAGGATTCAATTAACTATAGATTTGTGTACCTAAATTATAGACTATATTTATATGATTCAATTGTTATTTTTTAACTACAAGAATCTAAATAATGCAAATGGCTGGATTATGTAGAACTGAAATTTATAATGTAATTATTTATGTTTATTTATCTTAATGTAGATCACTTCTATTGTACCTATTATTTTAATTAAAACTTTCATTGTTAGTTTCTATTTATATCGATCACTAAAATTGATAATATTAAGTTATAAAATTCCTAATTTATAGTATTAAAATCATTAGAACTAAGTGTCTCTCTTTTTACTATTGATTTATGCATATTTCAGTATTTTGAATGAAACATTTATTGTTTATTGGTACATTTTGAAATATTTTCTTATTTTAATAATTTGATTTTGGAAAACAATATTATGTCTTTATTATTTAACATTTATGCATAAACATTTTTTTATGATATTAATAAACATTGACCATCTATGTAAAAAATGTATATTACATTAATTAATTTATGCAATGACTAATATTTTTTTTTCTTTTATTATAAATTATCCTAACTAATAACATAATAAAACATTGTATATACCCATATTATGTATTAAAAAATTAAAGTTGATTATAAAATGTAATTTATATTTTTTGGTCTATGAACATTATAACATGCAGTGGTGTGGTGATCATCATTAACTTATGAGGCACAATAATTTAAATAAGTAATTATAAATACTTATATAAATAATTACGTATTTACTTAAATGGAAACTGAGAATAATTGACTTAATCTTAGTGTGTATTTAATAAATTATTTATTATATGTGAAATGCCCCTAGTCTCCAGGACACCTACCACCCTTTAAGCTGAGGCACGTGCCTCAAATAAAGTCCTTTGTCACGCCACTGATAACATATATATAACATGTAATACACAGTAAAACCTCTCTAAGACGGATTCGCTTGGGACCGTCTAATTTTTTTGTCTCAACATAGTTTCTGACTTGACGGGGTTCAGAATCATTATATATTTTAATCGGGACCAAAGAAATTTCCCGTAGTACCGGGATTTCCGTCTAAAAGAAGTTTTACTGTGCTTATGAACATATACATTAATAATAATTTTGTTTAAATAACCTATAAGACTTCCCACCCATACCATAGAACAATGGACATCTCGATGGTCAAACTCATTCGATATTATTGTTTCCTATTTAATGCTGTATAATGGTGTGTTATGTGAATATTATGATAATATGTATTATTTTGATGAACGTATTTGACCCAGTTTGAAAACTACTGACCTATAATATGGCTATATCGTATGTACATTATATACAAGGTGATTCATTAAGTGTAAAACACTCATTTCAATTTTTTTACATAGTTTGAAGTTGTTTAAAAAAATCATATTTTTTTAAGTTTTTACTTTTTTGAATGACGACATAGAGTTTTAATTTCATTTTCTAAATCAGAATATTTTTCTAAGTATTTTGATACTTCAAAATCGAATTTAGGACAAGTAGTTTATGAGTTAAAAGTATTTTAAGTTTAGATGGGCGGAGTGGAGTGATATGGGGTTACCCCGCAAAATGTTTGTCCACTACTCCGCTTGTCTAAACTTTAAATACTTATAACTCATAAACTACTTGTCCTAAATTCGATTTTTATGTATCAAAATACTTAGAAAAATATTCTGATTTAGAAAATGAAATTAATACTATGTTGTCATTCAAAAAAGTAAAAACTTTAATAAAAATGATTTTTTTTTAAACAACTTGAAACTATGTAAAAAAATATTTTAAGATAATGAGTGTTTTATGCTTAATGAATCACCCTGTATAGTATATAAATCAGGTATACAGGATGATTTTTTTAAGCATGCTCAACCCTATGTTTTTCTTAAATGGTACATTTATTCAAATTTTGATTATTAGAATTTTTAAGTACCTATACCTAAAGACCATATTTTTGTATATTTTATTATTTTATACTACGCAGTGTCCTGTGGCAATACAAACTTCTATTTTTCAATAAGAGGATCAGCGAAGGTTTTTTTTTTTTTAAATTTGATGTAGGTATCTATATTCTACATCAAAATTCTAATGAGTAATTTCTGAGGTATTAAAATGTTTTAACTAAGAATAATAATCCTTAAAAATGGTTTTATAAGAATATAAACTATATGTAATATTAGATGTAATATTTTTTATACCTAACCATTTTTACAAATTATTTATTTAATAGATAAATAGTAATTAATAACTTTTTCAAATTGTCTAAGCCCTTATATATAACTAACCTATTGAGTATTACCTTAGAGGCTTAGACATATTATCTTTAGTACACAAAGTTATAAACTTAACTCAAAATCTACTTAATCAAAAAAAATATCTGCTTAATAATTAAAAAGGTGGGTAAGTGGATGTCGCTTTGCTGTACAGTAGGTTACAAGTGGGTCACTGTAATGGATAGTGTTAAATTTGAATTCAATGATATAATATTGTATAAGAAAAACGATTCTGAGCGAAAACGGTCAATCAGACTATGATGTTACTAAGTATATTTGATGATATTATTGTGCATAAAGTAATTTATATATAACCTATTTACGCGGAGCCTTGTTTTCAATTTTCAATCCTTAGCTATAAAAGTTGAACATTTTATAAATTTTCAAGTACAAAATAATTATTAAATTATAAATTTTATAAATTTTGTCGAAATTTGAACTTTAAATGCTTATAAAAAAAAATTGTGCCTATGTATTTTTAATATTTTTCAACTGCTATTATAAAAATATATCAGGAGCCTTGTATTAAATTTTCGCGCTTTATTTCCCAACAAATAAAATTTTATTGATATTTATAGAAAAAAAAACTAAAAAAATTGAAAACTGGCAATGTCCGTAAACAGCTCAAAAAGAGTCAAATTATTTTCAAAATTTTATCGTGTATAGAAAATGCTAATATAAACATTCAATCAAATTTTCAAGTATCTATAGTCATTCGTTTTTTAATTACAATAAAATAAGAAAATCGTTGCATGAGAAATCGAGTGAAAATCAAATGTTGTAAAAATATGAATTTCAAACGCTCATAAAAATTTAATTTGATTTGCTTGTAGCCATTTTTATTTTTGATAAAGGTAGACAAACTTATGGGTAATCTTGTATTACATTTTCAAATCTTAGATTTAAAAAGAAAAATTTTAATGAATTCTCAACTCAAAATAATTTGCTAATTTTCGTGATTTTTCCGTATTTTGTCAAGATTTGAACTTTAAATGCTTATAAATAAAAACTGTGACTAAGGATTTTTAATTTTTTTCATCTGCCTTTGAAACAATAACCTAGGAGCATTCTATTAAATTTTCAAGCTTTTTTACTCAACAGATAAAATTTTATTGATATTTATAAAAAAAAAAACTAAAAAAAATGGAAACTGACAATGTCCATAAAAACTCAAAATAAGTCAAAATATTTGGAAAATGTTATGGTGTATAGAAAATAAAAATATAAGCAACCAGTGAAAATTTCATGTATCTACGGTCATTTGTTTTAAAGTTACAACAAAAACCAAATTCGATTTTGCGTAAAAATTCCCGTTTTTCCTTAATTTTTATTTTGTTTTTCTTGGCGCTTTTCAAAATTACTGGTAATTTTAAATTTTGACCTCCTCAATGCACCAACAATATTCACTTTCCAATCGAAAAAGATACTGAAGTTGAAAATCGAAGCATTATTTCGACTACTTATCGTGTACACAGACACAAAAAAAAATTTAAAAAAAAATATAAAAACACACATTATTGTAAAATCAATACATTCATTGTTCCACTCAGAATCTAAAATGAAAAAGCCCCATTCCTATTTGAAAAACAGAAGTTTGTATTGTCACAGGATCATCCTCAAGTGGTCTCATGGATTTCCAAATAGGGCCTCAACACAGGCGTAGCGTGATGAATCTATCCAGGGGGCTATAGCCTATTGTTTCTGGTACATTACATAAATTCTAATATAAAGGTGGGAGAGTATAGCCTCCTTATACCCCCCTACACCTATGAGTCTCAAGTATATTTAAAAATTCCAAAATCATAATTTAAGCATAAAAATAGTATAGCATGCTTGAAAAATCACCCTATATAAATGTCTAATACTCTGATGCCTCATTCAAAAATATATAATTATAGTATTATTGGGTTAAAAAACATTTTGAGAGTTTCCAATTGTTATTACACAATTTATTAGGATAAGGCAGGATGTAGAGATGTTGTTAAAAAATTTAATTTTATAATTTTGAATTAGGGATATTAAAAACATAGAAAAGGAATTAAAAACTATTAATTTTAATTTTTGAACCACAACGGCACTACCGCTAAAAATTTAAATTTCCGTAAGACTTAAATTTTAGTTTATTTAAGGTTATGTACTTATATAATTTTCTTATCATTTTAATTTTTTATCGCGGTTAATGAATAATGATAATAATATAATATTTTGCATCTAAAAAAATATACGATTGTATCTGTCATTCTAAAATTATGAAACATTTCTAATATGTATTAATATCATAGACATTCATAGTTAAATTTGAACAATAATTGCATTTAATTATTGATTGAATGAATATGAATAAGTGGGTGTTTAATGTTAGGTTTTCTCGGAATATTAAACACATCCAGTATTTGAATATTAGATTCTACTCGGATTCTGCAGTTAGAGTACGATTTGCTCCAAGTCCTACTGGTAGATATTTCATTAGTTATTACCATTACTTATATATTTTAATCTATTTAAAATTAAAATTAAAACTAAATATAATTTCATCAGTTTAATCAGTTTATTGTGAAGTTATAATAATTACTAAAAGATGACTAAAATCTTTAAAAGTATATTACCTAATTTGAGAAATTATTTATTCAGGGCAGTTACATTTAGGTGGATTTCGTACTGCACTTTACAATTATTTATTCGCTAAATCAAAAGGTGGTAAATACATTTTAAGAATTGAGGATACTGATCGTACAAGAGTAGTGGACGGTGCAGTAAAACAACTTCAAGAAGATTTGAAATGGCTGGGAATTGAATTTGATGAAGGACCTAATAATAATGGACCATATGGTCCATACATTCAATCTGAGCGCCTGGAAAATTACCAGTATACATTAATGTGATATTTTGTAATTTATAAATTCATATTCCATTGTTTTAAGGAGAAGAACACAGCAATTGTTAAGTAGTGGACATGCCTACAAATGTTATTGTACCGAGAAAAGACTAGAGCTTTTAAGAAGAGATGCATTACGTACTAGAACTGTTCCCCGCTATGACAATAAATGTAGAAGTTTAGATGACGAAGATTTAAGTCATAATGAAGGAAAAAAATACTGTATCAGATTCAAGGTACATTTTTGATTTTTCTAATTGAATTTGTAACTTTTATCTACGGCATATGAAATTAATGTTTAGTTGAACCAAAGTGATGGTTTTTTCAATGATCTAGTCTATGGTCGTACTGCGAGAAATGTGGCAGCTGTTGAAGGAGACCCAGTAATACTAAAATCTGATGGTTTTCCAACTTATCATTTAGCTAATGTTGTTGATGATCATGATATGAAAATAACACATGTCCTTAGAGGTGTTGAATGGCAACCATCAACATCTAAACACATTTTACTTTATAGGTTAGTAATTCAATAATTAAAAATAAAAGTTATTATTTATGTATTTCTAACAAATTTATAATATTACAACATTACTAATTTATATATTCTAGAGCATTTGGTTGGAATCCACCAAACTTTGCACACTTACCATTGTTGATCAATAAAGATGGAACAAAACTTTCAAAGCGTCAAAATGATATAACCATCAATGCATATCGTCAAAAAGGCATTTATCCTGAGGCACTTTTAAATTTTGTTATTAGTTGTGGGGGAGGATTTGTTCAGAATAAAGAAACAAATAATGTTTATATAAAACCTCTATCAGAACTTATTTCTAAAGTGGGTATAAAATATAGTGTCAAAGTTAAAAAATATTTTAATTATTGTAATTTTCATATAGTTTGACATAAGCTTGATAAATTCAAATTCATGTCAGGTCCCTCTGGATAAGCTTGGATATTTTAATCAAGCTCAATTAAAAATTGAATTAAACACAGATTTAGGAAGGAAACGAACAACTGAAGAATTAAAAAATATTCTTAAAAATACATTTTCTAATGAGTAAGATTTAATTTTACTGTTTTATAGTACATCATTTTTAATTGTTAAACTAAATTCATAGTTATTGATTTACAGACATTTTTAAAAATGTTTTAATTTATGTACTCTATATTTTTATACGGTAAATAACTTATACACATATTTAATTTTAGCAAATCAGTGGAATTAGATTTATCTGAGAATCATTTAATCAAAATACTGAAGTGGAGTATTAATAGAATAACAAATATTAACGAACTAATTCATGAAAACTACAAGTTTATTTGGTTAAAACCATCAGAATCGGCATTAAAATCTATGGATTATGATATAGGTAACAAAATATTTTTATAAAATAGTATCATAAACAATTATTTATTAAAGGTATAATACACAGTTAATTATGATTTTGTTCTTATAGACATAGTAATCAAACTAAAACATCATTTAATAAACATAGATGATTTCACTATTGATAATTTAGGAACGGTATTAAAAAAATTTTCAAAATCAAACAATATTGTTTATAGTAATTTAATGAAAATGCTACGCAACATCATCAGTGGATTGAAGGCTAGTAAATTTATGATTAGATTATTTTTAAATAATTTTATTATTTATATATTCTTCTTTGCAGCAAGGTCCAGGTGTTAGTGAAATAATGGTAATACTTGGCAAAGAAGAAGTTATAGCGAGATTAAATAAAGCCTGTTTAAAGGGCTGAACAATATCTAATTTCACTATTAAATATGTTTATTTTAACAATTATGTACTAGCAAATATATTATAATGTGCAAACTTTTTTGAGTAGCTATTTACCCTTGTCATCTGGTCCCTATAAATAAAAATAACATTTGTAATGAATTAAATAATTAATTTTCTTTTAAATTTACATTTTTTCCATTAAAAACCAATTGTTTAAAAGATTCCAGTGGTTCTTTCACATAGTCAATCAATGAAGAGAACAGTTCTTTTAAATCAGGTTTGCTACTATCTTCAGAATTGTCTGACTGGGACTCGGCTTTTGGTAGTGGCAATGATGGCAACTCAAAACCAGTTAAATCCTTGGTTACTAAAACAAAATTACATATCCCGTTTCAACAGTTAATTGATATATATACAGGGCGATTCACTAAGCTGTCCACTTCTATTTAAAAAAATGCATTTTATAACATTTTTGTTTTTGGAATATTTAAAAATATTGAAAGATCTCATATCATATTTAAATACTTAGATTTTTTTCACCTATTAAGGAGTGCTTTATGGAGAAACAAACTTGTTTCTTTCAAATGATAACTACATATTTCCACCATAAATATATGGTTTTTAACAACATTGCTGCATATGTATATATTTTTAATGTTGATACATTTAATCGAAATTCATATGATTTATGTCTTAGTTATTAATATTTATGTACTATGGATAGTAACTCCTTAATAATGGATTCATATAAAAAATAAAATAAATGTATTATCTAGTGTAGTACTTATCCTTAGGGCATAAATATTTATAACTCAAAAGCTACTTGTTCGATTTAGATGGATAAACATTTTTTAAAAATCATCTGTTTAATATTTTACTATAGAAAAAGAATGGTTTACATTTCAAAACGTTAAGTTTGTACAACCACAGTACACTCATCAAAAGTTTAAGCAATAAAGAATCTAAGTATTTGAAAATAGGGTCCTTACATAAAATGTAATGGCCATTATTTTTCAAATTCAAAAAATTAGAATATGCATTAATTCACTATAAAAGGATAACATGAGAGGGTGTATGCAAGATAAATCTGTATAATATAATTATGTTACTACCAACCATTATTTATCAAATGATACGAAACAATAGAATAACGTTTGATGATTTTAGTAGCTTCTTCAGATTCTTTTGGATAACCAACATAAAATGCAGCTGTTGCTCCAGTTGTGGCATAGACTAGTTTTTTAAACTTTCCTTTTCTAGCTGCTATTAATAAACCAGCTAAACCGCTTCCTGCCACAAATCCAGCTCGAAGTGTAGAATTATTTTCTTGCCTCAAATCGTCCACAAAAGCTTAACATTTAAAATAACAAAATTAATTACAGTATACACATAAAAAAAAAATCAATTCTGGTTTGATGTGATATTTATTTTCTAATAATGACCTAAGCAAATGTAGATATGATATAAATATATAATCAATACAATTTTGTTATTTTTAATATTGGTTAATAGATTTATTATAAAATAAGATGAAAAAATAATTTGCATTCTCTAATTTGTTATTATTATAACATATTTACATTTTAAAATGATTACATAAAAAATAGAAAATAGAACAATACTAAAAAAATTACTAAAGAATATAGGTGGTACCTTGCATATTTTCTTTTAAATTTTATGATTAAAAATATAATCTAATAATATAAATCATAATGATCATGCCAAACATAAATTAAGTAGGATGTCTAGGTTGCGTGTATATAAAATAGTGAAAGTAAATATAGGTATCAAGTTCTACAAATAAATAATACTAAAATAAAATATTGTATTGTTAAATAAGAAAATAAAATAATCCTACAAAAATTTAATCTATACAGATATATAAAACAAATTGTGATGCCCCCTTAAAAAAAAACCGTATTTTTAACTATTAGTTTTGGGGCTAAAAATGACCTAATTTTTTATTCTTTACATGCATATAGTATTTTAATATAGTTTGCAAACTATAGTTTTATAAGATAAATAATTATTAAAACATTCATATTTTTTGTAAAGACCTATAGGTTTATAATATTTCAACATTTACCTATAATTGTAAAGGACATGTAAATAAGAGATGTTTTTAATTCTATAAATTATTTGAGGAAATAATTGAAGGTAATACATTTTTGTCCCAATTTGTTTTTCTGTAACAAGCATCTTGGTAGAAAATATTGAATATATTTTGGAACCTGTAAAAACTAGATAATATATACTGTTCAATGTTCATGTATCATAAAAATCCTCTTAAAATTGTGGAAGGAGTCACAGCGATTTAGTAATCTTTATGCAGACAATGTGCCATATTAAAATGTTTAAGATGTTTGGTACAGTTTATAGTATCTCCACACCAAAAGATTACATACATGATACTTGACCTTAGTACAAAACTTATTGTTTATGATGCCAAAAATCTATGAAATTTGATACTAGTTAAAAGAGGAAATGTTTGACTTCATTAAGTTTGTAATAGAAATTATCTTGTATTACATTTAGTTAGGTTACCAACTAGATTTCATAATCATTTTTTATTTACACAAAAAGGTATTTAATATTAGCGTTAAGGAAGTAAATTTAAGTATGTATTTACATTCTGTGTGGCTAGCCCCAGTCTGAAGAAAAATGTATATTCTATCTTTGACTTTAGACCATTGTTGATTTAGGCTGACAATTTCTTCTCTAACTTTTTTAATTGTACCTAATGCTATTGTTGGTTGCCAATTATCTTCTTTCTCACTGCAATTTAAATTATTATCTTTAATATATGCATTTGAATTATTGGCATATAGCATACCTAATATTTGTTTATAGTATTAATATACAAGTATATAGTTACTTACGTTTTCTTTTCTTTAGATTCATCAGAGTATATTGGTAAATCGCTAGGTCTAACAAGTTTGGGTTCTTGTTCATCCTTGGCTAATACCACTGGCATTACCGTATAAGCATAGGCGGTTAATAAAAACCCATTGGTTGCAGTCTAATATTAAATAGAAATGTATAGTTATCAAGAAAATACATGAGAAATGTTTTACGTCAATTTTATTTATAACGTCGTCATTACACTTACTCTATTTTTAATAATGTTTTTAAACTTCATTTTTCTTAGATCAATCGCCAATGGAACTCAAGTAGACAAAATATACAACTAAAATACAAGCGGTGAAGAAGAACAAGTAGGCGCAGAAAGTAATTACTAATTGGAGATAATATTTTTTTGAGTGACTTTTGATAAGAATAAAATAAGTAGACTACAGTAGTTGTTGATAAGATCATAAGCCAATCCCGAATTATCAATCATGTACTCATGTATCATTTTATAGTATTTTACTACCACAGAATAGATGAAATTTCATCTATTCTGTGTTACTATTACTAAAATCAACATCTATTAACTAAATATTACATTTTTTATCATTTAACACAAATTTGCAATTTGAATTAATATATTTTTTTAATAATTTAATATGCCCAGTCTAGGTATAAACTTAGTATTTATCGAATGACAAATATGGTTGAAACTCATAACGGGTTAATTTGTAACTGAAAAACAAAACAATTAGCTACTGTGAGTATTCCGTATTTGTACTTCACAGAAATAAATATAATCATTAACAATAACGAAAACTTGATAATGTAATTATTTGTAATATTGTCCATTTTCCAATGTCCATGGACACCTTATGGCTTATTGTCACGGTTGTCTACATTATATCCGTGACAAATAACAATACCGACCGTAACATTATTAAAATTTGTAGGTAAAAATATATAATGCAATATTAAGAAAATCGTGAAACTTTATAATTAGGTTCCTAATTTAAAATATTTAAATAATTTTTGAAATCTATTTGGTTTTATAATTATAATAAATCTCAAAGTCAAATAGGTACTCAAATGTGATTACTCTTTCACACATAATTCGCTGATTATACATATTATATAGGTATTTGTTATTTTTAACATCTCACATAATATGTTAATATATTATATATTATGTTTACGAGTCATCGTATAACTTAGGAATTTTTTTTTAGTTGCTACCAGTCAGCGTATCCTTTAATGACCTCTATATTTTTCAATTCTTTCAAGTAGTATATTTTTATAATTTTAAATTAAAATACATAATTTTAAAAGTTCCAATAGATACTATATATTTATCAGATATATACACACATTTATTTAATTACCTGTACCTATAATGTATCTTTAAAACACGTTTTTTGCATTTTAATTAATTTTTATTATAGGTTTTTAGATATAAGTCATATATACGATATTCGTCCATTACAGTGCCCTGCTAACTTTCAGTGGCGCCCCATGGGCCAGGGCAATAATAATTAAGCACCCCTATTCAACATTTTCCGCTCTCTAAAATGATACAATTTTTGCCACCCTAGGGCACTTACCCCATTTGCCAGTTTGCCACCCTCGTGGCACGGCTCTGAGCCTCTGCGTCCATAGGATATAGCTAATTGTTAGTTAGGTACCTATTATTTTTAAGACTGGCTGAAAATTGAGGAACTAATATTATAATTTAAAATGCCCCTTAGATTGTAAATAATTATACAATTTGAGAACATAGTATAATAAATTCTGCTTTCTAGTTAATTCTTAGAGATACCAAATACGACATTGGCATTTAACACCATAAAGTAGGTACCTATAATAATAAATATGATTTTTGACTTTTTACCGCAATGTCGATAACATTTCATACTTTTATCTTTAGACTATAATACATCTAAGATATTTCTAAGCTAACAATAAGAACAGTTGTAGTCTACTAGTCTATATTATTGTGTTTTTTCCACTTTACCTTTTACCAAAAAAAATTCTACAGTTGACAAAAATAAAATATTTTGCAGCAGCTGTTAATGAGGACCACTAAAACATAGCCGCTGTGGCCTACTGTGTTATCGTCTTATCACCTAATATCAATACAAGCATAATTATAATCACACGAGCTTATAAACTAACCCTTGTGAAATTGAATCTTAATATTAATATTCCAGTTTAAGTAATAAGCGCGAGTTAGTTGTGTTGCTTATTCTCATTAATTTTAATATAGATACTTTTAATTATAGTTTGTATTAAAAACCAAATAAATATATGTTATTTAATTGTATATATTGTATATATAATTTTGTTAAAAACACACATGCAAACTCATTTTTTGTGAAGAAAAACCTGTGAGTTTCATAAAAATATAAAATCAATAGGTACAACTATTTACTATATTTACAAATTATAAATTATATTTGTATTTCACCTTTTAAGATTAAATCTTTGAATTTCAATTAAAATGTCATGTTTTTATATCAATTAAAAAATTCTCAATAAAAACAATTGCCTCAGGTACCAGTTGTTACATTAAAAAATAATTATCTAGAAGATTACATTTTTCTTTTTAAATTGCTTTTAAAATAAATTATTACTATCTGTATTAAAATGCACAATAAGTAAAATGTTTAGCTAAATATTGAGAAAAGGCGGTGAGAGACTTGAAGGCGCTTCACATTAGAAGCACCTGAGCTTGAGTGATTTACTTAAATGGTATGCGTCAGAGATTGGGTCTCTAGGCTAGTTGCGTTTGAGGAGTCTTGAAGTAACAGTAAAATTTATAATTTATATATTAGTGTTTGGAACTATTATGTGTTGATTTTCTTTACATTTTTAGAATATAAAAATGTATAATATATTATTTCTTGTTTTAACTATTTATTTTTAATGCTTATTTTAAATTAATTATAATACATACCATAAACAAAATCTTACTTACTTTTCAGGTGATTGCTTTAATTCAATATACATTATGATGAGGTGGTCAAGAATGCCAAGACACTTTATGTCTGTTGTACGAATGCAGTCTTCTAGTATAACTACTACTAAACTAGTTCGCCTCGATGAATCAAAAGTGTCTAATAATATTGTCGCAGCTGCTTTTGAATCATTAAAAGAAATTGATAATGCTAAATCAAAAAAATCATCATTCTATATTATAAATAATACAATTGATAATGCCACCACAGTCGAAGAAATTTTAGCAATATCTGAAATAGGATTAGTCTCTAAACAACACGCACTAAAAGTAAATATTAATTTCATCATTCAAAAATAAATATGATACGCATTATATATTTACGATTTTTTTAGTATTATAAGGTTGCTTAATTAATTTATATAATTGTATTTATTATGTTATTTAAAGTTTCATGCAGTAAAAAGATATTTTTACATTTATAACTAATTTAATAGATGTTGACATTTTGTTGTTTACAAAGTATTTTAATACAACCAAAATAAACTTATTTTATTTTTAAGATTTTAATTCAAATTTAGTTTTTATCATAATATGCGATACACACTTAATTTTGATAACCTAACATATTTAATTTTTTTTTTATATATAGGCTGTATCTACGTTAGCTGAATGGGCTAGTTCTGGTCGAGTAAAATTATCGGAATTTGAAGCTGATTTAAGATTTTTAAAGTTATGTAGAATGTTGGGCAAAGAAAACACAAAAGAAAAAGAACATTTGTTTAGTGATCTATCTACAGTCCTTGGCATTACAGGAGATGATGAAGCTGCCAAATTAATCTCTTCAATAAGTCTGCCACAAATGGTCAAAGTAAATAGTTTTAGAATATTTTAAATGAAAAAATAATCATACATACTTAATACATTTGAAGGTATTATCAACTCTTGGTGCTAAAAAAAAACGTTCCACAACTTTATTGCGATCATTAGCATTTAATATTGGAAGATGTTCTGAAAAGATGGATATTAAACAATGTGCTGATGTACTTTATGCTTTAGCTATACTTAATTTTCCTGATGAAGTACTTTTAGAGAAAGTTAGTGCAGATATACGTAGTATTATGTCTACAACCGATCGGCCTTCAGTTATTGGATCAATAGTAACAAGTATTGGAATTTTAAGATATCGAGATCCAGGTAATTTGCAATTTGCATAACACACATTTTTTTTATAAATACTTATATTAGTAATATTTTTTGAGTTAACTGTCTAGTTTAAAACTATACTGATGGTTAAATGTTTTACTTCATCATAAATATGCAATATATTTTTATCAACAGTATAAAAAGTTTTTAATATATTTATACAATAATTTTTTTTAATACTTTTTTATGTTATTATTTAATTAAATAAATAAATAAAAATAAAATGTGAACTTAATTTAATTTATTTTTATAGATTTACTGGAAACATTATCAACATGGTTGGAAAAACACATTAATGATTGCAAACAGCATATACTAATTTCATATTTATTAACATTAGCGTATGTAAATTACAAACCTAACAACATGGACAGCGTAATTCAAGTATTTTTTTATTGATCTTACTTTTCATTAATGGTACAGCCGTACATGTATAATTTCTGGACTAATTAATTAAGATTATTTTTAGGTGTTCAAAAATACAAAACAATTTAATGATGTTGGTAATTTAAGCACATGGCTAGATATTATTTGGAGTTTGGTAGTATTAGAAAAAGCAGATAATGAACATTTAGCATCAGTTTTATCACCTAATTTTATTTCTAATCTTATGAAATTGAAAGGTAAATAAAATTAACATAATTCACTTTGAATAATTTTTTCAAGCAATAGCTTTTTTATTAATTATTTATATTTAATCATTGTTTATTTAAATATATGTATCATAATTTATCTATTATCAAATTTTATTTATTAGTATACCATTGATTATAGAATATTAATTAAATAAGTCTCGTATTTGCGTACCACAATGACTTAAACCAAAATTATTCTAAGTAATAAACTAGTAAAATAAAATAACTTTTAATATATCAATCTATGAGATTGAATCGATCTGTTATTAATTTAGCCCAGTAAAAATTTCTATTCAGTACCCAGATATGTTTAAACTTAAAACATTAATAATAGTTATTATTATTTATTAAAGATACATGTATTGAAATTTGTTATTAAATAAGACATGATTTAAAAATATCTAATCAAAATAGGCAGTTTTTTTTAATATTTGTAGAATGGTCAAGAATAACAAAACCATTATGGATATTTTATAACAATTAGTTTTATGTTTTCTAGGTAACAGAGTTGTATCAATAAAATTACTTAATATAAATGGATATGCTAAGACGAAGTTAGATTATAAAGGTACATAATATTATATTATCAGTTCAGTATTATTGTTAATTTAATATTTAAGATTTTTATAAAAATAGTATAATTAAGAGTAATCTTAGTATCGAATTCTTGATTTTTTTATAGAAGTATAATGCAACATTTTTAAATTCAATACTCTATAGAGTATTGAATTTATAATTAATAGTTATTGGTTTCTAAAGTTATAACTAGCATTAAGTCATTAAAAAAAAACTATTTTGTTGTTTTAAATTAAAAATAAATATATTACAACTAATATTAATTTATTTTGTTTAAAATACAGGACCATTACTAGATTCCAATTCTGAGATTTTTAAACTTGAATTAGTGAGATCAAAAGACAAACAAGCCTTAATGACAACAATGATAGATACATTGTCAATCATGTTTCCATCAGAAAATTTTGTGAAAACTGATGTTAAAACAGATTTAGGGTTTATAATTGGTAAGTTTGAATTTTTTGTTATGGAACATCTAAGTTTTAACTTATAACTTATACTGTATCATAACTAGTAAGTCCTCATTTGTTGTTATGTCGTAAAATATAAAATCTTTGTTTTCTGTTTAACAACACAACAATTTCCGTATAATATTGTTTTTAATATCAGATTGTATGTAATTTAATTTTAGTCAACTTTATGTGTAGACAGTGCATACACACTTATAGAATTTAAAGCCTTTATTAAATAATGACATTACTCATTTTATCGATATTCCTATCATATGAATACTACATTCGGCTTATGGGGTAGACAAGGGTCATCAACCTGACTGGGAATGTGTTTCTCGGGGTTGCGTGTACGTATTATTGATCTTATTTATAAGTTCTTTACTTGATCAAAAATAATTAATAAGTTATTTAACAACACTACCTATTACCTGCCCTGCATGGCAGTTTTCATATATTATTAGCAGGGCTCGTAAGTTCGTGCACTTTAAAATGCATAAATTAGCATGCATTCATGCACTAAACATTGGTAAAATATGCACTAAAAAGTTCGAAAATATGCCCTAACATTTTTAAATTATGCACTCAAAAAATGCATTATGTAAAAAAAAAATATCATGAGCAAATTTTAAAATAATAAAAATAAATCCATTAATTTTAAAAGTATTTTATTTTGTAGTGATAACATTGTTTCCGCGGTACTGTGTAGAACACTTAAAATCTATTTAGGTAGTCACGCTAGAAAAAAAAAAATTAAAACACTATCATTTTATTAACGGGAGAGTAAATAAAAACAAGAAACTTTTCAAATATTTGTCTAAAAAATATTTATATGAAATAATATGCACTAACGACTGTAAAAAATCAACTATATGCCAAATATGTCTTAACACCCAAAACATGCAAAAACATGCACTATCAAACTTCATATTATTATTACTATTGCTATGAAATGGATTTGTATCTCAGTTAGCATGTTTTTCTGTGTAGCAAAAAAAACATGCAGATGCATGAACTTACGAGCCCTGCTTATTAGTTATTAATTATTATATATTACTGTGTTATTTATTGGCAAGAACACATTCCAACTAAATGAGTGTAAAAGTGTCTCACTTATCTCACATTGTAGTTTCTAGGAACCTAAATCTTAATTTGTCGAATAATTCATCTTAATCCATCTATATTTAGCATCAAACAAGAACTAGCTGCTTACAAAATGTGTAGTTTACAAGTTTTATCCAAAAGAATTCAAACAAATAATAATAATACATTTTATTACTCTTGTTTAATCAGAAACACAATAAAACTCTATAAAATATTAATTGTGTCTATCTTTAATGAAGATTCTTCATAAATCTTTACATAATGATAAATAGTAAAGACAGTGCCATTAAAATTAGATAAAAATATATTATATTATATTTCCTGCCAAAAGCCGAATTATTTTAAACAAAATGTATTATTTAAAAAAAATATTACTATTATTATTCTAAGTCACTGTTGATTCTACTAATAATTAAAATAAAGTGAAATATTACTACTTAGTAAGTTATCACAAATGTGGAACGATATTCGATACCTTTCAGGAATGGACATTTTTCTCTATTCATATGAATGTATAATAGTATAGTCATTTTTTCTTATCCTGTGTAATGTATACTAAAATAAACAAAAATTTAGCACGATTTTGATGTGTAATACTCAATTAGGTTAGTGTGTGAATGAAAAGATCTGAATAATATTTAGTAATCAAAGTATTATATGTTATTTTAGATGCAGAATGTGTGCTTGATTCAAAATTGAATCCTATACCACTTGATAGTTCCAAGGTGAAGAGTCCAGAAACACATTTAATAGCATTTATGTTGACCGGATTTCATGATACATGTCGTGGCAGTCACAATGAACCTAATGGAATTTCAGCACTCAATGCACGGCTAGCTCACACTCTCGGCTACAAAGTACTAGCCGTTCCTTACACAGAATTAGGAACTCGAGACACATTAGTTAACAGTGTTCAATACCTAAAAGAAAGTCTTAAAAATTTGTTAAGTGAGCCCTAGTATAAATAGTTCTGTATTTGTATGTTTTATTGTTTGTATCTTGATTAAATTGATATATTTAAAATCAAATGGTTTTATTGTTTTGTTTTTCACACTTGTAATATAAAAAACTAAGTTCGTATGCATCTGGATTCGACCCGGCTGAATTGCACAACATTTTTGCATACCACGAACAAAGGTTTTCCAATTTTGATATTCGACATTGACAAATCAAAGCTCCATGTGATGAATGTTGATGAGAATCAATAAGTAATACCTATACAAATAAAATATTACTCAGAATTATATATTTATATTTTCATCCATTCAATAAAAATGTCATATTATTCTAATTTAAATAATTAAGAATATTCTACTTATTGGTCTAAATGAACAAAAAGCAAAGTTACCAATAGCAGCATTAAACTAATTTCATCATGATCACTTTTAAAATACATTGAATTTATTGGTAATAAATGAATAATAACAATGATATAGATTGAATTTATACAGCTTTGAGCTTAACAATGCATTTTAAATCTTAAAATGTTCATTATGAAATAAAATTAAAAACAAAATAATAAATATAAAGGAATACTTACTGAGTTCATATCTAATTGTATTACTATTAAAATTGCTTTGTTGTGAGCAATAAGAACTATGTAAAGATTGTTTGGTTGACAACACGGGGGGTTTGTGTACCATTCTATTACATAGCGGTTCATCTCTGCATACAAGTTGATTATCATATTGTTAAAATAAACTGAACTTTTCTAAAACAAGCAATACAATTAAACTAACAGCCCATTAGGAAACAGCAATATTTTTTGGTCATATTTAAAAAAAAAAGTATAATTCCAGGTTGCATAAACAATTGCTAACCATTTAATAAATCAATACAGCTAATGGTCCTTTAAAGTGATCCATGATTCGTTCATTAAATTTTAGTGAGTCATTACAATAATCAATTCTTTAAGCAACCTGGTAAAAATGTTTTAATTTTAACCCATTCAGTCATGGTGCCCAGTGATGATTCTCCTGCTTTCATTGCTTCTGGCACTGTTAGGTTTGTGTTCTGAGATGAGCTGCAATTTTTGAACAAATTTTGGTGGATTACATTACCATTTAGTATTGCATCTGAAAACAATTCAGTGAGGCTGTCTTTGGCTGGTGGTATGAACAAACAATTTACTCGGATTTTTGATGTATTTATGTTTGTAGCCATGAGTAGAGCTATAAGAGTACACGCATTACTCCCTTCTATAGATACGTAAATTATAACATTGTGACACAGATGGTTAATGAATAATATACTATACTGTACTTGATATTTTATTTCCTAGTCTTGATTGTGAAAATGTAGCAGGGTACCACATGAAGTGTATGCCGTATTTGTTTACAAATTTAAAACTTTCTGCATTTTCTGTGTTGTATTGACATGCATCACATGTCATCTTAGTGTTTCACAATTTTGATAAAAGTTTCCTGTAAATTTATTATTAAAAGTTCTTTTGTTTATTTGTGTGTTATAAGTATTATTATTTATACTTTTGTGTAGTCAATAGAAATATTGAATGCTAAATTAAATAAACACATGATATAAATATAAATTTATAATTAATTATATAACAATAAATAAATGCTTTAATATTTTATAATGTTTCTTAAATTTCACTGGAAGATTTAACTGTTGTCGGAAGGGTGGAATATTTACCGACCCGGACACTGTTTAAAAATGCTCCCGGGGCGGCATAGTCGACACAATTTTTTTTTATTATTATTAAATTGTTTAGAATAAATAAGAAATCGATTATATTTTAATATTTTAATTATTTGTTATTTGAATGTTGTACAAAACAAAAAGTTTAAATTTTAAATTGTTGACAAGTTAGATACCTACCAGAAAATTATATGATGTGTATCAACTACAACATTAATGTAAAATGTATAGCTATTAGCTACCCAGTATACTCCCGTATTTATTTAGCCAAACAATTATGATGATGACCGTATGACATCATAATATATTAATATATAGTAAGTTATTATATAACTATACAAAATATGCCGTATGAACACAGATGAAATGAACAATGATTAAATTATATACTATAATTAAATGTTTCATTATTTTAATCTGTGGTAGACGAGTTTTACAGTATACATATTATCATATTATACACTACAATAGCCAATAGGCAATACTATAATAGTATAATACACATGTCACCTCCAATCGTGTATATACAGGAATGTCAAAATACGATTGTATTATACATATTTTATAGAATTTATTTTGCAATAAACTATATAGATTTTGTAAGATGTTGGGTAAAAGTTAACTGTTAACAGTATCTGCATCACATTCATGGGCGTAACTAAGATTTAATAGTTACCGAGGATAGAGTTTTAGAAAACCTAAGTTCAAAATAAGCTGCGGAAATCAAAACCACCCACGATATGTAGGTACATCATGAGCGTCGCTATAGTTCAGTGATAACAGAAGGTACTGTGAGATCATAAGTTGAAAATAAACCATGTACAGTAAAACCACCACCCTCGTGTAATACTATAAATTAAAGAATAAAATGTAGGCACAGAATAGTTAGATAAAATCTATATTGCATCTATTGTGCGATGTAGGTAAACTATAAAACAAGTATAATAAATAATTGTATATATATTTTTGTCACGCATGCACCGAAAGTTTAGTTTTCGATGATGGTTGAACGTTGGAAAACGAACTTTTTCCGACACAGCGGGCGGTAAAACGGGGTATCCCCATTCCCCATAGACCATGGTGCCGGGTGGTAAAGTGGAAATCCTCTAAAGTACCGGGCGCGCATATCACGCGTATCCCCTGCACAATACCAGACACTGGAATCTATACAAATACATAAACTTAAGAAGACGTCACACCCGCAATTGTGTTGTCTACGTCTTACAAATGTACAATATAGCAAAAACTGTTTAGCGCGGGACAACTATTTTATCTTTCTGTGTTTATAGTAGTGGCTCCAAAATTTCTGAACATGTAGGGTAGAAAATTATCTATGCAAACAGCGTGCCTATATTTTAGATAACATAAATACAATAAAAGTTATTTATTTGACCACTTCTAAACATTTAGGTTTTTTCATTTCCTTATAAAAAATGATTGGATAGTGCTATTAAAAAAAAGGCACGCTGTTGCACAGATAAAGTTATTCTCTACGTGTTATGGAAATTTGGTGGTTCTACAACAAATATGGTGCGAGAAAAGATGTCCGGCGCAAAACAGTTTTTGCTACGTTGTATATTTGTAAAAATAAGACGGAGACAACATATGCGGGGTGACGTCCTCTTAAGGTTACATACCTATCTTGTATTCGTATTATTATAACCTTCCTTGCATGACGCTTAAAATAAATAAAACCAAATAAGTAGGTTCTTTCATGAAATTGATTTCGTAGAATATAGTCTGGTTGGTGCATAGAGCACAGGTAATGCATTTGCTGTGATCGATGAGCGGTAGAGGCACGACAAAAAATATTTAGTGTGGCTCGAGCTGGTTGGCAATTTCAGTCTTGAGCGAAATGCTGCCCGCGACTAAAATAGCTCACTTCCTGCCCTCGCCACACGGAAAGTTTAATTTTCTATTCCCGTTGATTCATGGTAAATAGTAAATACCTCCATCCCCAACTGTAAAATATCTTGGGCTGACTCTCGAGTCTCGACCGCCGTCTTACCTGGGCGGCTGGGCTCACCACATCCAAGTTTAAAAACTAAAATTGAATTCCCGTTTAGGAATGCTAAAAATTCAGAACTCTAATCGACTACAACAAACACTCAAAATTAAAAATTAAATCACTTCAATATAAATCTCTCCTAAAGCCAATTTGGTCATGCGGCCCACAGTTATGGCATATGGACCAATCGGCAATACAAAAAACTCCTATCTGAATAAAATACAGAGGTTCCAAAATATTACACTTGATGAAAACCATACATGAACCGTTTACACTCACCCAAATCCACTTATTAAAAACTTAGCTTTATTAGCCATCCCTGGAAACCCTCACCGTCGCCTGAACTCTTAAGCGAAAATTGTACAGAGACCTGTTACCATTAGCGTAAATAGGGGGGTGTGCTTGGGGGACTTAGTCCCCCTAGTTCAAAATCTAGTAATTATAGTACTAGTTTTCATATTCTGTGGTACTAAGCAATATGGCCTATGGGGAGGGGACTTGAGTATTTATTCAATTTGCGCCTATGCCTGTTAGATATAACAAACCTTAATCCAAAATAACCTAAAAAATAAAAATACTATATGATAAATTGTGCGTTTCTTTTACTTACCTCCATAATAAAAATCGAAATCTTCTGCATTTATTAGCCGGTTCTGATGTACGGATGTACTTATAGGTACACCAACATTTTAGTTTTATCATGTTTTTTTATAATTTAGGGTCATTATTTTTAAATATTTTTTTACACTTTATATTTTGGTTATTTTAAGTTTTAACTTTTAAGTGTTCCTACATCATGTCATCGCTAGAAAATAAAAATAAACATTTATTATTAAATACTAACGAAATGAAGAAAGAATGAACATTGAACGATTTTTTAATGCTTTTAATTTATAAAAAGCTGGTAAGCAGATGTCCCTCTGCTGTACGCCTGTACAGTAGGTTACAAGTGGCCAAGTGGGTCACTGTAATGGATGGTATTAGATTTGAATTCGATATAATAATTAATAATATATATACGAAAAACGGTTCTGAGCGGAGACAATTTGTCAGCTAAGGATATTTTGTATTAATATTTAATACGATGGTTGTTAAGTTGAATTATATCATTTCACATTTGTTTATCATAATAATATATACTTTAGAAGTTCCAAGTACCCACGGATAATATTTTGAAAATATAACACAAAACTAAAGTCGTTCTTCTTCGTTTAAGTATAAAATTTCATCTAAACTTGAACATAATATAACTATAAAAAAAAACTGTGTTTATATATTTTTTGGTTACCGAACAACCTACTAACGTAGATTCTTGTTTAAAATTTTCCATCCTTAGCTATAAAAGTTGAGCATTATATATAAATTGTATAAAATTCAAACTTTAAACGCATATAAAAAAAATCTGTATAGTATTTTTAATATTTCTTGTCATGCCTGCATCGAAAGTTTAGTTTTCGATAGCAGTTGAGGCGTTGGAAAGCGTCATTTTTCCTTCCAGCGAGCGGTAAAGTGGGAATCCCTAATAGTGCTGGGCGGTAAAATGGAAATCCCAAAAAGTGCCGGGCGGTAAAGTGGAAATCCCCAAAAGTGCTACGCGCACATTTCACGCGCAACGCTCATAGGTATTCCCAACACAGTCACTGAAATCAATACCATGGTCGTCGGTTCCTTATAAATTATAAACTTTTGGTAACATATCATAATCATATTATAACCTCCGTGCGTGACGCTTAAGATAAATAAAACCAAATCGTTTCTTTCATAAAATATATTGTTGTCGTATAATTATAGTCTAGTTGTTGTATAGACCTTGCATTACATTTGCCGTTATCGATGAATGCAGAGGCGTGACAAAAAAATAGTATGTGTGGCTCGTGCAGGAAGGCAATTTCCGCCTTTGCTACGCCTGCACAGAAAGTTTGGTTTTCGATAGCGGTTGAAGCGTTGGAAAGCGTCCTTTTTCCGTCCAGCGGGCGGTAAAGTGGGAATCCCCAACAGTTCTGGTCGTACATATCTAGCGCGTATTCTCTGCACAACCAGACACTAGACTCTATACCACGGTCCTTACAAAATATAAACTTTTGGTTACATCTTTTATTCATATTATAACCTCTATGCGTGACGCTTAAAATTAATTAAACCAAATCGTTTCTTTCATAAATATTGATTTTAGTCATGTTTTCTTTATCATGGTTGCATGTAGTTATGGGAACGATTTTTGTTTAGCAACCTATCGATTTTAAATTTTTTTTTTCAAAATGTTTATTTAAGGATGTTTTATGAGAATGTAAAAAAAAATCCCGGAAACTTCGTTTTGGAGTTAATAATGAAAAACTTCAAAAACTAAATTTTTTTCGTAACGCGTATTTAAAAAAAAAAAATACTTAGAATTGAATATCGCTCGCAAAAAAAAATTGAAAATATCCCCAGATTTGCTGTGTAAAACCACCTTGGGCAGGCTTAGGAATTAATCAGTTGTTAAAAAGAACATAATCGGCTAGCATTGCCACTCACTCGCTGCGCTGAGCTCGGACAAAAAAGTCCAAAAAACACCAACACGAGTTTCTATGCGTGTCATTAAAGTAGTGTTGCCCACATGCGTAATAACTATAAACGCAAACTTTGGATGGCTATAACTTCAAAACCAATTTTGTCCGGTTTTCTTTTTACATTCTTATTAAGCACCCTAAAATACACATTTTGAAAAAAAAAATTTGAAAAATCGATAGCTGGCTAAACCAGAATTATGCCAATGTCCGAAAACAGCTCAAAACTAGTCAACATACTATTTTGAAAATTTTTATCAAGTATAGGAATTGATAAAATAAACATATGGTGTAAATTTAAAGTATCTACAGTCATTTGTTTTTCAATTACAACAAAATAAGAAAATCGCTACATGAGAAATCGAGTGAATGCAATATTGTAAAAAATTCAACTCCAAACAAAAAAATTTAAATTGACTTTCCGGGACACATTTTTTTCTGTTTTAGGTAGACAAACTTATAAAGATATAAAATTGTAATTAATTGATGCATCCTCATATTTTATAAGGTTGAAAAGTATTTTAACAAAATAAAAGTTATAATTGTGATTTATGGGTTTATTTGAATCTATAATTTTAGGTCATAAAGATTGTTTTTATTAGGCAATGCAAATAAATGAAGAAAGTATATATTACTAATATTACCAGTCCTATTTAATTTTCATTCACTTAAATCAAGTATATTCTTACAATATTTAAACCAGTTGATTTTATATGAATACATTGTTTTAAATTTAAATAAAAACAATAACACATACATCTATAGATCAAGCGTTATTAACAATATTAGAGAAAATTTTTATCAAATCTTTATTAACTAATAATTTAGGTAAAAAAACTTAAAATCATTAATTTTCTAAAGAATCATTGACATCCAAGCAGCAATTAATAACATACCCCCAGTGGGTGTATATTTGTTGAATGTTTTATCTCCTGTTAGTCCGTTGTAATAACATGTACCACAAAATATTAAAGTTCCACTAATAAAGAGTGCCCCAGTCTGAAAGAAATAAAATTTTAATAACACAACAACACTTAAAACCATTCATATTATTTTACTTACAATTCTAGGAAAACGACAAAATGGTACACCAAATAATGCAAAAGTATGGTAGAAATGATAACGATTTGCTGTTTCAAAGTTTCTTATTTCTTCAGGGTTAGATTTATGAGCCACAACTAAAAATAAATATGAGTTAAAATAAATATTATAGGTAGTAGCATGACTAAATAAACTGGCATGTCAGCAAAATCGTTCTGCACATAAAGTGTGCCCCAGATATGTAATAAACGAGTTTTTTATCAACACCCTAATGTATTTGTGATATAAATTATCGTTAATTCCAAGCGAGCCTGGATCAAAGGGGGTCCAGAAAAGACACGGTATCGGGGCCCATTTTTATCTCAAAAATATTTAATTTTAAAGGGTTCAAAACAATTTCCAAAAATATAAAATAATTTTAGTAGGTAGTAATAATTATAAAGAATGTTCTTAATTTTATATCACAAAAATGTATTAAATTATAATAAATATAAAATTGATATTCTATGATGAAGTGGTAGTTGTGAACTAAATTGTATGCATAACTGTTAGTCTTAATTATCTATGATAGATGATTGTACGTGGTAATATAGTACAAAATTATACAATTTTACACAGCCGTGAAAATGTAGGGATACAATTTTTTGAAGTTAAAGTTAGTTGAAAGGGGGCCTATTAAGTGTATGGTGTCCCGGGACTCAATTGATCCTTAATCCGGACTTGATTCCAAGTCTGGGACACACACATAGATGTTCATACAACTAGTAGTTCTATATATCTATATAGCACACATGTGCAGTGATAGGATAAATACAAGAGTTTGCTGACATGCCCGTTTATTTAGTCAAGGTTAGTAGCTAATAACTATTAACTAAATTCAAAATAAATTTTTGTTTCTACTATTTTAAGTTTAAGAACTTATATAATAAAAAATTGCTTCAAAAATATAATTAGTAGTTAGTGTGAGTTGTCTACCATAAATCACAAAATCTAATAATAAGATTTGAATAGTTTATAATACCAAAAAAAGACTTTTAATCAAGTTAAGATAATTTTTTTTTTTACCTAAATGTGTCATAACTCATAATATAGTTTAATAATAATTTATTTAAAAATATATTTTTGGTAGATTCTTCACTAATCAAAGTATAACATAATAAATATTTCTGGTTAAAAATTAAGGAAATAAAATTCATCAATAAATTATTTAGCAAGTACAATATATTTAAATATTTAATGATGTTAAAAGATCTAAATAATTGTAATAGTAACAAAGTGTAATATTTGAAATAGGTACTTATTAATTTTTTATTTTTACTTACCATGAGCTCCATAAGCTCCTAATATAACAGCAGATGCTCCCAAAAGGCCGGCCATTTTAAAGATGTAGATATTTTTTCCAAGCATTTGAAATATATTTTGACTCTCCATCTTCATAATTTTTTGTTTTTCACTAGAACTTGTTAATCCAGCCCAATTTAGCTATAAAATTATGTAAATTAAAAAATTAGACATGAAACAAATTACTATAATGCCCTTCAGCATCAACAGAAATTAAATTAATTTATCTTGGACATAAATGACAGATAAAAAATAAAAATTAATTTAAT
Source organism: Sitobion miscanthi (assembly GCA_008086715.1). Lineage (NCBI taxonomy): Eukaryota > Metazoa > Arthropoda > Insecta > Hemiptera > Aphididae > Sitobion > Sitobion miscanthi. The sequence goes on from CM017799.1 coordinate 6,463,933, forward strand.
TTAAATGAAACAATTAATTAGGTATATCCAACAAGCATTTTTAAAACAAATAGTAGGCGTATCATAGCTTAGGGTTTCAATAGAATTTAATTACATGGTTTTATATCAATAGTACAAATAATATGCAATTAATGTTTTTTTAATATTATATATCTTATATATTATTATTAATAAATAATATACAGAATGATTATTTTAGAACAAGACACTCATTAATCATAAAACTATCAACGTTTCATTTATATATTTTGATTTTATTAAAAATATTTTTGAAACATTTTATAACTATAATATTTATATTATCATTTATTAAGTTTTTAACTATTTTAAATTACCTAAATATAGATTTTTAATTCCATATACCAAAGCAGATTATCGGTATTTTGATACAATATAGAAATCAAATTTCAAACAAGTAGTTAATTGATTAGAAGTATAAAAATAATTTTGAAAACATATAATTTACTCAATTAAAAATACAATTGTATGCAATTTAAGTTACTGAAAACAAATACATTTACAATATGGAAAATTTACATATTGTCCATATATATATAGCAGTGGTTCCTAATGCATGTACCTGAAACCGTGGAGGCTGGTCGAAAGTGTAAGCCAAGTGTCAGTAAATTTTAATTGGCATCAAGGTCAACATTATTATATAATTTTAAACACGTTTATATTTCTTCTATTGTCTTATTTCTGTTTATATTTTGTACCTGTATATTAGGTAAGTGGGCCTCAAAGATTTTTTAAATAATTGGTGGCCGCACAACTAAAACGATTGGGAACTGCTGGTCTAAATTTACGTAAAGCCAATATAAAATATTCTCAACAATAGACTTTTTCTAAAATCAGAGCTATAAACTAGACTAAACAGATAAACAGATCTCTTATGGAATAAATTCATCAATGTTTACTTGCCATTGAATTAAACCCTTGTACTGAGTTAGTAACAACTGGATTCGTATATGTAATCCATTTAACAGCTCCTTGAACTGAATCAGAAATCATAATATACAACCTGAGTAAACAATAAATGCTCGTTGAATCAATAACAATAATATAATCATAAAATTATTTATATTACAGTTAATTAACTTACAAATCACGAATAAGATGTTTTTGAAATAAAAACCAAATAATTTGCTAGAACCAAATTTGTTACTTCGCTTGTTACTATAAAACCATTCAACATTGGCAATCAAAACACTGCTCAATATAACAATAATGCAAATAGCAAATAGATATTTAATTTATTCACAAAACTCGAACCAGACAGTAATATAGTAGGACACAATTTAATTAAATTCTAATTAATACATTTCAAGTGTTCTTCAGCATTCTGTAGTAACATAAAATTACTACTAATTTACTAATACTTGATATTATAGTTTAATGGCGTTTCATATTCTTATTTCTATAGATAACATAATATTATTACTTGTTCAGAGACAAAGAGTGGTCCCGTATAAAGAGAAATTCTACTTTTGAGTTGTCTCAGTTGTTTTTTATTATTATCAAGAATTGTTTATCATTGTAACCAAGATAAAAAGTTACGTTTAATTCACAAAGATATTGTAAAGGACTGTTAACGACGTGATCGGTGGTGGTCGGAGGTTGGCTACGAAAAGGTGTCACTTAGCTGATAAGAATACTGTTCTTGAAGTTTTCAGCGCTACCGGTGGTTTTGTTTGACTTCACAATTGATATCTTAGTCCGTGTCTTATACAGAGAGCGCTGTAAACTATAGGAACACATTAGGACCCCCCGTACTTTGCCTCTTGAACATACATTTGTAGCCGTGAAAGCTGCTCCTTTCCAGCCCATTATATCTCGTCTGTGGTTAAAATTTAACCGTCAATATAACGTTTGATATAACTATTAACTACAGATTACCTGTTGGCTGTTTTCCAGATAATAGTGAATAGTAAATACAAAATTACGAAATGTCCAGTAAAAACTAAAAATTCTCTTGTATAAATATAAAATTATTAAATAATTAAATATAAAACTAAATTATCGTTTGACAATTTGGCGTTTAGTAGTATTTACCATTACGGCTTTACTTGTACATAAAATACAAGCATACATTAAATTGTAAATTGTAATAACTATATTAACTAATCTAATTCCCATTCCCCACTAATCACTTAAAACACAGGACAGGTCCATAGTCTTGAATGTGAAATGTGAATAACACATTCTATATAGAAATTAAACTTGTGTACGGATTACGGAGTAATAACTAATAATGTAATATGTACCATAATTATATTATTTTTGTTGCACAACTGTTTTTCCAAAAAAAGTTTAAAATTAACTTCTAACAGTAATTCGTTATTCGTACAATCGTACATCATTACATCAATAAATTGTCAATTCACCTTATCTTTAATTTTATTGTTCATGTACATAAAGTTGTAAATTCGTTTATTGAAATTGAACAATGGACATTAGTGGTGTGCATCGCGCAGACTGGGAGCGACGAAGAAAAATACGACTAGCTCAGGTAATTATAATATGCGTTAATCATATTATAATGTCAATGACAATAATTACTTTACGACAAATATTTACGGATTAATAAATGATAGGTTAGAGACCAATCTAAGACATTAGCTAAGACAATACGTGATCGTGTCCACGGGGCTGTTGCAATTCAGTTGGATCAACGCGAGACGGCAAGAAATATAACAGAACATAAATTTAAATCACTGGCTGTAAACAAGTTGAAAAGTGATTTTAATTACTTGATACAAGACATTGGCAACGGCTACTCAGTTGCATCAGTTCAAGTAAGATAACTATAAATTATTATCAAATCTCAATGAGTTAGTTTCTCATTTTTTTTATACAATGTTTAGCAGGATGCAAATATAGTATTAGCCGAGAAACGATTGATAGATCGTTGTAAAGCTATATCAAGAGGTGCTGAAGCAGATAAACGGCAACAACGGATCGAAGAAGAACAGCGGATGGACAAAGAAATGAGAGACAGAAGAACACATTTCAATAAGACAGTTGAAAAAATACGATCAACACTAATAACAAGTGTTCAAAATGTGTAAATACTAAATATTAATCTACTAAACATATTTTATTTCTAAGTAATTATTAATTTATTTCAATAAACAAAATTGTTTTTAATTTTATAGTGGCAAAGATAATACTCACAGACAAAACATAAAAGAAGAAAATGAATGTTTCTTTATTCCAAGTCAAGTAACTTTGAATGAATCAAATATTTTAAATCGGAATTTTAATAAAGTAAAATTAAAAAAACTAAATATTTAATTTTAATTACTTTGCTGTAAACGTACTAATTAATATTATTTTGATGTAGACATTTTCAAAACCTTGGTCAGTGGTTATTAGTTCTAAAGAAAACCAAAAGGAGAAATTACAACAATTAACCACGCATGATGAAAATAAAGAAAATGTATCTAAATTTTCAAAGTTAGAAACAGATTTGAAAACCTATGAAACATTAGTCTTGGAATTAAATAAATTATCTGCTGAAGAACAAAACATTAGCAACAAATTATTTCCCGATAACTTAAAAGTGTGTTTAAGTTTATTCTTTATTATCCATTATAATATTATCTTATATTGTAAATTAATTTATATTTGTATTTTTTTTTCTTTTGTGTACATTTGAAGGAAATTCCTGTGGCATGTCAAAATAATGTACCATCAGAATTTAAAGAAAACAATCAAAAAAAAGAAATTACCAGAAAAAAAATTAATACATCAAGTGAAAGAACTAAGTTTAATGAAACTAAAAAACAGATAACTGGTAAGTAATATATTTATAAATTATTACTTATATGCTTTATCTCATTTAAGAATTCTGTCCTCTGGTGGCGGGCTTCTATGCACAGCGACATCAATGAGCATGAGTAACATGTGTCATGGTTGATGGAGCGTCACTTTGTTATTTCATCAATCGCCTAGTTTACATTTTACTTAGATTAATATACTAAAACAATTTTTTGGCGAAGGCCGATTGTTAGAAATGAAAGGTGATGACAAATATACGATTTTATCAATAGGTATAGTCTGATGTATAAAATAGTATATAATTAACTATAAATACAAGTATAAATCACCCATTAAAAATTTTCATTTCAAATTGTCAAAATTTTATAACTCTAACTAACAAAAAAAGCCTCAATAATACACAATAAACTTACTTTTACATTTTATACTAAGTCAATTCACTTTAATCTCAAAAATAACAAAATTAAATGGATTATTGTAGATTTAAAATTAACCATTTTGTAAATTTGTAAGACTGAGACGAAACATGCGGTATTCTCTTGAACTTTTGTCAATATATTTTGTTTTTATATTTTAGAAATAAGACTTGATGAGTCAAATGCGTCTACATCTATATGTATATCGTCATCCACATCAACCAGTATTAATAATGAACAACCTTCAAAGAAAACTATTCATTTTGAAAAAGAATGTAAAAAGAAGAACCTAACCAGTACCAAATATGAGCAACCTTCAAAGAAAACTATTCATTTTGAGAAAGAAAGCAAAAAAAAGATTATACAACCAAGTACCAAGTTAAATTACAAAGAAAAATTTGCTTCTGGAAAACCTTTACAAAATATAAACAATATAATGCAAAGAATTAAAAACAAAAAACAACTGCTCGTAAAAGAGATATCTGCTGGTACTAGTGGAAACACAGGTGCTAATATCAAACAATTTAAGACGGTTCCTCAAATTCCTAAAATTTTACCTATACCTAAAAATTGTTGTGCTGGTAACAGTTTACGAGAGGAAATTCCAGTAAATTATGCTAAACTTCCAGATTCATTTTACAATGGTCAACTTGATACATTAAAAAAACAGATATCAAAGAAACAATTTAAAGTTCTTGATTCCAAAAATAATAAGTCAATAAATGAAGATCTAATGGCACACATAAATACATTATTAAAAATGTCACCTTCAGATGTGGATAACTTATCAACTTCATCTTGTTCAAGCGTTAAATTTGAAGAAAGTGTTTTACAGCACTCAGAAAAAGATACTCAATATTACTGCAAAATGTTAAACTGTATATCAAAATGCTTAAATGCAGATATTTCGGACATAAATCAAGACACAGTGTTTGATTCTCCCAAAAACTTATTAAATAAACTTCAACAATTAACAAATTATTATTTGGAAAAAACTCATGAAATGAAAAATATCTGTGATGAAACTCCTCAAGTTCTAAATTATGAAATAAATGATGCATGTTATAAGACTAATGCTAATACTAATAAAGAGTGAGTTATTAATATTTGCTTATTATTATGTTGTAATCAATAATTGTATCATTTTGTTTTAGGAAGAGTTCTATCAATTTATCTTCAGACTCATCAGTTGATGGAGAATATATACTAGGAAATTTAAATAAATTATTACAGGAAAAAGGAATTATTAATTCTGATAAAGAATGGCCAATGTTCAAACATATTGATGATGATGATGATAGAAGTTTAACTGATCAACTTCTTGATATATATCCATGTAGTTCATATGGTAGATGAAACGTATTTTTAAATTACTAATAGTTTGAAAAAATTTAAAGGTAATTATTTCCATAATTTTGATGGTAAGAATTCTTAATCATTTTAAAAAATTTCGTCTTCGGAACTTGTATTAATTTAGCAGCATACTAAATCAATAATAATAATATATGATCTCATGTGATCACAAAAATTTTTGAATAACTATATTATTAACTACTGATTTAATTTTAATTTTAATTTTATTATATTATATATTTTAAAATATTACTAACTCAAATGACAAATTTTTAGTTGAAACTACTTAATTAAAGTAGTTGCATATACTATACATATTTAAAATTATCTTTCTTATCTACTTGCCTTTTTTATTTTATAATTATAAATATTCATAAATTATATAATTTTTAACCTTAAGTATTCAGTAAATATGTAATAATTATTTATGAATTGAAATTTACTATTTAGAAATAGTTTTATAATTGTATTAGTCATTATCATACACAATTATTCAAATGATTGTATTATTTTATTATACTATTTTGCTTTTGCATTATGATTTGTGGTTGTATTTGGGAGAATACTTTTCCCATTTTTTTTAATTTGATCAAAACATATTATAAATATTTATATATATATTAATATTTTCCTTTCAATGAAACAAATTATCTGAGATTTGATAATGTTAAAAAGGAAATTATTCAAATTTTAATGATTTGTAATTTCATGTCAATGTAATAAAAAAGAAATTATGTTATGTTATTTTTATTTTTATAGTAAATATTAAATAAAAAGTTACAAATATTTAAAACAATATTATTGTATGGTAATATAATATTTTTTAATTTATTTGCATTAATGTTTGTCATTTTAAAGAAATTATGACATTATACGCTTTTAAATAACTAAACTAACAGATGTTTAAAGGAACACAAAATATAATAACTAAGTTGATTTTATTTAAAAGTGTATTCAGTCTATAAAATAGTATTGGTGTTATGGTTTTCCTCAAACTATTTACAAATAAAGAATTTAAAAATGCAGCGTGACATCACTGGCCTTGTTTGCCATAATCACAGAATAAATTTAATGATTGCCTGTCTTACATGTTTTGTATACAAATTACCCAGTTCACATAATGAATTATTCAATCATCTATTTTAAAATAATAATTATATAATTTCTTATTAATCCAACTTGTGTGTATTTTTGTACTGAAGACTATAGTAGAACTAGAAGTTCAAGACAACACTAAAATAAAACTTTTAAAATAATTTTTATTGGAACACAACTCACAATATTCCAAGTATTGAGAAAAAAAAATATATTTAACTTTATTCTTGGTTCCACCATCATTTTCAGCACTAAAATACACTTATGATTAAATAATATTTATATAATACAATTAATAATTTATCAATATAATTTTATTTGTTGATCCATTGTGTGAAGTGGATAGTATTTACATGATGTATGAGATACTAGATTACACAGCATCTGGCCCAATAACAACATGCCCTTTTAAATTTCTCAATATTTCATATTGCACTAATGTGAAGTAACTTATTAAGCAACTAATTGATAGTTTCTCCATAACAGATTTTTTTTTCTTGTGTGTGTAGAGATTTTATTGTAATTACTAATCACCAATGACCAATTGACCAATTATACTCAAATAATTATTAAATATTAAAAATGTGATGGAAAGAGTATTTTGCATAAATTAAGATATTTTTATAATAATATAGTAAATTTAGATGAACATTAGAAATGACTAAAATATTTCTATAACATTTTAGTCTAAAATGTTGGAATATTTAAATTTATGTTAGAATGTTATACTTATAATGTAGGGTTATCATATATTATGCAATTATTTAACTGTGACATTTTTATATTGTTTGAACATAGGTAAGCGGCATGCACTAAGTAATGTAAGAATGTTGTACCTGTCTGATGAATTAATTAAGTTATGAAGAAATAAGTATTTAAACTGATTTGTATAAAGTATTACATAGTACATACTTTAGTATATAAAATTTTAAAACAATTTTTTTAACTTTTGGAATCTGACCGTTTTGTTTTCTTTGTTATATTTTAAATATTTATGATATTATAACCGTAACATTTATTCAATTTTTTTTTTGAATTCAAAATATATTTAGGTCAATCTTGTACATGTCAAAAACAATTTGTGCAACAATACAAAGGCAACAAGAAAAATGAATCTCCGCTACAACGTCCATTGGAGAATATAAATGAAATGTTAAGCTGGATCAAAATGAAGAAACGTCGTTTGTTTGATGAAATTTATACAAGCCAAACACCTATAAACGATATACAATCAATGAATAGTAAGAGTGATACATTCAGAGACCTGCCAAAAGAAAGTCTCAACTATGTAGGACTACCAAATTCATTTTATAATAGTACACTGAAATTGTTAGAGGAATATGTAAAAGATAAAAAACAAAAAAAGAGTAAATCAAACAATAATAACAATTGGATTAATATAGAATTGATGAGATATATATGCAATTTATTAAAAATGTCGCCTAACGAAATAGATAATCTTTCAGTGTCGGCAAACTCTGGTATTCAATTAGAACAAAGTATTTTAGAGATTTCCAAATCCAATTTGGAGTATCACAAAGACATTTTAAATTATATATCGAAGTGCTTGGATAGTAATCTGAGTGACATTAGTCGAGACCAGGCTTTTAGTTCACCTCAATACATCGGTTTGTTAGATAAGCTATATAAGCTTGCCGATTATTATACAGAGAAAGCACAAGAAATGCGGAACATTTGCTTGGAGTCTCCCAGGGTCGAGATTAATAGCTTGGATGAAGATGCTGTCGAACAAATTACAGAGGACAATCCCAGGTGAAAATATTTTTCAATTTAGTTAGTTAATTAAAATATAACAAAACAATCAATATTAATATATTTTACTTTTGGTAGTTTAACTTCAGAATTGTCTGTTGATGGAGCATATGTTTTGGATCATTTGCGTACGCTATTAGAACAAAGAGGGTTAATTTGTGCTGATAGAGAATGGCCTATTTTTGGAAATGATGACGAAGATGATAGCAGAAGTTTAACGGATCAGCTTCTGGATATTAAACCACAAATTAAATCTAAAGATATTAAAGTAGAACGTTCTGAAAAAGGTAGCCAATTATATTTATAATGAAAATATTGTTAAATTGTTTGGTTTAATAAATTAATGAGCGGTAATCATTAATTTATGAAAATGAAATAAATTGTTCATGTAAATGTGACTATATAGTGAGATTCCAAAAGTTAAAATTATCTTACCAAAATACCATTTAAAATGTGTTTTGTACATATAGTGTGATTTTTTAAGTATGTTTAAATCATACTTCTATTCAAATTCAGATTTTTTAAATATACCTGATTTTTGTTATTTTTCTTGAGAATTTTCATATATCTGAATCAAAATTGGAATTAGTATTCTCTTTTCAGAATAAGAAAGGTACAAGGCGATTGCCAGCTTTTGTTCAGTCAGATGCTTCTCAGTCTGGTTTGGAACAAAGTCACGCACATGCGCACAAGTCAGCCACATGCCCACGTGATACATTATTCTGAATAGAGTATAGTCTCAAGTTGTATAAACATTTGTAAAAATGATCCAAGTAATAATAAAACAATATTATTTAAGGATTATATTATATCATATTATACTTTTCAATAACTAAAAACTAAAATTTTGATTTAGGTACATCAACATTTTCAAGAAAATTACCTGGTAAATAATTTAGTTAAAAACGAGGGTTCATACTTGAAAAATAGAAGTTTATATCACCACAGAACACTTCTTAATTTGCACAAAAAATATCAGGAATTTGAAAATATCTTGAGATAAAAGTATAATTAAAAAAAATTGGGGGTTAGCTTTTTTAAATAAAAATTACTCTTATGATCAAATAAATAACCAAAAAATATTTTAAAAATTAAAGACATTATTAATTTTTTATGTTAAGTCCAAGTAGTTGCAGAATTCCATACCTAAATAGTAATAATTGTCAAGATTGTGAAGACCTAAACCATACACATTTTAGTAATTAAATGAATATTTTGGTATTAATAAATGATATTTGAACCACTGATGTCAGTCTTTTCTTTTTTCAAAAATGTATAAGTACTTCCAACTAAATAAGAAGTTACTTAAGAGTATGTGATACCCGCATGTGTTGTCTCCGTCTTACAAGTGCGTAACATAGCAAATTCTACGCTCAGCAGAACATGTGTAGTTGTTGGTGTTAACATTAGAGTGAATTTACATCTTAATCAAATCTTAAGGTAAGATTGTTATCTAGACAACCTCTTTGTTTTTTATTATATTTTAATTTTTAAAGGAGCTATGAGTATTTTAAAATTGCAAATTGTTTGTACATCTTAAAGTACTTATAACTCACTGAAAAATTAAAATATAGTAAAAAGCCCATGAGGTTGTCTAGACAATAATCTTACCTTTAGATTTTATAAGAGGTCAATTCACTCCAATTTTTAAACCAACAGAACTACACGTGTTTTGCTGAGCGTAAAATTTGCTATATTATGCACTTGTAAGACGGAGACAACACGTGCGGGTATCATGTCCCTTAAGAACAATCCTTGTCTTGACAATCATTCATGGTTTTGTATTTCAGTGTTCAAATAGAAAATGTCTTAATACAATGAAATACATATAATTATAAGTTTTGTATAACCGATACTATAAAAGTAAGTATATAAAAAAAATTCAATTTTTTGATACAACCATCTCTGATCTATTTTTCTCTTTTTTTCTTTTTAATTTTTCGTACATTGATATCATGATGTAGTTAAACCATTTAACATAAAAATATTAATGAAAGCATAATATTACAAAAGTAAAGAGGATAATATATCTCAACACTCAATCCAATACTTTATTTACATAGCTTAAAAATCTTTGTGTACTATCTAAACATGTCTTGTAAATATATTTACACAAGATTATTTTGCTCAAAAAACTCCTTAATTTACAGAACATCATCATCTAAAATACAGAGAAAAATATAATATAGTTCGCGTAAATATATTTTTATATAATAATAATAATCATAATAATAATAATAATAATAATAATAAGTAAATCGAAAATAATTTCATACTTAAGTGGTTCCAACTAAATTAGTTTTTTTTTTTAAACGATTAATATTTTGCTTTTTATATTTTATAATTAAAGATAATGAAAAAGAACATAAAATCATTTCTAAAATAGCTAATAACCAACTATATATAAAAACATGATGAGCACGACTTACAACAATTCTTGAAAACTATGGGAAGCAAAAAAAAAAAAAAAATTAACAAGTGAAAAAAAATCTTACAATGTTTAAAGGATATAAATTTTTCATAAAACTAACCAACTAAATCCACGAAAATAAAAGAAAAAAACATTGATTTATATACATTTATCTATTGCACAGCGACTACGCTCTTCAAAAGTGTTAATAAAAATTTATAATGTTCTCCTCCTCCTTTGACAAATGGAAAAAAATGTGTCAATTGTGAATTTGAAAACAGGTAAGGCTTCAAAAATCAGCATTAGAAAAATAAAATTACTATACCTTTAATTAAATTAAGAATGTACACTTTATGTTGTTATAAAACTACAGTGGAAGTTTATTTATATTTTAAATATATATATATATAGATGCATATATTTTATTATATTGGTACATTCATTATTTTCATGCGCTTATTAAGTGTTAAATTCAATTTTTATTCATATATTAAATCTTCTGAATTTTTTCTCCAACAACTACTGGATTATTGCGCCTGATTTCTTGTGCTCCTAGCCCCCTGTAGTCAAATGAACAATTGTGCTTGTCGGAGTATCTATGGATGCCACAAAACAAGCCACCACAACGGCATTCAAAACCTATAAAATAAGAAAACAACAATGTAATGGATTGTTTTAAATTAAGAGTTATCAATATACAATATTAAATACTAATTCATTTAAAGAAAACAACTGACTAAAATGAAGGATCAAATTCAGATTGATTTTTTAGAATTTGAATATAAATCATATGGTTCAAGTGAGGGAAAGAGCATTAGGTACAGAAATCAATTAACAACGTAAATATCAGGATATTATTATTATGGGGAACAGAAAGAAGTAATTTGATGAATCACTCTACATTTAATAAACAAATTAATTTGATGAATCACTCTACATTTAATAAAATTGAATTTTTTCCTTAAAATTTTCTAGAACTTAGAAGATAAAAATGTAAGCAAATCAAGTTTTGTTTTAAAATATAGCTTATTGTTGAAATTAACTTTTTCCAGAATAGTTTGTCGAATCTATACTCTGTAGAGCGAGATATCATGCAATGAGTTGATAAAAATCAGTTATTCTGCATATCCCCATGCAACATCCTGCCAATTAGACTAGTTTCATTACGGTAGGATGCAGAGTTGGGATGCACAGAAGAACCAATTTATGTCTATTCACGGTGAGCTCACAGAACAGAGTATAATGACTTTTTTTTTCAAACTTTAATACACCTGTTGCCCCTAGTATTTACTTATCTGCCGTCATACTGATGAATTGTATGACATGATATATATTTGTATCATACTAGGGGCTCTGCTCGCCAAACCCCCACTTTTAACTCATAATTGTCATATTTTTTTTTTTTTTTTTTAGTTGCCATACCAATTATATTCACTGAAACAAAAATTCCAATACTTTTTTTTATATTATAGATATTATATATATGTATAGTATATATATATCAGAATGTTATATATTAAATTTAAGCTTTATCTCTACCTGTAAGACCGACTTTTTTGCGGCACATGGCACATCGGTTTTTCTTTTTAGACTTGTCTTTATCGTCATCGTCATCTTTTTTACCATCGTCCATAAGACTGCTGTCATTAGAACTGCATGCCAAACCATTGTCCATCTTAAAAAAAAAAATTAGAAATATATATTGAAAACTATTATTAAAAAATGTATTGGTAAATAGATATTTACATCTTTTTTTGAGTCAGTGGGCAAAATTGGAGAGGCGGATACAGGTGGAATCTGCAGCACTGGTATGGTAGGTATAGCAGTCTCCATCATATTCTGAGCGGAGACTGAAGGTGGCGATGGAGCTGTTTGTGGTGGTGTCTGTTTCTTTTTTAGTGCTTCTTTATAGCACAGAGAGCAAAGACCATCTGTAGATGGATTACCATAGAAGCCACATCCACCACGACACAAAGCCTGCATGGAATTGGATTCTCGCTCCATTGTATTAAGAAATTGTTTTATACCGATTAATGATAATCTGAACGGCTTTTGATAGCCAACAGAAATTATCTACATAAAAAAAAATTAAAATAATGTAAACATTAGTTGCTAAGTAAATTATAAATAATTTAATATGTCCATACTAATTGAATAACGTTAAAAATCACCAAAGAATATTTATATTTCAATCAATATTTTTAAGATTTTACTATCAGTATAGGTATTCTAAATAGAAGAAATATAAAAACTATTATCATGATATTTTAAATACTGCAATTTTATTATATTGTTAAATAAATAGAATTCTACTAAATAAAATAAAATTATACAATTATTACGAAATTATTATGTTTAAAAATTATCCACAATTCTATAAAATTTGAAAATTTTATATTATAGTTGCCAACTCAATTATAAGATTTTTCCACTAATCTACTACCCGATACCTATGTAGGGGGGAGGGGGTTGTATCGGGGGTTAGGATGTGGGGGTTTGATAGGGTGTATTATATCGAAAAAAATTACTACGGGAATAACTCTCAAACTTTGTAGAGTTGTAGGATTTTGATTACTATTTTTTTATCTGAAAAAAGATGACTTCCTACAGCAAGCATCGATCTCTGATTTTGTATTTTATTTCAAATAATTGTATTGAAAAGTTTGTAAAAAAATGCTTTTTATCTTGTATTTTTTTAGACATACTGTTAAGTTTGAGAATAAAATATTGAAAAACAGAGATCGATGCGGGCTGTAGAATATTTCCCTCTAGCAATAAAAAAAAAATTATGAAACTTGGTTGATTTTACAAGGTGGTATCGTTATTCGTGCAGTGTAGTTTTGAGGACAAAATGGCATCGGCACCGGACGTCTTAATGACTAATAGTCACTTATATATAAATATAAAATTGTAAAACCTTCTAAGAATTAAAAGCTAATGCTTACAGGAGATGTGAACTACTAACTATGAATACATTTTAAAATTGTTGGTATTATAATTGTTCATGTTTTAGTAAGTTGATTGGTTACAAAATAAACAATATTAGTTATATAAGCATACTATTATAGTATACTGTAGTATAGCTAAATAGGTACCTAATGCAAATATTTTTTTTTTCCATTCATACTAATGTATAATATCTTTAATTAATTTGAGCAATGAATTACTTTAATATAACAACAAAACCCAGCGAATAACCGGTTTTATATAAATATGTTATATTCAGCTATAGTTGAACCTTGGATTTCATGGACAATAAAAACTTTAAAATAAAATTAATAATATAACTAAGACAATTAAATAACATTTAAATCTCGTCTAGTTATCTTATTAATTTACGTATCATCAATAGAAAAATGTATTTCCGTAATTCAGTAGAAAAATGTAATTGAATAAAAACATAAATCTGTCAACGAAAAATAAATTACTGTTTATATGCGTGTTCTTTAATTAAAATTTGTTACACAACAGCCGAAATACAGGTACATTATTAGTTCTAAAAAGTTTATCTTTGATAAAATATCAAGAAAAACTTATTTTAAAATTGAAACTACGCGTTCTCATCTCAACATTTGATAACAAGAGTTTTCTCTAAAATAAATGCTATAATAATTATTAATTTGTCTAAACTAATAGCTAATTCAGAGTACACTATACCCAAAACTTAACGTAAATTTGCGGTGCTCACGTGATTACAAAGATAACCTATTCTAGTGAAGCATATTATACGTTCAAGGGGATTGAAACTGGTCATTTTCCGTTTTTGTCTAACACAGGCGCATCATCATAATTCATAAGTCGTATTTTCAACGTACCGATACATTTGGTGAAGCGATAAGAATTCTGAAAACAGATTCGAATTTGTCAAAAAGTAAAATTCTCGAATTCAAATCTGTTTTTAGAATTTATATCGCTGCAATGCTGCACTAGATCAAAAGGGTACTGGAATTAAAACTTATCTAAATATCTGTTGAATGTATGTTCGGCTTAAAAGAAAACCACTACTTTATATCTACTCAATTATAAACTATTTAATAACTTTAATGGTAATATGAATAAAAGGCACGTTTTAAGATAGTACCTTCATAAATCTTGATAGGCATATTATCTGTTTTTATCATTTATATACTCTGGTAATTCCAAAATTATAGTAAATATAGTAAGAGTTTTATTTACTCTAGATAGACAGTGTTTATGAAATACGTTGATATGCAATAAAAAGAAAACCTTCATAATAATGTATATAATATTAAAATGATAATAATATTACTCCTAAATAAACTATAAAGGAATGAAGTTCTTAAATATTTTAAAACACGAGTAGGTAAGTAATCTCCAGGGGATTTCCTTTCACAGCCTGGTGTTAACCCAAACTCAAAGAAAAAATAATGATTTGTTTGAAGAATACTGAAAATCTCGCATTTAATAATACCAGATGCGCAACAGAGGTTTGGCATGATTGTTCATTTGTGTCCGACCCTTAATCGATTATTAATATTATGATATCATCAATAATTATCCAATTGATTTATAAAAATTAATTTAATGAAATTCCTAGAATTATATATAAAAGCAAAAGGTTCCCATGAAAACTAGAATTAAGTGACAAAAACTGGACTGACGGTCCATTCGAACACGAGCCCACGTCCAAGAATAAACGATTAAATGGCCACAGGCAGCGTTGCGGTCGCGCGTCCGTTGCTAACTTAACCTGTGGTTCCGTGGTTGTATATTATGTATTATAAAAATTAATAATACCTAATTAATAATTTTGTGTTTTTATTTTTAAGTTATTTGAAGCCACGACTCGTTTATAAATTATATAGCTTGCATAATTATTCAGTAATATCTAAATTTTATAATAAAATATGTTTAAATAATTAAATTCAGTTATCATGTAACAATACAATAATAGCTCATTGTACAGGGTAATTCACCAGTCATTCTCACTAGTCACTACCATGTTTTCATTTAATAATGAAATTATTCAAATTTTGATTTTTGAAACTTAAAGACGATTTTTGAAATTCTCGAATTTTATTTGTACTAGTTAAGGATGTTCTAGACGATAGAAATAAATGAGAACCTCTTTTTTATTTAATTTATTTACTGTATCGCACAGGACACTCCTTACATGGTACAAAAAATTCAAGAATTTAAAAATGCCTATACTCCTTAATCTTAAGTATATTTAAGATTCTAAAAAATTAGATTTTGAATTACTGCATTATTAAAGAAAAAAGGGGGTTGAGCATTCTTGATGAATCACCCTGTATTATATTTTAAAAAATCATAATATTATTATTTATTACATTACTAGTATTCTAATACCTAAGAAGTTATATGTGGTATTAAGGTTATGAATATTATTATCCAATAACAATATATTTATCAAACGAAATAACAGTGATGCATTGTTAAATTTAATTATTTACAGATTAGTCATTAAAATAGAACAGAGTAAAACAGATAACTCTTTTTAGGACATGTACAATAAAGTATAAAGGGAATTTAGTTTTTTTATTCTATTCATCTTGGGCGCTGCTACTATATACTTGATTAATGATAAGTTTTAGAATAATTAATTTCACAGCACCTATAATTTGTAGTTTTTATTTAATATTTTGTCATCCAAATTGAATTGATAGTTAGCGAACTGATACATTATATACATCCTGTGAAGATGTGACCGGCATTCGTTACGAAAAAATCTCTTTAACGGGTGGTTATAACTTTTTTATGCATTTAATTATGGGTAAGTAAACTGAACCTACTGCACATTTGCTGATGTATTTTCAAAACTTTTCTTCTTTTTATTGTAATATACTATTTTACCATGTTATCATCTAACATACACAATCAAACCAAAAAAAGGATTATCTTTCATAACTTAAGGTATGCTATCATATATGACACCGTCTAGTCACTTCTACACATTTTACAATAAAAATATCTTTAGTATAGTCTTCAATATATTATTATATAAATATAATTAATCTTTGGTGATTTTTTTTATATTTATTTGCATACAATATAATAATATCTCACAAAATCAAAACAGTTAAATAATTATAATATTTACCTTAAACGTCACGCAAGTGTAATTGATGATTGGTTTATCACAGGTTGTGAAACAGCCGAATGATATTGCATTATTACTTTGAAATGAATGTCACGAAAACATTGGTTCTTTGATGAAGAACATCTGAAAAAAAAATAATTATTAGGAATTTGTTATGAAGGTATCAAAACATTTCAGTATTTTAAGTATTAATAAATTTGAGTATATTTTATGTAAATTAGATACCACCTACCTACTAATACTAATTTTTAAAAAATGTAATGAGTGTATGTACCTATTTTTCCTGAATAGTTATTACTCTGTCAAAACACATAGTATTAGTACAATACAGGATGCAACCTTCCTGATATCTTCCTACTTCTTAAGGAATGAGAGTGCTAGGTTTTATATTGTTTGTGGGACAAAAATTATAAATTTTAATAAAATAATAAAACAAGTTTTGTTTGAGATAAACAAAATCCTGTGGTTGATTATCCAGATTTTATATGGTAAACACAACTGCCTTCCTGTTTGATAAAAATTAAATAACTGAACTATATATTAAGGATTGGATTTGAGTAGATCGGAATCGTAATATTCTCAGTCCATACATACCTAATACAATATGAAATACACAATTCTTGTTGTATACTAAAACATTGGTTTTCCCATTTTTTAAATTTTTTTACTGTAAAATGGGAAAGTTTGAATATTTTTTACTTTTTACTATTTTTACTTTATATAGCTAAATAGTAAAAAATTGTAATATTTAATAATCATGCTGTATTA
Source organism: Sitobion miscanthi (assembly GCA_008086715.1). Taxonomy (NCBI): domain Eukaryota; kingdom Metazoa; phylum Arthropoda; class Insecta; order Hemiptera; family Aphididae; genus Sitobion; species Sitobion miscanthi. The sequence goes on from CM017799.1 coordinate 6,481,610, forward strand.
TATATTATATAACCTGAAAATACTAGTTAAAATAAGCCAATAAATAATCAGCTGTAAATATTGTCCTTAAAGCGAGCCAGAATTTTATTTAATAATTGGGTCAGTCTAATAGTGGAAATTTCTTAGTAATTGAAAAATACCGAACGAGCATTAAGAGGATGCTATACACAAGTGCTGTCTCAGGTCTTAGTAAAACTTAGCAAAAAGTGTTTAGCATGGGTAAGAACCATACTAGCTGTAGTCCAAATTAAGGAACCAACATTTCACACTATAAAGAGGAGAACATTTACTGTGCCGTGTTGTGTTTATTTTTTCGATATCAAAATTAAAAAAAGTCATTCAAGTTTGTAAAACTAAACGGGGTACCACCATTGGGTGACTTCCCCCTCCTACCAACCAATCAACCCACATCCCATTTACTTATTATACTACTTGTAAATACAGATTGTAAATAAAATTTTTGTTCAATAAAAAAAAATAAGTGATAAAAAAAAGTTTGTAAAAATCAATAATAATAAATGTTTAAACAGTAAGAACTTTTTTTTTTATACGTGATATCAAATAACCTAAAAACATTGTAGCACAGTCAATGTTCTCCTCTTTCTAGTGTGAAAATTTGCTTACTTAATTTAAACCTGCGAAAAAAATGTATGTATGCTATGTCTTACATTTGTAAGACAAATGCAACACATGTGTGTGTAGTGTCCTCTTAAGAATACAATTATTAAACAAAATATATTAATACTATTATGAATTTAATCTTTACTGTATATTATTCAGTTGTTTTAACCCTTTAAGTATATAATAATCATCAATGTAGATAAAGTTATGTAAATTAGTATTTATCATAGAATATTTTATCCATGAAATGGATTTAAAAATATGACCACTTAAACCAGTTGTCTAAGTTAAGATGTGAAATACAAGTGTTTTTTTATACTAAATGAGTAGACCTTGGCATATGTCCTCTATTACATTATGATCAACACTTAATTTTTTGCTTAACCAATTTGTGCATCGAAAAAATTATAATTTTAAATTTATTTAAAATGTATTTTAAAGATTTAGAATATGTACATCAAAATAAGGAAAAGGAATAAAAAACATGAAACCTTTCAGTCATTATGAACAGATAATATACAAAGAGTTAGGTACCTTATATAGTCATAATTTCTAAATCTTTAACTATATAACAAATTTAATTCAATTTCTAACAATTACATGTAACATAAAACGAATACTAAGAATAAAGATGTTTCACGGTATTCAAATTCATCTAATATAGATGCACACTGAAGGAGGTGAACTCAGAACCGGCTACATTCTGCAAAGCGTGTCAATTAATCAAAAATCAAAATTTTTCACTTATATTATAATACTAAGGAATATAGGATAGTTATTAATTGAAAGTAGTCATTTTGTACTTAAGTTGGTAGGATTTATTTTGGATCTTGCCATTGTTTTTTGCACTTTAATAGGTGTAATATATTTTTTTTAAATTATGAAAATAATTATAGGTTTATAGTTCTTGCGACAACCTCCCATCTTGAAAATTCCTACTAGTGCCACTGGTCTAACATAGTATTTTCATGTATTTAGGTACAATTTCAATATATACTATTATGATATAGTTCACTAAACCAAACACAGATTATATATTATTTACAATATCCTTATTTCAAAATAAAACAATTACCTATATTAAATACTAAAATGTGATCCAGAAAAAACATCCATTGATATTCAAAAATATATATTATATTTGAAAAACGATAAATGGTTATGTTTCATTATTAATCATATAGGTATACTTAATATATTAACAATCTTCTGGAAGATGATATATTTATGACCTATCTACCAACCTCCTACTACGCACAATATAAGTGATTTTTTTTCCTATTACCAACTTATTCCAGTATTATAATATTGAAAGTTGTTTAAGCTTTTCATATGAACATTTATGAATAATAAGTGATAACAAAACTTAGCAGATTGACATTAAGGGGTAGGTCGGAAGCCGATTTTCAAAATTGTTTAAAAAATAGTTCACCTAATATAATTATTAATTTTTCAGTTTTCTACTATCCATCAATTAGAGGAGAGGGGTGGTTAGTATGGCGTAATTTATAAACAAAAGTGACATCGTAAAAAATTGTTGAGCCTTGGAGAATTGATGGATTTTGAAAACTGTTTTTTATCTGAAAGAAGTAGACATTCTACAATCAACATAGAACTCTGGTTTTTAATTAAAGAATGGTATAAAATAATTTGTAAAAAAAACTTAAAACATTAAAAAACTGAGTTAAATGCAGGCTGTAGCATATTTTCATCAAAAAAAAACTTGAATGATTCTACAGGACAGTATCATAATTTCCATAATGTATTTTTGGGGACAAAATTACATTTACACCAATCTCCTTAAAAATATAAGCAAAAAATGTAGAATCACTGAATAACGCATAAGATTTATTAAAAAAATGCAATATATCAAATATAATAATTTAATAATTATAAAAACAAGTAGGTTAGGTACCTACAAATAACAAATATTTTAAATACTTACACTGCTAAAGTGGAAATCTATCAAAATATCACTGATGACGTAGTTAGACTTGTTATCTGAAATAAATATAAAAATAACCTTTGAACATTTATTTCTTTATTCTAACTACTAATGGTTTAGATACAAAAGGCCCGAGTGACACAGAAATATAAAATAAAAAATAATCCTCAACAAATATTGTTTTGGTGTCTACCACGAGATAACACACAATAATAATGTATTCCATACACAAACAATATAACCACACCGAGCATAATATTTTAGCATAATAATATTATATTTAACGACGCACCAGCAGAGGTATCCGTCGTTATTGTGCTGTACCTATAATATTATGTTTTGCGCGGCTCTCGGCGAAACGAAAATCAACAAAACCCTCTACGCCGCTTACATGGACGAAAAAAAAATTGTAACCTGAATTTCGTCGAACTAAAAAAATCCCAAGATAAACCCGTGCAATTTACTCTCGACGACGACGACGGAATGGAACAATAACCATTATTACGCACGTTTATAATAACCTTTATGCAATCGACGTGATTACACCACAAACACACACTCACTCACGCACAGGCACGCCGTGTGTTCTTTGTTTAATCATCTTTGTTTCCATCTGTCATTGGTCACTCGTAACGTCGTAACACACACACAACACACGCGGAGGTCGTCAACGGGATAATCGATTGGGAAAAGAAAAATTTCATTTCGACTGTTCCGAGATTATCACGACCCCCACACACTCGGCGACCATCAGGGGGGGGTTTAGCGAGTGGCCGCGACCAGAGCCGCCGTCTGCAGACACGATGATCGCACTGTATGGACGCAAACACGGCGGAGAACTATTATCATCAACGTCACATCAACACATTATTAGGTTCCAACGCAACGATAACGTGATGATAAGTATGTGCGCTAAAAATCGGGTAAACAGAAAACAACGATGCGCCTACAGTTTACATACGCGGTGACTTTGACGTCTTAAAATACACGACAAAGCAATACTGCGACGTCGCGGCGATTCGAGAGGAAGTAGGCGCGAGCCAATTTTGAGAATGTACCCACACGGCGGCCGACAAAACGTACTTCCTAGTTGCGCGTTAGATATTTAAAAACAGAACAACAATAAATAATAACGTATTCCAGTAAGCAGGTGTCCGCCGCCACGGACGAGGAACAGCCGAAGACTGGGTGATCGGACGGCGAACACTGTTCCGCGATCAAATCACCGAAAACACAAAAAAACTGTTCGTCGCTATGATAATAGCTACCACGGTGACTACGCAGCTATCGGACGCTTTTAACCTAATTTGCATAGCATCAACACCGTCGACAACCTAAAAGTGGCCAAGAGTGGGCGCCGCGGTGAAGGGGCGCAGGTGTTGGCCAGGGGGGGGGGCTGGAAGAGAAATTTTCATCGTATTTTTCCGACGGTAAAAAAACGGGTTCCGATCGAACCGAGAAACGGAATAACTACCGACCAAACAACGGTATGATGATATCTGTGGGGAGCAGGACAAACGACAACAATAACGAGTGCGGCGACAATGGATTTATTTATGTGGACCGTCAAGGACGTGCGGCGTAGTGAGTTGGCCTCGCCACCGCCGCCTCCTCCGTCGTCGTACCCGTCGTATGGGCGACGCACCGAAAAAGGTCGTATTCTCGGCAGGAAAAACCTAGGATTGCGGTATGGAATACTGCGACGGAGTTTCGCCGTTAAAATCGTGAATATAAAAATTAAATATGTCCGCCAGCGAGTCGCCATGCGCGTACGTGTAGTAAAGGTACTCACCGATTTCTCGTCCTGTCCGCCAAGTCCGTTCGACGTGAAACGTTTTAGCACTGTTCTCACTCGACAACGAGTAAATTTACTTTATGATGGAACAACAAAAAAAAAAAAGAGACACTTGCGACGATTCCGCCTGCCGAAACGACTGTTCGGAGCGAGTGCGCACGGCGGAGAGTTACGCGGCGATACGTACAGCACTGTAGCGTCGATCGGGGAGCGGAGAAAAAACTATGCGTACATATATATATCACCGCGGAGCCACGCAACACTCGTCGAACTCGTCGGGCGAAATGACGACAAATCAGAAACGCGTATGATATCAGTGGTGTGGCGAACGGCGGACGGGACGACGACGGCGACTTGCACACACACAATAGAAGGATGCGCGTCCGGGCATGCGCACACGCGCGATGACTCGTCGTTTTCCGGGGTGGGGAACGGCGAGCTCGCCAAACGCCGCCAGTGCGGCCGCGGACTGGGAATTTAACGCGTCGTCCATTTGTACACACCACACACGCGTTCGGTGGCGACTGGTGGTGGTGGCAGTGACGGCTGTGTTGCTCGAGAGGAGAACAATGTTATTACGATACAAATATCACAAAGCTATAACTATACCGAGTACCAACTAGGAACTACAACAGTTGTAATCTTGTAATCTACAAGTTACGACCAGTCGGAAACGGCTAATGACGGAATGAGGAGAAATGAATAAACGGGACGGGAAATAGCCTTGGAGAAGATGATAAACTGACGTGGCCTTTACATTATTATTTATTATTAAGCTGCTCGTGCACTTTGTGTATTGTGTGTGTGATGTGTCGACGCCATACGCGCGTATGAAGACGATCGCCCGCAGCACACTGCAGTCGTTCGTAAAAAACACGTTGCCAACAAGGCGTTTTTTGTTCATTTTTTTTTTTTTGCGTCGTGACGTTCTCGTCTGTTCAAGGGCCGAACGATATCCCGAAAACCTGCACACTTCGTATTATACATTTATACGAACGGTTTCCCAGAAGTAGAAACGTTCTACTCATATGAGTCATTGACACACACCATGCACGTCATTATTGTGACGGAGAATCAAAAAAAAAACTCAGCGTGGGCGATGCGTGTGATCAAAGAATAAATCTAATTACTTTAAAGATAATTTTTTTCCGTTTCTTCGTCAAATATGTACAAACATGACTACTATCAATAACGGTCAAATCGCGACGTATTGATTTATCATAAAAATTTAATTGTTATATAATTTATTTATACACTAGGCACGCATGACATCATTACTCGCCGCGTCACGAGGCGGCTTTGTTCATTTGTTATTGTTATTGTTGTAGTAGTGCTCGTAATAGTAGTAAAGTAGTGGTAGTAGTACTACCCATATATAACCCGCGCCGGTTTGTTTCCGCGGTACACGCACACACTTATACCGTTGCAGTGTATTAATGCGTTTTGTCTTTTCCTGGTACTGAGCTGCTGATCTCGTCCGGTTTTTTGCCGACCCGCGGCGTGACGTCACACGAACCCGATTCGCATTTATGCGCTCGTGTAGTCGTGTACTCGTGTGTGTGAAGGGCAAGGGCGCGCATCAGGCTGCGGTAAAGTGCGAACTGCGGAAACGTGTGCCGATGCGCAGTGCCGCAGTGGCGGTTGGACTACGTCGTGGCCGTGGTGTCGTCGTCGTCGTCTTTGCGTTCGTGTCGTGGCTTCGGCGAATTTTAAAAATAAAACGACCGTGTCCGGCGGTCATCGGCACGAGCGCGTCTCCCCGGCAAGAAAAACATAAATAATATGTAAAAATTTCGTCACGACATAAACCGCGAACGGACAATAATAAGTAATAACGCATTAACGAGGAAGCAGTCTGCGTAGAAACGGAAAATATTGCGTTATTATTTATTTATACCTACGACGTTATTTTATTCCTCTATATCAAGCTCGTAGTATTTTTGTTCTTTTTTTTTACATATTATTTTATTCTTTCCTTGTCGGTTTGCCCCGCACATTTGCGATGTGCGCGTTTTTAAATAATTCATCGTAGAATGGCCCTTGTCCGTTCCATTGGCCATACGACGATTCTCGCAAAGTACGAGGAAAACGCAACTCGGTTTTATTTTTTATATTTGTTCAGTTTTTTTTTTTCGTACACCGAATGACGAAAACCGCAAGAATCCGTTTTTATTCATTAAACCCTAAAATTACTGTAAATAGAAAAAAATCGAAATACATAATATAATATTACAATGTTACTCTCAAAACTTTAAGGACCCACATAGTTGAACAATGTACTGCACTAATACGAGTAGTACGAGTGTACGACCTTCTCAGTTGAGGCGGTGTCGTTTTGTGCTGTAGTTTGATTACATTGATTAGACTTTGACTATGTTATACGTAATACTAAGTGTGTAATGGCCTGTTATAACTAGTAACTTTTTTACAGTTTTTCCTTCATTAATTGAAAAATTATTTGATGTTACATTGGGAAATAGATAGATAAAAATTTAAAATATTAGAAGCCGTTTTTACAAGTTTTACTTATAGATACAATATTAAAAATATTATAAAAAAAAAGTAAAAATATTACGAATGATCGATACGTCAAATAGTACAAATAATTATCAAACAATAGGGGGGGGGCTATATATTAAAAGCAAGCAGACCATTGCAATAAAGCATTTTAAAATTATGCTAGGTTTTTTGGGGGTGCCACGGCTAAGTTTGAGGGGGCTTAAATCTTAAATTAATTTTATATTTCTATTACCCTTTTTATGAGTAGACTGAGTAGTTTTTCGTGTTAGAAAAGTTTAAGTTCTATTTTATTGGTGTATGAACTATGTACCATACGTCCATACCTAGATTCTAGGTTTAGTATATTAGTAGTACAAAGCCATCCAAAAATTTGTACTCGAAAAATAAAGTTAAAAGTGGCACTGATAACCAGTGGTGGATTTTCAAAATGTATGATTTAATTTTTCTGGGGGAGGGGTCCTAAAAAATAATATGTATTTCAAATGTATTATTTTTATTTTTATTAAACTAATTAATTATATATGTATATGTATATCAGTGTCTGGGGGATATAAACCCCATGGACCCCCCTGTAAATCCGCCACTGCTGGCAACTGATGAAACTAAGCTGGCGAAAATTAAATTAAAAGTTGGTGTAGATTTGTAAGGTTCGTAAGTAGGTAACTCAATTAAAATAACAAAAACTGTGTAGAAAAAAAAATAAATCCAGTAAAAGAATGTATATCAATATAGGCAGTGGCATAGCCAGGATTATGAAATGGTTGGAGGTGGAGTTGGACTTAGACATCCAAAACCTTCCGCTGGCTACGCCACATGTAAATAGGTACCTAATAATAATATATTTTACTGTCATTTTTCATACAATTACAGGAATTAATTACTTTTTTACTTTGTTTGACTAAATTAATTTATATTGGAACAACCATTCAATATTTTAATGTGAACCATATGGTCAGTTGAATTATTGATTTAAAATTGTAATCAAAAAATTATAACTAATATCTATTAAAATATGACATTATAGTCATTTTGATTTCATATTTTTTTCCCCGTTTGCCAACAAAGTAAGGAATTCATTAATTTGCAAAAACAAAAAAAATTTCTCAATTCCCTCAAAAGTTACATCTTCTTTTTAAAATTCATCACTATATCAACACAATAGAAACATTAATTATATTTCCATGAAGACTTCATTGCGCATAATAGTTTTCTTAACACCTTAACATAAAATATAATTTTACGAGATGTGCAAAAAAAAATAAGTGTATAATATTATGAAAAGTCATGAGTAGAGTTCGGGACTAATTGTTATTTGTTGCACAAAAATATTCGAAATATGCAACTAAATTTTTATGTTACTTTCGAAAAATTCATAAAACATATTACAATTTAGGAAATAAAAACTCAAAAATAAGTAGGTACCTACATACGGTAAAAATAATCATTTATACACAGGTTTACTTATTCGAATATAATATATTGATTCATATGGACATTATTGAATGTTCTAGGCATTTCGAAACTACCGTGAGAGGCATTCGTGTAGCAGGGACATAGGCGCAAATAGCGTTTGGGATTTGGGGGGGCTAAAACCTTAATTTTATAATATTAAATAAGTTTAAAACAAAATGTAGGAAATGTTTAGGGGGGGTGATGAACATTTTTGGGGGATTAGCCCCTAAAGCCCCCCCCCCTTTATTTGCGCCTATAAACAGATGATCTACTACATCTTTTTAGATGTATCTGGTGATCTACAATTATTATTATTAATATAAATTAAAGAAATATAATAGACAGGATTCTACTGGGTTATAGAGGTGCAAATTGACGGACAAAATAGTTCAAACTCAGATTCTGATTCTGAAAATAGTCCTCCTAACAACGGTAATAGGTATTATGGAAAACAAGTAGGACTTTAGGCTTATAAAACTTTTTTTTGTTGAACGTCGAGATAATAAGGTACATTCATTCCAGTAATTGAAAAAGAAATACTTCCAAGAACAACAACCATGTCAGATAAATAGACACCCTATAAAGTTTTACAAAATAAAGGTTACAATCACTTGACCGTAACCATTCTACAAATGTTGTCGCCCAATTCACAGGAGCCAACAACCAGACAATAGAATGCATTTGGTCACATCTTATAATGAAAATATTTTGACAAGTGCATGGCACTAAATCGGAAATTTTACATCGTCATCATAGGCGTAAATAGTAAGGGGCTGGGGGTGCTTAGCCCCCCAAAAACTAATAATTTCACTACTATAATTTAAAAGTACCATAAGATTATCAATTATAGACCTGATCTACAGCCAGCCCCCCCCCCAAATTTCAAACACTATTTACACTTATGATTGTCATATAATTGAAGCATGGTGGAGGTCAGTTAATCCTCAACATACTTTTTTAACTTAGAATTTTTTTTTTATTTTTTGACATTTGAAGAACATATGCATGTATGGCGTAATAAAAAATATAATATGTTTTTATATGTATATTAAAAAATATATAGTTTTAATTTGTACGTAGATCACTCGTCCTAAATTCGTAGATCAATCAACCGCAGTAGATCACCATTCACCCGCTACACGAATGCCCCGTGAGATAAAACAACTTAGGTAATTTTTTAAAATACTGGAACATCTACTGGGTTATGGAATAACGTGATATGCGAACACGTAGTCACGTATAAAAAAAAAGGTACTTAGGTGGCTAGATATATCTACTAATTTTCATTTCTTCGTACAATCTACAATCTAGATGTCAATTACTTTTACCACAGTTTTGTCATAAAGAGACTCATACAATTTTACGTACCTACCTACCGGCTATCATACATGAAAATAAGAGGGGATTTGGGGGCTTCCACCATCAATATTATCAGCCCTCTGAAATATTTTCTAAATTGTTTTTAAGTTTATTCAATATTATAATAGAAGGGCTTTAAGCTTCAGCTTCCCCAAATCTCAAACGCTATTAGCGCCTACGCTACCTACCCAAACATAATTTATTTTAAGAAATATATTATTGAATGTTATCCAAATATGATTTTCCCATCAATTTTACATACACAATAAAATTAAAAAATGCAAAATATGCACAAGTATGCAAATTCAAACAAATTTAAATTTTGTATTTAACAAATTGATATCTTAACTATAATAATTTAAAACCACTACAAAAAAACATGCAAATGTAAGAAGCCCCGAATCCTACATACAGGGATACCATCATATTAGTCCACTACTTTCTTCAGCAAACATTTGAATACATACCTTTTATAATTTATAAGTTATAACTAATCATATATTCACAACTCATTCAATATTTTTATTTCTACACTGAAATAAAATTGTTGGAAAAAAATTTGTTTGTACTATTACAAATTAAAGTGTACCTATACTGCAATTGAAAAAGTAAAAATTCTGTTTCGTAATGAGTTCAAACTATGTAAAAAAAAAGTATTTTTCAAGCATTAATAGTTTGTATGTGTCTTGCATTAAAATAATTAACTGATATATTAAGAGGACGCTACATCACATAAATGTATTATCTGTCTTACAAACAAACATCATATCAAGTTTGATATTGTCTGAATCAATTTTTTACTGTTAGGTCTAACATTAAAATAATCATTTCTGATATCATCAAATTTAAAAGTAAGAATATCTAGTGCATCTTATAGAATATAGACTTTTAATGTGAGAAATTAACAATTTAAAATAGTAATACTTTACATAGTAATAACTCATTTAAAATTAAAATATCAATAAAAGCCAATGCAGTGCATTAGATAATTTTCTCACATTTTACTTTGATTATAGGTTTTGCAAGTTGTTAGTTGATCATGACAGGTATAAATGTACATCATATAAAATTGTTATAGTGGTTGATCCCTTCTGAGTTATCACCATGGTTTAAATAAATAATTATTAATCAAGTACCTTATAGTATTTAACAATCAAAATAAGTGTTTATATATTATTATCTTACAAATTACAAGTTACAATAGCAAAAATAATTACAATTCAATTGTTTATATAATAGCAAATAAATGATTCTATTAGGTATAAGTATAACAAAAATAGTAAATTATAAATGTATAATATGTACATTGTTATATTTTATTTGTTCATAACATCAACATCTGTAATGAAAAAAATAATAATTAAATAATTTTGAAATTTTTTTTTAACTCAGCGAATATACAACTTTATTAAAAATATACAGTAATATATTGAGTGGCTGAGTGGTAATTTTATCATTCATTTACATGATGTTATTTCAATAATAGAATAATATTGTCGATGGATTAGATTAGAACAGAGAATGAGCCATGACCAGTGGCGTGTTCAGGAATTTTTAATTTGAGGGGAGGGGGGAATTGAAAATTGCCTGATCTTAAATTGAGAAATACAATAATTATAATTACGTGTAAATTACATATAAATTGGTCAAGTGTCCATGGGGGGATTGAACCCCCTACCCTCCTTGACCAAGCCCCCGGCCTTGACCTCAATTAAATCCAAGTATGCTTGTGGAAACTAAAAATAAATTATGGCTAAGTTTATATTTCTACATAACTAGATTATTTAATCTGGTACTTAGATAGGAAGGTAAGCTGACATGTTTTCCCCTTATTTTATTTTATTGAAATGTGAGATCTACATGATAAATCATAAAATTATTTTCTTATGTTCTAATCATTCTCAGATTAAATTAAATAACAGTTTTTTAAAATTAAATTTGAGAATGTTGACTATTTCTGCTCATATATTTTTTTAATATTTGAATATATTACTTCACCATCTATTATTTAAAGCTATGACAAGCCCTCGGGTTAATTCTACAATATAATTTACATATAATACTAAGTAATAAAATGTATAAGTACACTAATAGCAATAGTAATCTAAATAATGTTATGAAAATCTGCAACAACATAAAACATTATAAATGAAAATTATTTTATAGCACATATTCTAATATATTGCATATTATATTATTATCTTACTTATTTGTACCTATATTGTATATTTAATCAATTTTCATTTAACCTGGTAAAAATAGATGACTTTTAACGATATGTTTTCTAAAAACTTCTTTAATTTTTAATAAAATAAAATAGGTAATCAATTGCATTAATTATTTAAATTCAAATAAATGTGTTCAAAGAGGTATATTTTCTGTTTTTTTTCAAATATGTAAGTACATAACTATATAATATTACTAAGATAATGTACAATTAAGTTCTTATTGTTGAAAGCCAGGACCAGAAATTTATACAAATTATATATAATGTAACATCTATTTAAACAAACAAAGTACAAACAATGAGACCTAAATACTTCCTTCATCTTCATTAAAGCTTTAATAACACAATAATTTTCAAATTCCAAATTTTGTAAGAGGTAAAGAATACATTGTTAATATAATTTAGGCTATAAAAATTAAATAACATGTTTTAAAAATATTCCCAAGGTATATTTTTTAGTAGAGCAGTCATACATTATTCTCCCTCAAACAAATTTAAAACAGAGAATCAACATTTTCAATATTATAATTTAAAAACATATGTATATGATGATGTTCAATTGTTTTTACAATAATCTGGTCTCACTTATAATATGGGTTGATTCATTTCGGCAAACTATAGGCCTAGCCCATTCAACAAATTCATCTATTAAAACTGGCCATGCTCCTTCTTGGTCATAATCTGTCATTTCTTCATCAATAACACAAGCAAATTCTAATAAAAGATTCCACGTATCTCTAGGTATTGATTTATTGTGGTGTTCCTATAAAAAAAAATAGTAATTCATAAAGATTAAAAAACAACAAAATAGTAACCCCATTAAATTATTATTATCGTATGGTATGATATTCAAGTGTTACAGACTAGTTACATATATAATTCACAAGATTAATGCTAAGGTATTCCATGTTGTCAATAGAAAGGTGTCATCGCACGTTAAGATCATGACCAGTTAACATGAGAAAAAGGTTTTAGATGGTGAACTGGTCATGCTCTCAATGTGTACAGGCTGCGGAGTAAACAGTTAGATGTCAAATGTCCTTATCCATTTGACCGTGTTGTTCGTAGCTTCGTGGAGTTCTTCTATTACCCTGTTAAAGGCAGTCACTTATTATGTGGAAGATGGACTGTAATCTTGGTGATTTCCATTTTCCATTGGTAGAGCATCCCACTGAAACAACCATATCCTTTTTTTTTTACGTGGTATCGAGAACCGCGTTAGCATCACTTTCGCTCCGGCCCCCATTGTTTATTGGCACAATAAAGCATGAATACATGAATAATATACCAACACAATGCATGGTTATGCCCCCGCAACTACCTGGCAGACTTTCCCAGCGGTCGCTGGTGTGTGTCTGTCTGCCAGGGGGCAAAGCCCGGGGAGCCAAGGGGTAAGGTCAGGGAGGAGCGACCATATCCTGTGGATAGCCAATAAGTGCTACCGATTCTTGACGAGTTAGCTGTAGTCCAGGAACCGGAATATCCAAACTATTAACTACTAACTAGGCTGTAGTTAGAGTTCTAATAATCTATTTTCCAATCATCTATGCCGTTATACTGATTTTCAATAAGTTTGATTGTTGTTAAAACACAGGTCTAAGGTGCAGATTTTTCATGTTTTGGTGTAGTGAAAGGGATGTGTTAGATAAATATTCTGACCACTCTCTGCATGCAGCATTTTTTTGCCGAATATGTGGTGGCAAAATGTTGCAAAGAACTGGGAGCATTCTGCTGGCGTTGATTTAACGGTACCGGGTTTAATAGAGTGATTAAGTTGTATATCGATCTTGTTACAATGCAAACTTTTTAGCTTTACTGAAGAGACATACTCTGTAGCAAAGTAGACTAGCACTAAGGACAAAGTTCTTAGTGTAGGCATTGATGCTCCCCGGGATAAGCCAGATACTTGTGAATGTTGTTTCAGGTTATGAGCTTAACTGCAATGTTTTCGATGTGATGTTTGAAAGTTAACTGTCTATCAAGCATGACTCCCAAGTACATTGGGGATGGATCATATTCAAGCCTTTTTCCATCAAATCAAAATTTGACCTTTGTGCCATTAAATTAAAATAGAACAGTAACTTGTATTTAAAGAATTATTACATTTAAATACAACAAATTATATTATTACACTATTAGACAAAATTGATGATGATTTTTAATTAAAAATTCATTGTCTTAAATCATTAATTTAAAATTGACTTTCACATAATATTTAAAACAAAACCATTACCTATTATAAATTATAATTATACACAGTTTTAATTTTTATTTAAAATACTTACTCTAAGAAACTGGCACCATAGATCAAGGAACCTGAATCGGCCCACAAAAATAATGTTCCAGTAAGTAATAGCCATATCAAGGTCTAGACCTTTTTGACCTATATTCTTAGCATAATTGAATGTAAAATAGTAAAAATCTTTGAATTTTGATGGTTCTGAAAGTTCTTTTTCTATTATTGGTAATCTATGTTTTAATTTCTCTATTGAATCAGACCTAATAAAAAAAAGAAAAGAAATTATACATTTGTAATTTGTTCACATTTAATACTATATTTAGACTAATCCTACTGATAAACCAATTTTTGTATTTGTTACTAAACAAATAATTACTTGTAAACATACTAATTCATTTTAAACACTATACCTATACTGCCGTCCTAAGAAAAAAACGCCGTAAATCGAAAAAAAAATTTACTTAGCATTTCCGCATAATTTGTATTTGCAGTGTTGTTGTTTAGGAAACCAGTTGCCATTAAGCCGTATCTTATATACATATAATTTTAAACTACTAATAATGTTTGGACATTTTGATGTCATTCTTGTCTATGCATCGGACACATATTATTTTTCATTCTGTTATTGATGTACCTCGTCTCGAATATTTTACGCACAGTTTTAATTTTTGACATAGTCAAAAGCTGTAATCAGAATTGCAGCATTTTTGCCAAGTAAAACATTCTGAATTATTAATAGTTTACTTAGTATATATATCAAAACAATGATATCTTGGTGAAAGAAAAATTGAAAATTAAATTGAATAGTTCCATTGCATTCATCAAGTATATTTCCATATGAAATTATGTATTTTACTTTGAAAAATATTATATTTATAAAAATAAAACTACCAAAAACAACTAAACATAAAATGTCATTTTTTCTCAAAATGGCATGGAGAGAAATTACGGCGTTTTTTTTAGGACGGCAGTATACTAATATTGTACCTATACGTTATACGGACATAGGTATAAGATCATCCAGGGAAACTTTGAAATAACTCTCACAAAAGTAAAGAAATGTATTTCAGGTTATGTATTTATTCGTGAACTCAAATGCTGACATGGTGTAGTTGCGGGCAACTCTAGGTGAGCTACACTTATGCAAAGTTGTCCTTTTTTTAAAACACTTTTAAACTTCTTAACGTTCAATCGGAACAAGCATTCAAAAATGGAATAAAATTTACATTTTGTTACTATTTTCTTTACTTTTGTGTGTTATTTTAAATATTCCCATTACCCTGGAAGATTTTGTACACAATTTTGATCAAATAAATAATATATCAAAAGTTGGAAGGATAAAAAAAGTATACTATAAATAACACCTCTACACACCAACTACTGGCGCATAAAGCCGCGTACACACTTGTAACATTTTCTATTACGCCGTAACACCGTTCCACCAGTTGTCGGTAAATTTGGCCGCATCAAAGGATGTTAAGCGCAAATGTTACAAGTGTTTAAGCGGTTTTAATTTACACATCACTGATTCATTAGTCTTAATAGTATCATCAATACTTTTATACACTCCTTTCTGGCATTAATAATCCAGTTCTAGGTGCATGTGTTATAAGGTTGAGTAGATAACATAATTGTATTATACATATGAGAAAGGAAGTCTAAGATTCTGTGTGCCTCCCCCCCCCATTTTAACTCTAAATGAGAAAAATATAATGGCACTTGTTTTAAAGAAAGGTTAGGCATTTTAAGAAAGACTGAATTGCAGCAACTGAAAATGTTAAATAACTTTTCTAAATTAAAGCAAAAGTTCTGCAAGAAAAATTGAATAATCATACAAAATGTATGCACTTTTTAAAATATTATATGTAATTAAGAATTTTTGAAAAAAAAATAAAACAAACAAGTTTTATTAACCATTATTATTTTAAACTTTGCATATTTTTCTAAGTATTATTTAGAATTTATGTATTTGTTTACCTATATTTGAGAGAATATAATTTTAGCAGATAGTAGTAATGAAGGTATTGAATATTAAGGCAATGCCACCAAACCCTGTAAGATGTACGCTAACTTACTTTTTATACCTCTTACTTAATAGAATAAAAATATTGTCTCGAGGTGTAAAAAATAAAAAAATGTCTTAATCCATTACTTATCAGTGGTCACTGAGGGAAATTGTCTTACATTTAAATAATGACTTTTAAGATTTAATTAGAAAGAATAATTTAAAAATAAGGTTAAGTTTTAATTTTAGCTATTATGTTTATATTATAATATATATATCATTTTACCCCATTTTACTCATTCCATTTAAAAATTCTTGTTTAGTGAATTCACATTGAGCTGCTGCTTGACATTTCCAAGCAATTATGAGCACTAATATTGAGTCTGGAGGTAATTTGAGTTCATCTAGCAAACGCATAACACCTTCAACATTAATTTTGCTCGGCTCAGCTGGATCTAAAACAATACATAGATTAACAACATATACCAACTAATCAAATGTAATCTTGTACAATTAATTTTACTGTTAATTATTAAAATACTTAAATATCTATTTGTTATCAAAAAACAAGTAAAATTTATAAAAAAAAATTTAATTTAATGTGTGTTATAAAAAACTGTAAACTAAAACAAAGTTTTTACGATTTCAGTAAACTAATGCCTGTAATTTTAAATATAATAAATAATTTACAATTTTACCACGATATCTAGTATACATAGCCTCCAGCTTTTTTTTATCAACTACAAAACTTAATTGGGTGTTGATTTTTACAGTTTCATATTCATGTGGATTTTGAAAAAAGTTATCTGACGCTTGTTCTAATTTCCAGTCATTTTTGGATAAACAAAAAATTGCAACACTTTCAGATGTCTGTGTGAATGTCATAAATTTTTTCACTTTATCCTTTTGAGATGATTTTAATTTGTTCTGAAAAATAAACAAATTAAAACAAGATAATGAATGGATTATATACCATTTATGTATACATAGGTACAAATAAATAAAAATGGACTACCTATCACAAATACTTTAGCAAATAGAGGATTATAAATGAAAATAAAGATAATTAATGAGTTTAAAATGATCTCATACGAACAACTTAATCTATTATTAGTTACAAAGGTCGCTTACCATTTCGAAATAATTGTTGACTATAAATTAATGTTATATTTTGCAACGTAAAATTGGCGAAAAAATGTAAGTGTCCGATATTTTTGACTCACGTTTAGACATTTTTTTTTTTATTAATCACTATTCGAACTTATACTGATATTAAAGAACACATTGATAAACATTCCAAATTAAAGTGGCTGATGAATATTTGCAAATGTTTAACAAAATAGTAACAAAAGAAAACAAAAAATATTTTTTACGAACAAATTTTAACAGTTCGAGTGATAATCTCTGTAATTTTAATCGTTCATAACAGTGTTGGCAAAGAGATCACAAATTGTTTTGAGTGACATTCGCGTTTGAAATATTGTTAACCTGTGTATGACTTCACATTCACGTTTTTATTATTTACCATTCCACATTCACATATATTATCACAGATTCACATTTCACAGACATAAGTCATAAGCAGATAAAATATCAAGGTGTGTCAATTGATCGGTAATCGACAAAAAAGACCAAGGAAAAAAGAACACTGAAAAAAGAACGATTTTTAAAAATATAAAATATACCTATTAATTGATTATCACAAAAAAAAAATATATCAAATTATTATTACCTATTTATCACCGGCAACACTGCAAACCTACAAAAAAGCTATAAAAGTAAAATTGTCTATACATTTACATAAATGCTTCGTTCTCATTCCTATTCAAAATTTCAAAACATTCTATAAATCATTTGATATACATTCAAATATAATAAAAAAGATTAAAAAAATGAATTAATGATAATCGAAGGTATGTATGAGTCGATTTTTGATATTTTATTTTCTATGTCCAATAATTAGCTCTAAAACTTATGATATTTTACTTTTTGAATTTTAACTATTAAATTTAGTAATAAAAATCTCAAAAATATACTTTTTAACAGGAACAGATTAATTCCTCTTCTACATAATAGATAATAGGTGTTTTTACTCTCAGACCACTCAATAAACCATATTATTGGAAATACAAAAATATATTTTTATAGAATTTTCCATACTATTAATATTTGATACCCCTTAATATTTTTTTTATTTTAAAAGTCAATTAATGTACATTTAATTTTTAAAAATTTTTCTTTATTCCGTATTTTTTTTCCGGGATTTAAATTGACCTCGCCATAATTATAAATTTATTATACCTTGTAAAATATATAATAATAGTTGTTTCTTATATTATAGGTATTTGTTTACCATAAATGTATAAACCAGTATGTTATTAATTTATATTTACGTATAATTATTTATTTATACTAATCAGCAATTGCATACATTAATATACATAGTTATTTCATTAACGTACATGTTGGAAGTACTAATGTTTATGTTTTTCTCTCTCGTATATATACATATATATTATATATACGCCTAAACAGAAACATTTAATTTTGATTATTTAAATGAATTTCTTTCTTTTTGATCTGACAATGATCAATGTCATTGTCATTCAAAAATATGAATACTTTTCAAAATAGTAAAATTAATGACTCGTGTACAATCTGTGTACATTTTACATTACAATAATAAACAATGCATTTTTTACGTTAAAAAGAATTAGGAACCATATAGGTAATAGATATACTGTATAATATGCATAAATGCATAGGTAATAAGTACATAAATACAAGATATAGATATTTTTTGATTCTGTATAACTGATTGTCATCTGTTAAATTATGGTCTAGGTCTTGAGACCGTATATATAGGTATATTTATAGACAATTATGAAATATCATTATTTATTAATTATTAAACACAATTTATTATTTTTAGAGGGTACTCTTATAGTATGCTACGTACCGTCAAATGCTACCTACCAAAAAACTGTATGCGTTATGCCGCTATACCTACCCGACAATATGACATATACCTCTAATCTTATACTATAATCTATAATACAGTGCCGCAACCAAGATTTATTCAAGGGGGGGAGGGGGAGATGGGTCCAAAAAAATGTAATTAACTACTGTTTTTCACTTTCTTTTCCTGAATATATACATCCATGTATTATTTCTTAGTAAAATTATCAAATCTTGTGTCTCTAATTCGTTCCAAAATAAAATCAAACTTACGACGGTTTAATCTAAAAAATTCCCTAAATCGATTCTATTATCCTTATATTCATTGATTGATGTTTCATATCTTATATTATATTTGTAACCTTCTAAACTACTATAGATTTAAATAATATATCATGATATTTTATTTTTTCCGCTGTCAAATATCCAGTGTAATAAAATATCTTTGTCGTCTGCTTCTTGTATATAACATACTGAATAAACATAAAAAAATATAAATATATTTACATATATATAACATACTGAATAAACATAAAAAATATATATATATTTAGATTCATAATTCAATAATTGTATGTT
Source organism: Sitobion miscanthi (assembly GCA_008086715.1). Classification (NCBI taxonomy): domain Eukaryota; kingdom Metazoa; phylum Arthropoda; class Insecta; order Hemiptera; family Aphididae; genus Sitobion; species Sitobion miscanthi. The sequence continues at coordinate 6,501,310 of CM017799.1, forward strand.
GTACAATATTAAATATTAATATAGTAAGCATTTTTGTTTACGTTAAATACTTAAATGGAAGTAATAGGCACTAATTTATTGTGAAACTAAATTGTTAGATCAATTTGCTGATACGACAATATTATATCCTATGGGCTATGACCAATATACAATTTATACATCAACCAACGAAATATTATAATGTATCGGTATTATATTATATTAATATATTTTTTGTGTTTATGTGTACAGAATGCATATACAAATATTATATTATAATATATAAATTATATTTTTCAATGACGATGAACACTATTGACAGTTGACCCCTACTGTACGTCTATACAGCTGCAGAGAAGTTACCAACTTTTTTTTACTTCATAATTTTTCAGATTTAAAAATTAAATTAAATGGGCTCATTTAATATTTCGTGTTTTAAAACAGCCCCGCCTATACATATCTGTGTGAGTACATATTTTTTAAAAGTAGGTGTTTAAATTCTCAAATTATAATATAATATTCGTAATAAGTTTAACAATTATTTCTTAATTGCCGAGTTTAAGGCCAATAAAAAAAAAACACAATTATATTATTTACATTTTAAATTCTGAGCGAAACGATGAATGAACTGATTTTACAATGATGTGTGTTTTTTTAATTTTTCCCTTATTTTTGTGCCTGTCGACGTCATAGTTTAAGACAGTAAAACTGCTTCGATTTTCTTCAAAAGTATCTTGTTCGATCGTTCAATGGGAAAGTGAATCTAGTTGGTACATTCAGGAGGAAAATTTTAAAATTCTCAATAGTTTTCAAAAGCGCTGGGAATAACTACATACAAATTAAGGAAAAACGGGAATTTTTACGGAATGGTTTTCGACAAAATCGATTTTGGTTTTTGGTGTAACTCTAAAACCAATGAACGTACATGAAATTTTGACTGGTTATGTGTATTCATATTTTCTATAGGTATACGATTAAATTTTAATTTGTTTTTAACTGTTTATGATCATTTTCAGTTTACAATTTTATTAGTTTTTTTTCTACGAATATCAATAAAACTTTATTCGTTGGGTAAAGATTTGAAAATGTAATACAAGATTATTCATAAGTTTATCTACCTTTATCAAAAAATGAATGTCCACAAGCAAATCAAATTACATTTTTATGAGCGTTTGAAGTTCATATTTTTACAATATTGGATATTCACATTTATCATGTTGCGATTTTGCTATTTTGTTGTTATTCGACAAACGAATAACTGTAGATACATGAAAAATGTACTTATAATGTTTATATTTTTATTTTCTATACACAATAAGATTTTGAAAATAATTTGAGTCTTTTTGAGCTGTTTACGAACATTGTCAGTTTTCAATTTTAGATTCTGATTGAAGCGATGAATGTATTGATTTTACAATGATATGATGTGTGTTTTTTTTTTTGTGTCTGTCATCACCTTTTAGGACAGTAAAAGTGCTTGGATTTTCTTCAATAGATGCCATAATCCAGCTTAAAGAGACTAGATAAAAAGGCTATATATAAAGGCTCTCAACTCCAGTGGTCTATAATACAGATCTATATGTGTTTAAACTGCATAATATAATTAATTTTAGGAGCTATCATAATATAATATATATGGAAACCTGTTGTGTGGGACCAATAAAAATGTACATCTTAGTCAGGTTTCCGCTAGATTAAATAAAAAGGAAAATTCTTTCTTATTAAATTTAAAATTTAAAAAGTTTTGAAAAAATTAAGCACATTATACAGAGTGTAACAGAAAGAACTGATTTTTGGAATAACTTGTTTTAATCAATATTTTAAATTTTTTTTTGTCTATATATAAATTATAGTCTACAAGAAAGTCAAATTAAATTTTTATGAGCGTTTGAAATTCAAATTTTTACTACTTTGGATATTCACTCGATTTCTCATGTAGCGATTTTCTTAGTTTGTTGTAATTCAAAAACGAATAACTGTAAATACATGAAAATTTCACTGAATGTTTATACTAGCATTTTCTATACACAATACAATTTTGAAAATAATTTGACTCTTTTTGAGCTGTTTACGGACATTGTCAGTTTTCAATTTTTTTAGTTTTTTTTCTATAAATATCAATAAAATTTTATTTGTTGGGTAAAAAAGCGTGACAATTTAATATAAGGCTCCTGTTATATTGTTACAATAGCAGTTGAAAAATATTAAAAATACATAGGCAAAATTTTTTTTATATGCATTTAAAGTTCAAATTTTGACAAAATTTATCAAATTTATAATTTAATAATTATTTTGTAGTTGAAAATTTATAAAATGTTGAACTTTTATAGCTAAGGATTGAAAATTTAAAACAAGGCTCCACGTAAATAGGTTATATATAAATTACTTTGTTCACAAAAATATCATCAAATATACTTGGTAATATAATAGGCTGACTGACCGTTTTCGCTTAGAATCGTTTTTCTGATACAATGATATTATATCATTGAATTCAAATTTAACACTATCCAGTACAGTGACTCACTTGTAACCTACTGTACAGCAGAGCGACATCCACTTACCCACATTTTTTTAGTTTTCTTTTCTATAAATATTAATAAAATTTTATTCGTCGGGTAGAAAAGCGTGAAAATTTAATGCAAGGCTCCTGCATATTGTTACAATAGCATTTGAAAAATATTAAAATACATTGGCACAATTTTTTTTATAAGCATTTATAGTTTAAATTTTGAAATAATTATGGTGTAGTTAAAAGTTTATAAAATGTTTAACTTTTATAGCTAAGGATTGAAAATTAATATGTCAAGTATAGTATGTCAATTAATTGTTATTATTATGCCAATTAAATTATGGTATAGACATATTGTCTCATATTAATCTCATATGTATAGGTAGTAATCAATCTAGTCAATAAGTTTCGATGCACATTTCAGGGAAACTTTTAAAAATAAAAATAAAACTAAGACATAAGCCAAGAAGGGGGGCGTGGGGTCCGGACCCGGAACTCCACCAACCTGGGTTCACCATTGGTATAATATACTGTGTATACATATATGTATATTAAAATTGTATTCAATTTTATTACGGAAAAGTACCTGTTACTTGACTTATTAAGATTAACAATAATTTATAACGACCATACAAAAATGACAAAATTATAGTCTATTATACCGATAAATAGTAAATTACCGATAAATATCCACCAAGACCCACAATAACTTACTTTTAGATATTAAATCGTTTTAGTCTTTGTTGCATCTTTCCACCTCGCTGTGTCAAGCCACAGATTTTTTAGACCGCCAATTTTAAAAGAAATGTTGGCTTTCCATTAAAACACAACACGACGTTTTTTGGGATGACGTATAGGTACATATAGAATAACAATATTATATAAGTATATAATAACTAATAACCATTGATTTTAAATACCATTTATAATCTATGATATTATAACGTATTAAAATACTCGACAGTGAAAATCATCAGCAATATATTAAGTAATATTTAGTTTAATAAATTGATATTAATCTGCAGTAAGTATGTACAAATAGTAAACATTCCTAAACTTTTTTGATAAGTAGCTCTTTAGTCTTTACGTGGGTAGCATAATAAGCTAAACCAACGAAATACGTTCATAGAGGTAGGTAGCATACTACACGATTACAAATTATTATAATTTAAATTATTTTTATAATTATTAATCATAAAAAAAAACTGCAAGTAAGATTGTTTCTGCTGTATAGGTTTCGAGACGTGTGTTTCGTCGAATCTGTATATATTTTGTCATTGAGGATTAAGTCACTAATGAATAAATTTAAATTTAATTCGGCGATTATGAAAAAGCATTGTAGGCACGAATGCACACTGCACAGTGCACGAGTGTTATATAGAGTATAGACACAATAAGCAGCCGGTAGGTATACCCATGACTATGTATCGGTCCGGCTCACTCGGCTACCCAGCGATTTTCGGTGGCCATTTGATTCACAATATTAGGGGGGGGGGTAGCTCATGGCCAAATGGAAAAATGTATACTTAAATCACTTGTGAGTCGTGAATGGGGACATTTCAAATTCGTTTTTATTTTACAACAACGTCTGTAGGATACTCGGTTTATTCAACACCATTGTGCATTCAAATACGTATTCTTATATCCATTGACACAAATTATTAGTGTGAGTGCAAAGTATTTGCAAAACTTAGAGTTTTAAAATCTAAACTTAGATAAGCCATTAGCCAACAATACCTTGGATTCTTTTAAGTTTTCTTGATGATATTCATTTAATCACAACGTATGTAAAATAATCAACAGATTTAGCTAATTAAAAAGTATACTAAACAATAATACGATAAGTGATTCTGTGGGAATTAGGGAAGAAAACACAATAGCGAGCATGCATTAATATAGGAAGTGCAAGTCAACCGAACAGATTATGAAAGTAGTATGACACGAGATAATTGTCAAACAGGTACACTTCCAGGAAAGGGGAGACGGTTAGCCAAACGCTCACATTGCCTCAGGCGTAGTATTTTAAAACGCAGTACGAATTTTCATTTTTACTTTAAACATAAAAAAAACCGCATCATATATATAAATCACATATTACATATGATGGCAGGATATGGGTACTATATAACATATATACATATACGACACAAATATTATAAGCAATAGTACATAGTAATATAGTATCTAATAAATAATTGGCGTTTTATGTATATTGAAATACATATGGAAATGGCGATATGGCTTTTGACCCGACTAGGCGTGCAGGCAAGGCCCTAACTAGGGGAGGGGGTCCAGGAGTCTGGAAATTGAAAATTTAAAACAAGGGTCCACGTAAATAGGTAAATATATAAATTATTTTATTCAAAATAATATCATCAAATATACTTAGTAATATTATAGGCTGACTGACCATTTTCGCTCAGAATCGTTTTTCTTATACAATGATATTATGTCACCAAATTTAACACCATCCATTACAGTGACTCACGTGTAATCTACTGTACAGCAGAGCGACATCCACTTACCCACCTTTTTTATTTTGCTGTTTCTCAAAAACTAAAAAAATGTAGATACTTGAAATTTTCACCAAATGTTTTTATTGGCATTACCTATACATGATATAACTTTTGAAAGATTTAGAAGATTTTTGAGCTATTTATGGACAGTTGAAATTTTCGATTTTTTTTTTGAAATGTCGATAAAATAAATTTGACCGGCCAAACGATTATTTTTAAAATTGAATACAAGGTTTTTCATAAGTTGTACATAGTTCCATTCCAAAAAAATCATAAATCGTAGTCACAATATTTTTTTGCAAGCATAGAAAGTAATACTGAACAAACCAACAAAATAAAAATAAAAAATAGATTTAATTATTTCATAATAATATTGTAATTAATTCTTTATAAATAAAGTTTGTATTTACGCCATAGATGATAAAATTTATACCAAGCATTACCATAAATATATAATAATATATAGGTATCAAAAAATTACATTCTATTTAAATGTTAAAAATTCATCATGGAGGGGGATTCCATGACAAAATCATTTGACTGCCACTGTGAACAACGCAAATGAATCATGACGTGTGTAATTGTTATTATATTTTCCGGCGACCGGCATCTGCTGTTAGCAGAAACTGTTGTCCGTACAATATGCTGCAGATGAATTACGAGGATGGTGGGGTACGGTACGTCTGCGACGACTATTATAACACTTGACACAGCACAGGACTACCCGACCACTGGACTATTAAAATTTGACCCTGCCAGCGATTGAATGTTGTCCATAGACAAAATATAAACCTAACCTATGTTGTTGTCGGGGTGCTGGCCTGCTGCTGTTTACCGAAACAGTCGTCTTTTCAGAACCGTATGTAGCATTCTCGCGTTAGTCGTTCGCTGAGCCGCACGCCCACACCAAAAGACTGATTTTACATAATATTATTATTTATTATTATATACAATAAATACAAGTCACAGCCGTTGTATTTATACGATGTCGGAAGAAATCAACATTGGTGTAAGTAAATGCACATTTTATAATAACATGACGTTAGTGATTCAAACAAACGTACATTTATGTTTCCACGATGAAGATGGTTCGAAGACTGTCGTGATGTTTTGTATTATTAATTAGACATTTTTATCTTAACAGGTTGCGAAGGGAATATCTTTACCCGAGCTGCCTTCATCGGATATGAAATGCCGCACAAACGGTTTTAGATTAGGGTTAGAACCAGAAATGATTATGCACTCGAAACTGGTACATGGTAGAAATTACCTTTTAATGAAGTGGAAGGACGTTGAAGAACCATCTTATGTCAAGGCTTCTGTTGCAAATAAAAAATGCCCAAGTCTTGTTATTGATTTTTATCAAAAACATCTTACATGGTCCAATCTTTAATACCTAGGTAAATACTAAATTAATTCAAATTTGAAACCGTAGGTTATTTTAGTTTGTCTTGTCTATTTTTTTTTTAGTGAAGTAGTTAGTACTCCTGTTATAATTTAAAATTCTAATTTAAATTTTGTAATCCCATATTCGTGTATAAATGTTTTATTATACATATTTAAATCACTATTTCACTATCCTAACCGAATTTATGGTATTTACCAAAAATACGGTATTTACCGAAGACCGGTGAGTTAATATTATTCGCTATAAAACTATTTTTTTATTATTAATTTATTTTCTTATTTATGTGGACTGCAAATTGTAAAAATACTAAAAATTATGTAAAATATTGTTAGTTATAATTTTTTTAAATTAATAATTGTAACAAATAATAAAAGTGATAAGTTATCTTTGATGTATTAAACAAACAGCAGTTTAATTTTTTGGGAAAGCTAATATTGGGCTTCGGGGCCTGTTAAAAATTGCTTCATGACCAGAAGCCCAATTATGAGCCATGCCTACACTGCAGGATAAGCAAAGTTACCGTAGGCGTGGCGTATACGGGATACCTAGATAAAACAACAATTGTTTGGAAGGAATAAAATTGTATACTTGTATTATATATAAAAAATAAAAATGTTTTTTATAGATTTTGTAAAATATGTAAATATATAAGGTTGATTATATTATAATATACGTTTTTGAGTTACTTACACGGAAAAAAACAAATCGATTTTTTATTATCTTGGGTTTGAGTAAAAAATACCGATTTTTGTCTTAATTTTTTCCTGCTCGTTTTTAAAAGTACTTTGTATTTTTTACTTTAAACCTCCCAAAGTACCGTCTAAAATACCAGAAACAATTGGATACTAAAAAGTAAAAACCACACCCAAAGTTCAAAATCAAAGCATTTTTATCTGCCTCAAAAAGTGATAGTAGACAGAATCATTCAATCGTTGTCAAATCTAATAAGTTTCACTTCGCTTAAAATCTACAAATTGATTAAACTAGATATAAATCTATAACAGCCGAACTTAGGGTAATATTGTCCAGCTCTCATGACTCAATTCAACCTAGGTTTAGAAACTAAAGTTTAACATTTGAACACTTCCACGTAATTACTTTGTGTCTACTGTCTTACTTACTGTACCTAGGTACTTATCTATACATAAATATATTTTGTAGTTGTTTGCCTGTTACTACGTTCGACGTAAAACTTTACGTTTCAATATAGGTGTGGATCTGGGGACTGGGAGTGACTCCTGGAGAACCGGTGGTTCGTGTCGATAATTTTTATGGAGCAGCGCTTGTTGAGGCCATTGATATCATCGACTGATCCACTTCTAGGTGTGTTTGAGAAAAATATGGCAAACTACCAGATTGCGCACCCGCGCACGTTTTTAATTTTTATGTGCGTCGCCAAAGGTGTATGGACATTAAGAAATTTGTTTGTGAGGATAAATGTATTACTTATCATAAAAAAAAAATAAAGTTATTTTTAATTAATGGTTACTGTGTGGTCATTAATGACTACTGTCTAGTGAAATCGTTGCACCTAATCAATATTATTTAATTTGACGAATACAGAACAAGAAAACTCTGAACACCCCAGGGTTATCACGGATAGGGAAACAGCGTAAAATACTAAAATAACTAAATAAGTAAAATGTGTACTAAATAATAATCACATTAAATTAAAATTAATAAAATATCTGGTGAATGGTGATAAAACCATGGTATCTTTATTATCTGTGGATAAAACAAATTAAATCGAAACCACAAAATATAATAATGTGTCGAAACTTTGTCCTGGAAACACTGGTATAATATTGGTACCTTCCATTTCTTTGTTATCAATGGAAAATTTGAAAACATTATTGATTATTGATAAACGTAAGAATGCGGCGTTTGTAATTTTATATAAAAATTAAAAATCTATAACTGCTTTTGTCTTAGTAAGTTATTCTATTGTACTTTTGTCTATGGTGTCTAGTCCTCAAGTCCTGTCTTCTGTGTAGTGACCAGTGAGTAGCGTTATAGTGTGTAGACGTGTAGTTCGTGGGTTCACGTCGGACAAGTTAGTAGCCACTTAAAATTCAAATATGAAGCAGAGCAGCAATAATAATAATCCTCATTTGGAAAAATGCAGAAAACTAGTTCGCACGCATCTCGATTTGGTATTTTTGTCAACAGACAACTAGTAGAGTTATATTTCAAACAGTTAATATTGTCTTATTTTTTATTAGCAATTATTCTCATCTGCATTATTTTGGGCTGATAAAGCAGCCACTTTAAGTCATTTTGATCCAAGAGACATTTATCAACTAGCTAGTTGCATGTTTTTGTTAAAACAATACCAAAGGGCAGTCATGCTGATAAAAAATAAAGGGTTGGATAAAGTAAGAAAAATTAAGTTACAGATAAATGAATAAATAATTTTTTATATTTTTAACTTTTAATAATTATTATTTTTGGTTTTTTTTAAGACTGATATGTTATGTTATTACATGGTCTTAAGATGTTTAGTAGAAGCCAAAGACTACACAGAAGCAGCTAACATTATTAATTCAGAAATAAATCCAACATCATGTAATGTATCACTTCAACAACAAGATATGAAGTCTCATGATGGTTTGACTCATTTTAATGTCAGTATACAATTTTAGGTATTTTGTTACTTTGTTGGACATCCCTTTTTTTACAGTTTTTTTTTAACCTACTGTAAATTATGGTGTGCCTAGTCAAAATTTGTTGTTCAGACTTCGTTACAATGTTTTAGCCTAACGAAGTTCATGATTTTGCAGTTTTATGTTGCTAATAGGTGTAGGGAGCCACATTTGTTACTACTTTTCACGAAAGATGAAGGAGTAACTACTTGTGTTACTTTAACTGGCAAGGTTACGACAAGTTCGTAGAGTTTTGCGTCCGGACCTGTTGTCAACCCGAAAATAATTCAAAAATCATTACTATATCTTATAGTATGGCAGAAAGACAATAATTAGCTGTGTAAAATAAAGCATTGTGGAATGCTTAAAAATTACAAATTAGGAAAGTTTATAAGGTTATACCTATAACTTAAAAAATAAATTCGACCGACAAATTCTGATTGCACAATCGTTCTTAATTTGTTGAAAAACATATATTTCAAAATAAAAAAATTTATATTTGTGATAGGCAGTGGCGTATCCAGAATTTTTTTTGGAGGGGTTTAAAATTAATTTTTGACAAAAATTATTTATTTATGAATATTTTTATATTTTTTAACAATCTTCAGGTCGGGGAGGGGGTGTTACAACCCCTAACCTCCCCCACCTTGGATACGACCTTGGTTATAGGTGTGTTAAACTAGAATGAGTAAGAATTACAAAATCTTCTTTAGGCCATAACTTCGAAACCAAGTCTGGTCACCAAATTCTGAGTTAACTAGCATTATTTGTATACTTACAAAAATTTAGAAAATATACTCTCAAAGTATACTCACAAAAAATTATGAAAATAAAATTCCAAAAAAAATATTTTCTGTTAAATTATAAAATTCCAATTTTATCTTTAATAACTAAGAATGATAATTTTAAAAAAAGTTATTTTTTAGGTTCAAAGTGCATTATTTTGTATTAAAGGAAAAATATATGAAGCATTAGATAACAGAAATTTTGCTACTGATTGTTATAGAGAAGCTTTGAGAAATGATGTACATTGTTATGATGCGTTTCAAGCTCTTATCCAGCATCAAATGTTGACTTCATTTGAAGGTTGGTAGAGAATTATAAACTAAATAAGCATTGTATTTATTATTTTATGATTATTAATTTACTTCTAATACAAAATTAAGTTAATGCCTCTTTAGTTAGTGTAATTAACACTACAAATATAGAATATTAAATCTCTATAAGGCCATTATATTTTTATTATGTTATGATAAAATAGATAATGTTTTAAGTCAGTAATCTAACAAAACAATGTTTAACTTGAATTGACTTGATTTTTATAGTTAAAAAATGTCCCACCAGAATCATCTATATTTTAAACTCAATTTTAGTTTGGTTATTATTTAAAAAGTTTGACTTTTGAATAAACACATAAATCTAAAGCTGGATTCAATTTTTTAAACTTGGAGTGTTTCAAGGACCTTGGTGTCAACACCTTTAATATATGAGGGTTTAAAAATCATATATAATAATTATGTTATTTTAAACTGCTTTTAGAACAAATGTTAATTCAGTCATTACCATGGAGTAATTACCCAAATGATTGCATTACAAAACCTTTATATGAAGTGCTGTTAAAAAAATACCAAGAACCAAAATTAACTGGTCCATTTTCACAATTTGATATACCTGTTGAATTAATAATGGATAATCTGGATATTCAAGAGGCTGAAGCTGAACGACATTATTATGCTTGTGCATACAAAGATTGTTTTCAAATTACTGAAAGTGTTTTGAAACAAGATCCATATCATCCTGAATGTTTACCAATACACATTGCTTGTCTAGTGGAATTGGAAAAATCAAATGGTATGGGATTATAAGTCTACAAATGTTGAATATTTAATTAATTTATCCTATTTTTTGTTTTTTTAGAATTATTTTATTTAGCACACAAATTGGTGGATCTTCAACCAGATCAAGCAATTGCATGGTTTGCTGTTGGGTGTTATTATTATCTTATAGGTATTTGGTTGTTTATTTATTTGTGAAATGATAAGTTATAATTTGCATCAAATTATAGGAAAACGAGATCAAAGTAGAAGATATTTAGGAAAAGCTACTAACCTTGATAACACCTTTGGACCAGCTTGGTTAGCTTATGGTCATTCATTTGCTGTTGAAAATGAACATGATCAAGCAATGGCTGCTTATTTTAAAGCATCACAACTTTTAAAAGGGTTAGTATTTATTTTTGATAACAAATACTTATAACAAGTACAGAAATATGTATTAGGATTTTTTTTTATATTTTTAGATGTCATTTGCCTCTTCTTTATATTGGTTTGGAGTGTTCGTTAACAAACAACATTATCATGGCTCAAAAGTATTTAAAAGAAGCTTTGGAAATTGCTCCAAATGATCCATTTGTGTTACATGAATTAGGAGTTATTGCTTTTCAAAGCCATAGGTATGTTAAATAATTATAATGTATTAATGTGTATGTTAATAAGATGCCACACTGAATTTTATAAACTATAAATTATTTTTAAAATATACATTGTTTATAACTTAAAAAGTTAAAACAGTGCTTTTTTGTGATTACCCTGCCATCAAGAGCCCCTATAAAATGCATCATTAATCATAATTAATACTTATCAGTGTCGGTTTGACTCGGCTACACTGCCATTGCTATGGAGCAAATGCTTCTTTATTTATGATTGAGTCAAACCTGACAAATGTATGGCAAAACAGGATCTTATTGAAAATAGTTTAGCCAAAAATCAGGGTCATGGGTTAGACCAACACTGAAAAAATTACTTGTAAATATAATTAATAAACATAATTTATATTAAGTATACAATATATTTAGACCCAATTAGTTTTGAAAATACTTACTCTTTATTATATAATATTAATAATTAGGCTTCTTCAACAATATATTTTTGAATATTGATATCGTATTGAATCGCGATATCAAAAAAAAAATTAGGTATTGATATATTGATATTTCAATATCTCTATGACTATCATAAATATCAATACTCAAATACTCAATTGACTAGATACTAGTTTGTAACTAGTGGGTATATTATTCAAGTGCTTAGGCATTAAAATCAGTTTAACTTGCTATACATTGATTATCAATATATTACGTTTAACGATGTATTATGATTATCAATACCTAAATTGCTGAAAAAAGTTTGCGATATCAAATCGAAATATCGATATCATTGAAAAAGCCTATTAATTATTAATGTTTATTGTTTAGATCAAACTGTTAATTTACTATAGGTACTCCAAATTATGATATGATTTCTGTATTGTTTTTATTTTACTAAAAGTATAATTTATAGTATGTATAGTGAATTAAATAAATATTTTTGAGCTGTAAAATGTTAGTATTTTTTAATATTTAATCAATTTTACTAAAATCTAAAGCGTATATCAAGCCTATATTTTATTTACATTATTATGCATTTATTCAAATTCAGGTTTTAGGAATTGTATGTGTACTTAAAAATAATATTTTCAAATGAGAACCACCTTTTTTTTATTAAATCTAAATTTTTAAGTGGATAGTGTTTTTTTTGAAAATGTTGATGTATCTATATTGAAATTCAAAATTAAAGTACTAAGTAAAATAATACTATTATAGTGCTTAAAATGTCTTAGAAATAAACTATAGTTTAGATAAAATGTTTAGATTTAGTCTGCTGATTATTATACTCAAACAGTTTTACTAATTTTAAAATGTTAAATAAATCAATATTATTGAATTTGAAATCTTCATAGACCTTTTTAAAATCCGCAGTACTTCATGTTAAACTAACATAAAAATTAGTAGCTTTTTATTAAATTGTAGTTACTAAAAATGAGAAAAATAATAAATGGCTTAACTAAAAGGGTGATAAACCTAGTCTGATTGCAATAAGACACTTCTTAAAAATTTAAAAAATCTTAAGTAGTTTCAGTATGGGTTTTTAATTGTACTTAGAAATCCCTAAGATCAGAATTTGAATAAATGCTGTTGATTAAAAATTTACTTGCTTTAATGTTTAATAGAGAAAATTTAAAGTTTATTAATCACAATAGAAAATAAAAGTAAAATACTTCTAAAATTTCATTAATGCAATTATTTTTCATTTCAACGGTGTAATATATTTAATTTAAGGAATGATAATTCTAATAATGTAAAAATACCATGTGTATTGAAACACAATTTATTGAATAAAAATAAAAAAATGAACAATAATTCATAGTTGACAAAAATTATCTACTCCAGTACACTAGTAGTACCTTTATAAAATAAAATGTATTACTCATGTTCCTATAGCAGGTGGGACAGGGTTTTAATCAAAACCAAATACATAGTAAAAATTATAGGCTAACATGTTAACTTGTTAATTTTAATATTTTATAATAATGTGCTAATAATCGAAATATAGTTTTAATCATTTACTAAACATGCTCAAACATCAGACTCAAATTATTATACTTACTCAAACAATTAATCGAGATAATAATAATTGATAGGTAATTTATAAAATCCTGATTACGACTGTATGGTTATTTTATATAATTAATAATAAAAATAATAGTCATCCAGAGGTTCCTTCTTCACATGAATGAAATGGAGTATAGAGAGTGTTTTGTTTCAATCACTCACTTTTTGATTCAATTCTCATTTGTTTATTTTAATATATAAATGTTTTATTTAATTACATTGGCCTTAGTGGTATACGTATTATAGAATACATACATTGAATTTACCTGAAGACAATCAACAGTATTTATATTCTATAAATGTCAGTTTAAGAAGGTATTTTGACTGCCGAGCACCAGTTCAGTATTAAGGTGTAATGCCACCGGGAACACACGTATTTTGCCGCCTCAAACCCTCCCCCTATCCAACACAACACTAACTAAAAAAAAAACCTAGTGAATAAAATGTACCTATACAACAATGAAGATACTTAGTCACATTGCTCTTTGGATAAAATATTCAATAATTAAATCAATCATATAAAATATAACTTATGTTTAGTTTTGTAGATATGAACTACAAAAAATAAGATTTTATTGTGTAGAAAACAAATGATAATTTCGGAAAGTTGTTCAGTATAACTGTATACAGTACCAAGTAGAGAAAATCTATAGAGTATAGAGGATTATGAATGACACTTTTACTTACATTTTACTACCAGAAATGGAGCAAATGATACACAAATAAAAGCACATGATAATACATCATTGTAATACCAAAATATCCAAGGCACTTAGCTTAGAATTTAAAATTGTCGATATTTTAATAACATCATCTTTGGTTTTTTTCTTATTTTCTGGAGACCTAATTTCACTCTTTTTAAATACATGGTACTTATTAACAATTTCCAAATGGTGATGATTGTAACTTGTAGAGCGTTAACTAACTGTCTACAGACTACAATATAGTGAGTACTGACTACTGAGTATCTACTGTATGTCTGTATAATAATAATAATCTGTGTTGGACTTGTATATCACTTATAATTGTATAAATAACATTAAATATGGCAAAATATGCAATAAAACAACAAATAATGCAAAAATAGTTGGTATAAAATTAATTATGGGAACTTTTTGAAGTTAATAGTGAATATTTCTGATAGTTGACATATATTATTACCTAACCCCAATAACTACAATATATATCCTCATCCATCAACTGCATAGACATATTGTATTTATACTAATTTAGCTTATTTAGATCTCTTGTATATGTTATAAGTATTTAAAAGTTTTATTATTATTAAAAATAAACGTATATATCATAATTCTTAATTAAATAGGTGGAATAAAACGGAAAATGTTATAATAATATATAATCTAGGTGAAAGAATGCCGCCTATTTATTATTTTAAAATTTTGACGCCGGAGCAAATGCCCTACTTTGCCTCCCATTAAACACGCCTCTGTCTAGCACCGTCTAAGTAATTCCTGGGAAACTTATGCTTTTAGGTTTTAAATATTTTCAGATTAAAATGTTTATATTCATTAAAGCAATCAAAAAAAAAAACAATAGCAGCAATAATTACCATTGTATTATTTTATGAAACTTAAACCAAATTGTACTTGTTAAGTTTACATCATAACTGTTAATTGTACTCTATTTTCAAGGTATAAAGAAGCTGAATCAAGATTCCTTGAAGCACTCGAAAGAATTAAACAAATTAAACAACCTATAATAGCTAATAAATGGGAATCACTTTTCAACAATTTGGGACATGTATATCGAAAGATGAAGAACTATGATAAAGCCCTAGAGTATCATAAACAAGTAAGAACCCTCACACAAAAATAACTTGTAATTTATTGTACATATTAATTTAAACTTTGATTGTTTTTAAGGCTTTAGTTATATCTCCTATGAACACATCTACATTAACATGTATTGGATTTGTTCAGTCGCTCAATAATAATTTTAGAGATGCTGTGGATACATTTCATAAGGCTTTGGGCCAAAAGCGAGAAGATACATTTAGTAGTACCATGTTAACATGTGTTTTGGAAATATGCATTGAAGATCCTCCTTTATTTAATGATTATTCAGATGAGGCAACAGAATCATTAAAACTTGAATTAAGCAAAAAATTACCGAAAACCAATAGATTGTTAAAAATGAATGATGATAATGACGTCATACTACCATTCAGAAATCCTAATTTAAGACTCTGGAACAGAAGACTAAAAAAGAAAACTGAAGATACAAGTAGTAATGATCCTTTAGAAGATATCAGTAGTAACAACCCCACAGAAGATAGCAGTAGTAACAAAATTACTGATGATACCACCAATAGTAATACTAATATAGGCGATACTAGTTGTAATACTGTAGGAGATACTAGTAGTAGTGCAATGGTTATAGATTCAAGTTCAGCTGCTGATAATTCTAGCATTAATATGGACTTGTCAACAAATATGTCTGGAAATTCTGATAGTTCTAAGTAATACTAAGGTCATAAAAAAAAAAAATGGACATTTTTTATATTTTACCTAATAAAGTAAATACTGAATTTTAAATTATAGATATTTATCTACCAAATATTTTATATTACAGAAATAAATATAGTTATAATTTTGATTACTGTTTGATGTATTTTGTATAATATAATAAATATAAATTAATACTTACAGCAATACAGCTGAATACTCATATAAAAGTGATATTTCTTCAATAATTAATATAGAATTTAAAATATTATGTAAAAGTAACATTAGTAAAACTAAAATTTTTTTAGTTTTTTCCAACTAACGTATTTATAGTAATACCTACCTGGTGCATTAAAGCCAAAATACTACCATGGCTATTATACCTCACTTAATTTGTTAAGAATAAAACTTAATTACTAAAGAGGTAAATATAAAATTCTTTGGCATGTGGTATAAACGACTAGTTTTCAGGAAGATTATTGATTCCAATAACACCAATTTATACCATACGGCAAAGAATTACTCTAGAGGCATCCCTTATAACACAATTTAGGTGTAAAAAATGTAAAACCTGGGATTTTATCAAAGACTAGATAATTTTATTATAGCAGGCATAAAACTGATAATGGAAGGGTTAAAAAAAAAAATAAAGATTATAGTAAAAATAAATAAGTATATTTCACAAAATTATATAAAGAGATATCATGCATTTTATAGTTTTTGTAATTAAATACAAATTTCAAGAATAACATTAATGTAACAAATAAAAAGCACTGTCAGTGAAAACCCCAGTAATAATCTTTTTGTTTGCCCATCATAAAAAAAAAATAAAGAACATTAATTAAATAAATATTTTAACAAAATTGTACTCTTAATACATAATAATAGTTTCTCAAACATAACAATAAAAAAAATAAGTTCTCATATTCATTGCTCCACTTCAAACCTATAACAATTTTTTTAAATTAATTTAGTATTAAATAAATAATCTCTATACTCCAAAACTTACTGATGCGTAGGTGAAGAAAAGCTATTGTTATTTGGAGATGTAAATCTTGGTGGTGAACTTATACTAGTTGGAGTGTGTTTAGAATTTCGCATTAACGGACGATGTGTACTTAATGTAGTACTTGTATGTTTCCAATTCCAACAACCACGGCAATAGTAACGATAGCACAACTGATCTCTACAGAAGTATGGTCCGAGTTGAATGTTACAAACACTGCAAGCACTATCTTCTAAGTACGGATCAACCTGAATCTAAAAAAATTTACAATTAATATATATTCAATTAAAGCAAAAATATGTTTTAACTTACCACTTTGCAAAACTTAGGAGTTTTAACTTCTACAAATGATGCAGCCACAGCTTTTGTATACGATTGGTAAGTACTAAAGGTTACTCTGCCTGAACCAATTGGATATTTATATTTGTCAGTATCAATTCCTATAAAACAAAAAAAAAAGTATTAGAAATAAATATTTAGTCCAATTTACATATTATATACCTGCATATGAAACATTGCCAAACAAATCATCCATAATTCTAAATAATCCTTGTGCATTCATCATTCCATGCAATGCACCCACAAATACAGTCCTGGTTGGATCTAGCTTTTGAGAAGGATGTTTGACACAATTACTGTCATTTATAAGCCATGGAATTACTTGCACTTCTTTGCCTTTCATTTTTCGCGAAGAAATTTTGAAATAATAGTTTCCATTTGATCCTTTAGTACTAGACTCCAACAACTGTTTCACCATCTGATCAGATTGCATTATTACATAAACATAACCTTTGGGCTGATTTATGTTAGTTGATGTGCCTGGCCATTCAATTTTAACAGATCCAAATTGACCAAAAGCCATGATCAACCCATCTTCAGTTATGTCCCATGGTACACCTCCCAAAAATACTTTGCATGAATAATTCGGAGAGCTATGTACAATTTTAGGAAGTTGACCACTCCAAGTAAATACAGGATCCTTATGCAAGCCACCTAGAATAAAAGTACATTTAATAAAATATTAATTTATACTCAATGTACCTACAGACACGAACTTCGACACAATAATTATTGTTCTCAAAACATATATAGAATAAAGAATGATTAATACTTACTGAACGAATTGCGATTCAGAGTTCGATTTTCAATTTGGTTATTATTGCTGTCATTTTTTGGTCTCGTAGGGGACCAAAATGGAGGAGGAGATCTCTTCTCATAAACAGGCGACTGACCAGCAGCTGGGGAACCATATCGGGTGGGATATTGACTTTGGTTAGCCAATAATGTGCTCAGTAAATTTTGAGTTTGATGATGTATATTATCACCAGCAGACAATCTCCCACTAGATATGCGTTGCATATTAGCTAAGTCTTGTTCAGTCAATGGAGATGAACCATAAGGATTAATATTAACTTGATTCTAAAAATAGAAAAATATTTTTTTAGCATAAAAGTACATAGGCAGTAAAAATTATATTATATACATACTATTATATCAGATGCAGCTTCCGGGCTGTTGGATATGTCCGAATCATCTGGAGTATTAGATCTGGACCCAATCGTAAGATGCGAAATAAGAGGATCGCTACCATCACTAAATGTAGGCGAAATACGGTACTGTTGTTGCGGGATCTGATAACCGGCGTAAGACGCAAACGATAAATCCAATTTCGGTCGACGCAGATTTTTACGTCCGATTGCACTAACTTCCTCAGCTTGACTGACGCTTCCAAAATCGGTCATATTTGACACACTTCTATCCGCGAGATATGGCAAATGAAGAGAGTTGCGTCTTAAATTTGCTAACTGCTCCTACGAAAATAATATCAGTACGAAGTTTTAATAAATTGATTTCTAATACTAATTTACTTGCATAAAAAAAACCAATTATTATTTATTAAACATAAAACGAATTAATGCATAGCAACGATTATTGTTAATATCAGTGCCAGAGAGATTAATGAAAATAAGTTTGCCATAGATCGAATATTATACAATTATTGGTTTGACATAGGTGTAAAAACTATTGAACTCACCTGAGCTGCATATTGGCGTGTTGAATAATTAGGTACAGATTGCCGACCAATCATTGAACTGCGCGGCGTACTTAAAGAAAAATACTCAGAAGAGTTCAACGATTCACCTAAAAATAAAAAACCATGTACTTAAAAAAAAAATAAAAATAAAAATATTTAGGTTCTTACCAGAATTGTTTCTAGATGGACTTAGGCTTTGATCAGGAGAAGAAAAGAAACTATTGTAGTCTCTAGTGCTTCTATCTTGACCCACGGAAGGAGAAGTAACTTCCGGCACGTCTTGGTTTTGAAAAATTGATCCCTAAAAAAGTTAATTTTAAAAATGATTAGTTTTGAAAAATTAAAATTTTTTTACTAACGTATGAAAAACTAAAAAAAAAGCTAAAAAATAATAATTACTTACCCTTCTGAATGTAGACATGTTGAAAGTTGAGTAGTAGAATAATAGTTTGAAAAATTAGAGATTTAAGAATGGATTTGAAAATAATAAAGGAGATTGATATAAAACCTAATTATGAACAATTAAAAACGGCGGATCTTAAAAGCGGTAAGAGCTACTCGACACACGGCGACGAACTAACTTGACTTTCTCGCGGGCACGGTCTATTCGAACTAGTTAGTTACTGCGCATCAGTCATGCGCATCGCTTTGGGCGGCAGCCTCTGATTGGTTGACGATACGACAGACCGGCGAATCAAAAGGTATTACGGAGTACAATACACCTCTTTAATCTTTTTATAGGACTGTGCAACACCTCTTGGAAATCGGCCGTACCTGTTTTATTTTCTAAAATACATTGTATTTTATTTTTAATAAAAATATTATATTTTTCATATCGTATAGGTTAGGTATATTTTTAGTATGTAACATCGTACCCAATTTTCCCTTCAATATTTTATAACAAAGACAGAGATTGCTCAAAGATTTGTACCTATAGGTACCTCTATAATATTAATGTTGTTATTAATATGTCCGTAGGTATTTACTACTTTTATACTTACATCCCGCCAATTTATTAACCAAGATGCTAGGCCAATGAGAGGGCCTTTTTTTTCACAATATTTTTTGGACCAGGTCTGAGGATAAAATTGATGGACATCCGTATGGTACCGGACCGGGCCGAACATTTACGGCCCTTGCAGGTCTTTAGTAGGTATACCGTATATATTACTTACTTTTTATACAACAGGAATCCTTAAATATGATTATAGTTCTTGATAGTCTATCCATATAAATAAATATAGGACTGAACTTTGCAGACATAATGTTTATTTTTGTTATTCTCAATGATGGTTATGTTCTGTACTTCTGTGTGACTGTGTCCTGAATTGTTAACGATAAGAGGTTTCCGAATTCCTCGACATATATATAATATATATACGCACAATCTAGATTTATTTGTCATCCCAAACATTATAGGAAAAATTGTGAACCATTTTCTTTTCTTCACAGAGCTCTTCAATTAGCCAATACAATCTCCTACACGGCTACACACAAGAATTTTTTAATTCTGCACGTTGGATGATGTTAAATTTGAAACTGTGTTTATATATTTTCCATTTTTTGGTTACATTATGAGCTTTTTATGAAAATCTTTGTTTTTACATTTTCAATCCTAATATAGTTATAAAAAGTTGAACATTTTATAAACTTTTTGATTACAATAATTAATTATTTTTGAGAATTTGATAATTTTTGTCAAAATTCGAACTTTAAATGCATTGATCAGTCATGGTTATAAAAAAAAATTGTGCCTATGTATTTTTAATATTTTTCAACTGCTATTGTAACAATATATCAGGAGCCTTTATTAAATTTTCACGCTTTTTGACTAAACAAATATAATGTTATTGATATTTATAGAAAGAAAACTAAAAAATTAAAAATATTGAAAATGTCCGTAAACTGCTGAAAACGAGTCAAAATATTTTATTAAGCATAGGAATTGATAAAATAAGCACATGGTGTATATTTCAAGTATATATGGTTATTTGTTTTTGAATTACAACAATACAAGAAAATAGCTACATGAGAAATCGATTGTGAATATCCAATATTGTAATAATTTGAACTTCGAACGGTACCTTATAAAATTTTAATACGAGTTTCCGGTAGAAATTTCTTTTTTTGATAAAGGTAGACAAACGTATGAGAAATCTTGTATTACATTTTTATGATTTCCTAACTCAAAATAAATTGCACAATAGTATTTTGTCAAAATTCGAACTTTAAATGCTTATAAAAAAATGTCATTTATAAATTTTAAAGCTTTTTGACTCAACAAATACAGTTTTATTGACATCTAAAGAAAAACAATACTAAAAAAATTGTAAACTGAGAATGTGCGTAAAACGTTTAAAACAGGTCAAAATATTTTGAATATTTTATGGTGTATAGCAAATGCTAATATAAATGTTCAGTGAAAATGTCATGTATCTACGGTCATTAATTTTAGAGTTACGACAAAAATCGAAATCGATTTTGTCAAAACCCGATTTTGCGTAATAGTTAAATATTTAGTATCTCTTCGAACTGGCTCATTATGTTCTTGTTGGAGGTTTATTCTTTAGCTATATACCTACGTTTGGCGATTTATGTTACCAGCTTACCAATTTACAAGTTTACTCATAAACTCGTCGACCTCTTTTAATTTCTACAGACATATTGTAATGCTATGTTATTATAAATAATATATATATATATAATATCTATTTTATTTTGAGTTTATAAATATGTTAGATTGCCAAAAGGCCAGTAGATCACTATAATTATATTTATATCCAATCATAATAACATTTTATTTTCTATAACCTCCACATTATATTGGCAACCATATAAATAAAAATAATACGATTTCCGTTTACAGTAATACATTCTCTGTGTAAGCCCATCCTTAAAACGTGAATTTTCAAAAGTAATTTATAAGTGTAACCCCTATACATCGTGGTACGAAGGCACCATACGACAATTTAAAGTATCTATAGATACCTATATCATAGTTTTGGCTGTACGGTTGATTAGTCAGTCTGCAACAAAGACATCTTCTTTTTATTGTGTAGATGAGTAGGTACAATTAATCATAATTACTTAATGACAACATCTAGAAACGCCAACATTAATCTAAGCACCCTTTCGATATTAATGAATATGAATTTCAAGTTTCATGAAAGATTGGTCCAGCGGTTTCGAAGGAGATAGATGCGTATTCCTTCTTCATTTACGTTATTGACGGATAAATATACTAATGATTTATAAAATTCTTTGTTTATATTATACTTTAACTAAACTTTTATGATAGTTGACATAAATTAATACTAATGCCTATACTCTGTTCAACGAGAGAACGCACGGCGCATCGACCAAAACTGATTCCCCCACGCAACATTCTGCCATAGAAGAACCGGTTTCGATAGCAGTGTGACGCGGGGGGATGAGCAGAATCTGTGCGTTCTCTCGTTGAACAGAGTATAGTACTATAAATTATAAATAATTATCACAGTAATCTCGTTATCAGAATACTATTTTGAAAGGATGATTTTTTAAAAATAAAACCATTATAATATCAGTCAATTAATATTTTTGATAAAAAAAATAGTTTAATAACAACGATTGCGTACTTAACTAAAGTAACTACTTTGCTCCTCTAGTAGGTAGTTAACCAACAATATGTATAATTTACGGCACTTTAAATATGCAACTTAAATACATTGAAATACATGAAAATTTATGATTGGAGTTCATACAATAATACTTTGCATCAAATAGCAAATACGTAAAATGGTCACACTGATTATGTCTTTTGATAGTCTTATCAGTATTTTTATTTCATTTTTACGCGTGTACCTCTCCCCGCCAATCATGGAAAATGGACCAGTTTCTTGTTTACCAACAACCCCGAAAATGTCGAAAGCGAAGAAAGTGATCGAAGAAGCACTAGAAAATCAAAATCCAGAGTTGGATTTAGCGGACAAGGGGGTAGTCTCCTTCGAGGAGATGCCAGGGCTCAGTGAGTGTACTAAATTTAAACATTTCCTTTTATGGAAACTTGTTTCTTATTTACAATCGCCTTATAAGGACATCTCTATCATTCTCCAATACTCCATAATGTTTCCTAATTATTATTTTGTATTTTTGCATTATTTTTTTTATAACTACACCACTAGATCTTTAAACAGATTTATAACTATTCAAAATGTAATGTATTAAAAAAACATAACATAATATGTTAAATCTAAAAATATATTTTATTCATAATTGTTTTCTATAAGGTAAAAAATGCATTGATAAGGGGGACAACTAACAAGTTCAATCACTAAATCTGCATAATTCATTTTTGAAAATAAGTTTTTTATAATTCATACAAATGATTATTTTTTAAATTTGATATTGTTAAAATGTTAAATTTTGAATAACATACCTTACCTACCATTATTTATTTATTAAATGTATGCCTATCGTCCAACGGTGGTCAGAAGATTTTGTTGTGAGGAGGGATGGTGCTGATTTATTAACATAAACTTAAAGCCCTCTCAAGCCCCCCCCCCTCTCCCCTGAATTTCTGCCATTGGAATATCAATGCTATTCATACTCCAATAAATAATTTAGTTTCTGGGGCCCATGGAAATACAATTGTAATTTTTGAAATTTTGATAAGAATAATTATTTTATATGTAGTCATTTTGTTATTTTAAGCTGTTGGTTAACCATCGTTTAACCTGAAATTGTGTATGGGGCACTTTTATTGCTTTTACTGGGTTGCAATGTTTTTGAAAGTTTTTTATAGGATCCACAAAAACATATAGTACAGGGGCCCAACATAAGATGTGAGGGCCTGGTTCCTATTTTAAAACCTAGATTAAATATATTTTTTTTGTACATCTAACAATAATTTTTTTGTTTGATTCCAGTTGATATGCATAATATTACTCGTATTACATTAAGTCACAATAAAATACAAAGTAAGTGCAGTTTATTGCATAATTTAATTTATATGCCTGATTGAAATTGGTGATAAAGACTAAACTACATTAACAATTTATAGCCTTTAAAGTCTATTGAGTGTTATAACAGTAAACAAGATTTTATTTTATAAACTTTGATATTAGACTTTAGTTAGTAAAATGTTAGCATTTGCTGTGTACAGACAAAACAAAATCTCATGAATATGACTCATGAAAATTATTGTTTAAAATGTTCATATATAACATTATTTTTAATTGGCAACTATTAATTTTTAGAAGTACCTCCCGGAATTGCAAATTTAACACAGTTAGAGATGTTAAATTTATTTAACAATCATATCGAAGAATTGCCAGTTTCTCTTTCGTCAATGCCAAAATTACGTATATTAAATGTTGGGTAAGTTTAAATAATCGGCTTACAATAAAACTTTGTTAAACCTTAAACATGATGTAATAGTTTTATTAACTATTGTTTTTCTAGAATGAATCGTTTGGACTCATTACCACGAGGTTTTGGAGCGTTTGCAGTTCTTGAAGTATTGGATTTAACATATAATAATTTAAGTGAAACAAGTTTGCCAGGAAATTTTTTCATGTTGGGTAATTGTATACTAGTAAAATTATATCAATTCTTAAATTAGGAATAAAAACAAATACTTAAAAAATGTATTTCTTATTTTTTAGAAACTTTACGTGCATTATACTTGGGCGATAATGATTTCGAGACTATACCACCTGAAATTGGACAGTTAAAAAATCTACAAATTGTAAGTTTAATACTCTGAAGATATTACATTTAACATGTCTTTATTTTATCTTTGTAAACATTCTTAAATTTCTTTAAAAATAATTTTGAATAACATTTTTGTTTGTAGTTTATAATATAATTGTTTATGTATTTTTACCCATTTA
The DNA here is from genome assembly GCA_008086715.1 of Sitobion miscanthi. Classification (NCBI taxonomy): domain Eukaryota; kingdom Metazoa; phylum Arthropoda; class Insecta; order Hemiptera; family Aphididae; genus Sitobion; species Sitobion miscanthi. Next base: position 6,526,232 of record CM017799.1, read on the forward strand.
TATATTTCAATGTTTTCTTTTTCTTTTTTGCAGCTTGTGTTACGAGAAAATGATTTAATTGACATACCAAAAGAGATTGGTTATCTACCCAGATTACGTGAGTTGCACATTCAAGCCAATCGACTTACAGTTTTACCACCAGAATTGGGAAATTTAGATTTATTTGGAAATAAATCTGTATTGAGAATGGATTTTAATCCTTGGGTTGCTCCAATTGCTGACCAACTTCAAGTTGGAGTATCTCATGTAATTGATTATATAAGATCGGAAACCTACAGATAGTAAGTATTTAAATATATGGGAAAAAACAATCAAGGAATAAAAAAACCAAAACTATAATAAAGACATTAAATTAATTATATAATGATGTGTGTATATATCTGTGGTATTTATGTATACTCTAAAAGTTGAAAATATTATGGAAATAGTGCACAAAAAAATTATTAAATAATTTTAAGGTTGGTCATACACCATTCAATAATTATCAATTTATCACCTAATTCAAACACAATCAACGCTTTTTGAAAAGGTATCAAGTTTCTTGTTATTTGTACATAATTGTACTGTGAAATATTATTTGATAAACAACATATATCATTATTATTTAATATTTTAATGTTTAAATTAATTATTTTAGTCTAGTTGAGGATAGTTTTTGTTTTTTTCAATAGAATTTTCTAGGAATTCATTTAAAGTATTTTTGTAACATAATATTAGTTAAGAGGACGCTACACTGCCATTTGTTGTCTTCGTCTTACAAGTGCGTAACATGGCAAATTTACGCTCAGGAGAACGCGTTTAGCAGTTTAGCTCCGTTTGTTTAAAAACTAGAATGAATCGACCTTATATGAAACTTAATGGGAAGTACATTATATGTGTTTGTGGGCTTTTTACGATAGTTATATTTTGTAGTAAGTTGTGAGTATATATTATAGCGTAAATTAAAATTGCTCATACCTCACTTAATAACTGAACTATCGTAGAAAACTCTCATGCAATCACAGATAGTGTACTTACTGTCAAGTTTCATAATAGGTCGATTCACTCTAATATTTAAACAAACTGATTTAAACCTGATCTGCTGAGCGTAAATTTGTTCGTTATGCACTTGTAAGACGAAGGCAACAAATATCTGTGTAGCATGCATAATAAAATAAAGAACTCATCATTTACATCATATAAATTATATTATATATTATTTATTTTTTTTTGTAGTCTTCACAATCGGCATATTGCTGCTAGGGGTCCACCTCCGCCAAAACTCAATGATAAGACACGTAAGATTTCAAGGAATCGTCAATACAGCTAACTTTTTATGTAAATTAAAATGATCAAAATTAACTTAAGACTTCAATCATGTAGTTTCCGAAATCACTAGACAATCGCCTATATAAAATAAATAACTATAGGATCATAAGAACTACATAAATAATATAATTTAATTAAAATTGTTTTAATATACCAATACTAAAATGTACCTACCTAATTCTCTCACAATTAATTTTTTTATTTATGTCAACTTTTTTTTGGTCCTTACAAGTTATAGTATTATATGTAGGTGGTGAGTGAAATCATTTCGGCGCTTGTTCTTAACATAATATATAATCAATGATCATCAATGTTTGTTTTCTTTTTTTTTACAAACTAACGATATTATCTAAATAAATATTTTTTTATAAAGTCAATATAATATAATTATAGGAAGACTAATATTAATTATTTAACAAGAAAAGTCATCCATTAATATATTTTTGAAAAAGTTTTATATTATTATTACACTATTTTTATATAATTTATTTTTAGAATTTAACTATGTTAATGCTTAATGTTAAACAATTTGTGTTATTATTATTTTGAAATAAAATAGTTCGGATTTATTAACCATAACAGTGTGTACCTATATTCTGTATTTTGCGTGTTTGCATTATTCACGGCATTGCGACCTGTGTGACAATATGACAGTACGTGCGGGTATAAGTTTAATGATGATTCTAGTTGTTTTTTTTCTTCACATAATATTTTATTGATTTAAATTTTGTATAATATTATTATAGTTGAAAATGAAAAGAAACTAATGTAAACCGCCGTTACTCGTAATCGGGAAATAGAAACCGTTCGTTGATCGGATTACAACGTACAATTTTCCCGTTGCCCGTGTAATCGTCATTATCGCATAGACCGTCCCCTGTGCCCGGAAAGTCGTTTCTCGACGAAAATTCCACGAAGCGCCGTCTGGCCCAGCCCCATATACAATATACTCCTTCCGGCACGTGCCCGAAAACGCGAACACAAATAGAGCACTTCTGGAAAACTGTGTACAATGTCTGCGAATTTCCCGGCATCGACGACCTCGCGTCTGGCACACGTGGCGGCGGCGGCCCTTTTGTCCTCGCATCGACACGTGCGCGTCTGGCTCGAGGATTTTTGCGAACCGGTCCCGTTCACAGATCGATTCCATCGCGATAAAGTATTACCTACATATTTTATGTCATTATATTCCGTATTGTACGAAATCATATTCGACACGGGCTCGCGATTTCTGCGAAGGGTTAGCTCACGGCGAGCGAGGTGGAGGACGACGACGACGACGACGACGATTGTCTCTTTACAGAATTATAATAATTTTGTTTTACGTACTATATAATATTATGCACGCTGCCGCTCCGAAATTCCTCCGTAACCAATAAATGCGGGCGGGTCCGAATCCGCTGCAATCGCAGTTCCTCATTAAGTACTGTCAAAATAATAAAGATTGATTTTACTGAAATAGATGTACAATTCCGATAAACACGAAATCGCTTACGACCGGCGATGAAATAATATTATTTTGACGTTATGCCACAGATTAAATGAAAATTTATGCTTTAAAATATCATTATGATACTCGTTGATGGGTACCCTATTATTTTAGATTTTTAACCATTTGTCTGCAAGAAACTAGGGAATTATACGTCACAATATTATTATTGTTTTATTAAATTGTCTAATAAATTATTTTTCATACATATTATATTATAATACCTGTTGGTATACAGGAATAAATATTAAAATATTGGCGTTTTTTTTTATATCTAATTTCGTTTTTCATTGGGTTATTTTTCATAGTTAATCAAAAACTTGAAGTTGTTCTATATACCTAGGCATAATATTAGCTTATGGTCATATTATTTTATAATAAATGATGACAATAGGTCATTATTTTATGTTTTATTGCTAAATAAGTAAAAATGTACAACTTAATTTGGTGCAGTATTTATTTCTACAACATTAATTGATAATTAATAATCAATTTAAATCTAAAATTATCTATTGGCTATTTAGAGAAATAAACAATATACTAAAAAGAAAAAAAATTAAGTTTCTACATCGAAGTATAACATCGATCAAAACAATATACGTAATATAATTAATAGTATTAATATTAATATTACAGATTATTATTAAGGAAACCCAGACTGGTGGCGATAACAAAAATAACTATGGTTTAAATTGTAATGATTTAATAAGAAGACGTGTTATTGTGCAAATTATATGGCATAGTAATGTAATATTTACGTATATAAAGTGTAAAGTATACCTGTGTACTATTATACTAGTGTGTACAGGGTACCTTTTAGATATAATTAAATAATTCAACCATACAACTATTTGAACTATTTATACATCATTTTTAAATAATATTATAATGTTAAACGGTTTTAACAAGTGATATTATTTAAATCCATCATATTGGTTTATATTCAATTATACTATTAGTTCAAAGTATTTGTCATTTATATTCCATACCTAACGGCTATAACAATCATAATATTAATTAAAGTTTATTTTCCACAATGAATTAATTCAAATCAAAACAGAGGAATAATACATTGTTGGATGATGCTAATGCTGCTTGTGTTTCTTCGTTAAAACATTTAAGACCGACAAATAAATACACAACTAAAAATTATAGTGAATTTTTATTAAGACCCCCAACACTCAGAGAAAAAATTGTATATATAAGTGGGTACCTATCAACATATTACTAGTACGTGATTTTTTATAAAAATTTAATTACAATATTTTGGCATGTGACCCGAAAATGATTCGTCTCTATCCGCCCTGGATAGACGATTAGTTGTATAATTATATTACGATCCACTTAATTAAACAATTTTTTTGACCATTCACTCCACCCAAAACAAAAATATTACACCACCACTTTTAGATGACTAAACTTTATTTCATAGTTATTATTGTGATGGTATAATTATCAGTGGCGGCTCGTGGTTCGGACGACGGGACGATCGCACTCCCTACTAAAATTAATTAAATGAAGAAAATTTATTGTATAATATTCTTAATTTTACATTTTTTAAAAATATTGCAAAAATTTTAAATAGTAAAATAGTTATAAATTTCCTACTAGTTACTACCTACTTTACATTTACGTCGTACGCATGCACACACGAGCAGTGTTTGGACGACCGATAGCGTCGTTCACACAGTAAAATATTTATATATATAATATATATACTATATTGGGTAATTTATTTTTAAAATTAACAGCGTTGTCGGTTGCTAATCGCTATTATTATTATTTTAATTTCCATTTTCTACTGCGACCTGCGATTATATAAAGAGTAAGATGCATGACAAAATAGATCTATTTTGTCATGGTAAGATGTATATTATCGTATTTAAATAATTTGTTATACCTAGCTATGGCTACCGCTATTATATTTAAAGTCACACCCCAATCACCAGCACCCACGAGCCGCCACTGATAATTATTATAAATTAAATATTTTTTATACATTTATATTGAACTTGTTAAAATTCAATAATTCATCGATACCTATGATACCTATGAGGCTATGACTTATAAATCAAATATAGGTACATAATATTACACTTACACGTATGTCGCATACGATACCCATTATTAACGTGTTTCTTTATTTCCACAAATAGTATATCGTATTTAGTATAAATAGCATGAAACATACACACAAACTAATGTCATATAGTCAAAAACATGTCCGAAACAACGACCTATTATATCAAATAAATTATTATCGATGTCAACGTTTAGTAAAAATCATCATTCATTTCTTGAACCTCGAAAATTATTTTATAGTGGGTACAATGTACAGACTATTATTTACACTTAATAAATAATAATATATTAAATACTGATGTAATAAGTATTTTTACCATTAGATACTGTACAATAGCGAGAGCTAAGAGTATTTAAAATAACATTTTAATAAATATAACAATAAAACTCATTTGAAATAATAAAATATTAAAAATTGTGATAAATTATGTAACATGAAAACGAAAATAAGCTTTAATATTTTTGGACTATATAATAACTATTTGTTAAAAGCTGATGAAAAATAAAAAATAAAATAAAACGAAAATAATATTAATCATTTTTTTGGTACTTTTCTGTTATCCCTACTACCGCTTTATGCCGCGACTACTCAATTCTGTTATCTCTACTACTATACAGATAGTTCCGTATTTTAATACATAGTACACATGAATTGCCATTTATATAATAATGTATATTAGTTATCACATAAATTATCACAGTAGTGGAAGGTTATTATCTACATATCTAAAGCAGTTATAATATAAAACATAAAATCATCAAGATATAAATGGGGAAATAAAAAGCATAGGGAAACCAGATGCCATCATTTGGAGTCCTATCTGGCGGAGTTTATCTGGAAACAAAACATCGAAGGAAAACCAACCGATAATATATTAAAAATTTGTCACCAAAAATAGAATTTTAGACTTATGCAACTGTGATAATTAATTTTTATTTTTATGTATCTTGATGACAGAAAAGTACCATTTTTTTTAAGTATAATAGATACCTCCTATTACAACCATTTTAAATATATTTTAATTATTACAGCGCTTTTTAATTTTATCAAGACATTTTAAAGAATTTAATTTTGAACAATTCCGACAAATAAAATAAAAGGATTTTGTTAATGGTTCATAAAATAATTTTATACGATTATATATGTTTAAACTTTTTGAATAAATCAATTTTTATTTTTCAAGGATGCCCTAAATAAATAGAGATACCCATGATAAAAATAATATTTCACCACTTCGAGTATTTCTATCATCGTGTCCCAAGGGTAAACCTATATGGACTGACAAAATAATTATTATAGTTTAAAAACTTTAATACTAATTAGAATTTAGTATTTACTATTTAATATTTATAGTTCATTTCAACGAAATTGTCTAATATGTGGTTGCTATAATATGCATAAACTTATAGAAATATGACGCCTATAATTGCAATCAAATAGGTTTGAACGAAGTTGGATTGTTTATTATTTCAAATTATATAGGTACTTATTTTTTTCAACTACTAATATGTTACTAATTAATAAACTAATTTTTATACTTAAGACTTTTTCATAGTAAGGGTATTTTATGGAGATTATTTTTATTTGATTATAGCAATCATTCACGAAACATGAAAAAATTTATGTTCGTATTTAAAATAGCCTGTGATTTCTGACTGAAATATTATTTTAACGCGAGTAGATACACTATAAGTAGCCAATACCTACTAACTAGGTATTACAATATCACTTTTATTAATCAATCTACATATTACTTTAAAAGTTGAATAAATATTATGGGCAAGAGCTTCCTGTACGTATAGTACGTATAATATATAAGCACCTAATAAATGTGTATATTGAGTTCGGATTTGTCCGAGTTTAACAACGTCGAATATCAAAGACATTGAATACGATTGATCTTTCATTTTTAGAAACTTGTTGCTTGGAATTTAGTTGGATGACGTCTCCGTATTGAGTTATAACTTATAAATATGACCACAAGAATAGTCAGTACATAAAAAATGTCTGCATTTAAAAATATGAGCCGTGATATGACTTATACCTTATAAAACTTGGTAGTTAGGGTATTCACGTGAAGTGTGAATAGTGTGCGTGTGTTCTTGCCTTTAAATTTTACGAATTTAATATGACATTATGCAAGTATAAATGTGTAAATAGATAGGTAGGCAGTAGTGCTGTATGCGCCAACTAGTTAAATGATTATAACATACATTTTGATATTCGTAATAATAGGCCAACGAAGCAAATGAGCTGAGGCAGAATTTTGTCAAATAATATTTAAGAATGCAAGCACCACGGGGCCCGTATGTTCGTAAGCGATTCATAAAGACTCGTATTTTGTGTGTTTGTTAATTTGTTTATCTATAATAAAGTTATTCAATAGTGTGAATTGTCATCTATTATGTTGTGTACCTACCTACTATCGAGACAGTTTATTATACATAAACGAACACACAAAATACGAGTCTTTATGAACTTGACAAGTGGTTTTCGTCTTAATCCCAAATACTTAATTCGAATTCAGATTCGATATTTTCTCGGGATGACGAACGAAAGTTTTGTGATGGTTTTGCTTATATAGGACAGATAAAAGCTGTACACAAATGCGGGTATAATACAATAATTACACAAAAATATAGATATTACGAGGTATGGCCTTTTAGATAGTGTGCGGTTCCATGTAAACAGAGTAAACGCGACAGACACAATTTCTTGAAGTCGTAGACAGATATCTCTATAAAAATTATATACATGTATATGTACTGTCCGTCGAGTACGACGCTTCTAGGAATAGGTAAGCCGTTGATCATATGATATTATGTAATTATGTACCTACAACTTACAAGTATTTCATAATAGTATGTAATATGTAGGTATACCTAATTAAATAACAAGTTAAACATGGTTTTCTGAAATATCATTATATTATAGCGTTGTTCAAACGAAAAAGATGATCAATTAACCGAAGTACATATATATATATTATATATTATTGTAATTTTGTTAAACTCTTGCAGGTACAATATTGTGCAAATAATACGATCATAGATGTTGTGTTCTGTTGTTATTTGCAAGATGTAAAACAACATTTACTATACAGCCTTTTTAAAAGCACAAATAGCATTGTCGATTTAATATGATAAATCGATAATACTATAGTCAATATAATATAATATTATATTGTCATTTATTAATGGACAGTGATTAATGAAATCACAATATTATAATGCGAATTGCGATTCCTAAAAATTATTATTAAAAAAATGTATATTTATAAAGTCATAATAGTTTGGGATATTCCAAGGCGATGATATAAAAAATAAAAATAAAACCAAGGAAAAATATCATATTTTGAACTTCAAAACGTTAATAGATACAATTTATTTTGGATAATTTTAAATTGCTATAAGTACGACTTATGAGGAATCTTGATTTTAATTTAAAAATAATAATTTAAATAAAATAGTGATCCACTGTGTGGAATGTTTCTAGTTTCTATGATTAATGTCTTTTGAATACAATTAAAATAACAAGAATTGTTATTATAAAACAATCAAATAATTTTAAATCCATTATATTAGTAGACACTATAATGATTAATGGTCCCCTTGTAATTTGTACATATTACTAAATCACAATACTATACTATTATGTCGTCCGTACATTTCCGAATTTCCTCATCTACCTCGTCTTGCAATAACTACATATTAGCCATTAAATATATTATACTAAATTATTAATTATAATAATCAATATTCAATGATATTGCATAATATGTAATAGAACTTTATGTATATTGAAATATAAAGATCGACTCGTCAGGAAGTTTCCAATTGTTAGATATCCAATTCACCCCTGCGTTGGTATCTATGTGGGTGGGTAAGTGTTATACTATTATTTTATTTGAAAAAGTCTCCAGAAGATACATTACAATTGTTAGGTTTCTACTTATTGTTAATTAATTTATTTAATTTATTCTGAAAATTCTACCATATTCATATGCAATATGTAGATGGGTAGGATTGGACATATATCTAACCTTATACAAGGTTCCTAAAAATATATTTTTTTTATTATTCTTAATTATATACAAAATGTCTGAACATAGCCATACATGGATCACATATACATATACAATATACTATAAGAATGGTAGTCAGTCAAAAAGTTTGATTCGAAAGAAGTGGATTTTTTATTGTTGGGCAAAAAGTGTCCGCGAGCACATTTTTCAATAAGTCGGAAATTTTAAATTGTTTCAAATTTTCTTATGCAATAATTGTATTTTATTATTATTCCTTATATCAATAATATACAAATATTATTGTACCTATTAAAAATTAAAAATACATTAGTTCAAGTTTTTAAACAAAGGAATTTAAAATAGGTAACTAATAAGTTAAGTTGGGCTATTATTGATTAACTATAGTATTATAATTTATACTTATAACTATTTAGTATTTTTATAATCAATGGTTTTATTAAACATAAAGTAAATTACCTGTGCCTATGCTACTTAAAAATGCTTTTATTCTCAACTTATTATAAGTAGGTATTCATTTTTGTACATACTTAAATGGCTAAATGTTGTAATTAAATGTTTTTTTCTGGTCCATATTTTTTTCCTGGCTAGTTCCATTTCATGAAATGCTACTTTTGCCTTACTATCACCACTCTCTCGCGAAATTTTTCTATCAACTTCAAAATTATTAGATAACTATTAGTACGTATGTCCGATTAAATGCTCAAACTTATTTTTCAAGCTTTTGAAAACATTATTAATTGTACTGTGGTTGGAGAGTAATGTTGAAACCACAGCTTGAAATCCAATAAAAATTTTCCAATTTTGGTTTCGGTTATTGGTATTAATTATTTCCTATTTTGATTTTGGTTTCGGATATCTGTATTTATTTTTTCCGATTTTGATTTCGGTTTTTGATATCATGTGTACGCGGTTTTAAAAAATCAATACATTCATCTCTTCGCTTAGAATCTAATAAAACATATCATTAAATACAATGTGTAAATTTACTTTTAAGCCAATATAATTAATTGTAAAAAAAAATTCAGAGTTAATAATATTAATTATGGTCTGTTATTATTATTATTAATTATTATACTATTATACATTTTATTTTTGTACAACCTCTTTGCGTTTTAGAAACATCAAACAGCTGATGTTATAATTTTGTTATCACTTATCACCAATGACTACATTTTGTCGGTGAAATACGGGCATATAGCGCATGCCGCACTGCACTATCCAACCATCGGTTATTCACTTAATCCTTAGTTAGTTAAAAAAAAAACAGTGTTCTTTTAAATAACAATAGTATTTATAAAGTTCGTTCAACATTCTCATCATATTTTTTTTTAATATAAAATGTCAAAATTGACGAAATTTTTCGTTGGGAATCTGCCGTGGACAGTTAGCAGCCGAGAACTCCGTAAATACTTTGCATCATTCGGCCACGTTGCTTCTGCAGACGTATTGTTCGACCACTCTACTGGTTTGTCAAAGGGCTACGGATTCGTTCAGTTTTCTACAAAAGGTGGATACGAAAGCGTTTTAAACAATGACAAACATGAATTAGACGGGCAAACATTGGTTCTTAAAACAGCTGATTTTCAATAATTGTCTCATACAAGCAAAATTTTTGTTTTTTTTTATAATAGACCTATTAGTATATAATATAGTTTAAGTAATGGATTTTAATTCTAAAAAAATATGTGATCAGTTCGATAAAGCTGTCTCTTTTATTTCTGGGTCTAATTTATCTGATGTTGACACACAACTTAAATTGTATGGGTTTTATAAGCAAGCAATAGAAGGTATATGTACTCAACCAAAACCTCCAATATATGATCTAAAAGGTCGTAAAAAATGGTATGCCTGGTCTGAAATGGGTTCAATGTCTAAAGAAGAAGCCATGACATCATACATAAATTTAGTAACGACAATAAATCCAAACATAGAAACAGAAAAAACTGGATGGGTGACAGTAAGTACATTTGCCAATGATGAACTACCACTGTCGGAAAATGAAAAAACCATTAGTGATTGGGTTAAAGAAGGGGACTTAAATAAAATAAAGACTTTTATAGGCAACATAAATGTTCATGATTGTATGGGAATGGCACCAATCCACTGGGCTTCGGATCGTGGAGATTTGGACATTTTGAAATTTTTAGTGGAAAATCATTCGGCTGATGTCAATTTACAAGATAATACGGGCCAAACAGCTTTACATTACGCTGTATCTTGTAATCATGAAGAGATATGCAAATATTTGGTTACCATGGGTGCAAGCATAAATATTCAAGATGAGGATGGATTTACTGCACTAGAAATATGTTTGGATGACAAATTAAAATCACTATTGTCAATAAATTAAATATTAATACACCATTCTATATTTCTATGTATATAATTATAATTACGATATGTTAAAACCAAATTAAAAATTATTGTATGTAAGAATAAAATTTAGTGAGTATTATGTAATATTTTTAAAATAAATTAAAATCATTTTATTCATAATTTGAATGTTTTTTTTTTATTTTCATTAAATAAATAACAATACATAATAAATAATTTCAAAAAGTATGACCTTGGTATGAGAAATTGTAAAAAGGTCAATAAAGTTATACATGATTTAATTAAAAAAAAAAAACACAATGTTGGTACAAACCACACCATTTTCCATTTTGTATTTATCTTACTTATACTTATAAGATGATTATAATATTAGGTGTCAATGTTAGTTATATATTTAACAATAATACCCTGAAAGTGAAAAAGACTAAATATTATATTATGAATAACACTTATAAAAATTCACAATAGTCAAAACTTAAATAGTAAAATGTTAGATGTAAAATCAGAATTTAATTGGTGGATAATATGGGTTTATATAATAATATTTATTTGCTTATAATTAAACTTATAAATAAATTTTACATTTAAAAAAAATGGTTTTTATATGAAAATGGGTAGTAAAAAGTTTTGCAAATAGTAGGTATACAATTTAAATAAATATCAACATGCGCATTGAGTAATACTAAAAATGTTTTGTTAGTATTTTTCTAGTAAACTTAACAATGTAGTCAATCTTGAAAAATAGTAAAACATTCAAAAATAAAATGTTTGTTGTAATTTAAAGAATTGGTATAGGGAGTTCGTAAAAAATTAATTGTTTAATATCAATAGCCAGCATTTTAAATCGTATTTGTAAAATATAAGTAAGTTGTAGTTTGAAACATTATAATGATAGTATTAAATTATGCAGTTAAAAATTTAAAATGTTTAGAAGTAAGTTTAGTTAAATTAGTTGGTGTGTTGGTAATTGTATGTAGGTCATTATCGAGTAGGTATTGTTTTTGTTGTCAGAATACATTTTGTTATTTTTGTTGTTACAATTATGTAAATGTATTATCTATTCATTATATTTACAAAATTAAGTACCTTTAAGTTAGGTTTGTAGATTAGTTATTGTTCAATTAAATACGTTGTATGTTTCAGTAAAATAACCAATGTCCAATGGTAACTAAGTGTAATTTGGCATACCCACAAGGCACAAATAATTATTTAAGCATCACACATTTATAATAAACCATAATATGATTTATATTATATTTTATTATTGAAAAAATAAACAAAATATGTGCCCCTAAATTATTGGGTACCTACAGCATTGGAATTGTTTCATAAAACAATATGAATTAAATTGTACATCAATATAGTTGTGTTAGGTAGGTCGTAGATACATAACTGTTTGAAAAAAAATGTCTAATAAACAAATTAAAATTAAAATTACATGTTGTGATAGGTAGATAATTAAAACTGAAGTGTTGACTGTGAGATAATATTGTTAATGTTAATTATGTTGGCAACTTGTGTCTAAATGTCAATGGGTAGTCACAAGGCAGTTTTTGTTATTATAAGTTACAGTGGTTTTATGAATTTTGAAAATCATAATGGTAACTGGTAAGTACGTTTTAATATTTTGTTTTTCATAGTTTAAATAATATTATCTGTTATGCATAATTTATTTTTACATAATGTTTTATAATTAAATAAAAAAGTGCAAATCATGATTGATATTAAAATACGTTATACTCACAGCATTTTTTCAGTGAACGTTTGTTTATAGTTAGGTATTCAAGTAGGTACCTATAGCTTGATGTATTGTACTTGCATTGTTGTACATATGTATAATGTATATAGTAAAAGTTAAAGTATTGGTATCAATGTATGTATCAGATGTACATTGTTTAAATATAAAATATGAGTAATAATACAATGTTAGTTGTTTTATGAAGTGAGGTTGTTGTTGTCAAAATGGTAGGGTAATAGCGACTAACCAGTAGGGCTTAAAGTGCTTAAACTTAGTTTAGTTAAGTAACTTATTTTTTTATAGTTAGTTTTCGTCGTTTAGTTAGTTTAGTTTGGTAACTTAGTTAGTTTTCGTCAGTTCAAAAAAAAAAGAGATTGTTCATGTTTCAAAAAGTATTGTTGATGTTACTATGTAGTATGTTAATTGTTTAAAACCTTTAACATATTATTATGATTTAGTAATATCATAAAGGTAAATATAGTCGATGTAGTCAATGTAGTCATGGTAGTTGTTAGAGAGTATTAATAATTGAAGTAGATACCTAGTTTTTAATTTTATCCAAAAAATGGTACACATAAATTATTTTTATTATCCTCAAGGTTTGTCAAAGTATTAAAATTAAAATTTCTATAGTCAATGGATCATTTTTATTGGTATTTGTCCCAAAGTAATACTATACTAGTTGAGATTTATAGAGCAAATATCATTTGAATCAGTATTTAGTAGACATGTTAGTTGTATGATATAATATTATATAGATATATTGTTTACACTAAATCATTTTGTGTTTTCATTGTCAGTAAGTTGTAACCTAGCAAGTAGTCAAATTAAGAGTACCTATTTCCCCCTGAAGTAATTCCAGCGGGAAGTCCAGGGAAGAGTAGGTGAGTATTGCTGATTAGCATAAAAAAAATAAGAAAGAAAAAGTTAAAATTATAAGTATATTAATATAGTATATAGTATATTATATGTATAATATGTATGTATGTATAAAGTATGTATGAATATATTATATTTGTATGTATGTTTATAATATAATATGCATCAATACATGTATTTTTGTATTTATGTTGGTATATTTGTATTTAGCTGCAAACCTTTTTTATTTAAATTTTATTTCAGGATCTTAAACTTAGGTACATATCACAAATAATAATATAAATAATATTATCTTTGAAATTCATAATAATGGTCCGTTCATTAATATTATTACAGTATGTTATAATTTTTATTTATAATTTATACAGCCATAATGTCGTTAAAACTTAAATTTGAATCAGTTCGGGGATTTTCGATTAAATTCATTTTTTGCATGAGTACATGGGGTCTTCATGATTATTTGGTCTTTGGGGGCCAGGGTCTTTGACCCAGAGACCCCACTTCTGGACAGGCCTGTATGTAGGTGCCTATATATATTACGTTAATGCATGTACTTATATATATATATGTTTATTTGTGTGTAGGCATGTATGTATGTATGTATGTATACATATTTGTAAGTAGGTACCTATGTATATATTATAATATGTAATAGCATTGATTAAATATTTAATCAATGGTAATAGTATGAATGCTTCAATGCATGCATGGATATGTTTAGGTATCATGTGTGCACTATGTATGTTTGTTTATAAGTATAACGTATGTGTTTATATATCAAAATATATACCTGTACGTGTTGGTATATCAATTTATGTAAAACTATGTATTTTTTTTTTTAAAGTTGTTATTAAAAAGTAATACTTTAAATAATATTAATTTTTTGGTACCTATGGTATACTTGTTAAGTATGTATTGGTTATTTTGTATTATTTAGTTGTATAAAAAATCAATAGTTAATAGTTAATACCTAATAGTCAAACATGTTATAGTTATATCTAGTATATATTACTTATTATAATTTATAGTTATTGTTAAATGTTAAGTTGGATTTGTAAAATAAAAAATAAGTTTTTGATTTGTAGAAAAATATAATTTGTTAGTTGTTCAGACATTAAGTTGAGTTGTACCTATATATGTTAATTATTAATGTAATAGTTAAGTTAAGTTGGTTTAGTAAGTTAAGTTAAGTTGGTTGTTAAAAAACTATTTAGGTGTAGGATTGTGAGAATATAATGACCTAAAAATACCAAAAAAATGCTTTTATTTATCAAAAAATTAAAATAATGCACTGAAGTTTTTTAATTTAAGTACCTATACCTTATAAGTATTAATGTACAGATGTATATTATAAATGAAGTAGGATTCAACTTTCAGGTGTATGAACATTACTTATTAGGTACCTCGTACCTACCTATGTATATGTATATTATGTCTGTAGTCTATATATATATATAGAATGTAACGTATATTCTATATAGTACAAAATAAAACATCAGTTGTGTTGATATTTGTATATAAAGTCGCCATAGAATAACTTGATTCTTTAAGTCCGCTACAAGTTATAGCTTATGTCTTATAACTATAACATGAATACATGATATAGGTACCTAGGTACCTTATAATGTTATTAAAATAAGCTATACCTTCTTTTTCAAATGTTATGTTTCTAAATTGTAAAATGTAAGTTAAGTAATACAACTATAAGAAGTATAACTGTAATAGACGAGATTTCTGTCATACATTATTATTTCTCTAAAACATATTATAACTTGTAATGCTTGTATTTGTTTTTATTATTAAGCGCGTCTTGATAATTCGACACTGCCCATTTGTATAACTGTATAAGTCAATATGGGTATAATATAGTCATATAGAATGTATGTACTTGCTGCGTGGGCTGGTTAGTAAATAGTATAGGTAATATTATATTATTATGTTGGTTGTTGGTTGTTGGGTTGGTCGTAGGTAGGAACTAGGTAGTAATCAGTTAGTAGGTAGGTACCCACTTTACAATTTATAATTTATTGTATGGTATGATATTATGAATAATCGTGATGTTGTTTGTTGCTACTTGTTGTAGGTAGGTGGTACTTACCTAGGTAGAAACTTGTCTACTTGTTACAGACTGGTTCAATGGTCTAGTGTAATAAAGTACGAGTGTATAGTTGAAATAGTTCAGTAGTTGTAAATGTAATTGTTAGGTACTTAATCGATGATACATTTTCGCAGATTTTGAACACATTAAAAATACTTTATAGATTTGTTATACTTGTATATAGGTAAACTTTTAGAAAAACACTCTTTTTCCTGTTTGTACATAGGTATTCATTACTTTTATAATGTATATAGAGTATAGGGCAGTAAATGTGTTGACCGTTTTCCGTCGGTTAGGTTAGTCCTAAGTTAAAATGTTACGTCTAAATAGGTTTTTGTCACTAAAGGTAATATATTACCTGTAGGTATTATAGTAATTAAGTGTATATTATTTAGGTACCCATAGGTGGAAATCCATTAACATTTCAAGGGGGCTAACATTATTAACATTAATGTGAGTAGGGCTAAGCCCCCCCCCCAACTCCACCTATGTAGGTACCTAACTAAATATTAAGGATACGTTTCATTTTGTTTATTTGTTCGGGTTGTTAATTTATAGAATTCTTAGCATTTTGTAAGTAATAAATAATAATAAATTGTTACATTTGGATTTTTCTGTTAAGTATAACAATTTTAAATAAATTTGATTGTTGTTTATGTTTCTTTTATTTGTATGTCAAATTATTGTAGAGTTAAATAATAGTTATACCTATATAAATATAATTCAAATTGCTTATAGAAAACTTAAAAATGTAGTACTGTTATATCTGTGTACTGGTACCTACCAATAATAATAAAAACTTAAAAATGAATCAATATATTTTCTTCAATATTATGTAAATTATTGTTAATTTAATTTAAAATTGATTATAAACAGCAGCAGTTTTATTATATTTAATATAATAACGATCTTACTGTTAGATATCCATGAATATAATTTAAAATTTTAGTATATCTATATTAAATACGTATGTATACACTATACATATTAAGCTATTTGGATTATATCAATATTGAATATAATATCATATATTATTATTTATTAGTAAATAGTAATGTTACTGTTTTTGTTTAAGTTGTAAAATGTAGGTTATATTAAATATAATACACATTTTGTAGCCATGTGCCCATGTCCATGTGTCCACGTATACTATACATACATACATAATAATTTGCAGAGTGATTCTTAAATTCTTTCATCGGTAAACAAATTAATCAACTCAAAAAATATTAACGGTTTCAAAATAAAATTCGTTTAATGACTTCCTGCAGATGCGACAATTTTATATTTCCAAAAACGTTAATATTTTTCGACATAATGAGTGTTTAGTGTTTAAAGAATCAAATAGTTCCTACTGCAGTATATTATAATAAATTGTATATTTAATGATAATATTATACATAAATGTAATTTTTATTCTTATCGGTAGGTATTAGTCGTAAAAAAAGTCGTTCAAATGTAGATGTAACTGTTAAAATATATAATAAAGAGGATACGATTTGTCGTTTTCGTTTTGCTTATGTTAATGGGCATTAGTTAAATAATTTTTGTAGTTTGGTCGTGTATAGATAAAGGCATAATATTATACCTATACCTACGTTTGTATTTTTCCGTTCGGCGGCTGCGCGTTGAACGGAGAAAAACAGGCTAGCATATAGTGATATCATATTTAATTGTTCAATAATATTATGAAGTTAATGTATATAGTTTAATGTGCATATTAAAGTGGTTTTCTTTTGAGCGAAATTGCTAAAATCACAAATCGTTTGTGTGAGATTCGGATGGACAACCACAATAATTGGGGTGATGGACACCCTCGTTTGGATGAGTTTATGTATAACGCCCGCCTTCATAATATCATACTTACGTCTTTATGATAGAAAAGTCCAAACAGGAAATATATGACAATGTGTGAGAGAAAATGGAGCCATTGTAATATTATAATAGGTAAGACACGCGAAATGTATATTATTTGTATATTATGTACTAAGTATGCATGAATGTATATATACCCATATAGGTACGCTTTAAATTGATAAAAATGGCTCAAGTGGAAATCTACTTGCACATGTTAATGACCTTGCGACCCACTTTCTATCTAAGTTTTCATTTTTGCGTTCTATACACGGACGAAAGGGGGAACTGGGATCTAAGTGAAAGCCCAAAGTGAAATTACAAAGTCAGTAAATTAACATTGACATGCGTGTGTAGATGAACTACCAAATTCTATATTACTATATGTATGTATAACGACATAACGTTATAACTACTTATATTATATTGTTATTACTCTGTATAAAATTATAAGACATTCATTAGGTAGCGAATAATGTAAAGGGTGATTCACCAAGCATGCTCAGTTTACTATTATCCTTTAATAATGTACATTTTTGATCTTTTTAATTTTTAAGTATAATTTTTTTTTCAAATTGTAATCTCCCTTTTTCTCACGAAGATACTTAAGGCACTAAGACCCTAAGCCGATAGGTAATTTTGAGACATCGAATACGCTTTAAAAGTGCGGTGTGCAATACTGCAATTATAATCCATTGTGGACTGTGGTCGTTTTAAAGTTTAAACCAATTAAAATATAATATACAAAAAATATTTAAAATGTAAAATTATGAGGTGCAGCCGTGCAGATCATCCATGTTGCTATTGGTAATAGGTATATGTACATATGATAAGTGCGTGTAAAAATATGTTTGTAGTCAAGAGTGAAAATGTCCGTTATTGGTACATGATTTCAAAATAGATCTGGTTGTAGTCGTTGTAGGTATAGGTTGTAGCGTATACAATATACCCATAACATAATTTGTTTGATTGATTATTACAGTTATTAGTTTATTACATATAATAATAAGGGTAATATATATTATGCAGTAATGTGAAGGCATATATTTGAATTTAATTTGTGTGTAGTCACTAGTCAAGTACGTCAAGTACTCAAGTAGGTATATAGTCAATAGTCATATAGTATATACTTATATAGATTGTTATTCCATATTGTATGCTTAGAATGTTTAGATTGAGGCTTACATTTGTTTTGTTGTATTTAGATTTTAGAGTTAAATTGGTAGGTACAATAGGGTTTTAAATATTGATTGTGTAAAACTATTTACGTCATATAGTATGTATAGGAGTAAAATATAATAATAGTAGGTATACTATATAGTAGTAGTACAATAGTATATAATATAATAGTCATTAAGTCACGTATAACCGTATAGGTATAAATATATTGAGTTTATTTGTGTAAATATTATACCTATAGTCAAATTTCATTAGGTATTAAAAGTCTTCAACACAACAAGTTTAAAAAATATACATTTATTTATACAGCAAGTACGTATACAGTAGAGTTAATATGTATGTGTTTATGTACAGTTACGTTAGTAAATACTGTTTTTGTTTAAAATAAAAATCCACATGATTCGTAATATATTGATTAGTATTGTTGATGTACAAAAGTATATTAAGCACATGTTTAAGTTACATATTATGTTTGTATTCATAATACACGATATTATAGTTGTATACAGTTCAAAGAAAAATAGTTGTTGTTAGTATAATATGGTTAAGTTGATGTTTGCATAATAAGTCGTCGTGGTAAAGGTATACATGAAATAAGTACAGTATACTGGCTATTATACAGTGTAGTATGTAATATGTTTATGTATAGTGCATTGAAAAACAATAAATTGAAAATTTCGACTATGTGTTTTTTGTTCTACAAAAAGTTGATTTGCCGGCCCTGCAGATTCAAAAGTCCCACGGCGGTATTTTTGTCAAACAACATTTTAGATGAAAACCGGTGGGGAAAAAGTATAGGGATTGCAAAAAATTATTTTATCACAGCCATGTTTTAAAAAAAAAAAAAACAATAATTTATCTACAAAATAATGCACTTTAGCAAGTAACCTATATAAGATACACTATAGCTTACACGCGTTTTTGATATAAATTATATAGGTATGTTTAAATATAGTAAAATATCGTTACATATTTATTTAAAATAATTTAGTTTTAAATTGTAAAACCTTAATTAATTGATTAACTAAAAATATTGATCGAATAAATAAGTTATGTACAATGTAGTGGAACTAACTATCAAAAAGATCGTGGTTGTTGACTAAATTTTTTTGCACGAAATAATATAGAACTGCAGTACCTACCTCGTCATATATAAATCGATGATAATCGATATAAGAGTGAAATGTTACATACCTTCATATGATGTCCGTATTATATACATCATATATTATATTTGTATAATACGAACAATTATTTATTAAGAAATAAAATGAGAATTGTTTGTTTTTGAAAATAAATGAAAATCCCATTTGGTCCACAATAAGGTAGTGTACAGCGAAAGCGAGACTGTTGCGATTTCCACGACGTTTCAAAACTGTAAAACAAAATCAACATTAAACAACAATTAAAAAATTCAAAACACATTAATTGTTATATTAATAACTACTATAAAAAGTGCACACCGCGAGTCTGTGACCAGTATCAGCTACAGTCATCGATATATTATTATTTTAGTTTAATTAGTATTTTCGTCCAATAACCAGTAATTATTGTTATTATTTTAAGTGATGATTAGGACAATAAACTAATCTTGACTGAGCAGCTACCGCCGCCGCCGCAGCGTCGATGAATGGTGACGACTGAATGCGACGGTAAACCCACCCGCTGATGTTTTATATACATGCTAATTTCGTATACGCATTTTTTTACTCATTATTTTCTTATTTGTCGTCTTTCATTTTAACGATCGATGACGGAAGAAAGCAGAGAAATCGTGAAACGTCAAATTTCACACCAGTCAAGACTCGAAAGAAGAGAGGAGTGTGAGAGGAAGAGAGAAGAAAGAAAATGAATAGATATATTACATTATTATATCACACAGTGCACACCAATGCGTAAACATTAAAAAAGCGCGCGCTTCTGATTTCACTATGATAGTATATTATGATGTATAGTGCGTGTGAACCCAAAGGACCTTAAACAAACACTATACCTACACACAGCACGCTGCAGCATACCCACTGCTGCACAGATCACGCGAAATATGTATAGTATATGTTGACTTAGTGCCTCAAACATAATATTGTAGGTAGATATTGTTGGTAGAGAAAGTCAATTGAACGCAGCCGAGATGAGAATCAAATACCTTTTATACGTTTTCTTAGAGTTATGGTTTTTTATAGAGTTTAATATATATGTATAGGTAAATTAAATATGTACACATAATTCAATGGAAACTATACATTTTGACGGTTTGAAACGGTTTTGCGTGTACGAAAATACGCGCTTGTACATATTTATAGTGTTATACATGTAAACTGCAGTTGCATACAAAATTGGTCAACTTAAAATGTTTTACAAAAACTTGATGCACCAAGCATCGGTTACTTACTAAAACATGTTTAAGATACCTAATGGCTAATGGACTAAATTAAATTCACTATTCATTCGTTAATTAATGTTTAATAATTGTTTATGCCACCCACTACCCAGCATTAATGTGGCATTAGTGCATTACCAAAAAAGCCTTATATACTGCGAGTATTGGAAAAGTTCTAACTACTCTACCATCAACGATTGAACAAAGAAGTCCATATGATAATTATTAACATATTAAACGTGGGTCGATATTAATGACGATTAGTAAATGTGTACATAATACTTATAACTTATAATTATACTGTTCAGAGTCTACGAATAATAATAATAGCTAATAATAATAATGAGGGCATGTTTGTCCTATTTCTATACGATTTACGTGCGTATACGTTTCGCATATAATTATAGTTAAGTACGCGGTACCCTCCTTATATAATTTATACGCCAGAAACATAGGCAGAGATGGTGATGGATAATAAAGCTCAGCCCTTTAAAATAATTCCTTACTCCTCTTCAAGTAATTTCTCGATTGATGAGGCAAAATTATTATTGTATAGCTCTTTCTCCTTCGTGACAATTTGTCATTATTTTAAAAATTGGAATATATTTTATAGTCTAATTTTGGATTCAATACATGATTTTTTATCTTTGATCCACCCGTCATATCCGGAAATTAATAATTTCTAGGTATCCAATAACAATAGAAAAGTTAATTCAAACATAATTTTTATGTTTTTCTATTATTAAAATATTGATAAAAATTATTTTAAAATTTTAATAACTATATAATTTTTATTATAAAGACATAATATTGTTAATTGCACGATAGGTACTATAATATCATACTTAAAATATTGATAGGTACCTATTTGAATATAAGTATGTACCTATATAATTTGTATTTAAAAATAATAAGCTCACCATAAAATTATAATATAATAGGTAAGTCTATAATCTAGACATCTATAGCCCTATGGCTGTGGACCGATGATACCCGCGGGCACTAGAACCGTATAGACTACGTATGCGTGACCATTACAAAGACCATTCTCCGATACGAATAATATTCCGATTTGCTATAAATATGTTATATACTATGGAGAGTCAAGACACGCTTTTTTAACGTGAATATTAATTTCTTATCACGCATATGGTCCGTATAGGTATAGTCACATGTGCCTATATAGGGAGTGTTGGGATGAGGCGTGAGCTGTGAGGGTGAGCTTAAAATTTCTAACAAATAGTATATATATAATATATATTAGGTATACGCGTAACGTGTATGATATACATCCATATTCTCTTCTCTTCTCGCAGGAGGCGAAAGAGAAACGATTTAAAAAAAAAGAAAAACGGTCAAGCACATTGCATCCTAGGCGGATTATGTCATATTATTGGAGATACGTATGTTTACTGTGGGAATTTTATTTATTTTTTTTAACTCGGCGGACTTTCTCTCACCGCAACCATGTTTACGTATAGGTAGATAGGTTGGTAGGTACGCGACACGCGCGTGTCTATATAGTATATACGCTCCAGTTGACAAATAAATAATAACCGTATATATACATTTTATATACCGCAGTGCATTATAATAATATTCCCAGATACAGCAGCCGCAAGCGGCAAACGGACCGGCGCCGCGCGCGATATGCGATCTCGCGAGGCGTGACATTCGCGAGATATTTTTTTTAATTAATATTCAAATGAGCCGTGAAAGTTGAAATCGTTAACCGGCGCGCGCGTTCAAATCGTATTAACGGCGGCGGCGGCGATGATGACGACGACGGGTGGCGGACGTACGCACGAAATATAAATGATCTAAAAATCATTTAACGGTGACATTATTATATCGTAACTTTCTATTATGCGCGTGTACGCTTGTTATTTATACAGACGACCCACCATCATCCGGTTGTTCGGGACAACATTACATCGTAAATGCGACTGCAGACGACGACGAGTTTTCCGTGGGTTTCCCGTGTTGGATTTTCACGTCGGCATAGAAGGAAAGGTGGCCGTAATTGCCTTTCACTCGTAATACCGACCCGCTGAGAACGATTTTTTATTTTTCTCTCAACGACCGTTATCGTTATTCAATATAATATACCGATAAACGCGTATATTAAGTATTTTGTGTACGAGTGTATGTGTGTGTGTTTGTGTGTGTGCGCACGCTCGTACCTATTTAGATAACATTAGGTTTAGAGGTCTGAGGAACTTGTCGTTGAGTTTTCGCAATTAACAATTATATCTTTTCGATATTAATTTAAGGTGGAAACCGAATAGAATATTATAGTATTCCGTACACAGCCTATATGCTTTGAACACTCAAAATAATTGTGTTACAACAATTTTGTTGAGAACTAACCCGAAAAGAAATGTATATATTTTAATCGGTTTGAAAAAGAAAACTATATATTTTGATAATTTAATCGGTCTGAAAACTAATATTTTTTCCCCCATTGTATTCTTTGTTGTTTGTATATTTAATTTGGCGTGGGTTTTTTTCAGTTTCAGCGAATGTTTGACAGTGAAAAAGTCTATGATATTTATAGAACGAATATTCACCAACCGAGTGCGCACTGATAAAATCTGTCCATTTATTTTATAATAATATACACACGATTTATGAAAATAACTATCTCAATATTGATAAATCCCTTGACTGAAATTGGCGAACATTAAAAAATTTAATGGAATTGATGTAATTTGGAATAACTCGCTTTCTTGGAGCACACACTTTATTACGTGCACGTCATTTTTGCTGTAGTACGAGTCATTGGAACTCACGGATGTACATAAAATGCCTATACAAAACGCCGTCGTAATATGTTTTGGGAGACGAAAACCACGTAAGTTTACACGCAAGTATACCACAACAGGGACTGGTCTAAACCAACAAATAATAATAAGTCAACGATACCAATAATATTGATCAGAGATTTCCCGTATAAATACCAGATTTTAAGAATAATATTCTGACTGCATTTTGGTGCGACGCGCGTACCATCTAATCATAGACATATACGGGTCCCAATATACATTTCGAAGGTGTGCAAACGATATGCTTATGACATATGTATAAAATATATTTACATGCGCAAAAAAATTGTGCTTGAAAGATGTTTTGTTTTATAGACAAATGAAAAATATCAAACCTCGTGCTCGCCCCGCCGCCGAAAACCGCGTCGCGGGCCGCTGTGATGCTGCCTCCGCTGTTGGGCCCATTGCGGCGGCTGTGGCGGCGGACGGTGCGCAGGTCGTCGCTGTTGCTGTAGAGGCGCGCACGACGGTCATTGCGATTTTTTCCTGTGCAGCTTGTCGTTCTGCTTCATCGTCGATATGGCGTTCACCGATCCGAACAGTATTTTGGCGGTGACCTGGACGCGTCGCGGTTGGGCGGCCGGACTGTCACCGGCACCTCCACCGCCGCCGGCCGACGATGGACCGTAACCACCGCACGCACCGTTCATACACTTGGTGGGACCGTTGTTGTTCACGTCACCGCCCGTCGACCGCGTCGGGGAACCGTCCGGCACCCTGGTCTTGGACGAACCTTTGGATATCTATTCATGGACAAAACAAACGAAAACGAAAAGAATCAGTAAAGTGGTTGCTGATCGAAAATATATGTGTAGACTAGCGGACGCACGAAAAAAATTCCGACATATCACAAACCGGGCGGGCCAGAGCAGCGACACCGGGATATACAGAGCGCGGGGGTGCTAGAGCGTAGTGGTTGGTCCGTTATTTGACCATTATTTCCGTTCACGGTGAGCAATTACATATTATATTAGGTATAGATATATCATTTTTGTGTCCGACAATAAACACGTGAAATAATAATAATCGTATAGTGTACATATTATTATGATGGTATTTAAATCTGAGTCCCGGCTAAAAATACTCAATCATACGTCCCATTCAAGCGTTCCAAAATATAACTCTCCTCATCACCACTGCAATCGTGATTATTATTAATACTCTGACTAAATAAACACAGAATGGTATTCCCTCCTATGCACCAGCTACAGCTAGATAATATTAGACTCTTAACTTATACGCGGGGTATTACCGATTGGTAGTGATGACTTCCCCTATCAAGGGATTCACGTTACGCATGTATTTTGATATTTGATATCAAATAATGACTTATTGCACGTGTGTGTTTAAAATCGATTTTCTCTCTCAAATAAAAAAAAAGATTAAATATGCAGTCGAACCACTCGAACCTCGATAACTCGAATATTTTTTTGGCCCCTTCAAGTGATAAATAATTCGTGTTTGAGACTTGTCTGAGAGATAAATAACTCGAATTCATTTTTATTCCCCTCGCCCGCCGACATTCGAGTCATCGAGACTCGATATTATAATACCGCATTATTTTATAGGTACCGCACGCGAAACGCAGAAGACTCCTTTAAACCGCGATAATCATGAAAACAATCTCTGCACGCGATTGAAAAAGCGTACACTAGTTTTTTTTTTCGGGCTCTCATCTCGACCTTGAAAGTTTATAGCTATAATATTATTATTATTATTATCACGAACCTACGGGCGCGAATGTGCCGCAAACGAAAGCCGACCCGTTGGTTTTTGCTCAAATACGAAACTCAGTGTTTTTGACCCCGCGCGACGGAGAAAGCCGTCATCGTACGCTGCAGCGGTATACGGCACGATCAAACGCCCCTGCGGCGTTTATAAACATCGTCGTCCCGCACACGTGTATTAGGTTTATAACGTCATGTGCGTATATGTGCGCTGCAGTGTGCGTGCCGTGTACGTGTGCGTGTATTTGTACAGCGACGCGCGGGGACGACCGGATAGAGCGGAGATTATATTATTATACTTAACTCGCCTAGCGATGACCAAGACGCGCGTACACGAACAACATTATTATACGAGTAATAATAATTTTCGTTTTTTAATAATTTATTATCAATGCCGATAACGGGGTGATGGTGATGGATATATTATTTTGGTAACATGGCTCCGCGTGGACCAGAACATCACGGTCGTCTTTTAGGAACTATAATGCAAACAAAAATGTTTTCCCATTTTCACGATTGGCCGCATAGAAACCGTTTTGCAGACGGTCAGATGAGTTCGAACGAGTAGTTTTCGAACTCTTCGACTCGAGGATAATATAGGTTTAGAAGATAATAATATTATATGGGTGCCATATAATGATTTGAAAGTTATAATACTATAATAAATATTACAGATTCTAAATTTTGATTACTCGGAAACTACCTACTTGTTTGAATTTAAATATTTAGATTTATCGACAGTTTCAAAAATAATCGTACTCCTAACAGTTTACGGATAAGTAAAAAGGTTGATTCTCGTTTGACAAAAATCTAAGTCTGTGCCGCTACATCCGCGTGTTCGTGCGTATTCAAATCATAAACGGTTGGAAATGCGGCCTCGTACTATACTCATATTGTACTTGCGAAAATTCCAAAAAGTCAGAGATTGAATAAATTCATTATTACGATAAAGGAAAAAAAATCGGGGTGAGCACGCTTAGTCACAGTTATTGTATCTAAATGTACGTAAACCTATAATATATATAACTTCATGTATATATGGATTTATACGACACCGCAAACGAAAATCACCCGACGCAAATCGTTCAGAGCATATATTATAATATATAATGTATAAACACACGACCGACGAATAAGGTCATCGTCGAACACTCGAACGTTTTGAACGCGTACGATATTTTTAATTATGCTACCATGCCTACTAAATTATGTTGTGTGGTTGTGGTATACACCCAATAATATAATCATATCATAATATCCAAACCATTTTTTCTCTCCTCGGTGGCTCGGTTCTATATATATATATATATATACATATAATATTATAAATTATAATAAATGTATTATATATTTATATACAGGCAGGTTGGTATTATGACGGTTACGATAAATACCTATTATGAATATTATAAACGAGCGACAAGTTTTGTTCACATCGTCGTCGACGTCCGAGTTGCAGCACGAATCGGGCCAAGGATTTTAAACACGGAGTGCCTACCTGCCTTCCTCTTGTGATTTTCATCAGTTTTTAACGCGTAACCGTATATAATATAATAATAATACTCGTTTACGTGTAAAATTTAATTAAAGTTATCCGCGGATTAGTATACTAATGACTATAGTGACAAGTCTTTTAAAATACGGGTTGCACGTTTTGTTATTTTATATATTACTATGTTATATTATATAAGTACACATTGGTTTCTCAGAATAGTGCAGTGGAAATCATAACATCGAAACGTTTTTAAAAGCAATATTATTATTTACCGAGCTGCACTACTGTATACGCGCACAAGTGCTGCATACGAAATGCACCAAAACCGATAATAATAATTACACCTATATACACGTTAAATTATATACAGAGTCTATATACGGGGCGAAACCAGAGGATTTGACAATTTCACGCCAAAATTAAATTATTTAATTTTTGTCACGTATAGGTTAGGTTAGGTCTACTGCAGTGACAGATATTAGAAAATTAAAAAAAAAAACAATAACGCCAAATACTTAGATGTATAGGAGGTATACAATGAAACTTTCATGTAACGAACTTCCATTCAACCAAATGTTCTATTAAAATATTTTGTTTAACGAAATATTTTTTTTAAACCAAACCAAATTAGAGAATCATAGTATATTATATTTTATTTTATTCATTTTAATGAATTTCTCTATAATATACGATTTTTAATTTTGCCTGTATGATGAGACTTCGTATTTTTTCAGGCCGACCAATTCAACAAGTGGGCCAAAATCCCAAATCCCAATAATATTTGATTTTAAATACACAAATGCATCTATATAGCATATAAACCTAGTGAGGTCCGAGTGACGCCACTGATAGATACCCTGATACGCACTCGGAAAACACTTAATTTACAAAAACTTATGTATTATAACATAATAATATAATATATACGTAATAGTACAGATAAGACCTAGGTATATATTTCGTGCTATACGCTGTTTTCGGCTTTTACTCACCATATTTTGTACGGACGTGGACGCGTTGTGTGAAAGAGTTATTGAATCGCGTGTCGTCAAACCGTTGTCATCGGTGATGGACCGGGTTTGAATCTCGCGCGGTGACGGTGGCTGCAGCTAATACAGTGGTCCCCACAAGCGTTGCTATGCGCGCGCTCGCGTCGAAAAACGGAAAATATACTACCGTGAACGGTTGCAATTAACGTTTTCGGGCGTTACGTGACGGATAACGCGGACGCAAAACGATGTTATTATGTATAGACGATTTTTATTGTGGACGTGACCCAGTTGTAGGTTACTCGTGACCCGCGCTCGAGTTGCAGCAGTCGTCTGGTCGATGTACCGTCGTGTTTCGTTTGTAGTTTAAATTATAATAATAATTATTGTGCCTCTCATTCGATTCGGTGGAGACAGGCAGACCTCTTTATTATAATAATAAATATTAAATTATAATATAATATATTATTATGATCGACTCAGCGACGACGGTAAAGTTGCGTGTGATTGTGGTCGGCGACGGCAGCGGTGCAGGCGATCGGCCGTGTGGGCATGTCGCGCGCGAGTACCGTGGTCTTATACGACGACGACGACGACGCCGATCTAGAGTTCGAGGGCGGCGGCGAGCGATCGAGCGATCTATAGCAGCTGGCCGGTGAGCGGTGCGCGCACGCGTGTTTGTGCGTTAGCTGACGCGCGTGTAGTGTGTGTAAGAGCGGTGGACGCGGACCACGAAAATAATATAAAAAAATCTTCTCGGCTCCGCTAACGGCGGCGGCAATAAAGAGTGGGACGACGGCGAAGACGAGGAGAGCGAGTGAACGCGTATTATATATATAGCACATATACCCGTATAATAATAACATTATATTATCATCGTGGACGGTGCGCGCGGCGGGCCGGAGGCGCCTACATAACGCGCCGGGTGGGGGCGGGCGTCCAGCGCGGGGGCCGTCCGCTACCGAAATCGCGAAAACGTACTATGTATCGAGGCCCTCTGCCCCGCGGCCGCTGCGCGATATGTGTGCTAATGAGAAAGAGAGAGGACGCACCGCTGCGCGCGATCGACGGTCACGACGTCGACGACGACGACGACGACGACGGAGGCGGTGGACGGTGGACGGTGGACGGTGGTTCGTCGCGTATAATATCGTTGTTATACGTATAATAATGTCCACAGCGTTGTGCACACACGCGATCGTAATCGTCTCTCGGCGCGAGCCCGCGAAAACGTGTCTCTCGAGGCAGCCCACTCCTCCGCCTCAACCGAGGCACCTCCACACCCGGCCGTAGTCCTCGCGGAGAGATTTCACTACGGAATAACAACAACACTACTTCCTATATTAAAATAATCATTGCAATGTTATTATTATATAGGTGCACTGGTAGTAGTCATCGTCGAAACGATATAATATTATATACCATACACGCGCAGAAACAGTGCGTCGAGATATGTCGGAAGTTCAGCCGCGCAGTCACTTCCGGGCCGCGACGTTGTAAAAATAGTGGTAGGTACGACCGCGGGAGTCGCGCGGCTCAAGGGTCACTGTCCCGCGGTGGGATACGCGCGTACGATAAATGATAATATTATAATAATATACACGTCTTATTATTAAATATAATGTGTGTAGTATACGTAAATTATGTTGCTGGCAGACAGCTCTCGTCGTCTCACATAATTCGGCGGCGATTAAACTACCTATATATATTAATATTATAGGTAGCCATATAGCCAGATAGGTACTCAAATATTGCGGTAATTACTAAATACGAAACTCATAATGGGAATATGTGGTATACGGAGTGATTTGCCCGGCAATGTTCATTCCTATTTTTCAGTTTGATAATGAATTTTACAAGTATACCCACACTTTTAAGGTTCAAATAAGTTTTGAGAGTTTAAGTAATGAATTACCTAATTTACCTATTTATGTATCAAAATTTTGTATGTAAACATTGTCCGAGCATTTAATGAATACTTCATTCAGTATTAAATATAGGTATATTTGATAGTTTTGTAAACCCATTTTTAAAAACTAGGTATATTTTGTTATTATAGACTAAAGTATAAGTATACTTTTTAAAAAGTCAGAAACTACTCGTTCGAATTTCGATTTAGATACATCAACAAAATCATTTACTTGACAATTTACACTTTACAGTAAAACAAGTAGGAATTCATTTGAAAACAAAAAAAGTCTGTATCGCCACAGGATACTGCTTGAATATGGGATAGGTACCGTACACGAAATTTAAATAATTGAAAAAATGCAACTTAGTGTATACATGGCCGCAAGTACTTACTTAGAAATTCCAGAGTTCAGTATTTGTCTATTAATTGTATATTCAAATATTAAAAGAAAAAAATGGGTGTCAGCACATGATTGGTGAATCACACTGTATATACCCATAGCTGTATACAGTCTAGAATGCGTATACACTTCCTTCTCTCCTCCCACCATAGGCCCGAAGACTGACTGTTCAACTTTCGCAAATTCTGTCGCTGCTGCAGCAGACGAAGAACGACTGCCTCCGTGTTATTCCATTTGGTAAATTATACTTTTAAAGATTAAAGGGTACATAACGCGCGTAAAAATGTCATCGAATATAGTTATAATCTATATATTACATAAAAGCCAAATAACACTTATTCAATCACTCATCTAAAAACTACAAAACATACGAACTTGAAATTTGGAATAGTGGCTCCTCTTATAATCTAGATGTGCGACAAGAAAGGATTTTCCGATACCGCTACAGAGGTGGTCAAACAGGGATCTTGAGATTTACACCTCACCGTGGAGATTGAAACTTTATTTTGTATATAAATGGATAAATGGTTGCCATTACGGTTATACTTGGGCAGATCAGGTACATCAGGTACATCATGCATAAAATTGTCACGCTTACGGCCTCGAATGAAGGAATAAAGAAACTATACCTTAAAACCAAAAGTACGTGTGTAGCTTATATACTCAAAAAGTACTTAATTGAATTTGACGAAAATCTCAGAGATGGTTTTTAGAGATATCAGAAAAGTTTAGAGGGTAAGTAGTTTTAACTAACTGCTTATATGTTAACAAATATACCAAATGCTAAATCTAATCCACAACTTGCGATCGTCTATCTAGGTCGAAACTAGAATTATTTCACAAAGCTATATGTACACTGACGCCGATTTAAAGATAATATAATCTATACTTAAATATAAGATATTAGCAAATGAGGTAGGTTATATATTCGCCGTCCCCCACCCACCTCTATTATATAGATAGTTGAAGCAATGCTCGCTATTATAATTAAATGTTACGGTAAAAGTACGAATAGCGGTAAAACCTAGGATACACAAAATAGTTTAGTCAAACCCTGTATGATTTTTGTAGTTTGGACTTTTACAAACGAGATTTGGTAAATCTTAATTCTTAGGATAAACAATCAGAGTTAGTAAAATTCCGATATTGTTTACCAATTGTGTGATATTTTTTATGCTCAATGTTAATTAGTATATGTATTATAATTTATTATATTAAATTAAACTAATGTTATTATTTTATATTATGACAACAAATTATTATTATTATTATTATAGTTTATTATATAACAAAATTGAAACTATTGCGTTCATTTTACAACGATCGATTTTAGGGATTTTCATTTCGACTTAAATATAATAGATAATAACGGAAGACCTTGACACATTATTACAAGAGTTTAAACTATTATTATATTTTATTACGAAATTTGGACATTTACCGTCAGCAGTCGGCAAAACCTAGGATTTACCGGTAAATCCTAGGTTTTACCGCTATTGGTACTTTTACCGTAACATATATACTATATAGTCATAACTTAGTACTTACAGACTTACAGTAGGTACTTAAATTACTTACATAGAATATATGTGTATATATATCCGGCATACGCATAGATGTGAGTATATAGATAAGCACATCATCGCGCCGCATACCAATTACTTATTAATATATTGCAGTCAGCGTAGGGTGTAGGTAGGGAAGTCGTCATTTATGTTCTTACTAGGTCGGGGCCCAAACGATTCGTAGTAAAAAATAAAATAAAAATAGTAAATTCCAATCAACAAGTCGTTGCGGAAACGGGTATACTATAGTATTATATACCTATACCTACTAATATATTACCCATAGTTTGTTATGTGTTCGGTATATCTATAAATATTATTATATTATTGCGAGCTCGTGAAATATTTCCCAGACGATCGTCGCGATTTGACCGGAATATATTCCCAACATATTATTATTACAATACAAAAGATTACGCACCGATAAAATATATACCGCAGTTATATCTATACCGCAGCTGACTGAAATATATATATAAAATATAAAAACATAATACATGTAGGGCGCAAATTGACCAAATGTTTTGGGAGGACTCAAGCTCCCCTCCCCATAGGCCATATTGCTTAGTACCACAGAATATAAAAATTAGTATTAATTATTATATTTATTGAACTCGGAGGACTTGACCGACATTTGGGAAGTACTATATCCCCCCAAGCCCCCCCCCATATTTGCGCCAATGATGTAGGGCCAGGCCCGGCTCTAGTGAATTTTCGAAATACAAAACTTATAACTATTCACCCGAAAATACATTTGCCCAAACAATCTACGCCCATTTTTTCCCGGGAGTCAATAGAATTGATCGATTTTAATTTGACGTGCCGAAATGCCAAAAGAGTCGGGATTTGATAGCACTAAAAAATAAAAAATTGAAGAAACTAATAATACAAATAATAGGTACCATAGCGTTCCTCCTAAGTCACGCGTTGGTTTTCCGAATAATACCTAATAATATACTAACGTATTATTATACTATGACGGAAAAGAGTAACAACTGCAGACACTGTCACAAACGACATATGTTGTACCTACAACACATATTATTATATACTGTAATAAAAAAATATGTAAAATATGTATAAACAATCGTCCGGCGAGTTTGAAACTTTGAACTCTAAACCGCTGCTGCTGTCAGCCGACATCGCATTTTCACATCCCCGAATAAATTATATAATAATATACGGACCACATTATGTATACGAGAAAAACGCACTCTCAACTTCCGATCTACAGCCCGCATGGCTGGATGATGGTTTTATGAAAAGCTTTAAAAATATGTGAATGTATAATATTATCGTGTGCCTAAACCTCGAAAAAAATAAACATGATTTGCGTCTTGCAAGTTTATGCTACGTCGTACGGTCTATATAAGTCTGCTGCAGTATGTATGTAATAATGCAATACGCACATAATATACCTATCATCATTATTATTGTTTAAAATCTTTTTTTTTATACATATATTTATACATATTATAACATAATGGAAGATATTGCGATATAATTTATAATAATGTACACATATATAAAAACACCGTAATTTATATTAATTATTTACAATTTACAAATATAGGTATTATTATACCTATGTATTTAAATAATATATATTATGCTGAAGTTCTTTTTCGTCTTCCAAATTACATAATTCAAACAATTTGAACGCATGGAAATATTTTATAATATGTATTGCATGTGTTCATAAATTATACCGCCTAGCCCCGGAATAATTGGTTATTGTTTTGTTTGAACAACATAGCCACACAGGTGTGTATGGAACTACTATATTATTCTCATGGAAATGTTTTTTTCGTTTCAAATTTTAATAAATTGCGTTATCTACGTCTTACAACACTTCCTTTACTTAGCATGGTTTTAGTTAAATAATTTAATTGTGTGATAAGAACTTTAATCGACCTTCGGTCAAAAAATGTAATGAATGAACATATATATCGTACATGTGTAATAAACTAATATATAGTATAAATCTTGTAATAATTATATGCACCAGCCTTGTCCGAACAAAAGAACATATACTTAAAAATAAATCTAACGAAATTATAACGTTTAAAACCTATACATTATTATGTTTTTATCATGTATACCTTATTGACCTAATTTTGTATTCGAATTTAATATTATACATATTATGTATGTTTTTTTTCTTGACTAATGAATAATTAATCATTATTCATTTGTTTAAAAAAATTATAATATGTAAGATGTGTGACCTCTCTCGTAGGCAGGTACTACTCGTGAAGTGGTAATTTTTAAACACGTTAAAACTTTGACTATATACATAATATATAATGTATACACGTCGTTAGTTTTATACGAATATTTTTTTTGAATGAATGAATATATTTTCAAAATGTATTTGTTCAGGTATACGAACAGTTAGAGCAGTCGACGGCCGCGTTATCGGGGTCGACTCTTTCACTCAAATAAAATATATACTCGTACAACATAAAACAAGCTTTCGTTCAATTCTCTTTCTTTATTCAAATATAATTCCCGATTCTATTCCAGTAACCCATCATAGACGATTCTGACAGAACTTTGTTCCGAAATGTCTCCTCGTAGGTACTTTATTATTTCACTTGTATAGTTTAACACCCCCGTTAGGTACATCCATTTGTACATAATATTGCATTATATTATTGTACACACAATATGTATTTCAATATTTGTCTAACACGTATATACGTATACAAACTCGCGCAGTCGTTTGTTTTACCTACGCTGTAAACAATGGGCTGCCAAAGTATTGAACAGTTTATGACCAAATACGTACTGCACACGAAGTCTCTCTCTATTTATATATTATATATGTAAGTGTTCAATCATTTCATAGTTTCAAGAGTAAAAGTGAAGTTGATGACACGATTCCATCACATGCACACACACTCACGAATCCCATCTATACGTCATCATTATACCTAACACATCGCACACATACACGCATAGTTCCAGGCTATTATAAGATTTATGTATGAATTTTCACTTTTGTTCGTCGACGGTAGGTAGGTATAGGTATATAATATCATATATATATATCGGTATTTTTCTTTCTTTCTGTAT
Organism: Sitobion miscanthi; assembly: GCA_008086715.1. Lineage (NCBI taxonomy): Eukaryota > Metazoa > Arthropoda > Insecta > Hemiptera > Aphididae > Sitobion > Sitobion miscanthi. Next base: position 6,561,610 of record CM017799.1, read on the forward strand.
CCTTAAGCACGTTCGAATATTGTCGAGCGTTTGTATTATACGTTTTCTATATGTGTATGATGTATCCGACCTATGGCTGTGCGTATGATGAATATAAGACATGATGTATAATATCGTTTCGCCGAAACAGACACGACGTGATTCGAATACTATCGGAAAACCTATTTTTTACTTTAGTGATCATTATCATTATTACTGCCCACTATTATTTTTTGATACAATCATATTGCGCTCCTCACAAAGCGTATATAAGTAGGTATCCCCGCAGTATATATGCATGTAATATAATATAATATATTATACAGAGAAAGAAATACGGAGTGGACGAGAGAGAGAAAGAATCATCATGTTCCAAATAAACCGTGATGTTATTTGTATGGTTTAAGTTCGGGCCGGTGCAGTGCAAGTCCGAGTCATTAGGTAAGTAGATCAGTGGGCTAGTGGGCCAAACTAGACGCGGTCCATTAGAATATAACACTGCTGAGGTACCACTCGTCCGGAATACAATATTATTATATTATAATGTGCGTGTGTGTATGTATACAGACATACAGTAGAATGTTATACGATGACGAGTTAGAAAGAAAGAAACGTTCACGAATTATTTTGGCTGGGTCGAGAAAAAAAGTCAAACACGCCGGAAATGAATTTCAAAGAATAACGAAAAAAAAAACCGAACAATGTTATTATACAGATCAGCGACATAATATATATAATATTACAATATTTATGCATATTATGATGAGTTCTGCCACTCACGTGTTTATGCAATATTATTATGTTCATAATTCATAACACAGTATGCGTGCACAGGCCGGTGTAATATTAGGTATACAAAATAATAGTATACGCCTATATTATAATATACTATATAGTATGTTCGACCTGACTTCAAAAATAGGGTGTAAACTGTAAACCGTTTTGAGCAGTAAAATCTTCGCGATATATCTAATAATATCTCAACTTGTGAATTATTTCGTACAATCTTACCTATATATAGTATACCTAACCTATACGCAATGTACACCAAACTTGATCATCGTATCGTGTACACACATAATAATATTATATTATATCGTGTCATAAATATTAATATATTGGTAATTAATATTGCATTTTATACACATGCAGGAACCAACTGTATATTATATACATTTATATTTTATACAAATTATACCAACCGTGTCCTGTGCGAGTACCACAACATTGTACTTGTGAGTGGGTACCTGCAATAATATGTACCTACGTTATATGGTGTTATGTTAGGTATATATTTGACAGTTGACACATTAATATAAAAAAATATATGCCTCAAAGAAGTACGAGCGGTGTGTGCGTCCACTGTATATATCACGAGTAAACCAGTTCCGACGGATCTGATCGGATCGGTGAGAGAGCTGAGAGACAGAGACAGAGTGTGAGAGAGAGGAGTCAAGGTTAGGCCACGCTGACGTACTTTGAGAGACTGGCGGGGAAAGGGTCCGGACGGTGAAGGGAGGTCGTGGTCACTGCTGGGAAAAAGAGAGCGAGAGAGATGGAGCAAGTGAGAGAGAGTGAGCGGGAGAGAGAGACAAACGGAGAGACAGAGAGACGGAGAAAAACAAAATGAAACTCACGCACATACGATTTATTGGGCTGCGGCAGACGTTCGCGGAAAATGTTTCCCTTCGAAAATAACGCTCGCGGAATATTATATATAATTTCTTGCAGGGCATTGTGTTGCACGCAATTATAAACGCTACGTATATTATAAACGCGTGTTATACATATGTGTTTAGATTCCGATAGTGAACCGAAAAAACTATAATAATGTAGAACTAGTTTTTGCAATAACGATATTGTGTTATGTGTGTATTTTATTTTCCACCAATTGCAGAGATCATACCTATTACTGAATAGTAATATTAGCATACCTAATACAATAATATAATATACTCTTATTTTCAGTGGTCTACTATAACTTTTAACTTGTAAATCGCGAGTATTTTTGATGTAGTCGGCACATGCATATATATATATTATACATAGATGGTGAAAAAGCAAGTAAAAAGATATTAGAATTGATCGGAATTTTTCGAGAAATTCGGATATTACCATGCCGGATCTCTGCAGCTGCAACCGGTAGGTACCTGCCGCAGGTGAACGGCATTTTCTGGGGATTACAGTGTGATGCGAACAATATTATGTATAAATACATCAATGTATCAATTTATTACAGTCGATTCACAAGAACTCGAATCTCTAGAGGAATAAAAATGAATTCCAATTACCGAAGGGGCGGTATATCAATGCGTATAAATGTTTATGGATATTGTTTGCCCCGCTTCCTATTTATTTACCCGGATCGGCTCAAACACAACGCATTATAATAATATGTAGTGTTAAAAATCAACAGCATCGGGTTGGTGAATATTCAATAGGTATTAACGTATTATAATATATATACATATTATGATACGTACGATTTGGCTGTTTTCGGTGTGACGCGGACGGCGGACTTGAACGGGTGTCGGACTGCAAACGGTCCGGAAGTGGGCCAATCGCGCTTGGCAAACGGGTTTCGAAGAAGAAAAAAAATTCACGCACGCATGTGTGTGTATATTAATGAAAAGTGTATACTTTATATTATATATCTATATGATATAGATTATATAGCTATCGGTAGGTACATTCGTTTTCTGTTTGCGGTAGGCAATAGCGGTTTTGAAACCAATGCCGAATAAAACCACATGATATTATAAATAATATTAAATATATTATTATTTATTACGCATGTATGTACTGCAATTTTTACCATACCGCGGGAATATAATATAATAGGAATAATACTATTATAGTGTTTTTATAGTAATGTACCATTATGGTATAATGGTACTCACTTATTGAGCGGAAGAACCGGATAATCCGTTTAACGTAAGACACCCATTATTATAGAAAATATTTCTTTTATGTGATTTACTCTTTATTGAAGTCGTTACAAAGCGCAACATTTTTGGGAACAAATTATGTTTTTGACTATTTTTTTATCGTTATCAGTTTTTGAGTTTTGAGTTTTTCCTCTTTTTGATGCCAACATACATTTTTAATTTCATATTTTGAAGCAGAACATAATTCGGAATATTTCTACCTATAAAAATTAAATTTCGAACAAGTATAGTATATTATTTATAAGTACGCCTATATAAAGTTATAACTATCATAACTCATATAAGCTACCTGTCCAAAATTCAATTTTTGTACATCGGAATGCTCCAAAAAATTATTCTTAAAACAATAATTACGGGATGATGAAATATTTTTAATGACGAATCCTCGACCCACATACACGTGTTCCTCAACCAACCGTAACCCCCTCCACCATAAAATACTAATATTAGCCATAGTTGCCGACGTTTAAAAAAATTACAGGATGTAACAGAAACACCTGACGTATATTATAATAACTTATCTATTCTTATCATTTTTTTAAATTTAGATATTAAATGATTATTATTAGTTTGTATTAAAAATAAAATAATAATAACATTAATAAGAACAACAATTATAATAGTTAGTTGATTACAATATTGTCAGATATTTCTGTTGCATTCTGTAAAAATATAACATAATCAATAGATAATTAAAATTTAAAGAGATTAACTCTTTATATAGTTTATAGACTCTTTAAGAGTAGAACTTAGCCAATGTAGTTATAAATATATTATCGTGAACATTGACATAATTTGGTCATGTTTGTGGAGGGGGGGATTAAAATTTTAACCCACCACAAAACTAAAAAAAAAATTTTGGTTTTTATCATAAACAACTCTCAGCACACACATTGTGATCTGTGTAATGTAAGTAGGTACTTAGTACATGTATAAATGCATCAAAAATAATTACATAATAATAGAGTCAGTAGATTATAGTGGAATTATTATCTGCGTAGAGTCCAGTGGCGTATTTAGGTTTTTGTCTTGGAGGGGGGGGGTATGATTTTATCCAGTAGCCCCACCCTTAAAGTTAGATGCCTTAAGTTAGGAAAACTTTCGCATATTATATACAGCCTATGAGAGGATTGATCCCCCCCATAAATATTCAAAATAACTTCAAAAGGTTATAGTTTTGAAACACCGAAAATCTGACCGACAAATTCTGATTGCATCATTGTTCGTAACTCGCCATAGGTTTCCGAAAACAAATTTCCGAAATTGCATAGGAACTGCACTGTTATGCCGTATTTTAATATATTTGCACAATAGAGATTATTATTATTCGTTTTATGATGTGGAGTCGTGGAGACCTACTATTTATTAAAAAAAGATTTCCCCAAATTGTAAAAATGGAAAACATTATTTCTTGGTCGAATTTTTTAGAAAATATTTATAAATTATAATAACTAATAACACAAAAAAATGCATACGGGTGAAGCCGAGTTATTCAGCTACTACGAGTATATCATATGACGTATATAATATTATAAAGCCATTAGATGTAAAATTATTGAAAAAAACTCAAACAACGGTTAGGTATACGGTTATAGGTATACCTATGGCCTGTATAGGTATTGTGCACAGTGTATATATTTTGTGTACGATGTATATACCGTAACGTATATTTAGTACTCACTACTCTCACAATAAACTTCACACTATTGTCTACACGAAATGTGTGTACCATACGGTTTTACTAGAAATTACATAATCAAATTAGATGTAGGTAATCGTGCGGTTTTCGTGTGAAGATTGTACTCTTGTCCGTGCTCTACAAGTGACGACTGCGATGACAAATGCATTTCTCTTGCTACATTCTGATCGTGTGCTGATATATATATATGTCAAACATATTTTGTTTTTTATATACTTTGAACGATTCGATTTGAATAAATTTACGTGTATATTACATACAGAGTATATGCGCGGGTATAATTTTAAATAATACTTGTATCTAAAATTTGTATTTATAAATCAGACTTATGAATTACGATATTTACAAAGAAATATCTGCATGTATAAGCATACTTATCGATGTAGGCTGACAGACCGTCTTCACTCAGAATCATTTTTCGTATACCTATATGTGCGATGATTTATTTAATATTTTATATAATTTATTATTATTTACATTAGATTTAAAACAAACACATACATTACAGACTTACTCCTCAAATACTCAAACCTAATAAGTAATAACCTATTCATATTTATTCGCTCAAACGTTAGTTTTTGTTTATATAAACACTCGCACAATCTGTATATAATTTCACCCAAACGGCGATCTACTCAATAGCCAATCGGTATACGTTCCATTCCAAGAATCCTGTATTTCGTTTTTTAGATCATTATTTGGATATTTTAATACATCATTTCACCTACATTCTATTTTCTTTTCATTATTATTCGTCAACCTTAGTTTCTAGTTCTTACATTCCTACGGTAAAATAAATTTAGATTTTTTTTTATTATTAGTATAATATTCTTAATACGATAATCCGATCATTTTTTAAGAGCTTCTTACTACGACTATTTCTCATTTGTGTTTTGGCTTGTTCGTCAGAAATATTATTATATCAATCTTGTATAGAAAATAGAAAATTAAAATGGAAACAAATAATACTAGCTACTAGTATATTATTATACTTAGTAATAAAAACAGGTTAATCAGTTATTTTTCACCTTAATCACAAAATGAACAAATTATAAATAAAACATCAACTTTTCAATAATATAAATGTATGTGAACGAGATGTCAAAAAAAAATTATATAAAAAAACAGAAAATCACAGTTTGTTCATTTATTTTACAATATAAATATATTAAAATGCAAGTGTAAATTATTAAACATAAATAGTGTATACATTTAATTATTAGTTAACAGTTAAATGTTAAACAATATTTATTATTTTCTGTTCGTAATATAGAACTATAGAAGTGTAGTACGCGTTTCTACATTAAAGTAGCCAGTAGGGCATTACCAAAATTATACCTATACTTATACATTCTAACAAAATATAATTCATAAACTATTGTGCATGCACCTACTGGCTACAGTTTTCAACTTAAAATAAAATTCAGCATAAATGTATTTCAGAATACTTTGCCTAACGCCTAACGGGTTATCGGGTTACCTGTCTCGAATGGACTGGGTATAATATGCTATATTCCAGCCTCCAGGAGGTATACAAGGAGAGATGTGTGGGTCAGATAGTTTTTTTTTAAATATGAGAACACATCTTTTTAGAAAAAGCTTAAAAATATAATATTGATGTTTATATTTATATACTTTTCCCATATTATAATATACTTATTTATGTATACGATTACATAATATAGTGATAATATACGACGACCTGTAAGAGAAGACGTTACACGCATCATTTTCTGCGGTTAAATCTTGTCCACATATACAAAAAAGCATTAAAAAGTGGTTTTAACTAAAAAAAAAAAATACTTCTTCTAGCTGTATTTATTTAGAATATTGAAAAACCCATTTTAAACGCCCTTTCAATACATTAAAATTACATTATACGTACCATTTCGATGCCTTTTGATTTATTTTGCGTAAACATGTTTATGTCGATGTATTTAATTTTTGATTGCTTATTGCCCTTTGCCACACGACGATGGTAAAACGTGATAGCGCAGGCAATCGTGATAGCTATATAATATCATAATAGTATAACTAAGTATATTACTAAATATATCAATGGGCTTTGAAATTGGCTGATTATTGAGCCTAAAATTATTTTTTTGTTACAAATGCGCACCGAAAATTTGGTTTACGATAGCGGTTGATGCGTCCTTTTTCCGTCCAGCAGTTGGTAAAGTGGAAATCCCCAAAAGTGCCGTGCGGTAAAACGGAAATCCCCAATATAAATATCAAAATATCAATAACATTTTATTTGTTGGGTAAAAAAGCGTGAAAATTTAATGCAAGGCTCCTGATATATTGTTACAATAACAGTTGAAAAGTATTAAAAATACATAGGTTTAATTTTTTTCATAAGCATTTAAAGTTCGAATTTTGACAAAATTTAACAAATTTTAAATTTAATAATTATTTTGTAGTTAAAAATATATAAAATTTTCAAATTTTATAGCTAAGGATTGAAAATTTAAAACAAGGGTCCACGTAAATAGGTTATAATAATATATAGATTACTTTACTCACAATGATATCATCAAATATCCTCAGAAATGTCATAGGCTGCTGACCGACCGTTTTCGCTCAGAATCGTTTTTTCTATACAATGATATTATATATAATTGATTTAACAAATTTAACACCATCCATTACAGCGACCCACTTGTAACCTACTGTACAGCAGAGCGACATCCACTCACGCACATATTTTTATTCTCATTTTGTTTTAATATAAAAATTATTATTTATACTGAAATCTATACCACGGTCCTTTCAAAACATAAGCTTTTGGTTACATCTTATATTATGTCCTCCATGCGCGACGCGTAAAATAAATAAAACCAAAATATCGGTTCTTCCATGAAATATTGTTATTGTAGAATTATAGTCTGGTTGTTGCATAGATTCCTGCGTTACTTTTGCCGTGATCGATGAACGCTGAGGCGTGACAAAATTTAGTACGTGTGGCTCGTGCCGGGAGGCAATTTCAGTCTTGGACGAAATGCGGCCCTGAGGCATATAATTTATAGTCAGCGCTACACTGTCACAACCTTTCCAGTATTAATATAGTTATAATTTACCGATAAGGCAGTATTGCGTATGACATTCTGATTTGTGAGTAGGTACCTACGAATAATAATATTGTTTTACATACTCGCGGTTGACGAAATTAATCATTAAAATTTGTATTTTTGGTGATCGAACGAAAGCAATTTTGTTTCTCCGTAAATATAACGCCCGGCGTTATACGACCGTACACAATATAACATTATGTGACTCGCATCATCGACCCGAACGTCGTATTTTAAACTTCTTAAAAAATATGACACGTTTCAAGTGGAAAAAAAGAAATAAAATACGTTCCGAGTAAGTTAGACGAAACATATTATTTTATTTTGTATACACGACGCAAATATTGGGCACTCGTACGTAATATATGCCAACAGGTAATAGGTATACACCTATAGGCAATATTATGTATTATTACGACTTATGTTTAACGTAGAAGTTGTTGGCATACCACGTTTAACGACCACAATACCGTTTGTCACTTACCTATATGTTCGGCCTATAGGTATATAAATATACCACAATATACCCGACAATATCCATGTCCTTAGTCCTTACACTATGTTATGGAGTTAACTGCAAGTTAACTGCGTCCTGCACACACACACACACACACACACAGGTATATAACACAATCTATCAATATTATATACAGACGGCGACTGCACTTGTTGGGCGTTTTTTCGCCAGAGGGTATTTTGCTGGTCCGAGTATTTCGGGTACAATAACCGACCTCCCCCTCCCCCCCGCACGCCCACACCTGCGCCGCAACCGTCGTCGTCATGCACGCGCACCTCACTACACCTCGCACAAGTCTAGACGGTTTTTTTTACCACCGTCTCCATATTTTATCATATGATAAATTTTCTGAAATGACCCTCGGCGAGACGACCACGAGGTGCGTATGGTATGCACACGCGTGACCGGTATAACCTATACCAGCTGTACGTACAATATACCTATATATTATCTGCGCGTATAGTCATACAAAAAAATATTAAAATATAACGTTTCATGAAATACGGGACGAAAATAGCGGACCGGCCAGGAACACCCAACAACGGTTTTTCGAACTTGCACTGTTGTAGTACGAACACGATAAATAATATACAAATTCGCGCAATGATATATTATATAGGTAGGTACCCAAAAATAATAATATTGCAGTACGGCAGTACCTGTGCGTACAAAAATAATGCGTATGATATTATATTATTGTCATATTTTGTCGTGATTTACTCGCGTAATTTAATTTTCCCTTGTCGTGAAGTTTTTCTCGTGTGTGTCATTGTATAATAAATAATGTAATAGGTGGGTACGTGTCCAAACCGAAATGCTCATTATACCATTCACGTAAGTGTTAAACACATAATAATTCGGAGAAATTATTGTGAGCGGTTCACAACGATCGTCGGGATACGAACGGTTCTAAATATAGATTAGTGTCCACGTGAACTGAATTATCTGTATAATATGTACAGCACGCGGCACGCGTCTGACCTTTGTCGGAATTCGGATATCCAGGCCGTTGTTAATATATTGAAGCTCGATTATTAAGTGTTTACGGTGTTTTTTTTTTTTTTCGAAGGTTGTGGCTTATTGGGTTTTCACATTCCTCGGGACTCCGTACGAAAACTAGTCCCGACAACTCTTACTTTTGGAATCGTGTATACTTTAATTGACCGGACCTAGCCACATGTTTTGTTCTCGTGTACGGTTTGAAGAGGTCAGCGCCCTCGACAGATACGATAATAATATATAAATGTGTACAATTTTCTAAAAAAGATAACATTATGTATACAGTTTCACTAGAAACTATTTCATATGCATTAGTGGACGACTGCAGCACTGGTACATTATTATACCTGTGCGCCGACAAAAATATATTAATTTCTTATTATACACATACATAATAGTATTATACATTTATACACACGGAGGCATTATTGGTACATAGGTATATAGGTACACATTTTTCATACAGAATATAATGTTTTCTGCCTTCTGGACCTGTAAAACCTTACGAAATTGTCAGCATGACATAGTGATCTGTAATTCAGTTTTTTTTTTTTTTAACACAAATCTTTACGCCGGTGGACTACAGCTAACGTTGTACTTACGAAAAAAGAAAATAGTCACGTATTAACCATTAATAAAAAAAACAAGAATAATAATTATTATCAGACATTTATACCATAATATTGCAATACAATTATTGAATTAGTTTGTATGCCATTAAATTACCATCCTCGGACGCATATTTAAATTTATTATAACAGTTATTTTTAGATATAATATTTCATTAAAAAATAACGGGGATAAGAATAACGTAGGTAGACTTGAAAAAATTTATTTGGGTTCGTCTGTGTTCTCGAAGTCTCGAAACTTCAGTTCTATCTCCTCTATGTAACGGTGTGACATATTTAATTTATGAAATCGTCGATCAAAAAGCAAGTAAGATCGTTAATATATTTTATGCTACAAAATATGTACATATATATTTTAAATCGAACAAGTGAAAAACCGCACGCTAGAGAAAATATACAGGTGAAATGAAAAAAAATACTCGAAAATTAATTGTTTTTATTATTTTACATCATTAATTTCACACTTCCTGCAAACTGTCGAACCGAGGCCTAAAATAATATATGACTGATGTTTACGAACCGATAAACTCGCTTTTTTAGACAAGAATATACTCATACAATCTCATACCTCAGTACCTGCAGTAAGTCGTACGTGCGCGTAGTATATTATATTTTGTATTGATTGGTTCGTTGAAAAAAAATAATAACAAAAAAAAAAAAAACGAGGACGGAAACTACGTTTAAAAATACGCCAACCCCAAACTACAACAATGACATAACGTTGCCTATATTATTATTCCCATGCAATGGGTTTATCGTCTTTATTATGAGTATATATTATACTAAAACACTACGTATAGGTATATATTATTTATTATTGTATAAATTGTCGGCCACCTCGGCGTATAGTGTCAAACGGAATGTGCTTAAAAAACCACCGCAACTATATTGTAAAATATCATTGTTGACTATTGTTCTATGCTATTGCCATACGGTTACAAATCTTGGGTTAACGGTGGTCGTGGTGAGTATCTGGCCTACCGTGGAACATATTATGGACGTAACAATTTTTGTCTGGGCTTAACTAGGGGGGGGGGTGGAGATGCACTAAAATAGTGACAAACATAGCCGACTAATATACTCATGTCCTACCAAACAATCCTTATCCCGGGCTCCTTTAAAAAATGTTCAATTTAGATATGAAGTTGAGTAATAATTGTTTATTTTCATATGAGTATTTATACGTTTTTGGTATATTTCCCCCTAAATCACAAATACAGATATATAAATACAAAATTGCTTAGATATCTTTGGATTTTGATTCACCGCATGTTTGAAAACTTTGTTGGTACCATGATGGCAATCTGAAATAATTTTTTCAAGACGTTACTACGTTAGGAAAGAAATAATTTTGTTTGGTATTCCCCAAGCATAATGCCATCGATACTATCATTGATTATAAAATACTAGTAACACCGAATTCTGTATTCTAGTAACTCGTAACTGTGATAATTATTATTACTTTGATAAACCAATTTACAATTCATTAATCTTAAATAATTATTAGAAAACATGAATACTAAAATAACGAATTTGAGAAATCAAAAAACACGATACTTATTAAAATTTAATATCTTTGTAAAAATAAAGAATTATGGCTTGGATTCTGGGAGTTGCTTATTTCGTTATTACTTTAAAATGATTTTCATTATACACACCTATGATACAAATAATTAATAATTATATTTTACTTAATTTATGAAAATCGGGGTATGTATTTATATTACCTTCCCGATAACCGGCTCGAACGAACCATCACTAAACATTTAATATTATGTTGTCTTATAATTATTTTCTCCCTCTCGTCAAAGCGCAACATTGACAATTTGCGTTCATCAGAACCAATCTTGTAAAGTTGTGACTTGTGTTGTTAACTGACTATAGTATTAATTGACCTATTATCAAACTTGAAGTTAAGAACATGGAACACTATAATATGACTGTATGAGTATATGACGTATTCTTACGTTGGCTTTTTAAAGATATTTGAGTTTTAAAGCAAAATATGTGCATGTAACATTAAACATTTTATATAGGTACTCAAAAATTTATTAGAATATCGTAAAATATTCAACTCGAGGCCACAGGTAATGTTCTTATAACTTTAAGTTTGATAATAGGTCAACTCATTCTAATAGGCACTAATAAGGTAAAAACTAACAACACAATAGGTCGGTTCTGCTGAACGCAAATTTGCCATGATAATATAATATGTTGCGCGTGGGTCAGAGGGAGAAAACAAATTAAAATGCGCCGACATCCTCTTACAAACGCGATTTCTTGGTCCATTAAATGTTAGTGGACCATTAAATTAATCAATTTTTTATGCAATCCGGCAATTGTACAGCACCGAGGAGCGTATATTATTGTTGTGGTGGATAATAGCTGAAGCGGAGGGCATACCAACGCACAGTATATACCTATATGTGCGTATCATACCTTCCGTATAGATACGTCTATACATCATATTATTCTTATAGGTTTTTTATTTTTTCCTGTGCTACTGTGCGCGGACGTGTGGTGAATATTATAGTTAACCACCGCAGTAGCTCGTGTAAATATAATAAATCGATTACGCACATCGTAGTGAAAAAATAGTAAAGAAAAACCGACCGCGCATTGCAAACAGTGCGAAAAACCATTAATCGTAATCATATAATGTCAATACTATTACCAAAACACTCGGCTGTGCAGTAATAAGTAAATATACTGCCATGATGATTTTTTTTTTGAAACCCGCAATTCAGGTGCTCGCTGCAGTTATGGGGCAGCGAACAACGACAGTAAGCACACAAGCTGTAATCTTAACAAAGTCGATTCTCCTACTTAAATGCTGTGTGTTATAATATATTATTATCTATATACCGCTGACAAATGTCGCAGGGTCGACGTCACGTCTTGTCGTCGTATTTACAATGATAATAATATTATTATTGTTGTTATTATTATGACTGTCGGCGCAGAGTGTGCACGCCGCACGGGAAGGATGACGATTTTTTTGGCAGAAGAAGTTTGTGGGTCAAGGCCGCGTGGCTATGTACTATGCGCACCATCATATCATTATACTATACCTACACCTCGGTTTATATTAGAAAAATATATATACCACTGGTCGTGAGGTTGGTTGCCGCTGCGGCAAAACCTGTCGGACGGAATTTGGAGGAGAAAAAAATGTCGAACGAATGTGCGTTTCAAAATGAAATCGCGTTAAATCACGGTAATTCGGTCAGTTTTTATATTATACGAAAACGTATTTCGATGTCGAATCAGCGTGTACAAATATAATACCTACAATAATTATTTATATTATATTATTATGATTTACGCACAACACAAATTGCGCAGATCTAGAATAACACGGGCTTATGATTATCTATCTATTTAAGACGTACCTACACGCGATCTACATACTACCAGGCACCAGCTATGTTCTATATAGCGCATATGTTATAGGTGTATAAGTTGCAGGTAGTGTTATGAGAAAAAACTAATTTATTAGGACGATGGAGTATGATAAATTTTGTACGTCCTATTAGGCTTATTATATTATTGCGGAGAAAAACTTCGCAAACCAATATAAAAACAATATTATCATTTTATCATTGTGGTCATTATACTCATTACCTATTTAAATATTTGAACACTGCGATGTTCACAACCTGATATTGCATTATTGCATGGTGTTAAACATACATACAGATATATTATTACAGCGCATAAGTGTAAGGAGTACGCCTATCTAAATGATAATAAAAAACACTTAGGAATATTTGTTTATTTTTTAAATACCACTCAAATTGTAATACCCATGATTTGTTTTCCGTAGATTTATAGTGTTTGAGGATCTAATAATGTTCAAAATACTTTCCAGTCAGCGTCAACACTTTTACAATTGTTTATTTGTTTCCTAGCACATGTCATATTCACGTAGAGTAGGTACTAGGTAGGTAAGTTGAGCATAAATAAATCACGTATATAAACTTTTTTGTGGGATAAATTCAAAATCATACAAGTAAACATAAAAATACCATTGTATCTTATAGTTCAAGTTTATAAGTCTTATAGAGAACTTATTTAAATGATTCGTAACCTCATAATTTTACATCTTGAATTATTTTCAAGTAGTGTGGTCAACGAATAAGTACCTACAGGCTACAATCGGTACTGTATAACGAATGCAAACTATTTTTCGATAGGTACTTCTGTACTTGAATGGAACAGTTGCAAAAAGAGCCACTCAACAATACGATTAAGTCTAATGGTATACTATTACTATATTATATCCGGATATCCCGTTGTTAATAATTATCAATAAAATATCTTCCGTTTGTTAAGCAGTGGTCCTAATTGAGACTCGATGCACACAGAAGTGGCTACGCGTAAAAAGAAAAATAATATCTACACCCACCGAAATGCCGAGCACAATATAGTGAAAAGAGTGGGCACCTTGTAAATATAAAAATTCGCTAAAATATTTCGCTGCCATTCTGCTGTTTGTTATCAAAACGGCACGTGCGCGCACCGACATTTCACAACGCCGTCAACGCCTATGAAGTATAATATTATTGTACCTATATAATAATATATGAGGTATACGCACATTTGTCGGTTCTTTTTAGTTTCGTTTCTATCGCTCGACGAACGCCTCACTCGGAATAATATATCCTATAACATAATATTATGTATCTAATAATAATAATAATAAATAATTACAAGCAAAACGCGGCACACGGACGATCGTAATCGTCGTGTGGTGCCCACACAATCCCGCACATAATAATAATACGTACCTACATGTGCACACGCCGCACACACGCGTAAAAGATCAGACCATTCAGACGTACACGTTACACGAGTATGCACCGTACATGCGTATACCTAGGTTATCGCGGTATATACCAGCTATACATTATTTACAGCCGAGGGTGCACGCGTATATCCGGGTGCGTTTAATGTGCACAACACGGTCACGAGGTCAGCCCGGCAACAGTCGCTGCGGCAGCAACATCGTCGTGGTCAGTTTTCCCGTTCCGGTGTAATAGGTACGAATAATATCTATTACCCATTTTTTTTCCTCTCCTCTTCGGCCGACTCGATAGGTTTTTCATCATAATATCATATATAATATTACAAACGATAGCGGACAAATATTTAAATTGCATACACTTATTACTTATTAGCCTCGTGCCCTTGTTCGATGCACAAAGTACGCGTGTTACCTGCGTGTCGGGTCGGGTCCATACAGGCTACAACTTTCAAGACGAAGGACGAACCGTTGTATTTGTTACGAAATTACGATGAACCGGATGGTTAATTGTTTATCAGTGTATAAAACTATAAAACAAACTGACATAATATCGACTAACTGTACAGTATCAACTTTTTTGAAACGTTTTTAACACGAGTGAAAACCGATAATTTTAGATTCCTAGCGGAGCGATGAATGTATTGATTTTACAATGATGTGTGTTTGTACTTGAAGCTAATAATAATAAAAAAGAAACAAAACTTTTTTCCAAATAAAATAGGGAATAATAACGTCATTTTTTAGTTCATTTTAAACATAATATTTATGTCGATTTATGTATTTTTTCAAGATTTTTAAGTTATAAAGTTCCGAGCCCTGTTTATAAGTTATAAATGTGGGTATGAATGGTTTTATGATTATCCACCGTAGTGTATTTACATAGGAATTCAGAGTGATCAAATGACTTATCGGTTATCACCGAGGCAATTCGAAAACAAAATCAATTAAATTTTTTTTTCCGGCGTCGCCGCATACGTTGCAGTTATTAACAACCAGAACGATCTTTTCAGAATCGCCCGTATCGCGTTTGTGATTAAGCACAATTTATTCTAGCAGTACGTTTATGCGGGTGCGCGGAAAAAAAATGTGGTTCGAAATGCGCAGGTTGAAGAAAAAAAATGATATATTAATGATACCACTATAATAATATATATACGAACACATAGGTTATAGGTATTAGCCATATCGACCTAGTTACATAGTTAGAAATCGATTCACACCATAAACATAAACGTATAGAAATAAAATATTGATTTGATATATTATGTACTATAGGTAGCCGAGGATAGGTATGAAGAGTATCCTTGTCGTTGGTCGCGGTTAAATACTTTCCCATTCCCAAACGTTAAATAAATAATAAAACACTAAGATAAGTATTAATTACAATATATTTGCAAACGATTATGAAGAATATAACCTAACACGTACAGGTGCGAATACAATAGGGGGGGGGCTAGGGGGCCTTACTTAAAATATTTCAAAGATTACCTTAGTGTTCAGTTTATTAACTATATAGTAAAGTGGTTTGAGGAGCAATACTATACTTGAAACATATAATATCGCTTATTGACATTTAGGAATGATTGATAATCGAACATTTTTTCATATAGATTGCCCCCCCCCTTTTTTCATTTCTAGATCAGCGCCTGAACACATTTGAGACATTTAAGTGATTAATTTATCATTCAGTTCACATAAAGCACAATATATGTTCATATTGAAGTGAGCAAGTCGTAATTTACATTTATAAACAAATATGAATATAATAATAATATAATGTTATAGGTAATATATGTTTAAAGATTACGCATAGTTATATTTTATTGTCATTTGACATTGTATTATATTATTTGTTATTTACTATTTTAAATAATATGTAAAATACATCGTATGGACTATGGAGTTGGAGTGCGTAATATATTATGGTCAATGGACGAGTGGGTTCACGTTGATAATTTATTTGCACCTCACATGTCTACACAATTTGCTACGTTTTAAGTTCAATTCAATTTTCCAATACTCAGCATGAAAACGACATTTAACTTTTCAGATTGGTATTAAATATTAATTTGCTAATATTAATAAATAGCAGCCATTTGCAGGTGTTCGGCGTGATTAAAAAAAAATTAATAGAAACTTTCTTAATAGTATACCGCCTGTATATTAATATAATATTTAATTGAATAAAAAATTCACTATGCGGTTAAAAATAATTACAATTCCTTAGTAAGCATAACTTGAAAAGTTAATCAACGTTTAAAATGTCGAAAATAATGCAATCGCAGAAAATGAACGGAAACCTATTATTTATTAGATATTATCTTGACCACCTGGCATCTTGTAATTATTTTTTAAATGTTTCCGAAAATATTAATATTTAATTATATATAATAGAAATACGGGGTGTACACGAAAACAGGGTACACAGAAAAAGTGAAGTTGTCGGACACGAGCGAAGTACAACAGTTAAAATTGTAAGTCATAAGAATTTCTGATCCAATATAGTTTAGTTAGTCTCGTGTCTCGAAAACAGAATTAAAAAATATGTGTAGGGTACTCGGTATTGAGTACTGAGTACTGAGTAATATAAGTAGGTAACCGAGTATACCTATCATGGTTGAAATATATATGTTTTTGCGGACACGTGGTATAGTAGCAACTAGGTAATGAGGAGCAAATGGATTAGACGGGAAAGACACAGTGGCGGATCCAGGGCTTAATTTTGGGGGTGCAAAAGTACAAAAAGTTCCAAAATTGGCTAAACACAGTGTAAACAGTGTATTTTCAACTTCCAGTATAATATCTTGTTCGATGGAAAAATTAATCAAGTTGGCAATGGCGGATTCAGAGAAGGGAAACAAAGGGAGCATTTCCCTCCCACCAATCGCTGTAGTTTCCTTTTGTTTTGTACTATGTTTAGCCAATTTTTGTACTTTTGCCCCCCCTCCCCCCCAAAAAAAAATTAAGTCCTCCTGGAATCCGCCACTGCTAGTTGGTGCATTGTGGAGGTCAAACTCCCATATTCCCATTAGTGTTTAAATGTGCCGAGTAAAACAAAAAAATAAATTAAGGAAAACCGGGAATTTTTACGCTAAATCGGTATTTGACAAAATCGATTTTGGTTTTTGATTTACCTCTAAATACCTGAAATTTTCACCGGTTGTTTATATTAGCATTTTCTATACAAGATAAAATTTTCAAAACATTATTGGATTTGTTTTGAACTATTTATGGAAATGTTCAGTTTCCAATTTTTTAATTTTTTTTCCATGAATGTCAATTTATCACAGGAAGAAGTTCTAAAAAAAACAGTAGAAATCTGAAAATAAAGCAATAAAAATAAGCCAACGGCACGCAGTGTTCCCAAGCGGTCACCCATCCAAGTACTAACTACGCCCGACGTTGCTTAACTTCAGTGATCGGACGAGAACTGGTGTATTCAACGTGGTATGGTCGTTGGCGATGTCTCTAGGAGAAAATAATATTATTTAAATTAAGTAAAATAATGTTTGTATGCATTACAGATTGCAGTATACTGTATAGAAATGCAACTAAATAAATTATAATAATTATAACTTATTGTCTATTGAGTATTGACCCATATAAATCAAAATGTACTGCATAGATGCAACTAAGGATAAAATTCTGGGGGAGGGGCTACAGCCCACCAACCAAACTATTAATTGAATATAGCCCATATGGGGCTTATATCTAAATCAATAAGTGATATTTTTGAGGGAGCTAAATCGCAGTCGGAGGGAAATATGCCCCTTACCCCTCCCCGTCACCAAGTTACGCGACAGGTGTGCTGAACTGCTAGAACTGTCAACTACTTATAGGACTGTGTAACCATGTAAATTGTTTAACAATTGTATTTTTATTGTATTATAGATACTGAGCGGAGCAATAAAATGAATGTACCTATCGATTTTACAATAACTTTTTTTTTTTTTTTGCCTAAGTATGTACACGATAATTAATCGAAATAATGCTTCGATTTTCAACTTCAGTATCTTGTTCGATAGGAAAATGAATCTAGTTGGTGCGTTGGGGAGGCCAAAAATATTTTTATGCAAAATATATTTCGGTTTTTGGTGGAACTCTATAACAAATTATCGTAAATACATGCAATTTTCATTGAAAGATTATATTATCGGCATTTTCTATACACGATACGATTTTCAAAATATTTTATACGGACATATTCAGTTTCCAATTCTTTTAGGTTTTAGATTCTGAATGATGAATGTATTGATTTTACAATGATGTGTGTTTTTATATTTTTTTTTTTTTTTGTGTCTGTGTACACGATAAGTAGTCGAAATAATGCTTCGATTTTCAACTTCAGTATCTTTTTCGATTGGAAAGTGAATATCGTTGGTGCGTTGAGGAGGTCAACACTTAAAATTCACAGTAATTTTCAAAAGCGCCAAGAAAAACAAAAGAAAAATTAAGGAAAAACCGGAATTTTTACGCAAAATCGATTTTTCACGAAATTGAATTTGGTTTTTGTTGTAACTTTAAAACAAATGACCGTAGATACATGAAATTTTCCAAATATTTTGACTTATTTTGAGCTGTTTAAGGACATTTTCAGTTTCCAAATTTTTTAGTTTTTTTTTCTATACATATCAATAAAATTTTATCTGTTGAGTAAAAGAGCTTGAAAATTTAATAGAAGGCTCCTAGGTTATTGTTTCAAAGGCAGACGAACAAAATTAAAAATCCTTAGTCACAGTTTTTATTTATAAGCATTTAAAGTTCAAATCTTGACAAAATACAGAAAAACCACGAAAATTAGTATATCATTTTGAGTTGAGAATTATAAAAAATTTTCTTTTTAAATCTAAGATTTGAAAATGTAAAACAAGATTCCTCATAAGTTTGTCTACCTTTATCAAAAAGAAATGTCTACAAGCAAATCAAATTAAATTTTCTTGAGCGTTTGAAATTCATATTTTTACAACATTGGATAGTAACGATTTTCTTATTTCGTCGTAATTCAAAAACAATTAACTGCAAATACATGAAAATTTGACTGAATTTTTATGTTCGTATTTTCTATACCATAAAATTTTGAAAATATGACTTGCTATTTACAAACAATTTCAAATTTTAATTTTTTAATTTTTTTTCTATAATTATCAAAAATTTTTATTTGTTGGGCCAAAAAGCGTAAAAATTAATACAAGACTCCTGATAATATATTGTAACAATAGCAGTTTAAAAATATTCAAAATATATAGGCACGATTTTTTTATAATCATTTAAAGTTTGAGTTATATAGAATTGGTACATTTAACGGGCAACGAAGTGCACGGGATCAGCTAGTTATATATACATAATATTATGTCATCAGTGGCATCGAAGTCCAACATTTCACCCATGAAATTAGACACCTCCACATACCATTTTTGACACTCACCTATTTCTTATAATTAACCTACTAGAGGCGTGCTGAGGATTTTTGGGTTGGGAGAGGGGGGGGGTTAATTGGAAATACCTTGCCATACTACAAGTATAGTTTTTATATTGTCTATTAAAAAAATTGTAATGCCAACATTTGAAAATATCACACAAATAAGTAAAATATATCAGTTTCTTCATTATTTTAAATGCTATATATATTTAAATATATTTCTTAATACTTAAATAATATATTTTTAATTATGAGATTTAAAATATAAGTTCTTTTTACTTGCAGGAGCTTTATATGCAAATATGTTAATAACATCTTATTTGTTAATTTCCATGTCATGTTCACAAAATATTTTCATCAAATCTTCCAAACTATTTTCAGAAGACTCAGATGTAGTGGTGCAAAGTCGTGTCTTAATTTAGCCCATTTTTTTGAAGGTACCTATATTAAAACGTTTATTGACCACAGGTTAAAATCCTGGACAGTTATATTGAAAAAACTGGGTTCTTCCCAGAGCCTCAGAATATAATATGGAAATATTATAGAACGCAATTAATAACTGAATAAACCTTAAGGTGTCGTAAAAAAATGTATCTAAAATAATTTAAAATTATAAAAAAAACATAATTAAAAATATAGATGAAGAAACAAATCATTATTTTAAATTAAAACAAAAGACGTACAAAGTACCAACTTTAAAACTTGCTTCATCCATGGTTCTTAAGATTCTAGAGCTAATTCACAGTTAAAAAGTTGGAAAACCGCTGAATTTAACACATAGATATTTTCACTGTGCAAAAAAGACATTTTTGGGTATTTAAAAAAAAAAATTAATGTTTATGAGAAATAAATAGTATAACAAAAAAAATTAATTTAATTATTAGTAATTGTTTGCATTTTCAAAATATGCCTTTCAGTACAATGAAATTGTATTATAACATGGAAAACCACTGGTAAATATAATAAAATAAAAATTTTTTTTATACTGCAAATATTTATTTATAATATGTTATATCTATAAACATTAGATATAAATATTAGATTTGAACAGGCAGTCTTTACTGAAAAAGTAGATGCAAGTTCTCTATAGTAATATATAAGTAGGTTATATGATTTAACAATTATATTATACAAATTATTCTCGATCTCAATATACATGATTCACAGTTTTGTTTAACGGAAAATTAATGGTCAACTTAGGACATAAGACATTTAACATGTATTATATTATAATGGATAGAAGAACAGTTAAGTAGCAAAGAAGGAATAAGGGCTGATTTGACGTTAAAGAAATTTAAAATACATAAACAAAACAGGGATGGAGAATCAGTTTTATTGGATAGTAGACTTACAAGGAATCTAAGTGAACCTCCACGTTCATTAAAGGTTATGTTTGCAAAATACTTAAAAATTAAATAAAATACATAATCATAATCAGACATAAATACTCACGTTTATTAGTTAATTACAAGATAATTAATGCTTATTCAAGTCAATGGTTACACATAAACAGAGGACTCGAAAAACATATAATAAAAAATGAAATAAAAATATATATATTATATATTACGTATTTTTTTTAACAATACTACTATGTTATTAAATAAATAATTTTAAAAAAATCAGGCTTTTCAAAGGAATAATAAGAAAAAATCACACATGATTTTTTTTATGTTAGTAGCTGAGATAATCACAAAATATCGATATAATTTTAAATGTCTTCATTGATTTTAATTAATTTACAAATCATTAATAAGTTGTGTGGAATTTACTTCTAATCTAATACACTGAATATAATATGATATCCACTAATGTGGGAATAAATGTTTAGACATATAGATATGATAAAAACTTATTGAATATAATTGGATATTGTACAATTTATTATAATAATATATTTTATTTTTTATAGTTGAAAATACCTGAGGAAAAATAATAGCGGCACTTATTTGTAAGATCTATACAGTCTACGTCATAATCTGATGTTTATCTGTCACACAATGACTAGTTTAACATTATATTGCCACATAAATAATAAAAAAAAATATAGTATAATTAACAATTGTTGTGTCCAAAAATGATGTTCAGATTTACACTGAACAATATTCTTAAAGACTAATTGCATTAAACTTATTTCTTCTTACTTGTATCGGTTAAATAATTAAAATATTTACAAAAAAAAAAAAGAAATTGCTTAATGTGTTATTCTATTTATATTTACAAGGAATTTTAGAAGGCAAATTGAAACATAAGAATGTATCTATGAGCTATTATCTAGTCTTTAAATAACAAATTTCAAACTACTTTATAACTTAACTGGGAATAAAAAAAATTTATTTATTAAACATAAAAATAATAATTGATCACAATGAATAAATAAGGCAGTATTATGAAGGAATGGTACAATATAAATGTGTTCTTTTTTCTTTGAGCGCGATGGCAAAGTATAATTGTTTTATTTTAATTGTAATATATATTTGTATTTAACAAAAAAATCTTATTTTAATGATAAAGAGAGCAATCAACTATATTAATACATTTGGAATCAATGTTCAAGTCAACTAGGTATTTTAATTTTACCTTAAACAAAAATAGGGTCACAACTCTTCAAATGTAGTCAGTTCTCAATTTAAAAGGTTATTATTGTAATGGATTAAGTTTTGTATAACTGATGAGTTTATGACGACTGAGATTCAGGCGGAGCTCTGTAATAAAAATAATAATATATACTATTGCAATTATAATAATAATATTAAATTAAAAAAAAAATGTTTTGCTAGATTATTAGTTTGAATTTGGAATAATAAAATTATACAAGTAAGATATAAATTGTGTTTATAAATACCTAAAATAAAATAGGTAATTTTTATGTATTTTTCTATTTTTAATAGAAATAACAAAATATTGAAAAATATAATTAAAGGGTGTTCTTTTTAATCGAAGACAGTTATTATTAAAGTGCACTATGAGTGTCTAATTTAAATACTTAAATCAATTACCCCGTATTGAACATCACCTAGTAGATACTGTTGTCTGTTCGGAATCAAACAATATATTTCATGCAGATACTTTTTAGTATAAAATTTTAAATGTTTGGCGCTCTAGGCAGTTACACATCAAGATTTTTTAAAGGTTAGGTACAAATAGTAATGATACAATTTTTTTAGCATTAAAACTTCAAAGGCATGATATTATTTAAGTAAACTTGTCTAATCTAATAATGTGGTTGGTTGATAAAATAGCAGATTGCTATTATAAACCATTTGAACTGGTAACTCCTCTCACAGTCAAACTATACTTGAATAAATTTAAAAAAATGGTCCTTAGTTTGTACATCTACAAAGGTTTTCAATTAATATGTATTCAAAGTTTGACCAAAATGGCAAATTTGGAGGTGCAAAGAGCAATTATATTCAAATGTTGACAATGGCTAAGAGACAAATTGCAGAAAACAACAAAATATTTTTTTGTCAATGTCCATCTTGTCTATTTAATATACAGTATTAAATAGTGAAAAGTAAAATTAATTACTTACCCTGGTGGTCCAGAAGGGCCAGGATAGTAATATGGCGGTGGGCGTTCATATTCAGATGAGATCGGATTTTGATAATGAGGTGGTCCACCATTTGGGAAGTCCCAGGTAGGCCTTAAAATATAATTACATAAATAATTAATGCAATTTATTATTGGAAAAGTATTATTTAAATAGACATACACTGATATTAGTTGTTACATACATAGTGTAGTCTAACAGCTTTACGTATTTAACGTATTGTGGCTATAAGATTACAATTTACAATTAGGGTTGAATACTAATGGTATTTAAATACTTAATACAAATTACTAAATACAATATTATACTATTCAATGTTGAATAATGTATTTATGTTATTTATGTGCACAACATAGTCAATTTATGTTTCACACAACCAATACAGTTTTAGTTTTAAAGTCATAAATTAAATTATTAAAGTATTACTATTGATTTATTAAATGGACAATTTTAGTTCTCTCGTCAGTTTTTTTACATTCATTTTATTGCAATATGGAAAGCATTGTTGTCACATTGTAATATTACTAATATTTTAAACCTATAATCCAAAATAAATCATACACAGAAGCAATAAAAAACTGAAATTCATATTCAGAATGAATTTTTAATATTTTATATCAAAATTAATTTCAATTTAACTCAAAAATCAGTCCACTAATTTTCCTTATTTCTGTTCTAAATTTACTTATTGCTGCCAAAGGCACTACCTAATCTTTGTCTACATTTGTCTATTGTTTCCACAATTATAATTATCTCCATTATCAAGGTACATAATTATTTTTCTATTAATATAATTTTAAACTATCACAACAACTATAATTTATTATTGTGTATAACACAATGTAATATTATTATAAGTTATGAAGTGTGTTATGAAATATTTGTACTAATTGTCAAGTTATCAGTTTTTACTAAAAGCTAAAAAAAACATTAATTTATAATAGGTAGATCTACTCCAATAGCATTAATTATAAAACTGTATCAATTGCTTTGAATTTAAATTTTTGTCATGTTTGTAAGACAGACAAAAAATACGAGCATATCTTTTTGATTTTAATTTGTTATTCAAAAGAATTCAACGGTATATTTTACAGTAAAACATACTTTGGTTGTGCTTCAGGTAGACCACCTGAAGGGCTTGTAGTAGGCACTGCAATATTCGCTCGTCCAAGATGTGCACTATAATCAACTGAACCACCATGTCCAGGATGACGACTCTCATTAGCTGATGTGTTAACAGCAATTTCTGGGTTGGACATATTCTCATAGCCTATGGGTATATTTGATGATCGATTTCCACTTGGAGCAGTAGTCACTTTTTTACGTGGTTTATTCCGTGCATTTTTTTTCTTGTTGTTTGAACTAAATATACAATTATATATTTTTTAATGTAAAGTATATTAAGAAAATTAAAATAATAAAAACAGGCTACTATAATAAAATACTTTACCTTGCTAATGGAATATTTTCACGATCTGTGTATGCATCATATAAATATTCTCTATAATATAAAAACGAACATGAATAACAATTAAAACAAGTTCATACAAATAACATCAATACTTACGCTTCAACTAATGGCCCTGGATAGGGATCTGACTTCTGGTAGAGAGAAGCCAATTTCACACAAAGAATTATAATGGGCATGAAGAGGATTGAACAAATGCCGACACTCATCCAAAAACCATTCTAAAATATTGAAATAAATAAATAATATTATCAATATTTAAATATGGTTGAAATAATTGCACAAAGTTAAATTGTTAAATTGTTAATCAGTAACAGTATATACTCCAAGAAGATTAATAACAGATAAATGTACTCTAATATTAAAAATTAAGTATGTATTCATATTAAATATAATATTTACTTTACTATGTTTATGTTATGACTTTTATGAGCGTGTAAACTGATTACCACAATTAATGATTCATAATTTACACATAATGCCTAGGTAGTAAATTTGTATGCACATATATCTTTATTTCTGGGTATTAAATTTTAATTAAGTTTAAGATGCGTTCCTTATGGATTACTGAATACTATTTTTATATGTTAGATTTCAAGTATATATTTTAGGATTTCAAGGTCTTACTTTGGTAATTTGCTATATATATATTTTGGATATTATTTATACTAATATTTTTAATACCTACTTGATAAAATTGTCTTCAAAGATAGATTTTAGACTAATAAATTGTGTTTGAATGATATACCACATTGAGACTAACATGCTTAAAATGCTGGTACCAATCATATGTACAACTTATTGTCATGCGCAATAAACATTTTATAATTTTCATTTTTAGAGCATTTAATTCCTAAGTTCATTAGGGCATATAAATTTGTTTCCAAATAATATCCTTTTAAAATATGAACAATCTTAGTAGACATTTATTCTGCCGAGAAATTTAACATTATACTAATTCACTGAATAATATCATTGAAGTCCATATATTTTATTTAGTTGTTTATAAATTCAAATTTCTACTGCATATATTTATTTTACAGTTTTATACTCACATAAGGATTAAGTATTTTTTGGCATCCAGCAACAATAGTGGCATTGTAAGCCTGTGACATAGGCCAGCATTTACCGACATCTTCTCTAATTTGGCTTACGACTCTTTGTAAATATTGATCTATGTGTTTGTTAAATTCTTCTCCAAATTCTTTAGCCAGCTGGAAAATATTAGAACATTTACTACTAATAACAAAAGTAATTATAACTTAGTATTTGTGGATGTTTTATTAAAATTAAAACAAATCTACAAAATTTAATTTAGAATAGATATTTTTTTTACGAACAAACAGTTAATACACAACTTTAATTATATAACATTAATTATAGCTGTTTTCACATATTCTTTCAGCTAATGCTTGTATTGAATGAAGGGAGTTCATAAAATAGTTACATAAACAATTTCTATAAAAACTTAATTAATATTATATTATATATACATTATGCTTCGATAAATTCCTAATAAACTAATCTTTTTCATTATAGAATATTTAAAATGCTTATAATTAGTAAACTGGTTAATATTTATTTCCGTTTGCCTTCAAAGTGAAATTGCAAGATTTGCAACTTTTATCTCCAATTTTTTTTTTTTATAATTTGGAACTGTCCAGAAATACAAAACTAAGATTGTTTAAAGTGCTCAGCGTGACCTCAGCAAAGTTGGACGAAAAAAGACTGCTACTATTTGAAAGAAAAATATTGCGTAGAATCTATGGGCCCAAAAGAAACGAGGAGAACACTTATGATCGAAGAACTAATGCAGATTTGAGGGCAATATTCAACGAAACAAACATAGTAGGAATTCTTAAAAGCAGACGGATAAGCTGGGCTGGACACATTCGGAGAGCGGCGGGACAAATAGTGCATAACATCACATTATGGAAACCAGACAAGAAACGGCCGAGAGGAAGACCAAGACAACGATGGTCTGACCGAGTCAGAGATGACCTTAAGCTCATGGGAATACGAGAGGGAAAAAGACTGGGCGAAGAACAGAGAAGTATGGAGAGGTGTAGTAGAAGCGGCAATGGACCTACAAGGCCCGGAATAAGCCAAAAAAAAATAAAAAATAATTTGGAACAATCTTATTTATATTTTTTTTAAATCTGGTATTATAATTATGGTTAAAAAATGGTAAATACATTTTATGTTTAAAACTTAATAGTCAAGTAAATTTAGTGAGGAGCTTATCAAAATTTAAGACATTTGATTATTTATAAATAAATTTAGTACAAGTAAGAATGGGAACTTATAAGATAAACTCAATAGTTTTATTCATATCGATTTTAATTTGTTCAAGTTTCATAGGCATCCCCCCACCATATTTGATTGTCAAATGTAAGTTAATGTAAATAAATATAATTTGCTTAAATTAAAATATTTTAGTGTAGCAGTAATTAAGCTAACATAATCAGCATCACTTACTTTGGTCACTATTGTTGGCCCTTCAGTATATAAATACTTTTGAGCCTGTTCAACCTCAATTAGAAGATGTTCAACAGCATGGCGTAATGAAGAATGATTAAAACGTAAATGTTCTTGAAGCTGATTAGCAGTGGATTCTAATCGTTGACTTATATCTAGCATTAATGCCACTTGTTGTGCCTGATGTACCTTTAAGTACATTGCTTGGTTTGTTAGTGAAAATTTAACCTATAGAAATTGAATGGTTGGTTAGTAAGTATTTTGTTAAATTTAATCATTTAACCAAATAAATACTTCTGATTTTGACATTGGCAGTTGGGATGCCGTTTGATTGAGTGCATCAGCAAGTTGAATCAAATCGATTGATGTAATTTTCTCACCAAGCTATAATCGGACAGACAAATGTAAGTGCATTCTAGGATAAAATTAAACTACAAAAAGCTTTAATGAAAACTTACAACATGGGTATATGCTGGAAAATTGATACTGGATAGAGGTGATTTAGATAATTTTATCAATTGTTTTTCTGCCTCAGGAGTTAAGATTACTATTTCTCCTTCTAATTTTATTTTTGATACTAATTCATCAATATGTTGATCGATACCAAAAGAAGTGGGATATTCTAAAACCTTGTTCAGATCAATAAGTCTTTCCATTTTTAAAACTTGGAATAGACTCATGTTACGATGGCAATCTCTGTAAATTAACAACATTATTAATAAAACGTTACAGTACTCAAATGTATGTTAATTAGTTATTAATTATTAGTGTTATTTACCGAATTATAGAACTAATATTAAAATCAGTATTGCTTGGTGTTGGCCTTACATAAGGTTGTTGATGGTTATCTAATTTATGTATAGCAGATACATCATACAAACGATTCACTATGTTCAAAACCCTTGAGGGTGTAGGGTTTTGCAATGGTTCACATATAATACGATCTGTAGTTACACCAGTAACAAAATAAAACAAAGCAATGATCATCAAGAATGCTGATGACAAAAACATTAACCATACAGCCCTGTAACACACACAATATTCAGACAATCAATATACTTATTGTAATATTTAAATATAATTTAAGTAACATACATCATCAAATATGAAGCACCAGTTCCTTTATTGCAACAATCATCATGATGATATCCACCTTCTGGTCGACTACCGCAAAATCCACAGAATAATCCAAGAGTTAGACAAATCAAAATCAAAAACAGTGTAATTGCTACACCCAAACAAACATAATATCTACGAACAAACAATTTTTTAATATATTGATTATTGATAATTTTAAGAGTATAAATTAGTTACCGATAAGGTGAAAATTCTTTTAATAGGCCTTCTCCTTGTTCCGTCGGGGAATATGAGTTAGCAATAGTGGTATCTACACGATCTAGAACTTTATCCACTTTTACAGAATTTTCTTTGATTGCATTTCCCACTTTTCGAATATTTAACTTTATTTCTGGGATATTATCATTAACAGCATTCTGTATAATTGTTTTCACCTTCTCAAATTGTTGCTGACCTTTCATTACCTCTTCTTCAATATCAGCAGTAATAAAATCAGATATATTTTTCAAAGTAGCTGTTACATTTGGCAACTAGAAAATAATATTCAATACAAAGTTTTAATAATAATTAACTGTCATTTAAGTATTTAGTTAAATTTTAAACAATATTAATATCATAGTATATTATTATAAAACAGAAAGTATTTTTTTCTAAGACATAAAATAGCAGACACAAAAAACCAAGAATTGTATAACCTACCTTTGGAAGATCATTGTCTAATATCTATCCACGGTAAGCAAACAAAATTAAGATTTCAACATAAAGTAGTTAAAAATAATTTATATATATTGACATATTATTTGGTTACCTGACTAAAGTTTGCTTCTAAAGAAAGATCCTGGATATTAAACCGATTTAAAATATCACGACAAGTACGTTCAAATCGACATGACTCCAATTTTTTCATTATAATTGATCGGCATTCCTTTAAAGCTAAATAAAACAAATAATTATTAACAATGGGCCATTTTCTTTAAATGATAACAATTAAATAATAAAGGATCGTACCAGCATCTAATTGCAGAGCTGTTTCCTGTAATTGACGAGTCAATGAATCTACATTAGAAAGATCTTGTTTGATGAGCCCCAGTCCATTTACAACGGCAGTTAAATTAGATAAAACTGATGCTTTAGAAACTTCACCAAGTTTTTTTTTAACTATTTCACCACTAGCTGTAACATAAATAAATGTATTATTTTTATAATTAAAACGTAATTATTGTTCAATTGTTTTAAAAAACTATTTTTTTACCTTCCAATATATTTGATAGTGTTTCTTCCAACTCATCAAAATTTACAACTAATAGATTATCAACTTCCTAAAAATATAGACAGTTTACAATAAATAATATACACAAAATATAGAAGTATAATATACTGAAACTTCTATATAAGTATGTAACAAATTTCAATTTAACATAATTTTCTGTTTAACAAAATATTTTTGAGTACCAAACCAAATATGAACCAAATTTATTTAATTCTATTTAACAAAATTTCCTGTAAAACAAATTTTTTTGCTCCCCATGAGATTTTGTGGTATTGAAATTTTTACTGTACATATAAATATGATGCTTTATTTATTTTTTCAGAAGAACAAAGAGGAATTTCTTACTTTTTTTGTATTATTTATAAATAGTCTGGTATCATTTAAAGATTTCTTAACATTTGTTGGTAACTCTTTAACACCGTCTTCTAAATATTCATTACTCACAAATGTACAAACTACGCCAAATCTAAAAAAAAAAATTAGTTTATTAATGACTAAGTATAAAAGTATTATTAACTATTATAAATCATTGATTTTGATTATTGCTAATTAAAAATAAACAAACACACTAATATTATTAAAAAAAACAATGCTGTATAGGTAGGTGTCCTAGTCTCCAACATACACAAGTAGGTCACTGCAATGGATGTATTAAATTAGAACTCAATCAAAAATCTTTGTATAAGATGAAAAACAATTCTGAGCAGAGACGATCAGTCTATAATTTAAGGATATTTTATTATATATAATATATATTTTGATGGAGACATTAATTTTTCTGTTAGTAATAACTAATAAAGTATGTTAAACTATTTCTTGCCAAAAAAAAATCACATATATTATTACAATATTACCTAGGTACTTATATAAATTGTATTATTCAGATTTTTAAGTTTCTATAGGAAAAACTTAAGAGGAACCATTGCATTACATTTTCAAGTCTTAGCTATGAAAATTAAAAATGTTGTAATTTTTTAATTGCTAAATAATTTAATGTACATGATTTTTCCGAGCTTAAACATATGTGTAAATGCTTTTACAAAAAATTTAGCTCGATATTTTTAAACGGTTATAAGAAAAAAGACGACTGTATTTTCAATATTTTATATTCTCTTGTAATCTTATGAGGAATTTTATATTTTGAAGTCTTTTTTCTCACAAACGAAAATTGTATCATACATAAATCAAAAATAAACTAAGAAAGTTTCAAACACCTATTGTCATCTATAAATAGTTCAAAGACCCAAAATATTTTGAAAGTTGTATCACGTCTAGTAAATATCTATATGAATATTTTGTAAAAAATGCAAGTATCTACAGTTTTTTCTTTTTGAACTACAACAAATTAACGATTTCGATTTTGTCAAAAACTGCATTGTTTAGCGTAAAAAGTTTTTGTTTTTGTTTTGACTTTCCCGATTAATTTTTAAAAGTTCTGTGAATTTTAACTTTTGAACACAAAATACCAACTAGATCCAATTAACTACCAGAAATCACCATCGATTATCAAGATGGAAGCATCATTAAAACACACATCGTTATAATGTAAATACATTCATCGCTCCTCTCAGAATCTAATAGAAGATGACGTATGTTTATAGATTTATCACATACTAATTATAAAATTAAGATATACTATATACATATAATATTTCGCATTACTTATCCAGGATGATGAATAATAACACTTAGCAAGTTATATAGGCATAAAGTATGCACTCACGATATTAGTATAGTAAGCCCAGCTAGTATCATGCCATAAAACTGTCTCTTGCAAGAATCGTATTTGGCGTCAAAGGGTTGAGACCGAGAGCCACAACCTCCAGTACAACGACAACAGCATAAGGTCAGACCAATTAGTGGCATTAAAACAGCAAACACCAATCCAGCAACTAACACGGTAGCACTTGCCCAGTAATGGCTTACCAATATCGGCCATTCGTGAGACAAATAATCTATTTGAATTGTATTATCACCTTCGACATCAATGAACCCTGAAAATAAACAACGACACAATATTACAAAAAATCTATAATAATATGTTTAATATTATGTAATATTGTATAACACGTAGGTTTTGAGTTTCGTCATATTATACACAATATATAATAAACAATATGTATCGTCAATAAGTGTTTAACTCGATACTAGCATTATTAATGGCATTTTGTTGTTCGTACCGTAATCTGCTTTTTCACATTTATCGACATCGTCTACGTTATTATAATATTTTATACACAAAATGTAGTATGGAGATTCCTCGTTTCAAGGATGAACATATAATTAATAATTCTTTTTTAAATTCGAATTAAAACATGTTATGACTGTCCCACTGACCAGGTTTGACATTACTTAATGCTTATAGTAACTAAGGGGCTAAGTGGGGCAGCCACAAACAGAAAATAGTATGAACGAACAATAATAGCATACAATATTTAATGTTGACAGAATCTTGTCGAATTATCTGAAACACTAGTTTTTTGTAATTTGCTAAAATTACCCATCCATATTTGTTTTTTTAGTAATATATAATTAAAACTATTCAACTAAAGTCGTTTGATGCTATTGCGCATTTAACTCTCTCGTAATACGCATTCCTCGCTGTAAAATAATTACAAAAATATGCCCCATTTATCAGCTATGACTATTTTATAGGCCATACAAAATTAAATTGTCATTAAAATAATTTGCCATTACAATTCAAATTAAATAACAAAGAATACATTCATTAATCGTTATAGGTAACAACGACGTGTAAAATAATTATACACGTCGTATATTTGTTTATTTTAGTAAATCTTGAATCGTCAGTATTGTTCAATTTTGTTTTTTCGGTTTAAATAGTTCCACAAAATCCTAAGGGTTATTAGTATTCATTATTTATTCACCAAGCATGCTCGCCCCGGATTTTTATTTAATAATACATTTGTTTAAAATTTTAGATTTTTAGCAATTACTTAAAGACCAAATTTCCAAATGATACTTTTTGCATTACTCAAGGAGTGATATCATTATATAGTAGTATATTATACGATTACGATTAATGCGTAAATAAATACATGCAACGGAGCAGAATATCAAATACTGTAGTAACCTTGCAACGAACGAACGAACAAGGATTATTATTTTATTTTACTCTCGTTTTGTCACACCACATACACATAACACACGCGTCATCATATTATTGTGCGCGACTGACTTACGAAAAAATCCAGGATGCATGCTCTGACGCATAAACCTATATCGATATTCAATGTATATGTGTATAGGTGTTTGATTGCCATGGGTGTTTTTTTTTCATTTGAATTCATTCACGACTGCGTTCAATAACGACATTGGACAATAATTATTTACGCAACTACAGCAAACTAGCAAAGCACTAACATGACATATACATTATACTTAATGTTAGACATGAATGACATTATTTTACTAATCTATACCGAATCATTATAAAATTAGAAAAAATTGTTTAAGGAATGTGTGTTTAACCTAGGTAATATTTTTCGAACCTATTATCACGTGAATAAAGTTATCCTATAGGCTAATTAGTCACAATATTAGTGCATAAAAACTCAGAAACCGATTGGTTACATAATAATTGTCTGTCCATAATAATTTACAGTTGAACTTGGTGGTTCTCATTTGAACAAAAAAGTTAGTACCATCACAGGGCACTTCTTAATGTGTTCGGAAATATTGCCTTAAGAAATACTAAAAAAATTTAACTCAAGTCATTTTGAATTAAAACATCGGGCTGCATGTTTGGTGAATTACCCTGCAGAACACGTTCGATTCTCCGACAGTTTATTTTCTATTTTTCCTAACGACTTAAACACCAAACGAGGATTTTCATCAATATCCATTATCCATGAGATGGAGATGGACAGTGTACTTATATTATATTATTATGTATCGCAGTATTCAATTTAAATATTTCAAATAGGATACATCGATCAGCGGTGCAATTATAATTTGTTTTCAGAGGGGATTATATTATATCGAGTACGAATTCTTAAAATATACAAAAACTGTATCGTTTCTATTAGTGACATTTTTAAAATATTCAAAAAGAATAATATATACTATGAGAACATTAGAAAATAAATTTAAATTAATATTTAATATATATATTGTGTTGCCCTGCAGCATTAAATACGTTAATCAATTGGACCTGAATGCATGATCAATAACTTGATTTAGAAAGTAAATTAGTAATTTCGATATAGATACTTGACCTATTATGAAATGTACTGGTAACAACATAATCTGGAGAATTGTTACGATATATTTTAAACTTTAAAGCGAGTTTTAAGTTTGTTATATATTATATTATATTGCTACCTACAGGCTATAATAAAAAATAAAAATAAATAATGCACATAATAGCTATAGCTTAAAAATCTTATAAATTCTAGGAGAGAACACAGTTATTATGTTTACCTTTAAATTATACAAAGGGCATTAGGTCGCAATTCACCCAAATATTAAAACTAACGTACCTATATGTGAACCGCTGCACGTAAATTTGATTATATAATATATTTTTTCATATCAGCCGATAACCCAATCTATTAGCTTGATCGTTATATTCACGGCTGTGGGTAGCATAGCCATATATTTTATATTATCTAATTGTTTATAGTGGGGTTATAGCATCCAGTGGCTTGGTGAACTTGAAATTTTTCAGAAGCAAGTTAATATTCCATCCACATACCCGAAACCCTAGGTATACCTATGATTATTATTTACTGCCAAATTTTTAAATTTAAATGTTCGTAGTAAATACTAAATAATTACCCAATGGCCTTACCTACTAATTCCACCCATCGCCCCTTAAAAAACTTAGTGGTGGCCGCCTCTCGATTAAACGCCACGCCACTGATCGCAGGTAATTGCATATAAAAAATGATAACACACGGCTATTCATAATATTGTAACTGTACAATATAGGTACTGTTAACGATAACTGTACAATTGAACAATTGACATTTCCTGCAGATACCACAACAATGTATTGTATGTCCCAATAATTTATAATTTTAACGGAAAATAACATTTCGGGATCTGTGTGTGGGGGGCGGCATCGATATACTTAAATCCCTCCCCCCTCCGGGTTGCGTCACTGATGTCGACTGTCCAAAACTCCCACGCGTATCACATCATAATACAACGATCAGATCGATTGAACATTTTGTTCCCGCGGTCGAGAGCACATCGTGAAAGTTGATACGCGAAATGTATACGTGTATACCTATAGGTACAGAAAATCGATTTCCCGGGAAACGCTAAGCATATTGTCATTACACGATCAATCACTTGAGTCAATATACACATAGTTTTTCAACACGCATCTACATTATATTATGTATATATTTATACTTTCTACCTTTATGATAAATATATATATATTATATTGTAATAAACTATTTATACAGAATTTAGACGGACGGCCCAACCTAATCTCCTATACATAGTCGTACCTGTGGTGAGGCGTCGGAGCGTTTGTGTGTGCGAGAGATTGTGTACCGAAAAAAACAACATACAATTAAATGAATTATCCATTCGAAAATTACGTTATTTTGTCATGCAAATAACAGTCACGGGTAAATTGGCAACGCACGTTCAAACGCCACGAGAATTACCACCGCCGCGCAAGTGAGAAAACTATTCCGCCCAGAAAGGTACTTGAACTCGATAATGTACGTCAAAAAGGTTTTATAAATTATTTAATGTAAAAATAAATACATAATTACCAAACAAAAAATAAAGAAAGAGGAAACGACCGTTGCGCGCGTTAGAAAAACAAAAAAACACCCTGAGATGTGATCGGCAATAATTAATCCTGATCTGACCTCCACGCTCAAAGTTATACCCTACGCACATCGCGTATCAGTTTAGATTTAGTATTCGTTGAAATGACGTATTTTTTTAATAACACTAAAAAGTCAGGTATATTTTTAATGTCCGCGGTAACGAGAATGGACTTCAAACTACAATATTCAATGCAAAAACGTCATTGTTTGGTTAGATAATACTAATATCTAATTTCCGTAAAATCGATCAAGGCTTATTTTAAAACCATGAATCAAATAATCCTATAAAAGTTTATTTGTTATACCTATTTATATTGTAATAAACAACTATTAGGTATTATAGTTATGTAACACAAATACCAAGATATACATGGCAGTGTTTACATTAACAGTTTCATCATTATTATTTTTAAATGAAATTTAAAAAAATTTGATTAAATTTGAAGTAAAAAATTAGGAATAATAAATGAATTTTTAGTAAAAACAGTATTATAATAAAAAACTAAAATAGTAAAAAGTAACTTGAGATTAATTTCATAAATAAATTATATTTAATTTCAAACAACATCTCAATATTTATTGTTTAATTTTATTAGTTTATCTACAAATGTTATACAAATTCAAAGATTCAATTTAATTTCAAGATTAACTTTTACAAATTGCAAAAAAAAAAATGCTGAATATGAATACTCAAAAGTTTTAATTTATAAATCTTTGCATTAATAGATTTTAAAGTTACATTATTTGTATTTTATGATTATGGGAAAGAAATTCAGTTATTCTCAGTAAGTAGCAAAATGTATATAATGTATTAATGTATAATAGTATATAATATAATATTATTATAAATTATAATAGTTAATAGTTATGCTATAATTGTTAATATGATTACTCTCAGTCTCATTTATATTGTATAACTTTATTATAATTATCTATATTTTCATGTAAAAAAATAATATTATCATCCATTACAATATGTATATATTATGCTGGATTCCCACAAGTATATTACACAATATAGTGATTACTACCTAAAATGTATTCTAAACATACACAATTGATATGGACATCATTCGGAGGTATGAAAAATAGTATTTTACATTGCACCATGATTTGAAATGTGGTTTTCAAGATTTAGTCATGGTAATATTAAAATATTTAAATGAGTCATAGTGCTTATTTTATTGAAATAAAAATACCTAACTGGCTTAACTTTTTCGAGTAGGACAAATCCTAGATGATATATTGTTTTACCATTAGTCAGATTATAATATTTCAACATCCACATAGTTTAAATTACTTTTAACTAGAAATTATTACAATAAATTGTTAAATAAATCACTTTATACCTACATATTGTTTGTTGACTGTTAGGTATCAACAAAAAAATATAATATATTTTATGTCAAAATATTTGTATATGATGTGGGTTTATTCAAACAAATTAAAAAATAAGTATACACTAAAGATAATTGTACATATTAATAAATTATTATAGAATTATGAGTACCTATTAGTATTAGTAGAGCAGTTTGTTTCATATTGATGAAAACGAGTCCGTAATTTTTATCAAGAAATAAAACGTATGATTTAAATTCCGTTATCTACAGTATTGTTATTGTTATCACTTATCATCGACATTGGCTGATAAAAATATTTATCTGATCTTATATTATAGGTATTCACCGTTAAAATCAATGACAAGTATAAAATATACAAAAATACATATAAACAATACCTTTTGAAATTTATCGGCATATTGGAAATGCATAAAGAATATTATATTAATATCTGTATACCAAATTTGTATAAATCACGTTTGTTACTCAGATCCTAATAGGAATTGACCCCAAATTTAATTTTTAAAACTTGAATCATAACCTACACGTTTCAATACTTTTCTAAACAATCATATTTTTTATTTTTTTTTTTGTAATGTGGATTTGTCAGTTTTGAGTTTACTGAATTAAATAAGCAATTTATTATTATAATCATTATTATTATTATTAATTATGATTGCGATTGATGATAAAATGACAGCACGTATATTATCGAAATAAAACAATTGCAATTGTTTTAAATAGGTAACACGGTTTGGCACTATATGTAAATATTATGTATTATAAAGATTGCAATAGTAATAACATATAATTATATACTAGAATTGCCCAGTGCGATACAAAGAAATGGAGTTCGTTATACCCGATGAGTCATTTGATAACTCCAACGACCCGTTACAAGTACAGGCCAGTCTCTATTCTATACTATGTACAGACAGTACAGGCACCGCCAAACAACAAATAATAAATATAGCTAGACTATTTTACTACGGTCAAAATCCACACACTCACATACACACATTTAACAAAGCATAAAGAAAATATGTTTAAAGAAAAAAATCAAGCTTATCATTCATCTTTAGAGCTTACATTTGAAAGGTAAACCAAGTACCTAAACGAGCAACATTCATCCGTATGGTAATGAACTAATGACAGCGTATTATTTACGTAGTTCCGTCCATGGCAATATCATTAGAAATATTTTTTAGGATAATCACCATGTAACTTTTTATACAAAAACATAATATCGATGTGTATCATTTGGTTTTATAACTTTATAATAATTAATAATATTGCAATATACCAATAAGTAGGTCATGACGACAGGATCAAATCGTCATGAACATAAACTTATAAACGATAGTATTAAGAAAGAATTTTATTTTTACTTATTTGATGGATACTACTTATATAACATTATTCAGTTTACTGCAGATACAGTAAAAATATCTACCTAAGGATATTTGATAACATGTCGTTGGTACTTAAGGGGATTCGATACCGTGATTTTCTGTTTTTGTCCAACAAACACGCGACATACGATTTTAAACTGATTCTTTGCCAAACACACCAATTGATCTAATGAAGCGAATAGAATTCTATAAACAGAATTAAATTTGTCGTCAAGTCTACTTGAAATCGAATTTACCACACTTTTTTAATATGACATTTATAGGAATTTGGGGAATAGTATCAAACATGTGGGAAAGTCGATTTCAAGTAGACTTGATGACAAATTCAAATCTGTTTTCAGAATTCTTATCGCTTCAATAGATCAATTGGAATGTTTGGCAAAAAACACGTCTAAAATACTATGTCACGCATGTGTAAGACAAAAACAGAAAATCACGATATCGAATCCCCTTAATAAACGAGTTTCAGGCATAAAAAGAGATGGATTGAACTAGAAAAACACGAGAGAAAACAAAGAGAACATAACGAAGGCTTTTCGATATTTTTAGATACGATTTTATGGCGATAAACACAAACAAAGTGGATGAATATAAAAATATATCCGAAAAGAAATATTATTTAGGTATAGTAAGTACATATACTCGTGTAAATGTGTAATACATCGTAATATTTGTAACGATATATTGTACCTACCGAAACAATTGTTCGTGGTGTCACACGACTTTAGTGGGACAAAATGAAAAACAAATAGAAAATGACGAATATTACATGGATATTGGTTATTGTTCTCGGTGGTGTTATATGCGTGGAAAAAATCGGGCGATTATATTATAGTTATGTAGTTTGTACAGCGAATAGTGACGGCTGCTGCAGCTGGTATACCGTACGTGATTTTCTTTCGTTAAACGAGTTCAATTGATAAACGAGACAAAAAAATAACATGTCAAGTGTATAATATTATTATAGTCGTTATAAATTGGTATTGTCGGGCAAAATCCTGTTTTCTAAACATACGCGCTACCGATACTGGACAAATAAATTTCTGTACAAAGTAAAATAAGAGAAAAAATAAAATAAAAAACAGCTATTAAAAAGTTATAGCATTAGCACATGAACAGAAAACAGAAGTCATATTCCCGGGCTTAATG
This sequence comes from Sitobion miscanthi, assembly GCA_008086715.1. Taxonomy (NCBI): domain Eukaryota; kingdom Metazoa; phylum Arthropoda; class Insecta; order Hemiptera; family Aphididae; genus Sitobion; species Sitobion miscanthi. The sequence goes on from CM017799.1 coordinate 6,601,238, forward strand.
TGTAATGATTTAATATTTTATTTAATCGATTACAGGGAACAAACTTGTGAATATATATTGCTATTTAATTATTGTTGAACAATGAACATCACAGTGAATACAATAGTAAACAGATAACTCTCGAAGAGATGAATTATCAAAATCTATCCATATACATATATAATAAGGTATATAAGGAAACTATTATAGATTTGAATAACGACTTGAAAACAAAATATTAAATAATTTCGATTCTATTCACTTAGGTAGGTAATTGTGTGACAATAATTCTAAAGTAAATGAACGTAGTAATCTAAAAATTACAATGACAATTTATTAGCATGCCTAGTTAAATGCGCTGTGCTAATTCTATAGTAAAAGTAAAAAATAAATCAAACCCTATTCTTGACATAGAAAATGTACCATAGGTCTTGTGTAAATCTGTGACAATGCAATATTTTTACTACTGGCCTGTTGCTTATCATTAACAGATTGGAACAAACGTATAATCATTAGTCATCATCATTCGCATTGCCATTTGCCAGTATTTACTCGGCATGTGAAAATTCGCGATTTTTAAGAAACAATAATGAGAATTTCACTCACTTTTATTATTATTTAGGTCTAACGTTTAAATTATTACATTTGCAGTAATAACTACGCAGTATGCCAGTATACGCACTTAGATGTATAGCTGAATTCAAGAGTATGACGTCATTATTGTATTTGGATATTATTATTATAAAATTATCGTTTAAGATAAATTCACATCCGCACGTGTTGCATCCGTATAAAAAAAATACAGCATCGAAAATTTGCGTTCAGATTACCAGATTTACCAATTTTGTATAACTAATTTTATTTTTAGAGTGAATTGATTATTCTTATTAAAAAGTTAAGGACATTATCTGCGTATTTGGAAGTTGGATTTTTAACGATATTTAAATTCGTCTGTACTATATGAGTATTTTTAAATTTAAATATTTTATAGCCATTAGTCGTCTAGCATAACAATCTAAATATCGTAAAAAATATCGTATGAATAATGTTGTTACTTATACTAGGTACCAAATCCAATAGTGTACCTATATTAGAATTTTCCTAAATCCTAACCTATCATTTATACAGTTATTTATATAAATACTGAAATATAGGTAAGGTATTTTACCCACACGTTTTGGTAAGTATACCGATAAGTTGCATTTTATTACCTATCCAACTTTTGATAGAAATTTCAACACTGACTGGTTCATGCAGAGTTCAGATTAAAAATCTGATGAAAAATTTGAAACATTCATGGTCATCCTAAAAGGTGAGAAATGGCGTGCCATGTAACTTATATTGTTGAGTAACTACATCTAGAGCTCGGAAGTTTTAGGAGCTAAAAAAGAAAAATATGCATGTAAATGTACACAAAAATATGTTGAAATAATAGACATTTAACATCAGAATATTAGCGCGATGGAGAAAATGCACATCGAACCGTTGTTGTTAAATTAATAGTCGACTACGACAATAACAATAAATACTTATATTTAGAAAATATTAAATATGCATTATGTATAATATGCGTATGAAAATCAAGAAATATACAATTTTTTCTAAAATTATCGATTATGCAAGATATGCATTTTTTAATTTTTAATTTTTAAACTCGCCACATTGCATAGCTTGGATTTCCATCTTGGTCTGCTATAAATCGAGAGTATATAGAATAATATGCAACTCCTACAACTTCCGAGCTATAGTTATATATTTATCTATCAGTTGCTTGTTGAATGAATTAAAAAAAAAATGTATTCAAAATTAAAATTAGGTACATTTAATAAAAAATCTAAATTTGCTAAATTATTTTAACACAATTTCAACTAAAATCAAACATAAAAAAATTTGGTTTGTTTTCCTGAGTGAAATGTTTAACCATTTATTTATTCATACAGGAGGCATAACCATGTGTTTAAACGAAACATTTATATTGATAAATGGTAGTAATTTTTAAAAACCTAATAAATAAAAAACAATGATATGCTGAGCATAGTAATTATTACAATTGACATAATCCATGTGTATAATTGTATATTATACATTTATTACACTCATAATAAATTGAATTCGACCACAGTCTAAATTGGTTACAATTATGTTGAAGGGGACTGATGTCTGATTTCTGGTAGGTGGCTCGTAGATCGTGTAAAAATGTTCAACAGGCAAGATTTAAATTTTAAAATTATCTTTAAACTATAATCTTCAGCTAATAGTTTATTATTAAGCATTAATTTTTAAAATTGTGTACGTTATCTACTGCGAGTTAAGTTGCTCCATTTTAGGTTCTATAAATACAAAAATTAAAACATGAGGCAGAAGGCCAGTCATAGAAAATATTCGTTAAAAAAATCAAAACTATGTTAAACGATTTTATACTTCCCGAATAAAAAATTATAGTTACACACTTGTATAGATCGATTGATATGCACTATGCAGTCTAAAATAATAAGAGAGGACAATAAAAAAAGTTTTTGAATTGCAATAAAGCAAATAATAAATAATATGGTTATTTGGCTCAGTATCAAAATTATTCATTTGAGTGGTGAAAATAACATGAAGAATACCCATAACTCATAAGTGGCTCGAATTAAAATAGCAAAAAATTATTTATGTATATGTATACCGAGCACCGTCGGTCAGATCAGCTAAGAACGTTATTTCTACATGGCTGGAAGTATCGTCACGTCGATTCTCTCAAGATAAGCTAAGGTCAGATTGCCTATATGTATTACTTTTTATTTTATTAATTAATTATTATTATGTTTTTTTCTGTAGCTTGTCCAATGTTTTTATGATTATGATATGACTTGTTATATTATATTATGTAACACCTACAATATATTTTATACTATTCTTATTTTTTCTCAACTTATTTATGCTATTGTTGTATTTAAATGACTTTATTTATTAGGAAAACAAAAAATAAAAACTTGAGTGAATAATGGATTACCTATAAAGAAATAAAACCGGAAATGTATATACAGTATATAAATATGAACACAATTAATATTTGATACAATGATACACCGGTACACGGGGGGCAAACGGGACACAAATACATGCACGGGTACAAGGAGTATAACGGTAAATTTCCCATGTATTTTATTTACACGGGCTTTAACTTAAACACGGTTTTCCTCAAAACACGTGCATCCGTCTAATTAAACACACGTGAAATAAGGATCACTATTATACCTTATGTATGGCGTCTTAAATTCATGATGAGCTATGACGTAAGCAAGCAAATTTCATTTATTTGTATAGATACCTACGCACAATAAATTAATGAAAAAATAAAACAGTAGATTAAAAACATTTTGATATTTTTATAACATTAATATTCAACTCGAAAATAAAACACATTTTAGACGATCAATTTGTTCATGATTGATCATAGTGAGACGTAATACCATTGTCTATACCGATTACCAGCAATAAGTTATATTAAGTTATTGGCAAAACAAAATATTAACACCGTACGACGAGTAGGAAAATGGGAATTCGGCATTTCGCATACGGTTTGCTTTAAGTGAAGTGTATTCAAATGTATTTGATAATATTAGTAGAAATTGTACTTACAAACTTATACAGTTAGCTATACCAATTACCAGAGTATAAAGTTTCAATAACAAAATTAATTTATTAGGAAAAGTAAAATAATCAATATGAAACTAAATCATTACATCCCGAATCGGGAGGTACAAAATGTTTCCACCAGAGCGCGATTTATTAATTTACATTACCAATAAGTAATAACATTCAAAAATAATAATAGAACCTTATATTTTATTGTATATTATTATAAAGCGCATTACAGACGTTTTATGCGCTTAAACTTTGAGTACGTAAATATTATATATCTAAGACAGTTGTTTTAAAATGTTTAAAACCGCTAATCCAGGTTATTGTAGCTGGAAAGAAAATGTATGGACTTGCATATTTTGAACATTTATAATTACATTACATATACTTGCTTTAAAATTAAAATATCATAAAAAGTCTACGCAGGGCTCTGGGTAATAATCCTATCTTAAATTTTATAATATTGAAGATCATTTACTTTAGTTTTAAAAAACAGAGTAAAATGGATTCTTCCGAACGTAAATTTGCAATGTCATACATTATAGTTACAATTAATTATAATTATCACTACTTTTTTTTCTTTCAGTTTTTTAAAGCATGAATTGGCTTTACACAAGTTATTTCAGATTGATTATTTAAACATCTAAGCATTCAACCTAACTGAAATATTTTTTTTAAAACAGACAACTGTATCGTGTACTAAGTTTTATTTTTAAAATTTATTTTACTGTATTTTCTATTGTTTGGTGTATTCTATTATAAATTAAGATTGTTTAGATTTTATATCACTAAATTTTTTCGGTGTACCAAATGTTTTACACATAGAAGAAAAACAAATTAAAATTTAGGACATCTGAATTAGGCAATTATTCAATTTTCTTTAGTAATTTCTCCGAGTGTAATGCAAGTTAGAATACAGGCAATCCATATTCCATAATAATATATTGAACATTTGTTATTATTTTTTCATCTTTCTAATGTTAATAACAATCGTGGATTTAAACTTTACCAAACTAGCTGCTAGCTATGTTCTGAATAATAGTTTCTCGAACTCGGTGATTTGCATCATTGCTTTCAATTTTTTTTTTTTTGATGATCATAATACATCACGAATGCACGATATTGTGGCGAGGTGAGCGAAGCGGGACCAGTGCCCAATACCCGTTCACCATATCCTGTCCGGCTTTTTTTCCGTTAAAATTGTATATAGACAATTATATACAGTACGTATACCTACGTACCTATATCATAAGCGATTTTACGAATGCACTATTATTATACAGTACTCCATAAAATATGAAATTCAATTTAGAACGAAATTGTTGGACAGCCATTCGAATATTTTAATCATAAAGGCTTCCGACGCCGATTCAAAGGTTTATTATTTTATACCAAACATCGAAAATATCGAAATTCGTTTATCCTTATTGCCCCCGGAAGAATAACAACAAAAGGGTCATATTATAACTGTTTTTATAAAACCTTTGCTGACACAATCAAGTTCAAACTACAAAGGTTGGTGTGTCCATATTCTGCGGACCGGTGTGTTGTGGATTATTTTCCTCACAGTGTTACCAGCAAGCGTATATTGTAAACACACTAAGTCACATTCGTACGAAACTGTTGACGTTCGTTCATAATATTCGTAATATTATTTCATTCTGACGTGGCAAAATTTAACATTACATTTCCAGTGGATCATTATCATTCGTCATTACTGATATAATTTACCCGCGGTCTGATAATAAGTTTTGTTTATTAAAATTGATCGATAATTTTTTTTAGTTATGTTTCACTATTGCGCAATTTATTTATGTGCAGAACCGCCAGAATCCTTATCAACATACACACTTTATCACAAGACATCTCAATTCTCAACCCATTACCCACCAGCCACCACCTTCTTATCGATTTAATAATATTTTACGGGATATTTAGTTGTCAATGTATTAAGTATTTCGTAGTTTAATATACGATATAGGTCAGTAAAAGTAGATGATTTCATTTTGGAAATCACCAATACAGTGACGAACAGACAGTCCAGCCTTCAGATATAATCTATATTCTTTAATATTACTTATATCACAGAACATTACAACAACGATATCAGGGTACATTATCATTTCATAATAGTGTGTATTTTATTCGAGTTTTTTAAGCAATTTCCATTCTTTTTTTCTGTTTTAATGGAAGTCTAAAGTTCATAAATACGAATAAAAAAACTTTAATATAAAGCAATAAAACAAATAGGATATAGCATTGATAACTAGCAAAATATATAAATAATATTGCACAATTCGACCTATTCAACCAATTAGACAGTGAATCTACATCAGCTGTATCCGTATAATCAGTTGATAAGTGTATCTATATAATATTGAAACATAAATTTGTGGAGTGCAGTCTACATTTGAGTTCAGTACAAGACACATCATCCTATTTATCTCGCACAGCCAAAATGATGAATGAACAATTAATTGGAGTAATTGATGTCGAATCCGAGATAGTCAAATTCTCCATACTCAACCACAGTGGAAATATTGTGTTGGATTCATACAGGCATATCGAACTAATAAAACCATACCCTGGTTGGGTTGAAGTAGATGCTGAAAATATTTGGAATGCATTGTGTTCTACTATTAATGAGGTAATAGTTAAATTAGAATTAAAAAATTTATCAAAAGATAACATTAAGATAATTGGGATAATAAATGAAAGAGATACTGTATTAGCATGGGATTTAGAATCAAGTAAACCGCTCTGCAATGCAATTCATTACACTGATACTCGTACAGACACCATCATTCAAGACTGTATATTAAATTGTCCAAAAGAACTTGATGATATAGAAGACGCAACTGGTTCAAAAGTAACATCAATGTTCAGTGGAATTAAATTAAAATGGATAATTAATAATACACAAATTATTCAACGACCTACTACTATGAAGAATATTAAATTTGGAACATTAGATACTTGGATAGTTTGGAAACTTACTAAAGGTAAATTATACGTGACGGACATAACCAACGCTTCTCGGACATTATTAATGAATTTAAAAACTTTGGAGTGGTCTCCAGATGCCTGTCAATTTTTTAATGTTCCAATTTCTTTGCTGCCAACAATTAAGAGTTCTTCTGAACACTATGGAACTATAGAAGAAACACCTTTAAAAGGTATATCAATTGGATCAATATTTGCTGATCATCAAGCTGCTTTGTATGGGTTACATTTCGATAAACCTGGCCAAATAATGAGTAATTACGGTGATAGTTGTACAGTGTCTTGTATTATAGGAACAGAATTTAAAAGGTCTAATAACGGATTAATTACAACAGTAGCATACAAAATTGATAAAGAACCAGCAGTTTACGCTTTTGAAGGTTGGACATCGGTTGGTGGTAAAGCGATAGAATGGCTAAAGAATAATATGAAAATTGTAGACAATGATGCAGAAATAGAATCATTAAATATAGATGCAAGTGATGTATATTTTGTACCAGCTTTTAATGGATTAGCAGCACCACATTGGAAACCAGATGCAAGAGGTATTATATGTGGTATGACTCATTTTACTAATAAAAAACATATAATTCGAGCTGCATTAGAAGCATTTTGCTTTCATACCAAAGATGTATGCGTTGCATTTGAAAAGGATACAAATATAGTTCCATCACAGTTATTTGTAGATGGTCTTTATTCTATTTACAATAATATATTAAGTTATCAAGCTGATATTTTGGGAGTAGACGTAATAAGCTCACAAATGACTGACGACATGGCTATCTATGGTTCAGCTAAAGCAGCTGCAAGAGTCGTAAATATTTCACTAGGAAGTCATCAGTGGTCACTTAACATATTAAAACCAACAACAACAGAAGAAGAACAAAAAAATCGGTATTCAAAATGGTTAAAAGCTATAAGGCGTAGTACTGGTGTATCAAAACCACAACAACATTGTCAAACAATAGATAAATATAATAATTTTAGTTCAAACTTTTTATCCACAGCATACTTAATGGCTATGATGGGTATGATGGTTTTTTCAGATAAGAATTAACATTTTATTAAAAAATATGCAATTGTTGATAAAGAAACAAATAAAGTTACCCAAACATAAACTATTATATTATAACTATTATTTTAATTTTGTGAAATCTTTTGGTAGGTTAATTTTTGTTATTATGTTAGCTGATCAATTGTTTGTAAACAATTTTTTTTTATGTATAAAAGAATACCAATTATATATTATAACTAATTAAATAGTTTAGTAATATAGTACACAATTTATGTTGTAATACATTTTAAATTATTATTTAAATTAAAAATTATTTATAGTAAAAAAGCCAACATTATATTGTAAAAATAGTAATAAGACAAATACCTATACTTAATCAGCTTGTATAATGTAAAAAAAAAAAAATGTTAAGTGTAAATAATATGAAATATATATACATAATATACATATACTTATTTAGAAGATTGAAAAAAATACCTTTTTTATCTCCATAAAATACAAATACCACAATCACATGGGTATTTAATTATTTGAATAATTTTTATTCAATTTCAATACTTATGAGTTTAAGTTTAATTCATTAATAATTGTTGTTTTTAATAAATTAGGTACTGAACGGTGGACACTGATATTAGAATCGAATATTATTAACATTTTGTAGTATTAACATAGACATATTAATATGTCTATAAGTATTAAACTAGTAGCATGACAGACTACTTCATTATTTGATAGCCGTTAAATAACTGACAGCCGACAGGAGTATATTATTAACTATTGCTAAAGATTGTATCAACCAGGGTATGCATTGGATGTAGCATAATACTGATAATAATGGGGATAATAATAATTTTCAAATAATTTATTATGAACAGTTTTTATAATATTTGACGAGAGAGAATATTGGTGGAAATGATCAATCTAAATATACATAATCATGGTAGAGGAGTAGTATGGTTCACGCAGAGCCTCCTTCGCTGTCGGTTAAACAGGAAAAAAATTATATGTATAATTTATTATAATCATGTACTGATATTATAAAAAGTTGAATAGATTCACTGAGTAACCAAACAATACTTCATTGACATTATTATAATAATTTGCCTTGTTTTATTTAATTGTCAAATATTGCCATCATATTGGTATATGGAATTTCATAATATTATTTACATAACAGGTATTTGTCTTTCAAGAACATAGATTATGGTGTATAATAATTATGTATATTATATTCATAGCAAATATAATGTTAAAGAGATTAATAATCTCAGATATCTTAATATCTAAAAAGTAGGTTTAAGAAGGTACATAAAATGATAATTTTTAATTACGTTTATTAATATATGTTATTTAAAAAACCTTATTTTAATCTACCTATCATTGCAAATATCAAAGTCACTAAAAAAAAGCAACTACATGCCTAAATAATATAATAAATAAACCAACCTAACCTACTTTAACTATGATTCATCAATAAGCGTCAAAATAATTAAATACCTAAATAATCGTTTTTTCATGGGACTAAATTATTTGTAATACCTATGATACGTAACATGCCTACCTACATATTAATTTTATTTTTAAATTCTAATTAAACTTACTTAGGTACCCATCTAATAGATATTTTAATACAAATTATAAGTAATAATTACAATAATGATTTTGATTTGTAGATGTTATTAAAGAAAAAAAATGCCAAGGTCTGGTTCAGACGACCATAGTAACTTCTCAACCATAAAATTAATGTTATGTAAACTGATACTATCATATTTCAATTATTTCTGTTCCGGGGAGTTAATAAAAAATGATAATATTAGTATCTTCTAGGTAGTTACTAACAATATACCTATATACAACGCTATAAACTATAATAAATATTTAATATTATTTTTAATCATTCAAATTTAGATATGCAATATCGAGGATAATATATTACAATACATTTCTGTAGAGTATACAGATTCTTAAAGTGATTAGATCAATTAATTATTTTCTAGTAAATTTTAATAAAATAGTTAATCTAGGTACCTAAGAATATCGCACGGGCTTCATTGAACCTACGTAAAAAATTACTTTATATTATTAATGGTTCAATAACTAGATACTTTAAATCTAATGAATCATATTTAATGTATACTAGACAATCATCTGTCAGATAAACAGTAAAAATATAATAAGTAGTTAGTTTTTAATTTTTTAATAATATGTATAATAAGAAACTGTGACCTTTTAACAGTTCTAACAACTATCTACACGCATATCAAAATATTTTATTTAGGTAATTGAGGTATAGCCAGTACATCGGGGAACTGTAAATAAAATAAATACATGAAATTATTTTGCAGCAACAGTAATCAATGAGTCTTTAGAAGTATAGAATACTGTTCCTACCTCATACAATCATTATTAATATTAGTTATTACTCTGTATATATAATATTAATTAGGTAGTATAAATATAAACGTAAAAATTTTATTCTGTTGGTAATGTTGTATGTTTTCATTGACCATTGGTTAGTTATTTTTGGCAGATTCATCTTACCCCCCACTTGTAAAAATAAAAATATTACTACACTACGCTACAGATAAGTGAACGACTACAGTTTGCACAGGTCAATCAACCGTGTGTACATCCACAGCATATACCTAAGCATCGTTAAAACTTTTTTGAAAACGTTTTAAAATCCGCTAGACTACCGATGGACAGAATATAAAAACAGTTAAGCCAGGTTCACACAACCGTCGGATCGTGCTCTGTTGGTCAGGCATGTAGGTGCCATGTGGGCCACATAGTGTCGGTATCGAGTTACCCACCCACAGGTTGAATAGATCTGAACCAACTGTACACGACAATGGTAGTGTGATCCCGGCTTAACCATATTAAAGCGGTGTCGACAGCTATGCTTATAAGTTAACCATACCTTCGGGGAAAGCCTGGTCGCTCAGTATGTACTGGATGAACTTGTTGGTGATGAAGTACAAATGTCCCATGCCGGCCGCCTGGAACTTGGTGGTGCTGATGTACGCCGTGGACACGTTCGGGCTGCTGAACTGCACCTGTTCGTACGGCATGACGTTGTGCAAATGTTCGGTGACGCCTTCCATGAGCCTGAGCTGCGGCTTTGGCTTGGCGAAGTTCTTGAGCCAATTGCCCTCGGACCGCGCGGTCAACTGCAAAAGCAGGGCCACGCACACCACCCACCGGCCGCCACCGGACATCGTGGCCGACGAACACGACACTCGCGCTACGATATTATACTCGCGGGTATTCCCGTCGGTCGTTACACTCGCGGACACATGTCGGACCGACGTCGAGTTCGAGTTGCAACTCACGAGGAGTGTACGGACAAGGGGTGGCGGGAAGGGAGTTGGAGGAGACCGCGGCCGTTGGACCTTGGACGGATGTTGGTGTGCAGATTTTGTGGCTTTGTGCGTACGTGCGTAATTTATTGTTTCAAATGATTATTTTTGAATATTATTATTATTATTAGGTACGATGGCAAAATATTGATACAAACTCCTGGGATATCAGCTGTGCTGACGGCTCCAGCCTGCAGGGTCGGCAGGGGACAGCGAACAGGTAAACAAAGGAATTATATTACACGCACTCTAGCGGACACCACGCGGGGGCCGACGGATAAATATTTTTTATTTTTACAATGACAACAACACGGCCTATTTACAACTGCCTAGTATCAATTTTAAATTGCTTTAATATATTGAAGTGACGAAAAAACAGTGTCGTAAACGGAAAACGATGGACGTGTTCAACCGTCTTGCCGGTTTTCAAACACGATTACTACTACAACTGCAATGGCGCGCGGTGGCCGTCGTCGCGATCACGTTTTAAGCGGCGTACGATGGCACAGAGGCACGTTGCACTGGGCACACTAGTGGCAGTGCACTACGGCGGCGAATCGCGTTTTCGCTGTGCGTACCGTGTACTGTGTGTGACGGACGGAAACGTCAAGCGACGGACCGACGACAATGAAAGAGTCATTCGCCGCCCAGCCGTTCCCGGAACAGGTTGTCGGCGGTCGCTTGCCGCTTGGTGGGAACGCTGGTGTAGGCCCCCCCCCACAGATCGATATGGACGACTGGAGCGACGCGTAGCGGTCAGACACCGTCAAACGGGTACCCGGTCACGACCCGCAGTCTCACCGACGACCACCGAATTTCCCCCTCGGCCGACAACACGGTCTTGGCCGTGCGAAATGGGCCAAGGTTATATTATTATTACTATCGTCGTCCGCACACGGCGACCGGAGGATCGTGTTTTCCTCCCGTGGCCCACACACACGTCCCCTCCACCCATCGAGATATTCCCCCCCACCAAAACCCACCCACAAACGACGCTTTCGCGGGTCCTGCGAATCGGGAACACGAGGCGCACGCAGGTCGACCCGACTTCATAGTGTTCATATAGATATAATATATCTACTACAATAATCTATGCTTCTGTTGTCGTCTACTTGTCGGATGCAATCGATGATGATGCGCCGGCGTAAAATATATTCTATGTACCTAATCTATACTCAACCCGTGTCCCGCCGACGTCCCACGTCCGATCTGGGCCAATCCGAAAAATTTAGAAACGACCGTTCGCGCTTACCTACTTGTACCAGCAGCTGTATAGGTGGTAACATAATATTAATTGCAGTACGCGCACACAACCTGACTAGTATAACCCAGTACCAGTGTACCACCCGTCCACCCAACTAGTCAACTGCAGTATAGGTACCCATTATAATGTATAGACAGTAGGCCACCGCCATAATTTATCGGTGTGAAGTGTGCACAATATATTATAATTCGAGTTTAGACGAGTTACGTCCAAGTGGCATCGCTTGAAATCTATATTATGTAGCACCTTCACTCTGCAGGGACGCCCGCAGATTTAAATTTCAATGTTGGTACATGATATTATATTTTGGTGCAAAAGCCCCCCCCTCCCCCACACACGCACACACCACTCAAATACTCAATCACCACAAATCCCACCTGTGAATACAAAAATATGTAAACACAATTAATCAGAAACACGTGTAAAAATTTGAGTATTTTAATAAAAAACCACCTCCCTTCCCTGACCGTCACTATATCGCAATAGGTAGGTAGGTAATAACACTTTATAATATTATATTATGTTGAATTTAGAATTGTGCATTTTCAGTTTTAAACTTTAACGTAGACACTTAACACAATGCCTACCTACTTGATTTAAGACTAATACATCGGTAACATGATAATTTATACAATAATTATGTATGAGCTATGTGGCTATACAAACACGAATTAGGTAGTGACATTAATATGATATTTACTAATACCATATTAGTTATTACCATAATGTAAATTACTTATATACTAGCCACGACATAGCCATAATAAAATATACATTTTTTTTTAAATATTTACTGTTCAGTAATATGTTATATCTAAACATGAAGACTTACAAAAAATAACAAGTAGTAAACAATTCTAATAACAAATAACTATTTGGTTATGAAATAAACTTTTTATAATATGACAATATGACGTTGTTTTTTCCATAAAGTATATAAATGATAAACCCAAATATTATAGATAATCTGATTTTCATTTATCATCAGATTTTAATATAATAATTTAAATCAAATATCCAATGTAAATGATATGATATGGGTACCCTAATGTATATGTAGGTACATCATAAATTTAATTTCATTATTCGTGTTAGGTACTTACAAATATTAATATTCAAATACTTAATAATATTTTAATTGACTTTCATAAATAAATTAGTTTTAGCAAATGTTTGAGGATTGCTTTGTAAATAATGATAAAGACATTATCTTACCTAATACATTATTTACAAACTAACTTAAGTCTGAAGTGCGAATTCGCTGACCAACCCAATCGAAGCGTTTATAATCAATAACTTATATTTATAATTTATATTTGTTTATACATTTTCAAAGCTTTAAACATCTACTAAGTTAATACATCACATATTTACCACATATTTAGGACTAAGTTCAAGGGCTCTCGTCAATCAGAACCTAGGGGGGCTACAATATAAAATTGTATTAAATTGTATTTCGTAACAGAAAATAGATACACAAGTACAACATATAAAAACGATGTTCTTGTGTACATTACAAGTATTATAATACTATCAGAAAAATATTCTATAATTTACAATTCAAAAATTCCTATCATTTCATATTTGTCTATGGGTGGGGGGGGGACATGTCACCCCTTTGCACCCATTAATGGGCGTCCTTGACTAAGTTTAAACTGCCAATCATTTAAACCTAGACAGGTTTTATGTAAGGGTGAATTAGAGCAAAATATTTTTTCATCTAGCTGCATAATTTCTACAATAATTGTATATATTTTGTATCTCTTAATCCACAAAAATTCATTCTAACATCGAAATGCTCAGAAGCAATTAGCATTTAATAACTTTCAAAACTTAATAGTATGCAAGTTTTTAAAACTTATAGGTTTGAATTCTACCTATCAATTATCATAAATTATATTATATAATATACCATTATGATTATTTATAATTATTTATATAGTGCTTAAAAAAACCCGGGGCTATATTATATTATGATCTAATAACAGCAGAAATGCTCAACCAGCTCTCAATAAAGTTATCGACCTATATGTTTAACTTAATGCTCAGAATTCAGATGAACCTACTTTCCAGCATTATGTAAATATTCGACTGTCTTACGATGATTCTTAAACCGAAAAAACCACCTGACTGTCCATCATCGTATAGATCAGTGGTCGGATCCGAACAGCCAAGGTTTTTGCACCGGCCCGCCAAGAAAATTAATGTTTTGAAAATAACATATTTAATATATTATTTCATATAGTTTTCATTGTTATTAATTTATTGAATTAGGTAATAAAATAAAATAAATTTATTATTTTAGATTCTCTGCGGAGCAATGAATGTACTGATTTACAGAAATGTGTAAAATAAGACATTATTTTACTTTCATTTTTATTTGTGTCTGTGTAAACAATAAGTTGTCGAAATTATGCTTCAATTTTCTACTTCAGTATCATGTTCGGTGGGAAAATTAATCTAGTAGGTGTAGTGATTCCCAATAGTTTTCAATAGCGCACGGGAAAAAAACAAAATTAAGGAAAAACAGGAATTTTTATGCAAAATAGGTTTTTGAAAAAAATCTATTTTGATTTTTGGTGTAACTCTAAAACAACTTACAGTAGATACATGCAATTTTCACTGAATGTTTACATTAGTATTTTCTATGCACGATACAATTTTCGGTCTTATTAAGTTCCCAATTCTTTTGGTTTTTTTTTCTATAAATGTTAATTTATCACATGAAGGAGTTCTACAACAACTCTTGAAAGTCAAGTGGGTTGACAAAGGCCAAAAAATATTTTTATATTCTCAAAATTGAATGAAAATAATGTTTAAAATAAAGCAAAAATTGTTAATTTTTTATTCCGGGTGAGAAGTGAGAACAAAAGTAAGCAAAGTAATTGCAGTAATTGCAAAAAATATGCATAGGTAATACTGATAAAATAAGCCATGATGCAGTGCCACTCTGGATGTTAAATAGGTAATACAGGTATAATTTCAAAGAATATAAATATGATATAAAAATAATTATTTTTCAATTTATTGCGGGAAGGAGTTCTACAACAATTCTTGAAAGTCAAAGTGATAAAGGCAAAAAATAAAATAATGATAAAATATATAAAGAAAATAAAAATTGCCAACGGCACGCAGTGTTCCCAAGCGGTCACCCATCCAAGTACTAACTACGCCCGACGTTGCTTAACTTCAGTGATCGGACGAGAACTGGTGTATTCAACGTGGTATGGTCGTTGGCGATGGATTTCTAGAGAATAACATTATTTAAATTAAGTAATTATAATAACGTTTTTATACATTACAGATTGCAATATACTGTATAATTTTTTTTTTTTATTTATTGAAGTAATTTACAATCTATACATGTTCTTAGTATAATAAATAGGTTTGATGAGTGACAAGTAAGAATGATATGATAATAAGATTAGGGAAAGTACCCAGTGGTAACACCCTATAATAGTGACAGGAATAACAATGAAAAGAGAGAGACAAAAATAAAATAGTAATAATAAATAATAAATAATTAATTTGTGGATTGGAGGTATTACCTGGTAGCGACTTCCAGCACTTATTTAGCTCGTTTACTAAAGAAGATCTCTACACCATTGCCTTTTAAGTCTACGGTACGGGTTATCAGGGACTGTGTTAGTTGATAATTTAGAAATTAGTGGATTCGTGTGTTGTTGAAATTTGTTGTGGAGTCTGGTGTAGTTTCCTGATAGGAAAGTGAATCTAGTTGGTACTTTGTGCGGTCAAAAGTAAAAATTTCCCAGTAGTTTTCAAAAGCGCCGTAAAAAATAAAAGAAAAAAAAGGTGGGCAAGTGGGTGTCGCTCTGCTGTACAGGAGTCTACAAATGGGTTACTGTAATGGATGGTGTTAAATTTTAATTCAATGATAAAATATGATAATATCATTGTATAAGATAAACGATTCTGAGCGAAAACGGTCAGTCAGCCTATGATATTAGTATATTACCAAGTATATTTGATGATATTATTGTGAATAAAGTAATTTATATATAACCTTTTAAGTAGAGCCTTTCTATACATATCATTTTCTATACACAATAAAATTTTGAAAATAATTTACTCTTTTTGAGCTGTTTACGGACATTTTTTTTGGTTTTTTTTTCTATAAATATCAATACAATTTTATTTGTTGGTTAAAAAAGCTTGAAAATTTAATAGAAGCCGCTTAGGTTATTGTTTCAAAGGCAGATGAAAAAAATTAAAAATCCTTGATCACAGTTTTTATTTAGAAACATTTAAAGTTCAAATCTTGACAAAATACGGAAAAATCACGAAAATTAGCAAATTATTTTGAGTTGAGAATTCATAAAAATTTTTCTTTTTAAATCTAAGATTTGAAAATGTAATACAAGGTTATCCATAAGTTTGTCTACCTTTATCAAAAAAAAAATGTCTACAAGAAAGTCAAATTAAATTTTTATGAGCGTTTGAAATTCATATTTTTACTACATTTGATATTCACTCGATTCCTCATGTAACGGTTTTTTTATTTTGTTGTAATTAAAAAACGTATGACTGTAGACACTTGAAAATTTTACTGAATGCTTATATTAGCATTTTCTATACACAATAAAATGTTGAAAATAATTTGTCTCTTTTTGAGCTGTTTACGGACATTGTCAGTTTTAAATTTTTTTTAGTTTTTTTTCTATAAATTTCAATAAAATATTATTTGTTAGGTCAAAAATTGTGAAAATTTAATTTAAGGCTCCTGATATATTGTTACAATAGCAGTTGAAAAATATTAATAATACATTGGCACAATTTTTTTTTATAAGTATTTAAAGTTCTGCAATGCCAAAGCGTATATCAAATTTGGCACGCCGTAAATAAGGTTACCGCTGATATAGATTATAGATCTATTATAGCTTACCTAAAACCTATTCCCAATATTGTCAAAAGTATTTGAAAAAATCGTATTAAAAATAGGTAGGTCACCTAAATATTGTTAAAGAAAAAAATTATTTCCACGCAATTTTGTTTTCGTAGCAAATATTCTATACAAACCAACAAGTTCTCCGTATATAGTAGTATGTCTGTTGTTATTCTTGTTTTGAAGAAAAACAATATTGCATAGATTAGACTTCTTAGTCGTTTCCCAAGCGTTCGACCATGTCTGCACATAGGTCTTCTGTTAAAATGGAAACATATCTTAAACTATCTAGTTTCTAGTTACTACGTATATTTGCGTATTTGCAATACCTCATACTTAAATCATGATATAGAAAATCGCTTCTTCTTGGTGAGTTACGGTTCATCCACTTATACCCAAAATGTTGTAAATTGTAATTTTTTTTTTTAAATAATAATAGAATTGAATAATATTTTTAATTTAGTCTAATTTAAATTATCACACTTAACAACTGTCAAAGTGCCTTCTCAGGAATAGGTAATCCGTTACTCAAGCAATCACCGTCACAAAATCATATACACTTATTAATAATAAATAATAATAATAATAATATTACGGAAAAAATTCTCAATTTACATATTAGTGTAATCTATCATTAAACGGTAATAATGTGTTGTAATTATTTATGAGGGGATGCAGTGGGTCGATAGGGACTATATAAGACTAGATCTGATGTTCTCCACATTAGGTAAGATAGTCGGAGATAACGAAATCAACCGTTGCAATCTTGATATTTTTTGTATTGTTAAATTGGGAAAATTGAGATATGATAATTTATTGTTAAATAGTACACTGCATTATAGAAATTAGCTGAGGGTATAAATTATAATGACTTACAACTGTACAAGTATAAATTTCAAATTTAGATTTTTAAAGTACCTTCAATTCTTCAACAGAGCTAAAATAACTGTTCTTATATATGTAACAGATCGTGGGTCATGAAAAAAAATACTATGATATAAAGGTATCGACGTATCACGTATACTGCCTCTATACAGATAATTAAGGTTGGTCAATGGTCACGCACTCACGCATATTAATTATTAATTAATTATTTAGTAGTTTATTGTTATTTCAAAAGAATAGTTATAAATTAAATTTAACATAAAAAATTAATGGAATGTGAAAAATGTTGTCTCCAAAAGCCCGAGCTTGTGGGGAGAGTGTTCAAATGTTTCTTAGTTTTATAAATTATATACCTATTAACACTGTTTACAAATATAAATACAGATAAAAAAAATATATATAAATAATAGTAAAAGATAACATTTTAATATAATTTAAATTAAAACAAAAACAAATTATTTAAGAGATTATTGAATAGAAAAGTAAATAAAACTAATTTTAATTACTAATCGATTTGTGACATTTATACTTTGTAAATAACATGTTTTTTTATATGAGTTAAAGCTATTAAAACTGTTAATATTGACATTAAATAGATTACAATAATATAAACTGATATAATAAGGATTTCGTTTACCGAATTCGCTATTAAATGTAAACATTCTAAAAGTATTGTTTAGAATTTGACGAGTACAATAGTCAATAATTATGTTTAAAATTAAATTCTTTATGATTTTAGGAGTACAAATTACATAAAACTTCTTTTATATACAGTTGTTTAAACATTTGATACCGATTATTTTTAAGAAGTTCAATGTACCTAGGCAATAATCTAAAAGTGCGTGTACGCGAATAGTTAGTGATCACTGATCATTAATGTAAAAATTAATGTGTTATACCAATTATATACTGTGTCAGTAGCGCCAAAATAATTGTGAAGCAAAATCTAAAATTTTAATCTACGCCCACCGCAACTTTCCAGCCATCCATCTATCTAAGTGTACCGATCGCATCACATGATAATATATGAGTTCGGCGCCACTGGACTGTGTGAACAACTTACTAGTCATAGAAAAAATATTAAATAGAAAAGCAACTTGGTATAACAAAATGTTGATAGGTATTAGAAACTCTATACTATAGCTACTTTATACCGGTGATCGGTAGCATCTATTATAGGTACTCACGCACGTACACACACATCACACATGTCACCAATTTGTCATCGAGATGTAATATTTTTGGCTAAAAAAGTAAATTGCATGTACTTTTTACCAATCATACCAAAAAAATTAGCAACGCGATAAAAAATCTGGAACATATTTAAATTTTTTATGAAGTTTACTTAAGATCGATCATCCTATCACTATTTCAATTTTATTTTAAAATTATTTTGTCTATTTCATTATCATCGTTAAAAAAATCTTCAAATTATTTATTTTTTTTTAATGAAATTTAACTTTAAAAGGGGAAATCAAAGATAGAAAGTTTAAAAGTGGAATGATCGATATTCGATCTAAATTATAAACTTTATAAGTCAGCTAGGTCGGTAATAGGTGTGTCGTGTGTATTCAGATTGCTTATCAAACTTATAAAGTTTTATAATATATAGTAGTATGAGTGACATAAAATAGAGATTTTTTGGTAAAAAAAGAACGGCCATGGTTGAATTTACTTAATATAATATATATTATCTATAATTTTGATGTTTTAAAGATACTATTTATTTTTAAGAAATTTAATAATGGATTCCCTTCTCTTGTGTATTATTGTACCGATTAGAATAAGTTATTATCAAAAGTATATTATCAAAGAATTTGGTATTTTGATACAGCCATGTACGGTGTATCTTAAATAACTCAAACTATGTTCTTAATTTTAATCTATATTTTATATTCAATATATTATGTTCAAGTTACAATAAAACGATTCCGCATCATGTCCATAATACATTATTGTTCATGTCAAAGGAATCTATTATAGTGTTAATTTTATGTTCGAACGTTTGATATTAATAATAAAGACAAAGAAGCACAATATATATATATAGCTGCTATAGTGCTATTATATATTTATATGTATACTATAAAATGTCCTTGAAAACGTCTTTTGAACTATGATTGTTTTTAACAAAAACTGATAATATAGCATTATAACTTAAAACTTTTAATATTATTATGATGTTTAGAACAAAAAATTATATTGTGATATATAGCAGCGGTACTAGGAAATTTCGGTATTGTATTCTAAGTAGGTATATTCTTAATAATTATATTTACAAAAATTACAATTTATATGATACGTTTAACTTTTTCTTTCTTACATGCGCATCGACATGATGACATAATACTAATACATAACAACTAAAATTGATCGACATTATACTTAATAAAATATTAAAATGTCAATCTATAGTTCTTTGAATTGTGATATGCATTACCTATCATTATTAATAAATACATATTATACAGATATTAATGCATGCTCAAGGCTAAATAATTTAGTTCGTCAACTTTCTGTCTTTGTCATATACATATACCTATTACTTTATCAGTACATTAGTTTTTAAAACAACAACAACTTTGTGTGAAGTTATTGTAATAAGTTTAAGTGCAATATTTATTATTTTTTTTAACAACCGTGAACTATATTAATTGTTGATATTATATTTCAAAAGTATAGGGGTGAATTTGTTTTAACCTATATTGATATATCGTATAAATAGGTATAGGTTTCATTTGGATAAATATATTATATCGACCTAAATCAGTGTCAACAGCGAGATCAACTCTTAATATAATCAATAAAAAAAATACATATATTTGTACCTGTAGTAAATAATACACAATATGTCAATATAGATATAACATAATATATTATTATACAATGTACATTTATACCATATATTATATAAACCTATACCTACCTACTGGATTAGATATCTGATAGGTATTGGTATAACTTACAGTGCCTATACTTGATCCGATGGCAGCCGAACTGGAACGAGTATACCTATAAATAAGTGTACACTATAGTACTATACCTAAGTATACTGCAGGTTGGACTAGGGAATAGGAAATGTCTTGTACAGTTTTTGTTGCGATTATAATAAATGTTGTTCGATCGAAAATAAACGAGATCAAAAAATAAGCGAATGTCCTGGAGCAAAACCTAAAGTAGTTCTAAGGTTTTACGGCTTTAAGATTTCAGAAGTAAAAAAATGAAAGCTTGGGTAACTGCACCGCTGCACCGGAACTAAGTGCAGGAGCCAACCGATTGTAACACCGGGAACTTACCGGTGTATCAACGACCAACGTACACTACTGTTAAATTTATTAATTTGATTGATTGTTATATTATAACAGTATATAGAAATATAGTAACCAGTAACACAGAATTATTTATTGATTAACAAACAATTTTTTATGAAAATAAGACACTCCCAAAAAAATAAATGGTTACTTACTCCATTAATTAATTTATACAATTTTTACACATATTATTTGTTGTTCATATGAATAAGACAATTTCACCTCTGGGGTGTACATTAGATATATATAGCATAAATAAAATGCTTTGAATATTTTTTTACGATAACTTATACATATTAGTACATTACACTTACAGGTTTGTTACGTACCTACTTATGTAAAGAGCCTACACATCGAGTTAATCTTCAAAATTATATTTAAAACTGTTTTAATTCATATATTAGAGTACATTTTATGAATTAATTGTAAACGTAAGTAAATTAATTTATCCTACTTCATTTAGTAGGTAAGCCTGCATACTATTGGCAAATCATACCCCAGCCCAAGCCCCAGCAATATTTTGTATGCTTATGATAAAAAATATTAGTAGGTACATAGAACATTACATGCGGCATACGCGTATTTATTTTGTACAAAAACGAAGAAATTCAATAATGAAAAAAAATGTATACGGTCAATTATAGCATTATTCAGTATTACAGTTATTATTATATTTTTTTTTTTATCGAATTCCTGTTGCTGTACAGTTTGCTACTTTGTTGTCTGATCTTGAAAATAATTTTATAAAAATAATTTAGTGTAACGATGTCATAATATAGTTGGTTGGTTAGGTATATCTTATTATTTATAAACCTACTTTATATCAGAACAGGAAAATATCAGTATCATTACCTTATAACTTATAATAATAATAATTATAATCAATCAACAAAATAACCGTATTCTTTATTACAATTTCAACATTTATATAAATTTAAGCGACTCTACTTTAGATTTTTAGAATTTATATTAGTAAAATACTTAAAACTGTGTATGGATGTGATAAATTATTTATTTATTTTACACCAATATATATTATTAGTACCTAGGTAGGTATATTATACTATTCTATGCTATAGAAAGTAGAATATCTGAATATAATCGAATGTATAATGTATAAAATACATAATATTATAGGTAATATTACCTATCTAATACAATTTATATAAGTAATAAATAATTCTATAACTGTAGCCTTATAGACATTCCACCACGTAATATCTATGTGATATGTATAGCTATATTGTTATTTATTATACACTTCAGGTTATCGGCTTATCACCATGTATTTAATTCAAAATTTCAGAGATAATATCATTAAGTGGGTATATCTATATATTTTGATATATATTTAGGCATAAATATTTAACGTGAAACGTTGAAAGAATATTATAAAAATTGCTCGGATGTTTAGATTATAATATATTATATTAGATTTACATAATAATTACCCGTATAGTGTTTTTTTATCTTAATTATTTGCTGTGACAGCTATTTAGAGTAGAAAATAATTATAGAAAAATGCTTATCGACATCGGAAGTCGTGTACATACTCGTGTGTATTATTAAATTACCAATTTATCTTTTCGATTTTTTTCCGAAGTTTCCCGCCGAGCCGAAGGACAATGGAAAACTACCAGTTGATAACCTGCGAAAAATATAGAAGAACATTTAAGAAGTTCTTCGCTCAGAATCGTTATTGAATGCGGATTGGGCATAAATACAGATTAGGTCCCAAGCAATTTTTGGAAAATTGTTCGGAAACATTTCAATGAGTTAAGAACAATGGTAATTAAAAACGAATGTCCCAAGTTCCAACTCAAATGTAATACACTCGAAATGGTGTCCAGTCACATTCAAGTATCCACCAACTCCTGCAGTATTAGCACATTTTGTTTTTGGCTTTTCGTTAAAAAGGTTTACTAAACATTGATTTACATATTGGTGGATCACGGTAGACAATGATCATTATCATTTATCAACCTATGATCTAGTAGCTCCAATTACAACCCGCCATTTACATAGAAATATAGAAGCGGTATTAAGTACCTAAACAATTTAGGTATATATGTACATAATATTATAGTACCTATTACCTACTACAAAATAAAATATTATTTAAATTTTAATACTATTATGCTATAGAAACATAATATAGTATTGGATACGGTCACTATATAGTTATTAATCAATATATACGCATTAGTCATTAGTAATTACCCATTCGACATTATAATGAAAGTGTAATTATACGACCTTTAATAATTTCTTAAGTAAACGAACATTTACAATAATGCGTATCGAGATAATGCAAATTAAACGGTTTTTAATTTAACTGATACAGTATAATGTTTTAATATGTTTTAATCGGTAGGTACTAAATACTTATCAATTGGGCGAATGTTCATTCAACCGTCATGAAACATAATATACGATATACCTGTACCAAGTAAAAGAATTAACGGAAGTCATATGATGTTAATTCCTACATGTGTATATTTTTGTTGTAGGTAGTATTTTTAACTCTTATAATTTCCTATACAGAATAATTTTAAATTTTCGTTAAAGCACTAAAGCAGTAATAAAGAAAATAAAGAGTCATACCTATATAACATAAAAATTATGATTTAGTTAAAGTATATTAAAGTTAAAAAAATTTGGATCCCCAGAATTTTTTTTTAGTTATGGAATTTATTACTTGAATTTTTACAAAGTTGGATATTGATAGATATTAGTTTATTGTATACCTAATTACAACCCCTGTCCCTGTGTTTAGGAATATATTATTTTTGTCGCTGTATAGTAACATAATATATTAATATAGCCTATAGGTACCGGGTACCTATTAGACATTAGTCTAGATACGTCTTATACCTATATTTACATGCCACATATAACTTTTCAGTTTTTTTTAAAGTTTTTTTTATTTATTGGAACATCGAATAAAATATTTTAAAATGTCTAAATCTGTTGAAATAATTAATTAGGTAAATAATGTAACCTGTGCACTAATAATTAATATGGTAATTATGCAATATGTAGGTAAGTACTGTGGCGTAGCCAGGGGATTTGGATGTTTACCCCCCTCCTACATTGTATTTTCCACCCCTAATAAATGTATTATTTATATACGGAAACTTTGTACATATCCCCTCTTTTATAATCTTGGCTACGCCACGGTGTAAGTAGGTAGGTACGTAATTTACGTAATGAAAGTTACACGAGCTTTATAATTATAGGTAGGTAATTATAAATAATTATAATATATTAATAAAATATTGGATATAGCTTATATCTATTAGTTATTAGGTACTTATTACTTATTACACAGGGTGAAAATGTGTATTTTAATCAATTGAAAGTCATGTCTAAACAACATATTTTATTCTAAGGTCAATATCAAACAAAAAATAACATTGAACATTGAAATACACTATCTATACAGCGTACAAAGTACGTGTGTATTATTATTATAATAATGTACAATAGATGATGGTCCAAATGACAATGAAATTTGTTTCCTCTTCGCTGTATCTATTCATAATAACCTCGAGGCTCGAATAGCTGAATAGGTACACATTTCTATCAGTAATTATGTTGTCTTCTCTCAAGACAATATAAATAAAGTTAAAGTACTTATATCACTTAATTATTAGATATATGTTTGTACTAAGTAGGTACCACAGTACCAGCAAGCAACTACCAACATATTAGATATTTTAATATTTATATTAATATTACAATTTTTAATTATTTTACTATGAGGGTATAACACATTAACACTACATAACGCGACCAGTCCAAATATATAGGCTTATCACTTATGTGCACTTTACTCCCTATAGGCCGTTTAGGTGTACGATTTAAGGTACATACAATTGAATACCTATATGATTATATTAACTTAATTGTGTATCTATTTTTGGTTGAGGGGGGGGGGGCAATAGGAGATTTAGTAACCCCAAGATGTTTATAACTCATATAACTTGCATAACAACTTAAAGTCGTATATAATTTGTGCCACATATAAAAACTAATTTTGGTAATTTGGTCCACTTTTTAAGGTTTCTACCTAGTCATTTTTGCAACATAAAACTAGATAAAAGACTAAAGAGCATTATGTAATTCGCGCAATCTTGTACGTGCTTTTTTAAATATTAGATAATTGATAATAATTTATTCATATTATTACCTAATAAATCGTAAAAAAATATTTAAAACAAAATTGTGAGTGTTTGATAATGATCATAATAATGATAATTGAATATATTTATTACTAAATATCAATATTTAATATTTTCCGAATTTTTAATAAAATAACGCCTAAAAAGGTGAACAAGTGGGTGTCGCTCTGCTGTACAGTAAGTTACAGGTGGGTCACTACCCACTGTAATGGATGATGTTAATATCATTGTATAAGAAAAACGATTCTGTGCGAAGACAATCAGACAGCTTATGATATTACTAAGTATATTTGATGATATTATTGTGAATAAAGTAATTTATATATAAACTATTTACGTGGAACCTTGTTTTAAAGTTTCAATTCTTAGCTATAAAAGTTGAACATTTTACACATTTTTAACTACAAAATAATGATTAAATTTTGTCAAAAATCAAACTTAAAATGCTCATAAAAAAAATCGTGCCTATGTATTTTTAATATTTTTAACCTGCTATTTTAACAATATATCAGGAGCCTTGTATTAAATGTTCACGCTTTTTGGCCCAACAAATAAAATTTGATCGATATTTATAGAAAAAAAATTAAAAAAATTGAAATTTTAAATTGTCCGTGAACAGCTCAAAACAAGTCAAAATATTTTATGGTGTACGTACAATGAGAATTTAAACATAGTCAAATTTTAAAAAAAGACGCATTATTGTAAAATCAATACATTCATCGCTCCGCTCACAATTTAAAATGTGGTAAGATTTAAAATTAGTCTAAGCTGTTAAAGGCAGGTAAACTAAAAGGCAATGTGTAAGGGGGTTCGTCTCTTGAAGGTCTTGTTTGTATAAATTTGTTCAGTCTCCGCAAGAAAAAAATTCTAAATTGCACATTCCTATTGTAATACCTATATGGGGATATGTGGTTTACAATATTATGTTTTAATAATCAATAAAAATTAATCAAACTTTAAGACGATTGTTCAAAAACGTTTTATGTGGCAATTTTTTTAATGATTAGTGGTTGGTAATTTGATATTACTTTAAGTAATTGATTTAAAGGTATACGCAGTAGTTTCTGTAAGTAAAAACTTAAGTTTAAAAAAACTATATAGAAATAGGTACTACAACATTTTACATTTTTGTTTAGATAATTTAGAATATATAATATGCATCTATAGAAGTCTAAAGATATGAAGATTATTAAAATGTCCATTAGTGTAATAGGAATAAAAATCAATTATGGGTATTCATGTCGTAGGCGGTCAATCGCACACTTGTAGTCTACCACGTATGTTTCTACACGTCATATGCGGTCTACTGTCGCGCACCTATATATATATTTTAGGTCATAACGATTTATTACTCTAATATAGCAATATAGGTTAATCCAATATAGCAATAATCGTAAACGTATGAGATAATCAGTTACAGTTTAGTTTGTGCCGTATTCGTGATACATTATTCTACAATTCTGCATTCTCTGTGTTTAAGCATTATGTTACCCAAACATTTTTATGTAATTGTTCAATCGGAAGAAAATACCGTAGCTTCTTTAAAGGAAAGAGGACTTATTGAAATCGGCACTCCTCCTTGTGTTCACTGTGGCTCGCAAACTAAATTTTATACGCGCAAAGAAAGGGGAAAAGAACGAACCGTGATACGATGCACAAAGAAGGGGTGTCAAAGAATTCAATCCGTCCGTAAAGGTAACACGTTTTTTATGTATACTGATAAAAATGGTCAATGTAATAGTGGTCTATCGTCACAAATTTTAGAACTATCTTATTATTGGTGTTTTGAAATACCACAAAGTACCATAATAAAATTAACGGGGCGTGGAAATCACACAGTGACTGACTGAATGAATTTATGCCGTGACATACCAATAGCTGCTTTTGAAAAAAGAAGTAAAATGGGGGGTACCTATAAATACTTTTGTTCAAGTCGATGAATCCTTAATGCGTGGTAAAAGAAAGTACAACAGAGGACGATTATTGGGGGCTGATATTGCTACTGAAAATGTTGATGCAGACGAATTGAGAGACGAAGAGGAACCTGATTTTAATAATAGAAATTATGGTAAAAAACTAACTGGTGCATGGGTGTTTGGTATGTGTCAAAAAGATGAAAATGGTGTTATTGATGCAAGATACTTTATTGTAGAAAAAAGAGACAGACAAACATTACACGAAATAATTCAAAATGAAATTGAAGTTGGTACAGAAATACTCTCGGATGAATAGCTTGCATATAAGACGATAGAAAATAAAGGGTACATACATAAAACCGTCAATCATTCCCAATTTGCTGTCGATCCCACCAGTGGTGCGCACACACAACGCATTGAAAGTTTATAGGGAAGTCTAAAACTTCGAATTATTAAAAAAATGCATGGTATCTCCATCATTGCTGCCCTCGTATTTGGCGGAACAATGGTGGTGTCTACAAAACAAGAATGACAGCACATTTGATTGTTTTTAAGAGATGTGAAATTATATTATACCTAATTTAAATTGTATAATGCATATTTCTATATATTTTTACATTTTTTGTCAGTTAGTTTTTAATATAAAATACTAATTAAATTTACCTACATATTATAATAAATTAATGCATATTTTTATACATTTTTTTATATTATTAAATATTACATTAATAAATATATTGTAATTCTACATATATGTATTCATTCATATTTTTAACTATGTGATAGACGACAAATGTGCGGTAGACCGCATATGACGTGTAGAAACGGGCGGTAGACCGCATACGACATGAATACCCAATTATGCTTGTATTTAGAAGAATTTAGATTATCTGTCTTATTGGTATTGGAAAAAATAATATAAAGTTTAAAGTAGGTATATCATTCTATAACAGTGTTTCCCAACCTATTTGGCGCTACTGATCACTTTGAGAACTTTTTAAGTTTTGAGATTGTAAGTACTGTTTACAGTACATGTAGTGAACTTAAATGGCTAAATAGAAAATAATATATAAATAAATAAATGTGTAATACATATAATAATATAATATTATTATATTATAATATTATCTTGTTAAAAATAATATTGAATAAAAAATAAATATGTATAGAATCAAAAAAAAAAACAATTTTTTGTTGACAATTATTTTATTCCTTGATTAATTAAATATAAGATAAAATAAAAACAAAAGGAAAAAATATATAAACAAAACAAATGGCATAATAATAAAACATAAACAGCAACTGTCCAAAAAGTTTTAAATAATTAGTTTTACTAATTAGGAAAAAATTCACATGGTTTTAAAAATTAAGAACATAGGAACCTTAGAAAGACAAATATACAACATTTTGTATGAAAGTTAAACTGGGCAATATTTTAAAGTTATATCTCGAGAAATACTCTTAATAATAATTGTTTTTAACATAAATATGATTTTTTGGGATGGGTACAGATATTTTATTTTTCAATGCTTTATTTATCACTATAGACCGTGAATAAAACAATAGAATAAAATGTCTAGTAATATGGTATGTTTATGTCACTCGATTTTTTTTTTTAATTCTGTGTTATTCTCATTATTATCCTTTTATCTTTTGTCATTGATAGTATTACGTTTAACTTAAACAAATAGCAACCTATATTAAAATTTAATATTCTCAGAAAGAAAATTGTAAGAAGATAATCCAACATATATTATTAAAAATAATTCTATGTATTAATAAATTATAGGTAGCCATTTGGTATGTTAGTTTAAACTGATCTTTCAAATAAGAGAGTAGGATAATTTTAAATCAAAAATAATATAGTTAGTTAAAATCTAAAAAAGAGGGGGGGGGGAGAATTAACAAATATTTCCCAATTTAACTTTAACAAAATCAACCTCTATATGAATAAAAAAAAATAACAATAAATATTTTCTCAATATATCAGTATACATAATTTTAGTACTAAGTATCACAAATTTATTTAAAAATTAATAACATTGAATATTGAATTATTATTATTAATACATTTGTTTTTGATCTAGTAAAATAAATAAATAAAAATAATAGGTACTCAATTGACAATTCTAACTAAAATAGTTAATAAATAGAACTATTTTTTTTTGGAAAGGATTTTAAACTTTTTGGACTTATACATAAAAAATATTCAAGAATATTATTTGGTTCAGACATAATACTTTGTGCTTCACAATAATATAATTAATTGAATATGACTAATAAAAGCACACAATTGTCAGATTATTCATTAATGTCTAAAATTAAATTTTATTTTAGAAAATGAAGTTCTCAGTAATAAAATACAAAATATAATCAGGTCACATTACTCACATTTTAATTTATAAAAATGTATTGTTTAATAACCATTCATGGAATGCTTAATTTTTAATAATGGACCATTCATTTTTTTTAAATGCATCGTATGATATAACATAAATGATAAATATGTTTTAAAGTTACTTAGTTGGAATCCAGGGAAAAAAGCAATGAAAAAAAAATCATGAGGGAAAAAAGCAATACATAAATATCTAATAAAAATTGGATAGGCAAGGTTATTGTCATTAAAATTGAAATACACATTAATTTAGTCAAGATTCACCTAATAAATTATAAATTTAATGATTGAAAAACGATAAAATATTATTGTAATTTTGTTGTAACTTGTATCTAATCATCAGAACATTATGGTAAGACATAGAGCTGATACAAAATTAGGTAAATCATGTTCATTGTTTTTATATTCTTCACAAATTTTTGCTGAAATATTGTTTCATCAGCTGCAATTCTCAGTGATATTCTACATAAATAACATTTAGTGCAACTAATTTTTTAGCCACCCATTCTTAAAATTGGGTCGCTACTTTAAGGTAGAAAGACCACTGTTTTATACTGCATTTAATTTAATCAAATTAATATGTTTTTCAATTTTAATATTTTAAATACAAATATATTGCTTCTTCCCCATATGTACTTATTTATTTAAAAACACTAAATTTTATTACTCAAAATTGTATTCACTTTTTGTTTATGAAACAAAATGTTTAAACATACCATCAGTCTGTCAATCAACATCTATTAATTTGCATCAGTCAATTTTAATTTTTTATCTAATATAGATAAATTGTAATTTGATGATGTATATTACTAATTAGTATTCACAAAAGTAAAAATTAGTAATTTTATTTGACATTAATAGAATTATTTTTAAAAAAAAATATCAAAACAATTAAAAAATAAAACAGAAAATAAAAATGAAAAATAATTTAAATTAGAATAAAATGACTTAACTGTTTTTTTTAGCAATTGTCGGTGAATTGTCTACTGAAAAACTAGAATTAATGTGTGTAATACTGTAGTCGCGGCCCATTATCCATTTCCAAAAACTTTTGAGTCTAAAAAAAAATATGATTTTGATTCAATGAAGAAGAACAAAATAAATATTTTTGTAAAATATTCTTATAATTAATAAAACATTATTTTTAGATTCTAAAGCTGAGCATAGAAGCAATAACTTATTTTATTTGTATTTATGTATGCATGTTTATAACTTTTTAGGAGTACTTTAATAGTTTAATTTAGGTAGTTCTTAAGTCTTTTTATTTGTAAAAGTAGTTTTTAAGAAAATTATTTCTGAGATTCTGTTAATGAACAGTCTTCTCTTAACGCAACTCATGTTTGTATATACTTTTCTATGTTATTCTTATTATGTATTGTTTTTATTTTGTAAACAGATTGAATATATTATTTAAATAAAAAAAAAAGAAAATTATAAAAATTTTAAACAAGTTTTAATTTTATTTAATGACCTAATTTAAAAATTTCTTATCTTAACTAAGCTTTGTTTACAATGTGGTGATTTCATTATCAGTATACACCATTATCATGCATTGAGATGAACGAAGTAGTATCAATGCTCAACACCCAGTATATTATGCCAATTATTTTAATATGTTACCTTGATAATAATTCTTTCCGTACAGCTGAAGTAAACTTGTTAAATAAACAAAGTGTAGCAGCTGAAGCAAATACAAAATTGTATAAAGCAACAATTGTGAAATTTCCAAGCCATTCAATTCTTCCATAATCAGCTAGTAAATCAAAGTCTGTAATTCCTAAATAAAATAAAAATAAATAAAATAATAATGGTATTTATATTCTTGAATATTGAAAATACTTACCTAGAATTCTAGATAATAATGGTAATGCAGAGCTTAATATAAGCAGCAAAGTACAATTGCCTACTATGTGTGTCAATGGTGTTTGTTTAATATGTGGACGGTATGTAGAGACTATAGGCAATGAATATAAACCAACACTTGAGGCCACTAACATGTATAAAATAATGACTATTTCCAAACCAGCCCCAAATGGTCCTAATTTGGATAGTGAACTCACACCTAAAGTAAATTGCTAGGAGAAAAACAAACATTTTCATATTAATAAAATCAAAATTGTGTTTTAAAAATGTTGTGATACAATAATTTACTTCAGCAATTGAATACATTTTTATATAATGGGATGAAGGTATTTAGGATGAATTATTAATACTTATTTGATAAAATAATCTACTCACTCTAGTATTAAGAGGTAAAGCTTTAATGCCAATGAGTATCAAAAGTAAATTTTGGACAACTAATAAAACCGTGACAACAGTAAGTGCTAACAGCAATAGCATGAATGTTGGATATAAAAATAACTTACGAAATACTGATATTTTTCTTTGTTTTTCTATAATATATAATAACATAAATACATAATATATATTTAATATTATATACACATTTAATACTGTGATTTTTGAAAAAAAAAATGTAAATATTAATTAAACTTACCAAGTACATCAAGTCTTTCTTGATGAATTGATAATCTATCAGTTAGTCCACGTTTTAACTTTCCATTTTGCAATTTCCATAACTCCTTCTCTGTACGAGTTATATTTTGTTTTTTTCCTTCCAACATAGGTTCTGGTGACATGTATGTTAAACCATTTATAGTTACTTGGTCCAATCTAAACAATGTTTACTTTTTTTACTAAGATATATTATATTTGATTTTTTATGAAATGTCTAACAAAACATTAATAAATTAACTTTAGTTATGTAAAAAAATAAATAATTATTCATTCTGCACAGCGAAAGAAGAACAAACCGATTCTGTGCATCCTAACGCAATAACCTGCCTTTAATACTGGTTTTACTATTGCTGGATGCGCAGAAAAACTGATTTTTGTCAGGTTGTGACATGTTTTCTTAGTGGACAAAGTATAGTTAAAAACATGTAAAGTACCTTCTAGCGAGACAATCTACTTCAAGCCTTAAAATGCTGATTTCTTCATCTGTGGTTTTTTGTAGTTGTGGCTTAATCATAAACCGACTTAGAATGGTAAACAAGGTAGCAAATCCAACTGGAGTACATACTAAATCAGAATAATGATATTAAAAAAAATTAACAAATAAAAGAAATCTAAGAATAAAAACTATAATTACTTAATAGCATAAGTACACCAATGAATGAAATGCAAGAATATAAGAATGGTAAATAGTTGTTCCATAAATCTGCAAGATAAAAGTCATAAAATAATAATACAACCATAAAAAAAAATAAATGTGAAACATCTATTGTAAAATTATATATGAACTCACTGAATAGCATGTAAAAAAGAGATTGCTCAGTATAAAAAATTGTGTACAGCAAGTACGTCAATACAAGAACAAATATCGAAAGTAACAAAAGCACCGTACATGTTTCATATACTCTTGCTTTTAAACCCTGGGGAAAAAAATATTTTATAAATACCTTTAAAATTAGAAAGTTAAATATTAATCATTATTACTTTTCGATGACCAGGGAATCCTTCAGATTCATTGAATAGAAATGCAAACGGCAAGAACACAAATAAAGATAAATTTGAAAACAAAAATACCAAACTCCACAGACCTAATTAAAAAACAAATACAAAATTCCATTAATAATAATTAATAAATATAAAGTAGGTAATCTTTAATTATTAATTACCGTGTATAAGTGAGTGATTTAACCATTGGACATAATAACTGGAAGGATATAAAGACAGCACTTCATTACTAGCTATCGAAATAGGTAACAATAGGGCTGCACCGACAGCAACCGCCAGTGCGATAGTACAAAGCAACAAACTGAAAATCAAAAACAACAAATTGGTACAAATTACAATCATTACTTTTGTATAGAGAATTTTAGTAAGTAATACATTATTCAGAATGCTCACCTATATTTATAAACTGTAATATCATCTTCATCTTGAACAGAAACGACAATGTTGTCCCGTTTTCTGTAATGATTAATAATGGCATAACTGAGCGCTAGCAACAAGACAAATAGCAAGAGAAAAATCTGAAATCAAAAAATAAAATAAAATTTTATTTAAATTTTGAATTTTCTTTTTAAACTAAAAAATTGAGACAGTACTCACTATTTTCTCTCTAACATTATTATAGAACAGTTCTTCTCGTTCGTCTGGCTCATCTACATCGTCCATACTTTGGAATAGTTATGTTGCGTACAATATTTGCGCACTATCCTCGTTGAGCTGTGTGTGGTTCATGCTCACTAATCTAATCTTGATTTGTTGTTGTCGTCGTCGGTGATGAATATATTCATTAGTAAGTCCTAGGTACATACATTTAGTCATAAGAAGAATGATACATAATCAGTCAATAATAATAATTATGAATATTATTTAGAACAGCCTTGGTGGTGACACGTCGGAAATTATTCTGTTATTTACTCGTTGTACCTACAGTCAACGGTAGAAAAATAAACAGATCGTTAGAAAACTGGTAACAATAATATCAACAAATCAAAAAATTTCCACAACTCACTGCGGTAGATGACGATGTTTGACTAAATGTGAAACGACTGAACGACTAGTAAACGACCACATACAGTAAACGGTAAACACAGATATCTATGATGAAATTTGATACCAGGGTAATGTATTTAGGCCGCTAGATGACGTGACACGTATACAAATGAATTTTTTACGACTATCGGGGCCATGTGCTTTTGCTTCACATTAAAATTTTGTTTTATATTTACAATTAAACAATCGATTACGCACTCTAAGCTCATTGCTACACAGAAACACACACACTAACCTAAATATAAAATTAATAATATATAAAGCTCTTCTAAAACCCATCTGGACCTACGGGCTCCAGCTCTGGGGTAGTGCAAAAAAATCAAATATTCAAAAAATTCAAGCTTTTCAAAACATTGCCCAAAGAAAAATCACAAATGCCCCTCCCTTTGTATCCAATCTTACGCTGCATAATGATCTAAGAATAACAACAGTACTTGACGAAGCTAAATGCTACTATAAAAGATTTCACACCAAACTACCTCTTCATCCTAATCCTCTAATTAAAAAACTATCTACCTTGTCCATTCCAGGTAATCCACCTAGACGGCTTAAGCGAAAATGGTGTCGAGACCTTCTGTCTAATAATTAAAATTAGCTAACTTAAAACTAAAAACACAAAATAGGTAGTATCACCAATGGGTGGTTTCTTCCATCAAAAAATTCATATGTAAATACCCTATGCACATTTGCTTATTGTTCTAGTAAGTACAGATTGTAAATTTCTTGTAAAAATAAAAAAAAAAAAAAAATATTTCGAATTTTCGAAAAAAACACTTTTATGAGCAATAGTTATTAGCGATAAGTACCGCGAATGCTCAAACACATCACTGTAGTTTTATTTTTAGATTAAAAATCGGTCACGGTAATTGACGTCTTCGTCATGTACATTGTACGAACTAAGCTTGTATAATATTATGTAGATATTTAGGTAGGTACCTATATGTACCTATATCGGATATCCTGTCGACCAGTGGTTCTCAACCCACGTGTGTTGGTGACCCAAGATATTTATCCAATTTTCCATATGCGACCATTTTGAAAATAATGTTCGATGAGGAGCCACCTTGCCAACAATTTTTTTTTTAATTACTAAAACTAAAAGAATTTATTAATCATAATTTATTTGTTTTTTTTTATTTTTACTTATATTAGGTATTTAGGTACACTGGTATTAGGCGACCCATTCAAAATTATTCGAGACTAGGAATTGGGTTTCGACATTATGGATGAGAACCGCTGCTGTAAACTCTATAGGTATAAGTACTTCAAATTAGCCCCTTAAAAAAATTCTTTCGTAAAGTTTGTTTTGAAATCGTTAAATTTCGAGTTTTAAATAGTTGATTGAAAGTGAAAATACTCTAAAATGTTATATAAGTTATATCATTATAATAATAGGTAAGTTAGAGAGGTTAAGGTATAAAGACTATACAGGTTTATTCACTAAGCATGCGCTCACTCCCATTTTATCCTTTAATAATTCATCTATTCAAATTCTCATGTTTAAAATATATAAGTTTAGGTATTTAAATAATACTATATTTTCAAACGGGTACTTAATACTTATATTATTTTATATCATTACAATTTAAAGGTCTTGTAGTTTGTACTCCTGTAGCGATACAAACCTCTTTTTTTCAAATCGTAACAGCCTTTTTTTACATTGTAATTTGTTATGCAGATCATAGTTTTAACCTTATAGTATCTACACCTACGCCCTACGACTTACACAAAGTTAAATAACTCAAAAGCAAATTGTTTGAAATGTAGATAGGAAGGTACCTCATATATAATACAATTGTTCAATAAATTATCTAATTAATAATTCAAAGAAAAAAAGGTTTGGTTCTCATTTGAAAAAAAAAAAGTTTAAATACCATAGGACACTCCATAATAATGATATACGAAATCGAAATATTTGAAATTATATGATCCTTAAACTTAAATAGGTACCTATCATAATTTTAATAAATTTATTATTAAACGAATAAATGTGGCCTATTTGAGGAATCACTCTGTACATTTTACATGAAAATAAACTGTAAAACATTGTTCTATGGTAAAACGTTTATAAAGTAGGTATCACAATGTTTTGTGAAATTTTCTGCGGATATAATTCTCCACGGTTGCATATATTAGATCAGTGGTTCTTAACTTTTTTATGTACGTGCCCACCTCTTAAGTCGCCAAAGTATAGTAGGTAGTACCTATACCTACATAGTACTGGCTTAGTTTCCGTCCATTGTAATAATAACAATTTATTGTTATCAGTTATTATTTATTAACTTTTTATATATTTTTTGTCCTCACTCTTATAATATATACGATATACCTAGTCAAGTGGGTACCTCGTACCTACGGGCTACGAGCTATACATAAATTATAACCTACCTACAACCTACTAGCTATAGTATTACTGTTTTAGTACCTATAGGTTAGTAATTAGTATAGATTATTAATACTAATATTCATAATCAATGGTAGTATTATGTTACTACGTTCATAATATTATACATTATTACGTACCTATTTACCTATTATAATATTATATACCTTCAAATTTATCCAAACAAAAAATATTATATATAATCGTAAGCGCAACTAGGGTTAAAATTCTGGGGGGGGGGGGCTACCAAAACTATTTATCTAAAATCACCCATAAGGCCATAGGGGGCTTATATCTAAATCAAGAAGTAATATTTGTGGGGGGGCTAAACCTTAGTCAGGGGGGGGGCTATAAAGCTAGAATGTAAGGACTAACTAATAAAGAGAGCCCACGGTTATTAATCTTGTATTTGTCTATAATTGTTTCCAAAGATATTGATGCGTGTGATATGATAAAAATAAAAATATTCGAAGAACGTACCTACCTATGTATCTTAGTACACTTTCTTCCATCTCTGGAGTAATCTGAGTGAATGATCATCACATTGTCAATTAATTTACAAATCGTTAAAATGAACTTGTTCGTGATTTAATTTAATTATGTTTCAAAATTATACATTTATAAAAAACAGTAGGTATGTATAATATGCGAGTGCCGAAGTGTTAAATGGCGTTCAAGCGTTGTATACACCGCGGGTGGTTTACAGGAGTGAAATTACGAACATAACATTTCTATTTCCTGAGTGCAACTTGACAAAAATAAGTGCTATTCGACCTCACCCATTGGATGTTGCAAAAAAAAAAAACAACTGAAGATATTATAATTCTCGTGCTTGTAGTTTTAATTTTATTATCATATATTTTTTGTGGCTCGATGTTGTAGAATCAATCGATTGTTTAATAATTTTGTAAATGATAAAAGATAAAACACGACAGTGAATCAAGATAAAATTGTTTGGGATAAAAATGATCAAACATAATATATTATGGTAAATCCAGAAAATATTGTTTTATATATTAATATCTCATAAGAATATAAGATATTATGGTATTGTGTTTATTCTCCGAAAAATAAAAACAAAAACGTTCAGCTATTATGAGATTTAAATAAAGTAAAATATAAATAATAAATATACATAAAATATAATGTCTAACAGCCGCACATCCAAGAATAAATATAACTATATGGGAGGAGCTAGACATAATAAATCATTTTTATGATATCATTTACATTGTATACAGAGTTGTGTTCTAAAAATGTTACGATTAAATAAGATATGAGAATGTATTCAATTCACTGTTTAATAATAATAATAATGAATCTTTTTATTTTATATAAGTAAGCATAGACGCAATTAGGAGGGGGAACTTTTTTAAAACTTTTTTTTATTTTAAAATATACCTAATTATCAGGGTTTATGCTGCTGATACAATTTTAGCCCCCGCTGTAGAAAAATGTTCCTAGTTGCGCCTATGTTAGTAAGTAGAGCCGTAGAGGTACCTATTGAAAATAATTAGTAATAATAGGTATTAAAAATTATAATTCAATTATTACCATGATACCATATATGTTACGAGTATAACACTATATAGGTATAGAGTTATTCACCAAGGATACTCATCCCCATTTTTCCTTTAATACCTAATGAATTTATTCAAGTTCTGATTTTTTGAATTTTGAAATACACTCAAAGACCATATTTTTAAATTCTTGAACTTTTTTGTACTATTTAAGGAGTATTCTGTGGTGATACAAACTTCTGTTATTCAAATAACAACCCCCCCCCCTTTACTGTAGTTGATTCTTAATTATTAAAATGTTTGTATTAAGGATCATTAAAGTATTTAAAAATAATTTTACATGAATATAAATTAGACGTAAAATTGAATCTAGTATTTATTATATTTGGGCCATTTTTACAAATTATTTATATTGATAGATTAATATTAATGACTACAATTTTCAAATCACAATTACCTTCATATCTTATGAATCCATTACCGTGGACCTTTTATCCTTATAACACAAAGTTAAATAACTCAAAAACTATAAAACTATACTCGTACGAATTTTAATTTTGATACATCAAACATTTCAGAAAAATTATCTACTGTTGAATAGGGGTGTTCTATTGTTCTCATTTGAAAAATAAAAGTTTGTACCTTTACATGACACTTCTTAAGTACCTAATACAAAAAATCTCAAGCACTTGAAAATATGGGTTTACAGTAATATAGGAACAGTTTATTTAAAAATTCAAAAAATCAGATTTTGAAGGACTGCATTATTGAAGAAAAAAGGGGTGAGCATACTTGGTGAATCACTCTCTCTCTCTCTATATATATATAAATATATACAATTTATATATTTATATTATTATAATAACGAATAATGACTATAATGTTGCAATATTTGCAATTGCATTGATCAGTACAGTGATCTATTATAGAGAATATATTAATTTGTGATTCGTGAGCTTCGGTGATGTTATATAGTTATTATATAATAGTATACAATTTCTAGAATTATACAGGCAACAGAAAGAACTAACAGATTTGATTAACTAACTATGTAATAACTTTTATTCTTATTAAATATTTTTTATTTCATATAGATATTATATATTATTATTGTTGATTAAATAAAATACCAAAAAAGAAAAACCCGTGGAATTCGCTTTGCTGTAGAAATGTTGGTGTCGAGTGTACTTCGTCATTGAAGTCTCTGTAATATAAATTATACGTGTTAAATTTAAAATCAATGATCAATCATTGCAGCAAACGAAAAATAATTATGAACGGAGACTGGCTGTTGGCTTATATTATAGTATATTACTATATTTCTAAGGATATTTTATTCTATAAATAGGTATTATTGGTATTTTCTTAGAAAGAAAAATGTCTTTTTAATAGTAGGTACCTGCAAATACGGTAGATTATCCTAATTTTTGCAAAAAAAAAAACAAATTCAATAATATGCTATATACAATAATTATTATGATATTACTAACTATTATTAACTTTTGAGAAACCGACGTACTATAAAACATTGTGAATAGGTTATACACTGCTGCTTAAAATTACTATTATTTTTAGCAAGCAAAAACTGAAAAATCTCACTAGGTACCTCTCTTTTTTGTTGATATCGATCATAATGGAAGCGATAGTTATAATTCTCCCCATCAACTCTATATTTATACACGGAGATCAAAGTAGAAGAACAAAAGGCAACAATTACCACAGTGTAAAAATTGCCAAACCTATGGCCACACTCGAACCTAGGTACTGTGGTCTGTGGATATATATCTTCCCATGGGCCATGAGTGTCAAATGTAGGGAAAATCACACATTCATCTACTGCACAAAATCACCGAATCTCCTAGGAATATGCGGCCTCTTGCGAAGGAGCACACCCAACCAACTACAAAGGGTGTACAAATGTATAATAGGTATACAAACAACTGAGCCGCAAACACATCTCAAACCAAAAACGTCAACAACCACATTCGTCGAACTCCGCCATCAAACCTTCAGAACACCATCATAAACAACCAGCCACTGAATACTTGACAAAACCACGTTCATATGAAAACCAGAAAACATAACAGAGGGTTACTAATCATTCAAACCAAATGCTACTCCTAGTACTCCTATAAACAACAATTAAATCTCACTTCTAAAATTCCTTGATTAATTAAAATCCATTTTAAATCCCCTATTATATCCCTCCTCACCACATGACTGCAGTCATCTCAAGTCTCACAAAACCTCCACGTCATGAAGTTCCATCAATGGATGTATCCTTCAACCGTGTCCCTCCGTTTCTATAACATAAGTTAATTAAATTAATTACATTTTATTTTACTTTATCTTATTTTATACAAGCTGATCCTGTCCGGCGTTGCCTGTGAACAATTAAATGTCCGTGGATTAACCCATTCTTATGTTCTCTCACACACATAAACAATAGGTACCTTTTATTAATACCTATAGTATCCTAAGCATCACTTGTGTTTATTGTAAATAATTATTCACTTATTGTACAAAAAAAATAAATTTTTTAAGTGTCGTGTGTAGTAATGTACTACATACAATAATAAACGTTTCGTAATAAAAAGTTTCAAGTCCTTTGGATTATTATTTTTTGAATTTCAGCAAAATAACTAAAATGTCCATTTAATAATGAGTGCTTATTTATTTTTGAGATTTTCAGGTTTTTGTGAAAATATTAATAAATAAATAATAGAAATTTTGTAAAAAGTTTTCACTCTCAGCTAATAAAATTGAAAATGTTATCTACTTTTAACTACAAACGTTCATAAATAAAAATTATGCCGATATATTTATTGGTATTTACGATGATTTTGATATTTTTAAACTTCTTTTAGAAAAACTTATGAAGAATTTTGGTTTTATTTTTAAACTTTTTAAACGAGCATACTATTTTTATCAACATTTCTAAAATTAAAACTAATAAAATAAAAAAAAACTATAAAAAATAATTTTTAGATGCCTACAAATAACTTAAAATTAGTTTTAATATTATTTTTAAAATGTCATTCTGTATTATAATAAATGATAATTTAAATTATAGAGATATGTAAGGTATGTTTCAAGTTGCTACTATTTATATAAAGAACTAATTAACTTAATATACTATTATAAATTACCTATAGAACATAGGTATAATATAGTGATATTACATTGAATTTCACTACCTACATTGGCTACACTATAGTGTACTACATAGTGCTATATATGAGTTATGAGCTATGACTATAATGTAAACAAAATATATTCCACATTTACATAAATGGGGAAAAAAATCTTCCTAAATGATTTATGGATCTATATAGAATTCAATATAAGGAGAGTTTTATTTATGTGCTTTAATCGAGATTTAAGTAGACTTGAAAACTTTATTGTTAAAGTTTTACACGGCTTAATAGTTCAGTATTTTTATTACTTTAACTGTTTTTAAAGTACCCATATGAGTTTATGAGTTAATGTATTTTCTTTTGAGTGAAACTTATTATTTATTATTTTAATGACATGCAGTATAATGAAATGCATTTATTGGCTATACTTAAATATTATACCAACCAAACGTTTTTGAAAACATTTCTTTTACATAGTAAAATATCATGAAACAACATTTTTGGAAAATATTATATTTCTCACTATTTTTATAATTTAATTTTTTAAGATTGGATGATCTTTTGAATGACAATATGCATTTTAGATTCTGAGGGGTGCGATGAATGTATTGGTTTTACAATGCGTTTCTTTTTTTTGCGGCAGTGATAAGTAGACGAAATAATGCTTTGATTTTCAACTTCGATAGATTTGCTGGTGGGAAAGTGAATCTAGTTGGTAACTTTGACTGTAAAAATTAAAAATTCCCAAAAGTTTTAAAAAGCGTTGGGAAAAACAAAAACAAAATTCGTTCATATATGTTTCGTATAAGGGTCACCGCACATCGGTTTACTTATAATTTCACGTGGCCAAAAACTTCAATATATATTATTGAGATTTGGTAATAATTATTGGTAAAATTATTGGTTAATATTATTCATGGGCCCTACCAGTGGCGGCTACAGGGACATGGTTAGAGGGGGTGGGGTTAATTTTTGATTTGTTTTTCCCTGCATTTGAGAAACTATTGAGAATTTAAAATTTTGATCTTTCGAATGCACCAAATAGATTAACTTTCCTATCGAACAAAATACTATTGAAGAAAATCGAAGCAGTTTTACTAACCCAAACAGTGATGACAGATACAAAAAAATAATTTAAAAAAAACACATAATATTGTAAAATCAATAGGTGCATTCATTCGCTTGGAATCTAAAATACAAAAACAAGTTTTAAACAATTTACATGGTTACACAGTCCTATTATAAGCAGTAGACAATTCTAGCAGTCCAGCATACTATCGGATAGGCGGCTTATCTCCCCCCTGACTACGGTGAAGCCCCCCCAAAAAAATATCGCTTATTGATTTAGATATAAGCTCCCATGAGTTATATTTAATTAATAGTTTTGTTAGGTGGGCTGTAGCCCCTCCCCAGAATTTTAAACTTAGTTGTATTATTTACGTCTATGTAGTACATTTTGATTTATATGGGTCAAAATGAAGTAATAATTATTGTAATTTATTTAGTTGCATTATAATACTGCAATAATACAATCTGTAATGCATAAAAACGTTATAATTACTTAATTTAAATAACGTTATTTTCTCGGTGATCATCGCCAACGACCATACCACGTTGAATACACCAGTTCTCGTCCGATCACTGAAGTTAAGCAACGTCGGGCGTAGTTAGTACTTGGATGGGTGACCGCTTGGGAACACTGCGTGCCGTTGGCATTTTTTTGATTTATTTCATAACATTATTTTATTTCACTTTTAAGAATATACAAATATTTTTGCTTTTGTCCCTTTGACTTTTAAGAATTATTGTAGGACTCCTCCTCGCGATGAATTGAAAAAATTATTATTTTTATATCATATTTATAAATATTATATGCTATTATACTATAAATATTTGTATTTTTTAAAATTATACCTGTAGTATTTAACACCCAGAGTGACATTGCATCATGGCTTATTTTATCAGTACCTACGTATATTTTTTGCAATTGCGTAGTTTTGTTCTCATCCAAAATCCAACCAATTTTCTCGTACTTACTTACTAAGCTGTATGTATATTTTATATAGATACTCTTATAGACACTGGCATAGCCAGGGGGGTATGGGTGTTTAATCCCCCTCCCCTGCCATTGACATTTTTTCCCCTAATAAATGTATTATTTATATACAAAAACTGTAATAAACTGGTTTAATACACACCACCTTTCTACCATTTCCTAATCCTGGTTACGTCACTGCAGTCGTTGAAATATAAGCCGGGCAAAGTAATCTTTTTAAACATTTTGAAAATATTATACCATACATAGCGTAACATATAATAAAGATAATCACTCATAATAAATGACTAAGAACCTACTTAAAAATATTATAAAAAAAAAAAAAAATACAATAATAAAGATTGTTTTGTCATCTAGGTATATTTGTCATTTAGAATTTCAGTCCATAGTAGAGTTAGGGACGTATACGTATAAAATATGTATAGATATATAATAATAAGAATGTAAGTTGTAACTAATTTACCGCTATGACCTATGTTTTTTACATTGGTCTTATATTTTATATCGATTACATTTTCTATAGCTGAATATGTCGTAATTTTTATTTGTGCTTAAAAACTTCAAAAAATTGATTAAATATGAACTAAGTACGTATTTATTCGAAAGTTCCTCTTTCTCTCTAGTTGCGAACTAACAGACTTTGTCGCAGTTAGTAGCTACCTGATCTGCTACAGCTGGTATATGATCATAGTAGGAACAATAGGTAATAAGTGCATAGTTTAACACTTTAACCACTTAATAAATTATTTTTAAATGAGTGTTTTGTATAAAATATATAATAGTTAGTTTATTCAGTTTTAACTCTGTGGACATTTCTGTAAAAATGTTTGTATAAAACAATTATTTTTAAGATTTATTATTAGGTACCTAGTTAATGATTTGGATATAAACATATTATATATTTTATATTGTTCAACGAACGACCGTAACATTTATAACAATAGGCATTTTAAAGTTAATTATATTGGTAGATGGAAGAAAGAGATAAAAAGAACAATTAGTATAAATATTCGTTTATATAAGTAGGTGTATGAATATTATACTTGACGACGTGATAATGAAGCTAGAAACCTGATAATAATTTAAGACATTTGAATGTTGCAGACGAACACCAGCAAAAACAATTTTTTAAGTTCGTAAATTTGAAGACCCGTCTAAATGATTATACTTGTAATTTATTTATTGCATGTATTTCCATAA
This sequence comes from Sitobion miscanthi, assembly GCA_008086715.1. Taxonomy (NCBI): domain Eukaryota; kingdom Metazoa; phylum Arthropoda; class Insecta; order Hemiptera; family Aphididae; genus Sitobion; species Sitobion miscanthi. Next base: position 6,645,941 of record CM017799.1, read on the forward strand.
TACCTATTGCTTTCCAAATGCCACGAGATATGTATATAATATTATGTATTTTTTTTTATCGAGTCTTAGTTTATTGTTGGACTATTTAGCCTCAGATGTCTGTGGTCCATGATAATCATGATTTAATTATTTGTAAAAAATTTTGATTCGACTATATGGTTGAATTTATTATGGTAGATTATATCAATTTTTAACCTTAAGTTTAAGTGTTGAATAAATGTTAAATTTTTAACTCTCTTTTGCATATTAATAAAGACATGCTCATGCTATTCATAAACACAGAAAAAAACTGTTATTTATTGTTAAAATACAAATTCTCGTTAAAATTTTTTTTTGTGTGAATTTTAATATTTCATGTAAGTTAAGTTGATTAAACTATGTGATAAAATAATAGAAGCATATTCATCGCTACCATGGGGTTATTTACGCCAAGAATTGTCCTAGAACTTATTATTATTATAAGAAGTATAATAACATACCTTTTATCATTGATTATGAATATTAATGTCTAATAGTATTCATAATCAATGCTATTACTTTAATGCATACAAATACATTCATCCCCTTGAACACAAGATTAATGAAAACAGAGGTTTGATGCTCCAATATAAATAAGCTGCTTAATTTACTTGGTTTTATTATTCGGGAAAATATAAAATTATATATACTGGAAACACTGTGTTGTACTGTTGTTTTTCAAGACTGTTGGCATGGGAAGTCTGCAGCCTTTACAAAAATTATTATTGGGAGCACTTAATGCGTGGAATTATGGAATAAGCTTTAGAGTGATAGTACAAAATGTATATATATAGGTATACGTTGTACACTACGTAACTTATATTTAATTGAATCAATATTTTTATTCACATATTTTAAAGTATTCCACAAATCAACTAGTGATTACTATACAACTTCTGCGAGTTTTGTTCTTAAATCGGACCAATTCCTTATCATTTTTATAAAATTTTTTCAAAATGATTAGGTAAATTAATAATATATAGAATAAACTGTTGTTTTGATTGGATAGCTAAAAATTAAAAGTCAAGAAAATAGAAATAAACTATTTACCAACAATTTAATTCACTTTCTTGTTACATTTGTATGTGGACGATTAAAAGTTTCCAGAAGAATTAGTAAGATTTCTGCAAGTGTGTGCCTATTAATAATATAATTATAACGTGATAAGTAGGTATCTAAGTAAATTTTTAATTGTCTAGAAGGTTCGTCTTATGTTATAGAAATTTTCATGCAATACTAAGAATATATACATGAAAAAGAAGGAAATGATTTCTAAAAATGTGTTAAGATACCTATTTCAGTATTCAAAGATATTATTTTAATTAACTATAATCTGTTGGTATACGCAAGAATATAATTTTTTTTTTGTAGGTATTAACAAAGTCTGTGAACAATCTGAAATGCATATCCCCTTCAAAAAAATCTGAGCACGCCATTGATTAAGTTGATTAAGTCTAGTTAATATATAAACGTTAAACGATTTATGTCATTCTACCAGAATAATTTTGAAAAAAATATCATGTATCATGGTTTACAGATAATATAATGAAATATATTATAATCTTAACTAATAAATCTGAATTATTAATTTGTCTGGTTTAAAGAATACAATATTGAACGTGAATATTTATTCTTACAATTGTCCTTCTACAATATGAATATATTATATCCTAAATATTCTCAGTAAGAGTATAAGACTTAAAATTGACCATAAATTGTATCAAAACTCCAAAATATATTCAAATCTCTTTTTTTATTCTATACTTATCTAAGCTGTTGTATCATAAAATCACAGTAGATAAGTACCTACTTAGCAGAATTTGCAGTCGTATTAATGAAATAAAATGTATAATTAAGCTTTTAAGCTTATATAGTTTTAAAATCAAAGGTTACTGGGATAAAGTGCCAACAAAATACAACAAAAAACACTGCAAGTTATAAGACCCAACAACAAAAATAATGTTTTTCTTTTAAAGGTATATAGATATATAGTAGACTAAAAACTTAAAAAATAATCGCATTAAACAACAAAAAAGACTTAAGTTAACATCTACAAAGTGCATGCTCTTTGCAATAAATACAGACTTAATGAATAGCTTGGGTATACTTCATTATAATAAATGAATATTAAAAATAAAATGTTGATACCATTCGGCGAGTGACATTACATTTAAAAACAATAAAAAAAAGTATATACACATTTGTAAATATAAGGGGTTTATTTTTTGAAATTAATTATGTTCAAAATATATTTTATTTAGTGTAGGCTAGGTCCTTATATATAAGGAAAAAACATATGGCTGAAAATGTAGTTTCCAATATAATATACCTATTATTTTACCTTTATAAAGGTTTCAAGTTTAGATATTAAATGGTCACGTCACTAATACTAATTAGTGCTAAATCTTGTTTGGGCAAATTATTACCCCATGCACGTGATGAAGGTTATGTGTAACTTTTACTATGTAAATCGCATTTTTCATCTTTTATAGTTGTTATTTTATGCGTAGATATAGGTAAGTATACAATTATTATAGGTTAATCATAAAATGTCAATTATTAGTAGATATAAAAAAAGCAGGTAATTGGATGTCGCTCTGCTGTACAGTAGGTTACAAGTGGGTCACTCTAAAAATGTATTTTTTTTTAATTCAGGTAAAAAAACTTATGAGAAACCTTCAAGTTTTTTTATTACAAATTACAACAATTGTATCGTACTTTAAATTGATATAAATCAAATATACACAAAAAAGGTCGAACATTTCAAATTTTTTTTAAATAACACGAATAGCATGAAAAGAGCTAAAATATTTTGAAAATGATATCATGCCTGGAAAATGCTAATATGAATATTTTAAGTATCTTCGGTTTTCATCTTTCAATTAGGACAAAAAAAAACAAAATCGATTTTATTGAAAACTAGTCTAGTGAAAGAATTACCGTTTTCCTGATTATTAATGAGAGCACTGGGAATTTTAACTTTTGACTACATATTATCAAATAGATCCAATTTTATACCAGAAACCATCCTTGAAGTTGAAGATCAAAAGATTTTTGCTGCTAGAAGAACTAAGAAGTGTCTGCAAATACAAAATAAAAAAAAAAATAATTAAAAACACATCATTGGAAAACCAATACTTTTATTCATCGTTCCGCACAAAAGCTAAAATTAAATGTTGAACGAGTAGTTATAATAACAACTAATAAGTATATTTAAAGTTATAATGAGCTGAGTTGAGTGGCACAGTGCAAAATTTTGATCCACTAATCTACTCATCTAAACTTTAATACATAGTATAGGTATAGGTACCTCTTAAAAATGGTCAAAGAAAATAATAAATACTGTTAAAGTGTACAGTGTCCGAGTTTTCCTAGCTATTTGGATAAGTCTACAGACTCTACAGTATATAGTATACACATTACAGTATTACACATAGACCAGATATTATAATATAAAAATAAACGATTTCCAGTATAGCTAGTATAGATATTAGAAACTATAAGAGTACCATGTTAACAAAATTTATAATTTATTAATAATTATTTAATATGCTTAATTTGTTGTGTAGATTTATAGATTCATTTTAAAAAAAAAATTTAATAATACTTATTATAGAAATTTTGAAAAATATAGGAATATACCAAACTTATTTGTTTTTAAATGAGTTACCTGCATTATGTCATTTAAAATATTATAGGACTCCAGTCGCTTTACATATTTTTATCTCCTCGTTTCGCATTTTTTGATGTACAAGGAAGCTATAAAAAACAGCCTAGCTTCGAGATATCTTAATGTTTACGGGATGTTAACTTCTCCTCACAAATTTTAACTGATTTATAATTTAATAATGCTGCAGTTTATTTTTGGTTAAGCACCAAACAAACAAACTAAATAATTATATTATGATAACATAGACACAATGTGTATAAGCACAGCAGAATGGGCACGGTATTATTAGAGCCATTTTATAGCGAGGGGAGGGTGAGGTGGCAAAAGGGGTATTTAAATAACAAGGGACGCACACGCATTAATTAAGTAAAAAAATATAAACATTTTAAACGTTCACAATATTTTCTATAATAATATTATTATGTAATCTGCAGTAACCATTACTCAGCACTCAGCTCTGGCAGCAGTTCCAGGCAGCAGTTCCAGGCAGCAGTTTTTTGGACCTAAATTCAAACTACAGTTATTTGAGATCCTGTGCTGCAATCAGTAACTATTCAATTTATCGGTAAATACGATTTTTATTTTTTTATACACTACATAAAGCCATCGTTTCTGAATTAGTGGGATGCGGTAGTTACCACCGACATGGGTGGGGAGGAGAGATGCGCTTGAAAATGTTTGCCCCTGGGTGAAAAACGGCTTAACACAGCTCTGGATATTATATTATCAAATATAATAGGTCTATATATTATATAGTTCACCTTCACATAGCCCGTAAAAATTTACCATTGTATACAATGACCACGCATTGTATTACAATGACTAGTACTTGTCTTCGCCCAAATATTGCGGACATATTGCATTATAATATTTGATCCGGTCATTCTATTACAATGACTGATTTTTTCACTCGGTTGTAGCTAATATATATTTGTGAATTCTGATTCGCATGATGTAATCTATTAGATTAGTTGTCTCGAAATTATGATATCTCTAAGACACAGCAAAGTGATCACTTATAAAAATAAAAATATACTATTAAAACATTTTTAATAAAAATACTTATAATAGCTGTACAATTTTCTGTAATGTTTTAGTACAAAGAATTTAACTTTGGACATTTTTTGGGGTTGCTTTTTGTATTTCTAAGGGTTTTAATTTTCTCTAGCCACCCTAATAATTGCGTCAATTTTGTTCTGTAAACTGATATGAATTAGTGTTGAAATTATACTGTTGCCTATATTGGGCATCACGCACGTTAAATAATTAATTAAATATTATAATACATATTGCATACAATAAACATTATGTCCAAATCATACTGTCTGCAGATACTCGGATATAAGATAGATAGATGTAAACAATTATACGACTATTAATTTCCATTACCATTTAACCTTACAGACTACAGTGTAATGGTAAAGGTATTAGGTAATGGAAATTGTAATTATATTATACTATATTGTATAGATGTTTGTGCAAGGCATGGGTGAAATAATTAGCAAGCAAATAATATATATTGAAATATAAAAGTAATATATAATATATTTGAATAACAACTTTTGTATAAACCATTTGCACATTACATTTACATAGGTACAATTGTCGAGAACACAACCCTTAGCCAAAGTATCTATATACATATAGTACATATCATGACATATACATACATACTTTTAACAGAATAGTTTCATTAGAAACTGTGTTTTTAAATTTATTTTCCGAGAAGTTTAAATAATAATACTACCTATACGGCTATACATAATGATACATCCATCAAGTTCTAGAACAATTTCTAGGGCAGGGAAACGAGCTCAATATAGTACCTATACTTATAAGTTATTAATTATTATATACACACTAAATAAATATAAGTACTGCATTTTATATTATTAATTTTAATACGTAGGTACATGAAATAATGTATTAATGTGAATATTGTATCATTATTTATTTATTGTTAGAAGTATATAACTCGGAAAATACGATATAGATTTTTTTTATATTTTGTAGCAAATTGATAGCCAAATATTGTTGTATTACTGTATTAACCGTTTAGCTACTGCCGAAGTGTCGAATGTCAATAAATTGCAACATATTTATCGTTTTCGGCGATCAACCGTCAACGAAACCCAATGAAATTTTAAAACCACGGTCACGATTAGATACTGTCCTTAACCGTGACCGTGGTTTTAAAATCCACGTTTTATTATCCAAATTAATACTTATATTGCACTAGTTACTATAGTGTCTACAATATTATTTTTCTGTCGTCAGCCGTTTTCACCACGTTTGCCAGATTCTTGATCGAATCATTTTCGTATCATCATCCGCGATCGCGTAATATTATTAATTACTATCGTTATTAAATATTAAGATTTATAATTTTAAATCTGGTTGGAGCTAGAAAAATCCGCATATAGGCCCTTTATAATATAATATATAGAAAGCACTTTAGTCATGTCTTTATAGTGGTGTGCAGCGGTGTGACATCATTCAGCATTCTGGTGAAACTGTTATTGTACGCGAGCTCGTATCAACCGTCAACTGATCAATGACGAAACGGATTGCCACTCACCAAGTCACCACTGGCCTGTGGACAGCGCCCAGTTTTCCAATAGGATTCTGACGGGGGCACGTCAAGGTAAGACGCACACCTAGGTATGGGCTTAATATTATTTATTTATTCACAATTCACATGGACATAGAGGTATTCTTTGTGAGGGTAGACTGTTTCTTACACCTCTATATTATAATATTATAGTGTATATTATACGGGAGTACAACAACTGGAGTTTTTTAAAAGTTATTGTGTTTATATAATATAATTTACAAAGTGTGAAGTATATTCTATAGGTTTGAAAATCTAAATAAAACCTGTACTGTTTACACTTTATACCACCGTACCAATTGGCTTTATTTTATTAAAGTAAATTCACTATAGGTGGTAATGTGGTATTGTTTTTAGATTCTGAGTGGAACGATGAATGTATTGATTTTACAATGATGTGTTTTTATATTTTTTTTTTTTTAATTTTTTTTAATTTTTTTTTGTGTGTGTACACGATAAGTAGTCGAAATAATGCTTCGATTTTCAACTTCAGTATCTTTTTCGATTGGAAAGTGAATATCGTTTGTGCATTGGGGAGGTCAAAATTTAAAATTAACAGTAATTTTCAAAAGCGCCAAGAGAAACAAAAGAAAAATTAAGGAAAAACGGGACTTTTTACGCAAAATCGATTTTTCACAAAATTGAATTTGGTTTTTGTTGTAACTTTAAAACAAATGACCGTAGATACATGACATTTTCACTGGTTGTTTATATTTTCATTTTCTATACACGTTAAAATTTTCAAAATATTTTGATTTATTTTGAACTGTTTAGGGACATTTTCATTTTCCATTTTTTTTTAGTTTTTTTTCTAAAAATATCAAAACAATTTTATTTGTTGGTTAAAAAAGCTTGAAAATTTAATAGAAGGCTCCTAGTATATTGTTTCAAAAGCAGATAAAAAATATTAAAAATCCTTAGTCACAGTTTTTTTTTATCAGCATTTAAAGTTCAAAAATTGACAAAATATGGAAAAATCACGAAATTTAGCAAATTATTTTGAGTTAAGAATTTGTAAAAATTTTTCTTTTTAAATCTAAGATTTTAAAATCTAATACAATATTCCTTATAAGATTATCTACCTTTATAAAAAAAAAAAAATGCCTATAAGAAAGTCAAATTAAATTTTTATGAGCGTTTGAAATTCAAATTTTTACTACTTTGGATATTCACTCGATTTCTCATGTAGCGATTTTCTTAGTTTGTTGTAATTCAAAAACGAATAACTGTAAATACATGAAAATTTCACTGAATGTTTATACTAGCATTTTCTATACACAATACAATTTTGAAAATAATTTGACTCTTTTTGAGCTGTTTACGGACATTGTCAGTTTTCAATTTTTTTAGTTTTTTTTCTATAAATATCAATAAAATTTTATTTGTTGGGTAAAAAAGCGTGACAATTTAATATAAGGCTCCTGTTATATTGTTACAATAGCAGTTGAAAAATATTAAAAATACATAGGCAAAATTTTTTTTATATGCATTTAAAGTTCAAATTTTGACAAAATTTATCAAATTTATAATTTAATAATTATTTTGTAGTTGAAAATTTATAAAATGTTGAACTTTTATAGCTAAGGATTGAAAATTTAAAACAAGGTTCCACGTAAATAGGTTAGATATAAATTACTTTATTCACAATAATATCATCAAATATACTTGGTAATATATCATATAGGCTGACTAACAGTTTTCGCTCAGAATCGTTTTTCTTATACAATGATATTATATCATTGAATTCAAATTTAACACCATCCATTACAGTGACCCACTTGTAACCTACTGTACAGCAGAGCGACATTCACTTACCCACCTTTTTTTATTTTAAGACTTAAAAACCTATTTTTACACATATCTAATTTGAAATGTTTGATACCTAAAAAATGGATATCGTGGTTAAAACACCCACTTATTTTCTGGTCAAGAGCACTTAACCCCTGGTGGATTCCTGTGGATATGTCTTATTATGCCGGACCACCCCTGACTGCGGATGTTTTTAGAACATAAAATAAATAAAAAATGTCAAGAGGCATAATAGACACGGTGGTCATAAGTGGTGGAGGTGGTGGTACTTTCAATACCTTTACGCTTTGCCTTAAATATATTATAATATATTTCGATACTCGAGCGCCGCTGCAGGGACTCTATGACCTCGCTGGGTCACCCCAACGGTATATGGATGGGCATTAGGTCGGATCGCGATGAGGGTCGCCCCGTGAGGATGGTCGCGGGCCAGGGGAATTATCGTTGTTTCGGCGTAACGAACAAAACGGGACATCGGGACGAACGTATCTAACCGGCACTCGTCCTTTGGTAGGGGTGCAATTGGAGTGGGCGGGGGGGGGCTCGCTTGAGGAGAAAAAACGCGAACGCGGTCGGCGGGGAAATTCATACGGTGCACGTGTTGCGTGTGCTGCGCTCTGATGCCCGGGAACCGACCAAACTGCGGTTCCCTCAGCTGTTGCGAGAGCGACGGCCGCCACCTTCACCATCGCTGCCGCCGTACCACCGCTACCACCACCAGCCACCACTACCGCCGCCGCCGACGCCGTTCTTTGTCGTCATCGTCGCCGCCGCTGCCGTCGTACGTTCACCGACCGCCAGTCACTATAGTCAGTAGTCACCGCTCGCCAGTCAGTCGTTCACTTTCCGTGTCGCACGACGTGTCGCGTGCGCGTTCCGCGTTTCGTCCGCAGTCGCAGTGCAATCCGGCGATAATAAACAATATTATAATATCGAAGACAATATCCTGCGATAACATCCCGCCACTCTGGTGTCCTATAAACCCGTAGATCATCCGTCAACATCTTTGTCGTTGCCTTGTTTTGTCGGTCGCGCGTGCGTTTACCGTCGTATTACTTTCGGTTTACAATAATAGGAACACTTATCCTCACGCGAATGGCCTGGCAAGTTTCGACGCCGCGGCGGTGGTCGACAGCATGAAACGTTCGTTGGCCCTCGGCGGTGCGGTGCATTGCGAAAACATGCGTCCGCGAAAAAAAATCGGCCGACCCGCCGCAGTGTGACGACGATGAAGGGCACGTGAAACGCCGCCGCCGAGCACGGGGCGCTTAAGCCGTTCGACGACATGTGGCCCGCGGCTTCGCCGACGGCGCTCGCCACTGCGACCACGGTGGCCGTCTTCCTGACGGTGGTCATCGGAAAGTTTGGACGGATAAGTTCTACCCCCGTCCAACAACCAGGTACACCACCTAATATTATATTATTGTTCTTAGCCATATAATGTAGCCAATGTAGGTGTAACTAGAATTACTATAAGTAAAAGTTTGTCTTGTCAAAAGCGCGCGCGTTCGGAGATCAGTGTTTTTAAACATCAATCAAAAAACCGGATCAAAAGATTATATAGTTTGGACCCTCCTCCCCAAATGGTTAGAGTCGAAAATATAATATACTCAACTTGTGGGTAAAATGTTACCTTCGTACTGGTTCCACACAAAAAAGACACGCGACACAGTAAATATACCCCTTTACTTAGATACTCTGTATATGCAGTTAACCATATTATATTATTACATAGAATATTGACACATTATATAATCTGTACTACAGATTGTTACCGCCTTACCAGTTACCACCTACCTTTAGCTTCTATATATATATATATAATATATTATAATGTGTACTCGGGTATTAAGTATTAAATATGTTACGAGTATTTTATTATACATGCTAATATGCTAGGTATATACTTGTCCTGTGTCAATATATAATTCCATTATCATCGGACGACCTCGTCTCAATAATACGTACATAATATTATTATAATAGTATATAATACACATAATATACAATACGATACATAAACGTATCTAATTGCCCGTGGGATGGACGGCCATCGTAGCTTTCTCTTGTGTTCTTGCAGTCGGGGCCGCCTACGCTAAGCCGCGTTTGTTTATACAAACGATTCGACCGAAGAATGTCGTCTGCGGAAACCGTCGGGCTTATATTATTGGCGTTCGCCGTTCAGTCTTTGTACAGTATCACAATACGCAGTGCTTGATATTTTTTTTGTATTAGAGGTTGTAGGTATAGGTACTACCACATTCTACTTGCAATGGCATGGGTAGGTGTACCTAGTACTTACAACTTACTGTAATAGCATTACGCGTATTCATAATTATTGCCTGATGGAAAAGTATTGGCGTATTTCGATAGCACGATGTGTGTTTCTTAGATCCTATGATATTATAATATAGGGATATAATGTTATACATATTATATTGACCACCTATTACTATATATTACCCTTATGACGGGTTGCACAAACAATCACTGAACATTAATGAGTCAATAGTAACCTAATGGTCCCAAAATTTAGTAACAAAATTATGAAAAAATTTTCATGTAACAAAATTTAGTAGCCCGTGATTGGTCAATTTTAGAATTTTGATTCAATTTCAGTGATCCATTCAATTTTTTTATGAACACACGGCATTTCTGGATTAGTTATTAGTGTCATAACATCTTAGCGCATTTTAGTAATCTTTTTTAAGTTTAAGTTTTTGATTGATCTGTTGTATATTTATATTTTTTTAAAAAGTCCTCCTTTCTTCTAAAAAAGCTTTTGACGTTATCTTAGAAGAAATACAAAATATAAGTTCAAGATATTGATAGTAATTTTGTTATTTTATTTTTAGAAATATTTGTATTTATAGAATACCTAATATAATATGTTAGATAATATAATATTATGTAGGCAATATGTAGTATAAGTTGTACTATACTGCACTATAATATACTGTGGAAAGTCCAATGTAATTTATAATAAATAAATAGGTATATTGATTGAATATACGAGTACGTATGTTGAAAATATCTTAAGTAGCTAAGCTATATTTATAAAATATATTTCGTTGGAAAACTAACTAAAATTTGGAAACAATATATCAACAAAAGCTTTCGGAGAAGTAAGAAATAAGCTTATATTTGTAATCGACAAAAGTAAAGTAATCTATATTTTGTACGGTTTCATAAAATATATCCTGGTTGAAAACATTCATGTAGTTCTATGAATTGCATAATGTGCTTCGCTATAAAACCAAATTCGATTTATTTAACTTATTCCATAGTAAAGTGCAAATAACAGAAATATATTACTTTGTTCTTATTTAGATTAAAAATTGAACTTTGGTGGTTCATAATTTTTGTGAAAAACTGTGAAAACTTTGTATATTTACGGTAAAATCATTAACATTTATAGCTAGTTATTTTTAAGAGGATATTACTATAATCCTACAAAACACTTCGTGTGACCTATAATTTATCCATGTGATATCACAACATTTGATAGGAAACTGACAGTAAAATGTATCTACATCATTATTTTTTATTATACAAGAAATCCATGCGTTAGTTTTTGTAAACATTTTAAGGTTTGAATAACGATGACATTTTTAATTTTACGAATGGCGGTGATGTGTATAAATAATGATTTTATTTTTTTTTAATAAAACGTGTTATTTTGGGCTTTAAACTTTTAAAATATGATTAATTAAAATAATAGGTATGAATGTATAATTTCAGATTGGGTATTAAAACATATTTTAAAATTTTTTTTAATAGAATTTGTAGTTTTAAATACATTAATAGTATGAACCATACATTTTATTGGGTTATGAATACATATAGTTTTTAATATATTTAAAAAGGTCTTATAATTTGTTTTTGTGAACATTTTTAATTTGATAAAATGAACCAGCTGTAAATAATATAGCTTAATTATTTTTCTAATGCAATCATTGCGATCAGATTTCAAACTATAATTCAAGGTTAGTTTTTACTAAGGTGAGCGAACCTAGTCAGAGTTCTTAGCACCCTGTCTTTATATCTTGTAATGTTATACACCTTAATTTTCAAACTGTAGTGTATTTTAATTAAATTATACGAGTTTTAATTATTTTAGTGCTGTCGTCTGTTATTAGGTTGTACAGTGTATACCTTCATAAATAAAATAAAACCAATTGGTTTCTTCAATTTTTCTAGAGAATATATGATTAAACTTTCATAATTTATTTGATAAAAATTTTTATAAACTATAAAATAAAATGTCGATATCAACGGTAACAGCTCGTGAAGTTAGGTAAGTCATAAAGACGATGGACGATTAAATAAAAAACAAATTATATTCAAAGTATGAACATCAATTTATTATATCTACCTTCATGGCTATATATACCTAATTTTCTTTAGATAAAATAGTTGAATAAAATAGATGTTTTAAAATAATAGTTGATAATTAACCCATTATTCTCAGTCATATGTATTGTAGTATGCTGATTTTGAAAATGTGAGTGTAAAACCAACTGCTCTAAATACATATTGTCAAGTCAAACAATGAAATTGGCGGAATAACTAGTCTAAAATGATTATTCAAAGCTATAGGTCGGTACATAAAGTTTATATTTTAGTTTGTAGAATTCACTTTCGACGGTAGGAAGTATACAGAAATTAAAAAATATGACCTTTCTCATAAACTTTGTGGTAATGGTTAACATCATAAACAATTTTGTTCAAATTGCAAAAACCGAATACTAATTAGTTTTTTTCATCATGGTTATAGTCGTGAGGTATGTACTTATTTAGCTTTTGGAAATGCGAGTAGGTATACTATGCAATTGTTCATTAAAAAAAAAATATTTTTATATTTATGTTTAAAAAAATAAATAATTAGGTATATACTTACACGGCTATTAACTGAGTTCTTACTATTTCTGAAATTTTTGACTATGCAATGTTTACTGAAAAATAAAAAAATTGTTTTCTAATCATAGACGTGTTATGATGCGTAGTACATATTTGTACATTTTACGTTTAAATATTCAATAATATTGATAAAAAAAAGATTGTTTTTTTCTTATAAACTGTATGTATAGTGTATATAAAGTTATAAATTGTGTGGTTGTTTCTAAATCCGTTCGAAATTACAGTCTTATTGCTTATTGGAAACAATAATAATAACAGTAGTGATATGTGTGGTCGTATAGTGTTTCGCTTTCGTATAAGATAAAAAGAAAATATATGAGAAAATAGTAATAACTCACCATTGGTAAGTTGTGTAGTTTGTGTAAGATTGCAGTGAACGTGGTGGTGTGTATAGTAATTTTTCGGAATAAAGCGATTGTGCCGCAGTAGGTAACAAATATGTCTGTTGGTAAAATGAGAAATAACACGCGTTCGACCGGAACAGCGAATGGACCATTTTCGCCTGGCCTTCGGAGCGAGATAAATAGTTATATTTCAAGAGATCAATAAAGAAAATGATGCTAAGCCGTATAGATTTATAATGTGGCAGCAACACTATAAGTCGCTGTATCGTCGTCGACGTCCTCTTCGTCGTTTGTATCAATCAGACTCCCTCTTTTTTGGTTAAGAGGGAGTGGAAATAAGTCTAGAACATGGAAACATCCTGAAAGTCAATATACGTATATACATTATATATGTTTCCAAAATTGTCATTCTTTTACGATTGGGTATTTGGGTGTTTATTTTATTTTATTTTTTTAACCTAGCAATTTAAAAACAGAATATTATAGTGTTGATTTAAACTTGGTATTTTATTATGGAATTTCGATTTCAACTTTGCACTTTATAAAGAACACGATTCGTCCTTAAAGTCCACGCTATACTAAACTTACATTTATAGATCATATATTGCTTCTTAAAAAATGTCATTAAATCTGACATGAGATTTATTCATCAAAAAAAATGACTTGTTTTCAATGCAATATATGTATATTGTATGTACATGTTATAAGACGTTTAAAGTATTAAATTAGTATATTGAAAATATCAACTCAAAGGTCGGTTAAAAATAATACTTATTACTTATTAGTTAGGTAGGCAGTTTTAGTTCATTGAAAAAGTATTTAAACTATTGATACTGTTCTGGATAAACTATTAAATTGCTTGTTTTTTTTTTATAATTTGTGAAGCTACGGTATATCTTAAACTAATTATAACTTTAAACGAGTGATTGAAAACTTTTTAACTAATTTTTTTTATGTATAAACATTTTTTATTACAATATATAATATGGTTTTAATTTGGCCATGGTACCTACTGGTATATTAATTACTATATTTTTACTATCTTATTATAGTAAAAATAAAGTTTTATTTTTTATTTACTACAATAATGAATAAAACATTATTATTTTTACTAATAACTTCTTAGTGTACCTATACAATATACAATGTTGTTTTGGTAGATTTCTGTAATCAAATTATGTTTTAAAACGTTTAGAGGATCATTCTTTAAATGTATAGGTTTTTTTTCCCTGAATTGGTAATATTTCAAAATACAAATATCCATTCTTTAAATACAATTGTACAATTATAAAAGGTTTCGATTACATTATTAATGATTTTTAAATCTATTGAGACGTTGTAATAATATAGTATATTATTGAGAATACATTATCTAGTATATATTATATAGTGTTTAGGATTTTACCCGGTGGTCTTTTCGTTGTTAAACTGATTCATAGTCCATAGACGACATCAGTGTTTGCTCTGGCATTTTGCCATGTAGTTTCTGATTATTGTTCGTAGACTGTAGTTGATTGTATCGTATTTTTATGCACAGTAAATATTGATGCACATCCTGCAAAATATCAGTTGTTTTACAAAAGTACCTATTATACATTTTATAACGATAACCCTAGCATAATAAATCAAACACATTAGGGATAATGTTTTCGTTAAAATGTATTATCGGTGGATATAATTGTGAATATGTTGAACTTAGAATGCTTACATAGGTATACCACAGCATTATATTGGACGGTTACCATCTAGCGTGCCTTTTATGAAAGTTGAACAATTAATTCCTGTGTGAAAAATTATCGGTGGACTTCCAAAAGAGTAAACCTACTATACACACATACCACGTGTGCGCGGGGATTAAATCCGCTGGAAATGGTTCTTGTGATATAACATGGTTTTTTCCCTCACGTTTTATTAAAGCGTTCGAGTTCAACCGAGTGTAGTGTAATCTGCCTTTATATGGTTGGTGTGTCTGTACACCTAGATTAACAACGTCCTTCTTCCAAACAACGGGTAATATATTAAAACATTGGCTCTAAACGTATAAATGTCCTAAAAACTAAAAACGTCATCCTTATATTTTTTAGATGACAATTTTTAAATTATGAAACATAAATAAAATAAAATAAAACAAATTAAATTTATCACAAAATCGAATAAAATAAAAAATCATCATCGTAATTTATCATCCTTAAATGTTGAACACTGATAAGATTTAAAAAAAAAATAATTCAATTTTTAATGATGTTTTGAAGACTTAAATTTGTTTGTTAGGTACTTAATTTACATATTTGTATGATACATAAGCTATTAATAACAATCTTTTTTTTTGGTTGTCATCGCTAGCAATTAAGAATTTCCCTTTTAACTTTTGGATATGTTACTATTTATTTTTTAGTCAATTAATTTGGGGTCTGTTGTATAATAGTATTAAAACGACGTTATTATAATCTTTTGTTACAAGATTTACAAAATTTAAGTGATATAGTAATGATATTTTTATTTAGAACCCAGTTTTAAAAATACCTTCGTAATTTTTAATAATTATGTGATTTAATTTATAGTGGTAGCCGGTAGGAAGTTATATAAACATACTATATATTTGCGAATTTTAATTAAATATCTGCTGTATATAAATATAATTTTTATTTAGCCCTATTAAACAATTTAACATTAATAAACAAATATTGTTCTTATACAACAAGCACTTTAAATAATACTACGCGTAAAATGATTTATTTATTAAATTTTTTTATTCTATGGAAACTTTAAAATAAATTAGAGTATGCTGTAATTTATAATTATTACCTACAGTAAAACTTCTAAATATTTACTTTTACATTTTTAACATTTTTTTTTTTTATTAATTTTTCTTTGTTATTTCATATATCACTTTTTGACTTCTATAGAAGATTTATTATATAAAAAAATATTTGAATCTTCCTCTCTTTAAATTTATATTTTACTAAATGTTTTTTTCTTGTTAGTCGAAAGTGAGTGTTCGCTTAGACATGCTCCAATTCTTAATTCTTATTTCGTCAAGATTGACGTATAGTTTATCGTCTACTTTTTCCTTTTTACATGCAATAAAATCATTTATTGATCTTATAATGCAAGTTGCAAATATGAAATAATATTTTAATGTTATATATGAGTAGATTGTTTTGTTTAATTATTTAATCTAGTTAGTTTTATGATTGTTTATTGATCGGAGGTTTATTTACGAATAAATTTATTTATTTAGCAGGAAATTCGTAAAATTGTAAATGAATAATTTTTAATTTGCAATAGAAAGGCATGACCTATATTATGTAAGTGCTTAAAATTAATATTTTGTATAAATCATTGAAATCTCGTTGAATTCATTGAAGTTGAAAAGAGAAAATGTTTAGTTTTAATTAATTGTACAATAAATTGACTTACTTAATAATTATTGTTAGTTTAATTTTCTTTAAGATGCTATTATTTATAATCTTAAATTCTTTCAAAAATTAACACATTTATTGACTTCTTAAAATTGATTATTTTTATAATAATTTATTTCATATTTAACTCCATGTAAGTTATTTTAATTATTTATATATTAAATTTTTTTAATCAGTTTAAACATATGTATTTTTTTTATTTATTATTGATACCTACATAATAGAACTTTATGAGTTGAAAAATATATATCTCTACAACTTATACCGGAATGTTGAAAACGCCCACTACTTAGTGACCTAGATGACTAGATGTAGAATAATAATTTATTATGTATACTATTGTCTATTGTAACTGTCAAAAGTAGTAACCCTATCTCTTTGCAGTATAGTGCCATAATACTTAGTTTAGAAAAGGGTCAATATTTTGGCCAGCCTTCACTTTATTATTCAATCAACCCTAGAAAGATATTTTTTTTTTATTGAGTTAAGGGTTCAACATCTAAGGTTATTAGCCTGAAGGTTATTTAGTATGTTTTTAACTGTTGGGGAGAGTACGGTTGGTTAGAACACGTGTATATATGGTTAGGATTTGTCACTAAAACCCGGGTGGTCACCCATCTGAGAACTAGTAACACCGGTTGATGCTTGACTTCAGAACACGTTTGTGATTGAAGCCAACCACCGCGCCACAATAGGCCAGTATAAAGATATTATATAAGTTCGTTCATGTTTTGTTTTAATAATAAAGAGAGTCCGAATCCTGCAGTAGTGAGATTAAAGTGTCCAAATGACCGTCGGTTTTTGGCCATAAGCCATCGGGTCAGCAGAGTAGCAGACTAGCCAAATATCGGCACATTTGTGATTAGAAATGAACATTTCAACCCTGCCAATTTCAACCCTTAGCCCGGCGTTGTATTCTTTGATAATAAGTAAATTAATACGATACAAATTTGAGATTTGTGATTCGAGTTAAGCGATCATTAATATAATAATAATATGTATATAACCCATTGACTATTGTTTTTGTTTTAAGAACTATAAATATATAGTATTTTTTTTATTAAAATAATGTAATAAGTAATAACTAATTAAGGTTGAAATAAATTGAATTTTATACATTTTGACAATAAATTATATAAAGTCGAGTATTTTATTTTACGAGTTTTTTTTTGACAATATGAATTTTCCTTTCATGTTTTTACTGTTTTCCAAAATTGAGAAAATATCTAGTTACAATTAATACTAAACGCTCGTCATTCAATACCAGGGTCAAATATAAATAATATTAGTTAAGGTTTCCATATGAACACGAAAGTAAAATGAACAAATTGTGTAACCGTTGCGAGAGTAGGTACTTACCTACAACATGTGGTGGCAGATGCCTGTGCCGATGCCGCCACCAACGACGACAACGATAGAAGAGCGAGGAGGGCCCCCACGAGGTTAGTCACCTCTCTTGTCTGGTGCGTTGGATGACTTGTTGCGTGTGAGTGTTTGTGTAAGTGTATGTGTGTGTGTTTGTACGTACTCTGAGTTGACTGCCCCTTCCATGCTAAATGCTAAACACTAGAAAAAACCACACTCATACGCCAACGAAACTATTTGAATATATTTTTTTTCCATAGGGTTTGTCTATTTAATTTATTTTTAATAATAAATAATATAACCTTGAAAATATTAGGTACTTTTTAATTATTCAATGCTAACACCGATAGTTTTATTTAATAGTCAAACAGTTTGTATTTGGTCTATTAAATTTACGAATTTCTATTAGTATAAAATCTTTGATTTTATTTAATTTTAAATAAATTCTAAAAATTGGATGTGCCTATGATACTTAATCTGGATACGATGGACCCAAGCAACGGTAGATAATATCTATAATATATATTATTTAATAGGTATTCAAATTTGCAAAAGGTTATTAATAATATAAGGTGAATTAATAATCATCATGTATTTAATATACAAATATTAGAATGAGTATTAGAATAAAATTACCTATAAATAAATAATATATTATATTCAATAACATATTTAGTTTTTGAATAATTAATAATTTTAACACTGTATGTCGTATGTTACTTGTCTCCGTCTAACGTACACCATAGCAAATTTTCGTTCTTGTGTTGTTGGTTTTAATATTAGGGTGAACCTATATCAATCTTAAAAATTAAAGTTAAGAATATTATCTGTATATGTTAGCTATTTTACGACATACCTAATACATTCTATGCGAGTTATGAGTATGTAAAATATTACAATTTATAAATGCTCAAATATCTTAGAAAAAATTAAAAATCATAAAACTATCAACGTACAAACACGTCGTTTGATTTTAAGTCAATTCACTTTAATATTAAAACATTAATTAAAACCAACTACACAAGATTGGTTCTACTGAACGATAATTTGATTAGTTTTAACTTATAACTTTGTAAGACGGTTACCACACATACGGGTGGCATCCACTTAAATACTTGTGCAGCACTAATTATTATTGGATAACGAATATCGAACATCTAATTGTACCATCATATTACAAACCTAATTTAAATTTAAATGACTTGATTACTTATTTTAAAATTATTCTTATACTTGTACGTTGCAAGTTCAAATTTTTGATTTATTTTTTAAGTATTTTTGTAAAATGTACTAATAATTTTAATATATAATCATATTGGTATTAAAGTATCTACGACATTGAAGAATCTAAGTGAAATGTTTGGCATTTTTACTGAGTCATAATAGTCATATAATATTTGTAAAATAGGCTAGACAGGTATTATTATTTATAGTCACATGTATGCACTTTATTTTATATGTATAAATAACTTTAAGTCTTTTTAAAATCGCAATACAGCTTAATAATGTCTTAGTAGTTAAATTAAAATTATTTGTTAATAGCTAGAAAGATAATATTAAAATATAATTTTAAAATTTATAAAAGCAAAAATAATAACAATTCAAAAGTTTTTGAGCTGGGTCGCTTCTTTTATCGGTGATTCATATTAATATTGTTGTTTTCCGCTTTTATACTATTCACAATCTCATATAATATTATGGTTATTTTTAAAAATGTTTTTTTTACAAATTCCATATTATAACCTCAATATATTAAAAAAAGAAGTATGAAAAATGTCCTAGAAAATTATTAACAAACGGAAAAATATATTATACGTAGGGTACTAGGTGGTATTGTGATTACTTATTCGTTAAACATATGGCATAGGTAATAGGCATTGTATTGTGTAGTGTGTACTAAAATTTAGAATTTTGTAGATTAATTTTACAATCATAGAAGATGCCTAACTCTCATAATTCATAATAGTTTTTGTAATTTTAATATATACAATGTATAACCAACAAAAGTATGTATTATTTTATTTTTATTTGTATTTATCATTCATGACATCTTTTAAAATATCTATGGATATAATAGAAATATATATTATTTTAGAGTATACATTGATCAATGATGACTTTAAAGCCAACCTATATATTTTATTATCTTTTATATACAACAAATTTGTATTGTAGTAGGTACCTACGTGTACAATTTTAGCATAATGCTACACAATGGCAGTGTATTAAAAGCTATAGTGATGAAGATCAAATAGAAAAATAATGTCAATGGCCAATGCAAATGTACCTATAACATTTTACATTTATAATAGTGGTTTTTTAAATTTCATTCATTGTTATAATCTCAATGACCTATTGATGATTTAATATAGTTTTTAAACTTGTCACATTTATTATATCATTATGTTTGTCACTTTTTGTTTGTCCATTGTGTATTTGTGTCATAGTCATACCTGTGACTAATACACAACTGATTTGTTATATGTTATGTCGTGTTATACTTGTGTAGTTGTGTAAGTTGCATTCGCGTGATTATTAAAATAAACAATAATAACATTTTATTTTTATGGTTATGCAAAATAATATTATTGGTTAATTATTTATTGAAATTAATAAGTAATAGAGTAATTTAAATAATTTTTTTATCTAATATGTATTAATATTTTTAAATTGAAATTAAATTCTAAATTTGTACCTCTTACCTTACCTGTATCATTCAATGGTTAAAATACGTTTTAAATTTAAGTTAAGACTTAATATTATTTAATGTTGGGATCTATAAAATTAATTTTTTATTCTTGACTAAAGTATAACCTAATTTAGTATAGGTACTCTAATAATATTTATGTAATATGTACCTATTGCTAGATTATAAAACACCAATATGTATTTGGAGTATAAATACTACAGTCCAAATTACCTACATTTTGGTGATAAAGGTAGGTACCTAATTGTTGCCTAATTCATACCTATAATTATTTAATGAAATAAATTCTTTTAATTTAATCAAAAATCTATTTACTATTGTAAAATAAAAAGTGAATAAGATATGTATCATATATTTTAGTTTTTATTCCGCTACAAATTACAATAACATGCGTTTATGAAATAGTACAATTTATACATACTTAGTAACAGTAATTTCAGATGTTTTTTGTTAAATTACAAACAATTTTAAATAGTGAGAGAATAATATTAATAAAACTTCATAGTTTACTAGTACACACACTTCATAGTTCATGCATTCAATTATGAAAAATAAAATATTTGAACAGTGTACTTAATAGAATCCAATTAATAAATTATTATAAGTGTTCAATTAATTTAGTTTCATAAAAACTAACCAATTGTATGTTAATGACGTACGTTTTTGCTCTACACAATACACTATATACACTACATTAGTACTGAGCTTGAGTTATTTTTATTCATCATTATTTATCATATTTTATTTTATTTCGATTCTGAGGGGAAAGCATGAATTGGTTTTACAATGACAGGTAGCATGTATTTTTTTAAATTCATTTTTTTGTATCCATCATTACATTTTGGAGTTAAATTTGCTATGGTTTTCAAAATTGAGGGTGGTTTCTTGAAGCAAATTTTATGTAGTTAGTACTTCGAGAGGTAAAAATACTTTTTTTATAATTGGGAAAAACTAACAAAAATTACGGGAAATCTAGATTATTTACGCAATGCAAGTTTTTAAAATAATTTCGTTTTTTTATTGTGATTCCCGTTGTGATTATGAAAGAAATAATCGTGGAGACTAGACATTTTCATCAAATATATTTATATTAGTATTTTATAGACTTAAATACTTCATATAATATAATTTTTAAAATCTTTTGGATTTTGTTAAGCTATTAACAGCTAATAAATTCCTTAAAAATATAGTCTGCTTATAAGATTTTTTATATGGCTACTTAATTTTAATTTTTAATTCAATTAGAACAATATTGAACTATTAGGTTATTGGCTGTATAAGTTGATATTATATTCATAATAGATACATTTTTATGAATTTAATTTATGGTGACAGCTTTTTGTGTAGCACATATACTTTACATTATTTATTGAGCAGTAAACTTAGACCATTTTATGTGAGAGATTTCAAGAAATAAATGTCAATTCAACATTCAGCTGAATTCACTTTATAGGTCTAACAATCCCTGTCTTGCCATCAGCAATGTCACTTTGAATTATTCAGTTGTTCTGTATAATGGAATTTTGCAGCATGGAGACACCTAGGGTAACTCGCTGTGAGTCACAATCATACTAATCCTCTTGCTTTACCCAGAATTAGACGTTTTGTTTTGTTAAAATAAGAACAATGTGAATGGAATTTTCGAAGTTTTCTACTTAAATAAGATATCGTTTTATTGTAATGTATTGATTTAATTGCGATTTATTTGCTTATAATAATAAGTGGGTCAAATTAAAATAAGATGTTTTTAATTATTAATTTTTAAAATTTTTTTTTTATTAATGAAATAATAAAGTATTTACTGCATTTTATAAATATATCTGTTTTGTTATACACACATAATATACAAACTACAAAAGTAGGTAATGAAATATACTGATGGCTTGATAAATTAACCTGTGAATACCGAGAGGTAAAACTAAATATAGAGTTATACAATTTAGTAGTAATAATAAATGTATTAATGTTAAAGTTAAGCGAAACATTCATGCTCTGGGTTTTTGGAGTATCTATTATATTTTTTTTACGAATTGTGGGTGGATGAATAGCCGAGAAGCAAAACAAACGACTAAGAACTCAAGTGAATTTATGTTGTGTTAAAGGGTGTATTATGAATTTAACTGATGGAATGTTTTACTGTTTAGAATATGAATGAATGAGTAATTTAAAGTATAATAGTGTTTTATAATTAATTTCATTGAATATAAATCAGTAACTCCTTGAGGATAATATGATACTTAAAACTTTTTATAGTTGAGGATTTAATTTTTGTTTTTTTTTCTCTATATATGTAGATGTTTTTAGTTGAAATACATAATATAAGGGATGTAATTGTTGTACGTAGTATTAAAGTTAACACGAAAATGTTAATACTTTTTATCATAATAAAATACCACAAAATCGATCATATTATAAAACCTAATACTATATTATATACTATTAATAATATATCATAAGTTTCATTACATAATATACTGATATAAGTATACCTAATTTAGATTTATTTTATTTTTTTTACATTTCAATTTTTAATTATATGTAATTTATACATTTTTAATAAGTTTAAGAAAAAGAGATGAAAATAATTGAAACTATAATATATTAGTTTTAGTTTGGTTTCCCAACCTGTCCGTGGCCCATCGTGGGTACCCGCAAGCCAGTGTGATCTTTTTCCGTAATCAACCAATTTACTTATAAGTTATATTATTACTAATTACTAATTACTAATTATAATCATTCTCGTAATTTATTATATATTATATTTTAGTTTTTTTTATGCGCTGTATAAATATTTTTAGAAGAATATGTAGATATATATTTGTATAAATTATAGCATTATTAATTACTGGTGTGCTTAGAATATTCGTTAAAATATAGTTCTCTTTAATCATTAGAAATAATTTGTCATTGGGTACATCTTATGACTTGAGAGTCATAGAAACATTCTGGCTTAGAATATAAAAGCTTATTATTTTTAAAATGAGGTTAACATGGTAAAATTTTATTTATTATGTATGTAAAAAAATTATAACTCTGAATGCTTTAAGTTTGAAAACAGTTCAATGGAAATTCACGAATAAACGACGGCCGTATTATTTATTATATGCATAATACATAAACAACTGTATACATGAAATAATTTATTATCTATAGGAAACGCTCTCGTTTAAATATTCAGTTTAACTAGAACAACTTCTGAAACGTAAATATCTTTTGATAAAATTCAAACATATTTTCTATTAGGTTTATATTACAAACGTTGGAACGTATACATTAAAAATATAACTGCATAGTACATATAAGAATAAATTCATTTATGTTTTTATTAACCAATTGTTATATACTATTCACAAAATTGTGTGTGTGTGGATAATAAAATAAAATAAATTTTATTGAATATAAAGTGGTGTAATTTACATGGATTTTGAAATTAATTTCGAAATGAAAAGAAGAGTACTGCGTACTGTTTTGGTTTTTGGTGTTTTTACTGATACTTTATGGATCAATAAACGAAAAGTCCGTGAGCGTTTTTCAGGGTAAAAATTAGGCGTCCCTCTTGACATTCCGTTTGTACGCTCAAAAAGGAGGGTCCCTTGTCGGAGAGGCACTTGGTCGCCAGCTAAACCCAAGATTTCAAACCGTTGCCTTGGCGTATATATTTTAGCGTGGTCCATTATTATACCGATTTTGCTTGTATATATAAAATCGCGATAGGACGGTGTAACAGTATGACAATAATTGTGTGACAGCAAGTTAAATGAGTCGGAGTGGAGGGTCGTGTGATAGTGTTCGAGTGACAGTGAATGGTATTATAGTGGGAATGTGATTGGGTTGGGGAAGGGGGAGGGTCTTCGTGATTTCAAAACTGGGCTTTCGTTATTTTGCCATGTAAAGGCTCTGTGGAATTCTGAATGCGGCAATTCAATTTAACTAATGGCCGCCGTCGGTATTAATTAAAATAAATCCCCCGAGAGTTCTATGGCAATGTTGGCGACGCGGTCCACATGCATACATATTATATTCTGTACAGGTATACTATTATAGTCACTATACTCTGCATTCTGCAGGGTAGATAAATGGTAATTGATTATTCATAAGAAATATAATTGGGGTGTCCAATGAATACTGCTCGTGAAATAATCACCAACAAAAAATTTAAGTTTGGTACTAATTTATTCGATTAAATAATTTTTACTTAACTATTTTTGCATGTATGTATATATGTATGTATATTGTGTATGTGTGATTACACAAGATTTTATAAATACTTCCGCGTTTTCGGCGTTGACCGAAATCGAGTGAAATCAGTTGTTTAGTGCTTTTAATGTAATTTGTAATTTTACTTTTTATTTTTATGAATTTCTCTGTTTGAGTATAAGGACTATAGTCGGAATTTAAATTGATTAAATGGGGATGACTATCAGTTTGGTTTTCCCTTGAGACAACCACCATCTAAAATGATGGATGAATGACTTTTTACGTGAATGAGAAATTTTGGTTTGTAGTTAAACTATTAACAAATGCCAAATAAATAATGTATAATTTAGAAATATATATTGTATATAATATAATATATAAGTAGATATATCATATAATCTCACTCAGTTTTTTAATCTTATTATAAGAAATTAAGAAGGAAATCAACATTTCGAATAGGGTTGATATTATTGTTTCAAAACTTTCTGCAATCTGCAATAACTATTATAGTAAAAATAACAATTTGTTACGAGTTTACGACAATTTAAAATAAAGTTTTGGTGGCAGTTGAGAAAGATATTCTATTAGATTGATGTAGGTTTCACGTAGAAAACTTTTTAATGTGATCTAAACATTTAATTTGAAATCAACGTTTTATTTGATGACTTATTTAATAATAATATAAAAATAGTTGAGTAAATTAAAAAAAAAGTAAGAATATTTGCTTTATAGTTACCATTGTTATTTAAATATAACTTAAACATATAACGTACAAATTAAAAAAAAGTACTTATAAGTGCACTTATAAAACACATAGTGTAACAGATTAATTAATTAAAATTAACAAATCTGTTAACAACTATAAATAATGGATCCATTGTTTGGAATAGCTTTTAATAGGATTAAATGTAACCATCAATAAATTAACGTTTGATGTAGGCTTGTTTATTATAAAACGATAAAATAATTATATAAACACTATATCTAATATTGAAATAAATTCTATATACTTACCGACTAAAATTTAAAAATATTTGATGTTTTTCTAAATTATTGTCATAGGTATAGGGTACATGTATAATCATTTAAAAAGAAACTTTGATAGTTAATGTCTTATATGATAAAAAAAAATAGCTTTATAATATCCATCGTGGACATAAAAATTAATATTATGATAATAAGATGTTACAGCTATTTATAATTTTAAATAACAAAACAGTTATTGTTGAAATATACAAATTACGTTAACATATTTAAAGAGTTATTATAGGTAATATATTTTTTATTCACGAGTAATTTAATGTAAAGTCTATAGTTTATTGATTTTAGTATTAAACGGACCAGGCCCAATTACATAAATTTGGTTATAATAGTTCGCGAAAAAGATACGAAAAACTAAACACAAAAAAGAACAAAAACCAAGAAATACAATGTTTAACAAATAATTTATAGTAAATACTAGATATTAATAGCTATGAATTGACAAGTATAGTATAACATTAGTTACCTACGTAATTAGTTACTTCTGTGTTAAGATAAAATCGAGGGTAAAATGTACTGTTAGATCTAGTATTACGAGCAGGAGTATGGGAGAAGGAAAAATGATTAAGAAATTCAGGACAGTCAATATTTCCAGCGAAGGGCTTTTACGAAAAGTATATTATATATAAACGCAAACGTTGTTCTAGTGTTATAAGGTTAAGAATTTATAAAAGTGGGGAGTACGAAGAATGTAATTCTCTGGGTATGGAACATTTAAATGAGAGGAACCGTAAAAACTGTTGCTGAATTTTTTCCAATTTACATTTAAGACTTGATTAGTTAGAATAACATATTATTGAGACATATTCATAGATAGAACGTACCAAACAACAATATATGGATGTTTGTGCAAGTTGATCGTTAAAATTAGCATAACTACGATGAATAAAACCCAATATTTTGTTTGATCGTCTAATAATGTTAGAAATGTGACAGTCGAATTTAAGTTTAGGATCGAAAAATATACCAAGGTTCTTAATAAGCCCTAAAGTCCGATGTAGTATGTCACCATTAAGATTGTAATTATATTTCAAAAGTTCAAAACGATTCGAGCACTTTAAAATGTCATTATCTGGTATTTATTAATATTGAGAGTGAAATTATTGTTATTACACCATTCATAAATCAAACTGAAACAAATCAGCTTCAGTTTGATTGTTAACTAATCATCTGTAAACCGTTTTGAAAATGTATGTCATTAATAAAAATTGGAAATAATATTGGTGCTAGTTACTATACATACTCTATAGTAGTATATTCTATATATACCTAATCTTGTATATTTAAGTTATACTATATATACATGTATGCAGGGTGATTTACTAAGCATGCTCACCCCGTCTTTCTTCAATTATGCCTTTATTCAAAATCTGATTTTGGAATTTTTAAATATACTTATATACCATATTTTTAAATTCTTGAGATTGTTTGTACTACTTAAAGAGTGCCGTGTGAAGATGTAAACTTTTGCTTTTCAAATGAAAACTCACCTTTCCTACTATAAATTATTTAGCCGATAATTTTCTGAAAATGTTTAAAATCAAATTTCAAATGAGTAGTTTTTGAGTTATTTAATTTTCTGTATTAAGGATAGTATTATGTTCATGATAATGGGTTTAGAAGATATGGGGGTTACGGTGATTTGAACATTTTAGGAATTATGTTGATGTAGCGATGGACCTTAAAGGCCTGTAAAAGCCTAGATGTAGAAGAAGAATATTAATCCATCAACATTTATAATTTGTAAAAATGGTCCAAGTATAATAAATACTAGATCCAATGTTACATACATTTTATATTTTTGTAAAACCATTGTTAAGGACTATTATTTTTAATATGAACATTTTAATAACTGAGTAACTCGTTCAAGTTTAAAATTAGGTAGGTACATCAACATTTTCAAATAAATCATCTGCTAAATAATTTACAATAAAAAAAAGTATCCTCATCTGAAGAATAAAAGTTTTCAGGACATCCCTTGAGTTGTACAAAAAAATTTCAAGAATTTAAAAATATGGTTTTTAAGTATATTTAAAGATTCTAAAAACCAGAGTATGAATAAATTCATAATTAAATGAAAAAAAGGTGGGTAAGTGGATGTCGCTCTGCTGTACAGTAGGTTACAAGTGGGTCACTGTAATGGATGGTGTTAAATTTGAATTCAATGATATAATATCATTGTATAAGAAAAACGATTCTGAGCGAAAACGGTCAGTCAGCCTATGATATTACCAAGTATATTTGATGATATTATTGTGAATAAAGTAATTTATATATAACCTATTAACGTGGAACCTTGTTTTAAATTTTCAATCCTTAGCTATAAAAGTTCAACATTTTATACATTTTCAACTACAAAATAATTATTAAATTATAAATTTGAAATGCTAATATAAACATAGAGTCAAAATTGTATGTGCCTACGGTCATTTGTTTTAGAGTTGCACCGAAAACCAAAATCGATTTTCTCAAAAACAGATTTTGCGTAAAAATTCCCGTTTTTCCTTAATTTTTCTTTTGTTTTTCGCGGCGCTTTGGAAAACTACTGGAAAATTTTTACTTTTGACCCCCCAAAGTACCAACTAGATTCACTTTCCTATTAGAAAAGTTACTATTGAAGAAAATCCAAGCATTTTTACTGTCCTAAAAGGTGATGACAGACACAAAAATAAAAATAAACACACATTGTAAAATCAATACATTCATCGCTTCGCTCAGAATCTAAAATAGGAGCGAGCATACTTGGTAAATTATCCTGTATATATATACAAACTATTATCAATTATGGATTAATTATTTGTGTTTAGTATTTTTTTTTTATATAGTCATTTAGAATAATATGTTTAAATAACACAAATTAAACATTATATCACATACATACTTCTAAAAAGACAATGATTCAAACAAAATAAAGCATTGTCTAGAAAATGTATTACTTAAAATAATAATGTAAGTAATTTGCATGCTAATTTTGTGTGTTTAAATATATTATATATAAGTTTTTCTTATTTCTAACTGTATTTCAGAATCTATCTGTGAATGATAAAAATATATGTTTTAACCGTTTTGTGGTGTAGGTAGTTTATATTATAGGTTAGTTAAATATTATTTCGATTGCGGTTGTATAATTCTCACAATAAATATTTCTTTAATATACATCGATGCTATAACGCCTATAACGTTACGCAGCAAATCGAAGACACCTACCTATATGGCTATATAATAAGGCTATAATACCTACCTATATATTTATTATGGGTCAATACTTCTACACGTACGGTTTCGTTTATGATTTTAAACATTCTAACGCGATATCATCTGTGCTCAAAAGCTGCCCTGTTTCGTACGCATTTCATCAGTATACGTATTTTCTCCATGTCTTGTGTGATTATTTCGAATCGGCGATTTTATTTTGATTTTATGCTACCCATCACTTCATAGTTCATTAGAATCAATAATTTGATTGAATTGCGTGTTATTATAATATTGTCAATATAATATGCGCATGAATCGTACTCCATTTGCACACCCACGCACACACACATAGAAACGGCTAACTTTTACAACCGGGCATTTGTGTTTGAGCTATAATACGATAACGTGCACATATCAATGCACATACATTTAATATATGTGCACGGCGATGTGTATACGTAAACACGTATATAAAATACATATAATATAGGCCGTGCGAATAGGGACTATCAAAATATCGATTTAGGTGTCCGCTATAAAACAAGCAGTAGTGGGGAGCTAACGCGCGGGACACATTCCTCGGCAATATTCGCGTTTTGCATATAGTGTATATATTATAAATTATATGTATATATTTATTTATGGTGTGTGAGAGAGAGATATAGTTCGAATGGGGGAGGGGGTGAACGAAGAAGAAGGTTAGCGTGAGCGAGATAGGTGTGCGAGTCGTTTTCAATTATACAACCAGTCAGATTTATGAAGGTATTATTTCTTGCCCTCCCCTTGGCGTGCATCCGGGACGCTACGGCGGGTGTTGGTGTTTGGTCATTATTTTTCCGCCTGGCCACTACCCTTCCCCCACCCACCCACCTCCCAACCAACCATACACTATCACCACAATGTGATTCACCCGATAATAGTGTGCTCGCTACGAGGGGTGGTAATATATATATTATATGCATACGATTCTTCTCATCGCCACGACTGGTGCTGCTATTACTGTATTGCTGCTGGTCGGTATACTGTGGCGTATACAATAATATTACATATATACAGAGTACATGTAATCTGCAGAATACATCTTTTACCGTTAATCGGAAAATATGAGACATCTTAAAATATTTTTAAACAACACATATTTTTCCAATTTTCAATGATTAGGCATGCAGAATACTGCCAAATCACGCGTCGCTTGTCGTGAAATACCCTCTATGTCCAAACGGTAATTTTTCGGCAGAAACAAGTCACTGTTAAAATAGTTCGACTAAACATAAGATAATATAAACATAAATATGACCCAATACCTGTTTAAGAATTTATATTATATACTTCAAAAACAAGATGAATTTTTTTAAAAAAGTTTTCGACAAACTAACGTATTAAACATGGACAAAAGAAGTCGTGTAGACAATTAAGACGTTATTTTATCAAAAGATAGATTGATTGTAATCAAAATGTTCAATGTGATAACATAATAACTGCCCTGAAGATTACGTTATCTCCAATGTCTCTATATAGTGCGTCCGTGAGGACGAGGGCGTTATGCATACACGCCTATAGTGTTACGATACCTTGCAGGTACCTATAATGCTGTAATAGTATTGTAATGTTTTATTGTCGCGGTGTGCGATTATTGTTATAATCGTTATGTGCATCTGAAGGCTGATATTGTAATATTATCGTAAAAAATCATGTACCAACGTTTTTATCTTATAATAATATTATTGTGTTCATATTATTGTATTACGTTCCTGAACGACTTTTTGTATTATTTTCTCAGGGAAATTGCCGACGCTCAACCATTTCATAAAGCACTATACGCCTGCGGAATACGACCGGGACGGCTTGTTGGAACAGCACCGGAGGATGCGCAGGGACGCCACCGCCGCTAGTAATCAACGACTGCAATCGCCGTTACGGCTCACCATCGCCACGCCACACAGGTTAGAGTGATTGGCATAATATTGAATATTGACTGTAATAATACAATACATTAACGCCATAGCAAATATATATATTTTCTGCTCGATAGTTTGGGCCCGTTCAAGTATTATTGCTGTTATCGTTATTACCTATTATATAGATAGGTAGGTACTTGTTATTGACTGCTGCAGTAAAGATCAGATCGCGGCCTGACGGGGGGTTGCCGTATAGAAGCGGTGCAGGTATATAAAAACTATACGTATATACCGAACAATAAAATATTGCATACACATTTTTTTGGTTTTTTCTTCTGTAAATGTTCCCACCGGGGAGACGAGAGTCGTTATTATTATACATATTCTATATGTACTGCTCAAGATACGCGTCGATTATATGCGTATTATTATGGCAAGGCTATGTTTTTAAGTACTCACCTACAGTTGTTTTATCGTATAGGTTTTTTCAAAGTTATTAAATGTTGAATATATAAAAGTATACGTGTATAGTCTACTCGATTCTACGACGGATTAAGATATTTAAGACACTGGGACCAACATTTTCCACGAGGGACACACACACAATTGCGCATAATAATACTATATATTTATACATCTATTTTAATTTTTATAATAAAAATACGTTGTTTTCTGAGCGTGTACCGTCGACTCACGAGAGCGTTATTCATGTGTGTAGTTACTGTGTTTATGCTGCAGCGTTGAATGGAATGAGTCTGTGAAAATTCACCATGTAAAATTTATGTACACGGTAAATTAAACTAAAAACCGAAACCCAATTATCTCAAAAATGTCTTCCTTGTTAGATTCCTGTTATCCCTGTAGGGTATGAGATTAAAAATGGAACAGCTGAGAGCCTACAACTGAATCGAAATAATTAATTCACTTGCTATATGGTTCCCGAAGTTAAGAGTACTGTTGGCCCGATTACGAAATTAGATTTTATACTAGAAAACTACTTTTGGGATTGATGTGGCTCATTTATATTGTAAACGTTTTAAAGGTGTAATGCATCCAGAGACGTGTATTTAACTATATTCTGTTGGTGTAGTTTTCTCGTTACCACTGAAACATATTTTGAATACATGTGCGTTACACTGTTATTGATTCTTTCCGAGAATAACGTGACTAATAGTGAACCAACTTATAGGTAACTAAAATTATTCAAATTATTAATTTAGCTTTTCTTGGTTTTTATTAAGAACTCTGAAATCTGAATGGTTAAACTTGGGTAATTAAATTTAATATTTTGGATTTACATGATGTATTAAGTAAGGATAAGTATAATATACATAATACATTTATATAGGTAGGTACCTATATATAACATTACTTGACTAATTATACACTATAAACAGTATACAGTATACACTAATGTAGGTAATTAGTACCTACATTACACAATACTGTAAAATGTATTAAACACATTTTTCTGTAAAAACTGACGTCTTTTACTAGGAATCAATAAATATGTTAAGTCATTATGTGTGGGAGTTAACAAAAAAATTTAAATTTGTTGAAATGTAAACTATGAAATTGTTGTGAGAACATGAATTTGCACTCGTAAAGCTTTTTATAGTTTTACATTAGTTTATTTTACAATATGTGTTTTTTATTTGTGTTTAAAATAAGTTGAATATTTAATTTACCACGTTGTACACTATAATAGCATATGGGTAACATACACGTATGTAATGTAGAATTTCTATAAAACAACAATTTTTTTTTATTCCGTAATATTTTATAACTAATCGGCTAAAATAACTAGGTAGACTATAATTATAGAGGTTCCTAATTTTTTTTTTTATTTGATTTACATTAGGCCGTGATATAACTTATAAAATATGTATAATCAATTTAAGTTTTATACTTTTATTCATGGAAGTATACTCAAATAAATTATTCAAGAACTTTATCAATTAATCTTATTATTTTTATATTATATATATATTCTTTATCTAATTAAACTGTATAGAAACTATACTACTTTAAACTTTGATGCAAAATAAATTATTAAATATAGAAAGATCGACTTTATTTATCAACAGTTTAGTGTAATTATTGGATACATTTTTTAGTCAAGTTATTTAAAGTAGGTAGTTATAATCAAATATAGCTATGTCCTATGTTTTATTTTATTATATATTTGTATCAGTACTTTTATAATTTAATCACTATACTATAAATTAATACCATGAACTATGAAGGTAACTAGTGAGGGCCAAGCAATATTAGAAAATAGAAAAAATATTAATACAAATATTCATAAGAACGATAGAAATAAAAGTACTATTATAGTATCATACATATTATTTTGAATAGTTAAATACACCTACCTACTTCTACCAAGAGTATAATTGTATAAATACTAAAGAGTAGTTACTCTTATTCAGTTTATTCATTTCTAAATCAGATATTCGTAGTGAAAACACGTAATACGATATTAACCTTTATATATCTTAAATAACTTATCAAAAGTATTTATTTTTTTGTTATAACTATATTATATTTGTTTTTAATTACTTGTATAAGTCTACAGAACAAACAAACTGAGAAACTTTTTTAAAACCATGTAATATGTGCAATGTACACGCTACTAAAATATAAAAAATAGATGTTTTGTTTCAAAAAAGACTCGGAAAAAGTTGTATTTACTTATAACAGAAAACAAGCAATAACATATATAGGTACCTTACTCAATTAGAAGTTTGCGATCTAGAATGAGAAATAAATTATTTTTTACACTTGGGAAATGGTTGTAAAAAGAGGGGAAGGTGGTAACCATTGTACAGTAAGAGTCGGTGGTTGTACCTCGTAATTGAGTAGGTATTGTAATGGATGACGGGTTAAATTTGAATTCAATAATAAATCATTGCATACGATGAAACGATTCAGAGCTTCGGATGGTCTAACTTTTTGGTAATTAAGGTTACCAAACAATTATTTTAATGATCTCGTATATTGCTAAACCATTTACTTACAACTAATTAATTATAACTTATACTAACTATTGTTATTATGATTACAGTATTTGAAACAATTATCCGTAAAACGAATAAATAAATAACAATCATTACAATTTTAACCTACTTTTTTGTTTAGTTTTTCCCGATTATTGAAAAAAAATAGGTACAAGGAATTTTCAATTTTGACCTCCCAAAAGTATCAACTAGATCTAATTTTCTACAAGATATCTCGATCGGCGTTAATGATAAGATCATTTTATTTTTTCCTACTATAAAATGTGTCCTTAGACACTAAAAATAAAAACCATATATCATTGTAAAATCAATACTTTCATTCCCACGCTCAGAATATAAAATAAAATGTAAATAATTAAAGTTTAATTTGTAATATATAATTTGAAAAATTTTTTCAAACAATATAATACAAAATAGTTTGCATGAAAGAATAATGTCATATTATTCAATAATAGTATGCTAGATATTGTGTCTTTTAAAATGGTAAAATTATTCACTTGGTAGCAAATAAAATGTAGTTAGATATACGAAATACGAATATGAGTTGTTGTGGTATTTATTGTGTGGGAATATCACAGTAAATCAAATTTGTAACTAAAATTATATACCTAACATTCACAATTGTAAATTATAATATTAATACTTATATAGGTAATTCTTGACAAATGTACATTATTATTGCGTAAAAACTATTAAGCTACAATATTTAGTGATCGTAGTAGATAGTACAATAATGAATATGACAAGCCTATACCAACTACGTATGGGGTCGTGGTTTATTTTTATAGCAGAGAGATGGGCCGTTTTTGTTTTGTAATGAGACAGATAATTAAGGGATTTTCAAGGTTATGACAATAATGGGTCTCATATTCTTAAGAAGCTTATCACTAAATTCTCAAGTGATTAACATTGACGTCTTATCCATTATTTTATTATCTATATGATCCAAATATAATATATATGTTTTATTATTTGTCAAAGTTTTATCTACTAAAAATAGCACTGGTCATTAGGCCATTAATTTTAATATTATTTTGTAGTGAAAATAACATAAGTTTTAAATTAATTGAGCTCGTGTTTAAAAAAAAAGCTTCTGGTATTGTATTGTATTGTATTGATACCTAAAACTCCCTAATTTAACTAATTTTTGGAGTTGTTAGGAATCATATTGTTTCTCAACTTTATGTAGGTACTTCAGTCAACGTTTGATTCTGATAATGTGATTGATATTATATTATAATAGTAAATAAATTAAGTAGTTGATTCAACTAATAGATATTTAACATCATATTTTGGATTTAAATAAACTACTTAATTTTATTGAGTATATTTTAAAACTTTCGAAATTTCAAATATGTAATAATAGAGTATAGGTATAATAGAAATACGTAAAACACATAATTATTCAAACTTTTTGATAAATTTAGAAATAATTTTTTCTATAGTTATTAGTTATAGATTGTTCAATCAATATTATATAAATGTAAACAACTGGACTGGTAAACAATAAAAAAAATTAAATTTTTGTTTATGATTTTGATGTACTTATATGTTTCATAAACAATAATTTTTCTTCATTTTTACATTATAAATGTGCATATTATATTAGTATTAACTACCGAAAATAGTTATAATAAATGTTTTGGTGTATAACTAAAAACTTTGCTTGTAACATAAAACCAACAAAATTTGCTAACTACCCGGAATTTTTTAAAAATTAATTTACAGTTTTATTTGTATGGTTTAAAATATGCATAAATAATACACTATATAATAACTAACATCAAAGTTTTATTAAATTAATGTTTTTTTCACAATTAGTATAATAAAATTGAAAATTAAATAGTAAGTATACATTTATTTTTCGTACCATATTCTTTTTTCTTAAAAAAATCTTATAACCTTATACCCACGTGGCTACGTTTAAAATTTGTGCGATATTGTAGACTTGTATGTGCATAATATGCATGTGTGGGGGTGTACCGTTAAGCACCTATATCGATTTACATGCTGGTTGATATTGTATTGTAATTCATATAGGTATAGGCATAAGGCAAGGCATATTTATATGTGTGTATATATATATATATATTCATATATAGGCATAGGCATATACAAGATGTATAACCTATACAGATTACAGAGTGCTTATAGAGAACTCTATTTCAAAATGTTCTGTTACTACCTAGTAACTAGCTATATATTTTAGAAGAACCTTCGTTTTATTTTTTATCACCCTCAAATTTGTTGGCGAAACCACCTTATAATCGTCAGTCTATAATCTTAATTTTATAATCTGAAATGCGTATACATATGCAATATGGAACGTGAATAGTATTTTTATTAATGAGAATTTCAACTCCCGATTGGCGGAGTATAGTAGTGCATCACAGGTTTCCATACAATTCCTACTCTTCACTTCAAAATGTAAACGGTTAAAACTTATAAGCTTATAAATAATAACTTTATTGCTGCAATAGATACGGTTGATGTTTATATTTACGCTGAAACGTTGATACAATTATTTAGATGGTACAGCTGGTGGCCCGGACAGCTGTGATTACACCACCGACAAACATAGAGGGCGAACAACGTATTAACTAAGACGTCTTACAGGGCAAAATAAAACAATGCGTTATACCTAGGTACTTGGGATGATTGCCATTATCGAAGAAAGTAGGTGATAATGAAAAATATAATATGTTCGTCTCAAAATGACCCGCGTTCGTTGTCGTTGAGAGAATCACCCTGTATTCCGACCATATATATAATATAATATTATTCTTGTCCGCGAGGTTGCTGATCACAAAGAAGTCGCGTTCGTCGCATATTATGTGTGTGTGCATTTCTACCAGACATATTATTATTATTATTATTATTACTATTATCATCATCATCATTATTACCGTTATCGTGTGTAGCTATATATGTGCCTGTATACACTATACGTGTACATACGGTATACTTGAGCGGGGGTGTGGGGGGGAGCAGTGTCGCGTCATATAGTGGTGCGCGGTAGTCGATGGCGTGTGCATACGTCTGACCGAGAGGATTAACCTCGGCGTGTCCATCGGGTTTAGTAACGGATTGATTAGCGTGCGACCAAAGGACAGTCTGCGATTTGTGTGTGCTAGCTTGCGCGCGCGTGGGATCGCCGACAAACACACAACATTGTATTTACGCACACGAGCCGCGTTCGCTGTTGTTCCACTCTGCACCGTTTCATCGACGTTCCCCTTAAGGGTCGCTCTGGAAACATAATAATATCTGACACTGCGAGTACGACGCATAAATTACATGCGCGGCATTTCTCAGTAAAACATATTTTGTCGAGGTCGAAGCGGTAGGTAGGTAGCGGACAATGCGGACTGAAGAATTTTTCGTTTTCGTTTAAATGTTCCCTCCCCCCCCCCCCGCTAATTTTTAATTTTATTGTTAACTTTTTCCGTGCACACCATTGAAGAGGACAGGCAGTGTTGGAAGGTATTTAGGTACGTCCGAAAATTTTCGTGCGGAATTCGAAGGGGTCTTTTTTAATAAATTGTTAACAATCATATACAAAATTGTAGAAAACAGTGAATTTTACTGAACTCCAAACTATGTACAAAATATAATACCACACACACTAACTATAGCGCTGAGGTGAACTACAGCGAGAGGATTACCAGTCCCCGCACTCTGCAGTATCTTGTTTAGATTTCTGATTTTTACATTTTATTATTATCCTGATTATTCACAATTCAATTGGCAAAATTTCAAAAATCCTATTTCCATTTTGAATCAAATCTACGCGAACGCTGCGCGTTTTAATGGTCGTTATTTAGATACATTGGACCTCACTGCAGATATATAAATATATTTTATTGGTTGACTCGAAGCGAGTAAGTGGTGATTGGTTTTCATGTATAGAGAAGGAAGAAAGTTTGTAAAATACTAAAAAAAAAGGTCCCCGGAGATTCTTCTTCTTCATAAATCAGTGTTATGATAGTCCCACAGTGCGTATTTCGGACTTGTAATACTACGACGTTATAGTAATCCTAACACTTGGACACGCACATACAACTACACACACGCACACAAATATAATTTATATATATATTGTGTTTGTATATCATAGAGTATAAAGTATACTTACATTTCTATAGGTTTCAAATGTTTCAATGTATCTTAAATTGCCCTTCAATTTGTCTACGTTTAGAAAAATATTTGAGTGTCTATAGAAAATATTATGTAATATTCGTTTACGCTTTTATATTTCAAAAGCCTATGTACAATATGTGCACTACACAAGTTGTCTGTGGTTGTGTTTATTGATTTTAAAAACAAAAACGTCTATTCTGTATTTAATATCTCTGTATTAAAATCACTCAATTAATGTGTCCTTTTAAACTGTTGTCAGTTCACGTTGATAAATGTTTCAACATGTATTCAAAAAGCTGTCGCTCATTCATGTTAATTACTGTTCAAAACTTTGTTGTGAATTCCAATTTCCCGTGTCAAAAGTTTTAAATTATAATCAGAATGAAATAATCGTTCTTAATGTTTATAATGAGCATCATAAACTTTTGAAGTTTTAGTCTACGATTTTTTGAATCTTAATATAGTGATAGGGCGATGGGTGTGTTTAGCAATGTGTGCTTGCAATGTGTATTGTTATTTCTGAGAAAATCTCATATAAAAGTAGTAAACATAAATATTACAATACTGAATATATTAATAAATTTTATAAATTTTTTCTTTTTAAACCCACACTAAGATCAGATATATAGTATACCCATTTGACATTTATAGTTAACATTTAAATATAAAAAAAAAATTGCTTCTGTTTACAATTTTTGCATAGGTTTTGTAAAATTGTTTAGCACGAGAGCAAAATGGTGTGCATCAGTCACCTTGAGGCATTCGTTTTATTTAATAATTTTTTTTTTTAACAAGGTTGATATATTTTACCCTCGTAACAAAATGTTGAATATTTTAGGTTTGAATTTACTCGTAAAACTAAAAACGACTTGGTCGGTCGTGTATTTACTGCTTTTAGTAGTTTAGTTCCATCGAAAAATAACACGACAGCAAAAGAGTTTATGACATTTTTGTATATATAATAAAAACACGGACGTCACATAGGACGAATCGGCAAAAAGCATCAAAAAGGTGTTTCCTGGGAAAACTGATAACGTCTCATTCCTGCCACATGGGACCGGAGACAAATGATTTATCGTTTCACATCATTCGCACATAACGAACACTGTATTTCTGTATATGTGTATACTTGTTATGCTTTTAAGTCTTTTACATTCGAATAATTCGACGAAATAATATTCAAATATAAAGTTATATCACGGTTACCTAAAGGTAAAATGCAGTCTAGTAATTTGAACAAAACGGTTATACTATATTATACTAATTAAATGCCATTCTCACGAAATATAATTTACTATTGAAGTGTTGCCTAGCACACGATACGACAATAACAGTTCATCAGTTACCGCAAATCCATTTTCTATTACCCTCCAAACGGTCAACGTGAATTTCGTTAAGATTTGTTATTCTGTAAAAAGTTTTTTGACCTAAGTTCCAACTGACGGTACTGTCAGTTTATAACCTTTATATTATCGTGCTCTGTGACTAGTTTCCATGTCATTTAGGTATTTGTAATATTATTACGGAAGTACCTATTTTATACTTATTTCTTTGCCTATTATATATAGTATTACTTCCAAGACGCATTCAAAGCTACCGCCCATCACTACCAATCGGTTAGAAATATCTCAATTGACATGACAAAGGACCGAGTTCCCCAATGAGAAATAACATTTTTCACATAGATCTAAGGATATGATTCTAAATTCTAGAATGAAAATAATAACTACACTCTTATATATTTCGCGGATTATTTTTTTTTCAGTTGTATATTAGTACATCTATTGAAGTTGGTATTTACATAATATTATTATGTATTGTCTATTTTTAGTGAGCTTTTTAATGACATTTTAATAGATATATTCTCATAACATTATATTATAAATGAGAATATAATCATATGTAAAAATACGTGTGTCCGAATGTCTACATAGCGCACTAATTCATTATTCCGTGTTAAAATATATACTGATTTATTGTACCTACCTAGTCGATTTAATTAATTAAATGTTATCCTACCAGAACTTGTATTTGCACATTTTCTCGATTAAAAGTTATCTCGTAAATTCAGAGTAACGTGAATATTTAAAACATATGACGGCTTCTATCCGTTGGGAAATTTCAAAACTGAATTAAATTACCTACTTATTTTCATATAATATGCTTACGTAATTTGAGTGTACCGTGTATGTGTAATATGTATAGCCGTTCGTGGATGCATTACCGGGTTTTCGGTCACGGTTAGACTAATGGCTCGAAAAATTGGTAACTTTAAATGATAAATTTAGCCAATTTTCGAGGATGTAACGGACCAGCTACCCAGTCACCACCTAACTACCTACCTTAGTCGTGCCAACGGTGTAAATTACATAAAAATAAATAAATAAAAAGGCTCGTGTGGATTTTAATACTAACAAAACTTAGTCGGTTCTCCGCGAGTCTCGGCAGTTATTATTTTGGTTCCTTCTTTAACAACATAGCAGTTGTTTTATTCCTCCTGATAATCAGGGTTTTTCAACCGCGCCCTCGCACTAGTTTCCCTCCATCTCCGTCGCAACGCTGGTTGTTATAGCGTCCGCATACTGATTATTATTCTCTTTCTCCTCGTAATTCCTCGTCTTACACTCCTCCTTATCGTTCCCTCCGGTATAGCCTTAGGCGTGTGCACGCGTTAAAGGGACGCCGCTCCCAACTTTTCGAGGTACTGGATTGTTATTAGTCATCTCCCTTTCTGTGAAATTAGTTCTCAACGAGCAATATTCAGTAAAATCGATTGCCTTAAACGGACCATAATTATTCAAAAACCATGCCGAACAATTTAATATTGATAATTAGTACCTACAAAGTATACTAATTTTCAACGCCATTGACATAATTATTATTATGATATAGCAACACACATAAATTAAAATGAAAAAATTGTTCAACAAATCAATAATACTATAAAATTCTGATTGTTACCTACTTATAAAAATAGAACAAAATTAGTAATGTATAAAAAGTTATGGTGAAAAAGTTTTTTCAAAATCAACTTTAGATTATAAATTATAATCAATAATATACTGTGAAATTAAATTATGAATTATTTGAAATTACCAAAGTTCGTTGTAATAGGGTAAGTTTTATTAAAAAAATAATAATAAGTCATGAAAATTTGGTCTAAATTCATGTTAAAACTTAAATAATTTTAAACAAAAAGTTGATTTATATTTTAAATATTCACCAGACTTTTTAGTGGATTAAGTAACAAAACAAATTATTTGCTGTACGTTTGAATTTTTTTATGAAGGTTAATTTCATATTAACATTCTAAGTCAAATTTAAAAATGTTTTCCAGTGTTCATTCTATGAAATCAAAAATATTAAATTGTTAGTAATACTTTAAACTCCGTTTTTTTCCTCAAAATACATAATTATTTTTAACATTTGTTGATAATTTGTTATTATAATAACTGTTAACTCGAATCAACCTTGTAAATATTTTCGGTTGAATTCGATTTTAGTGGTTATACATAAGTTCTACAATGTAACAAATACCTAATTTAATACCCGCAGCTTAGCTAGAAGCCCTAAAATATATTTACAGCAGTTTTAGCAAAATTAAAACGGTAGTATTTTTTTTACGACCAACCCGTTAATAGAATATTCCAATAAACCACTAAATACAGGGAAGACATAGACGGTATCCTATTACCGTGACGGAAACAGTTCATCAAAACTGTGACTAGGTCACCCACGACAGTTTTGTTCTAATTATTTTGTGTCATGTTATTCTTAATAATCATAGGCTCGTAGTATTGCGGTAATATAAAACTACAGACCACCGTAATGTAATGATATACATTATACATATTGTATATTTGTCCCCAAAAATCGTCCTGTGAAGATAAATATTTAGTACCGAAAAGTTTTAGAGTGGAACAAGTTTCTGTTATAAATACCAACAATATTATTTTATTTGATAATCAATATTGTCATCATCAGTAATTTTCTAATTATTCAAGTTAAGGATAAATTCATTATGATAGACTTTCTGTATTAAAAACTACAATATTCTTTACTTTATATGAAACCCAACTTTCGTATCTGAGTGGGTTTTTTTTTTCAAATAAAGAAAACTATCTTTTTTTCTAGTTTCATTTTTGGAAAAAATGTGTATTGGTAGTAGGTATATAATATAATTATTAATTTCTTCTAAATGACAAACAAAAAAACTTTAAACGTGAATATGAACGTAACTAATTCGACATTAATAAGCGTCATCCACATTATTTTGGTTAAATATTATGTTATTTGTACCTAAATATTATTTTAATTTTCACAATTTTACAATAATTGGAGATCAAAAATTAAAATGTGGGTTTAATTTTTTATTATGATACGGTATAAGTTTTATATTATGTACCGTTTTTACCTATGCATGTATACATATATGATAATGTATAATACGTTGTCCTGTGAAATATAACAAATTACGTTTATTTTTCATTTTTGATCATTCATTGGAGCTATCATAGTTGTTATGTGATGAAGGTTCAATTCATTAAATTAATAAGTTGTGAGTTTACTACTATACTAAGGGAATATATGCCATAATTTGAACATAATATATTGTATAGTAAATTATTCATTTTTTCACCATCTGATGATTAAAATATTCAAATTTTTTTCGTTTTCCATTACAATTATGAATAGGTACTGTTGAATGACAAATTATTAATATGAGAGCTTTTTTTTCAAATATTGGTACCTATAAAAAAATCATATTGTTTTAAACTAAATGTTAATCAAGTAGTATATCCAATAAATATTTTTCAGAAATTAATAATTATAGTTAATAAAAAAATGAAAAATTCTAAGCTGAAATAATTTTGTTTGACACATATTTTTCCTCCACAATGACATTTATATTCAAAAGTTTGACCAATTTTATGATAATTTGTATGAAATAATTTTTGTCACTTAAAATGTAACATACTATCTTATTCCTAAATGTATACCTTGTTAAATTATGTATGTATTATAACAAATACCATGTTTTGAAGCGTTGAAACAATAAATTTATGAAAATAATAAATTGAATTTTTCATTTCGTATTCAATGTTCATCCACTGGAACAAAACATGACACACCATAATACCATATATATATATATATATTATTTAACAACATACGTACACAGTTGTATTGTACACACATAATCGTCTTGCTCATCCGTCAATATCATATATGTATCGTGAACACAGGGACTTGCAATTTAAAACCATTAGTCTAATGCATTTTTAAAATATATTTTATTACATTTTGAATAGTGCGTGGGCGAAACTACAATATACATTGTACCTACGTAGACGTTCTGAAAACGTTATTTCCGTAACATTTATTTTCTTCTTTATTCGTTGGAAATTGTTAAAATTAATTCTTGAAAAACTGTTGTGTGCATATTTTAAAAATAAGTGCAATTGTAAAAATTATGAATAGTTTTCAGCAATTCGTCCGATGTTGCCATTATTGTTTTCACGGTTCTAATGGTACTGTGTTTATTACAAACTTCTGAACCTAACTACCCGTTCAAGTTATGTTTATTATAAATTATAATTATAATTGTACATTAACATCACATTGAAGTAAATTTTAATATTTTACTTATTTAAGTTCATACTAGGAATTTATAAAGGATTTATTTTTTTATTAAAACACGTTTATTTCTAAGATGTTACAAATTATTTTTAAATTATAACATTGTTGTGTTGTTAAATTAGTTTTAATATTAATAATTGTATTAAGGGTTTTTATTGCATGCGTAGATAGTTTTGTACATTTTAAATAATTCCAATGCACGTCACGAATTTTTTATATTTCCAAGTTTTGAAAGGTGTATACATATCACACTTTTTCTGACTCCCACACTCTCTATTTCAGTCGTTATACTTTTTTTTTTTGTAAACTCTCAACGTATAAGTTTTCACATGAACCATGGTTGTATGTAGATTGTGAGTTTTTGATCGAAGTCAATGGGATGTCTACTGGATTTCACCGAAGTAAAGGTTGGTTGAAGACGAACAATTCCGGGGTGAAACGTGAATGCCGTAATTGGAATAAAGAAAAGTTGAAAGGTTACCTTTTAATTACGCTGGGTGATTCATGTTGAGTGGTGATGCTGGCGATGCTGCGGTTGATCATTACGGTAGGAAACGATTAAATCTCTAAAGAACTCAAAGAAAAGTATCTAAGCCCTTGGGTTATTGCGAGAGGAGCGAACAATTTTCCAGGCAACTTTTTAGCGCTACGTCGTTAGCAAATAATGATTATAC
Organism: Sitobion miscanthi; assembly: GCA_008086715.1. Taxonomy (NCBI): domain Eukaryota; kingdom Metazoa; phylum Arthropoda; class Insecta; order Hemiptera; family Aphididae; genus Sitobion; species Sitobion miscanthi. The sequence continues at coordinate 6,690,612 of CM017799.1, forward strand.
TTGCAAATTTTATTTGTCTTTCGGATGTTGTCTTTTCGTCAACCCCGCCGCCATCGTTGCCGCGACAGGTGCCATTAAAATAAATACCCCTTCAACTTCTCTGATGTCGTTATTAATACCGCTCCATGCTTTTTCTTCTAATAATAAAATGTCTGTAGCAACGGTACTGTACATACACGTTGGAGAATTACAGTTTAATTTATGCTAAATTAGATTTAAGAGTTTTTAAATATTTTATTCCCTTCAAAAAATTATGATAACATTATTTTAGTTAAATGCCATAGGAATTTAATACATTTATAATATATAATAAACAAATTAGAAGCAATAATTAAATATTATGAATCAAGGAAATAATTACAAAAAGATTTTAATATAAATTTGGTAGTAAGCTGAGACGTCGTGTCAGCCTAGCATACTTGTATAAATAATCAAATTTAAAAGTTAAAAAAAAAATTAATAAAAATCGAAAATATCTCATGGCTATAAATAGTGTAAATTGTCGGTAAACTTTTTTTTTTGATAGAGGTTGTAAAACTTGTTGGGAACCTTCTATAAAAATTTCTAATGTTAGCTATGAAAAATTATCGTACCCGTATATCATTAATATTTTCGAACTTACATTAAACTTATAAGGAACCTGCATTAGATTTTCAAGCTTTTTTACTAAGTAAAAAAGTTTTCATCAAGAATAATTAAAAAAAATTTACAAATTTGAAAAATTTCTCAAGGCTATAACTAGCTCAAAAAGATTGAAAATATTTCCCTTCATTGAAAATGTTAATATAAATATTTGGTGAAAACTTCAAAGGTTTGTGGTTGTTAGTTTTTAGTTACACAAAAATTACCACTTCTTTTCACTTGTTTTTTTTTGTTTTTCTCGACGCTTTCTAAAACTACTTGGAATTTTCAATTTTGACTAATTTCCCAAAAGTACCTACTAAATTGGCTATATTGTAATTGGTTAAAAAAATAAACAATTAAATAAAAATTAGGTAGTTGGGAATGGAAATAGGGTTTATTTGTATCCATACTTTATAGAGTACCTCATGACCTGTAGATTTATTGATTTGCTTTAAATCAATAATTAAAAAAATATGTAGCACATATGGGTATTGGGTATAATATAATATTAGACATTTCTAACAAATTAAAATAAAATTTGTATATGTATATAGGTAATAATTAATTATTTTTTCGTGTTAACTTTGAACAAGATTATAATATTGTTAATGTTGTACACTTTATTTTTCTTTCAATTAATTTCATAAAAATTCGGATAACCCTCACGAATGTTTTATCTACCCGCATTCTTGTTGACCCAATTTAACCCTTTTAGGGTTATACTTCAGTCAACCTCTCTTCATAAGTTCAAGAGTAACGTACAGTTATTAAATGTAACAATAATTTTAATGCAATATAATATTGGTGTACCTTTAGTTATATTGTATTCATATTCTATAATAATCATAGGCGGCGCAGACCTAAATTTCTAGTGATAACTATTACAGTATTTTCGACTTTCGGGTCCATTGTTTATTTAGGCCTACTCTTAAAATGTCCATTAATGATAAGGTATTAATAATTTAATTTCTTTTTAATTATTTACATAATATATAATAGTACAATTTCAGATAAAATAACATTTTATTTAGTAAACGACGTATTGTAAAATATGAGCCCAGGTTCTTAACTTTTAGGATCTTAATTACAAAAAGTCAGGTGCTCAGGAAATCCTGCCCTCTTCCTGTACACTCCAATGATAATAATATTATATATACAATTATTAATCATATTTTTATGTTTAAACTTATATGATTTCCTCCCCCCTACTTTAATAATGATATAATATTCTTTATGATTCATTGTTTACGGATGAAAAGATAACTAATAAGAAATGTAGCCCCACGGTCGTAGTTGATTGATCCTACGTCATCTCGAAGGTTAACCCTGCCTGAATTTTTGTAGGCATCTATTATGATTTTAAATATGATAAAAACGTCAAACATTATTGTTTGGAGCTATCAAATTAATATTTGTAATATAGAATAGAATATAAATAACAATATTATATATTATTCTATTTTATGTAGCTTAACTATCAACTAATAAAAGAATAAAACTCATCACATCATATTCATTGTCACATGTTCAACGCGTTATTAATAAATAATAATATCGTAGTACATCTATATCTTCAATTATAATTTGATATTTTTTAACCATACGCTTTAATAAACTAGACTCCCACTGACCACAATATGTTCAAGTAAATTAAACGTGTTATATAATGTACCGATGACGAATAAAAACGTGTCTTCTCTAAATAATGATTAAAAAGTAGGTACCTATACTGTATATTGTATTTATATTTACTATTCTTATAATATTATTATGTATGAACAAATGTTATAAAAAAATATAATTAATGAAGTGATCAAACCACAAAAACATCGTGTTTAGACCAAGTATCGTCATACAAATAGACGCCATTTAGTTTTTCCAATGTTAACTAGTTTCTTCAACTGTTCCTTATTATGTGTATTTTCTACCTACGCATATTTATAAAAAATATGGCTACTTACATATTTATATAAAATAGAACAAAATGTATAAAGTTCACGTTATTATAATAATATAATCTTCCGTATAATTTTTGCTTACGTAATATTATAAAGTCTGAAAAAGGGTTTTGGTTTTCTTTAAATGTCGCTTAAAATGGATTTTTGTCAAAGGTCATCTTATAATTTAAATGTCAAGAGTATTAGGTACCATCATTGATGTCAAAATAGTGATAAAACACAATATGTTAAAATGTCTTCAACGTGTGTATTATGGTTTTATATGTTCATAGAAATATTATAATATTGAATTATTCACAGTTGTACCTATATAATATACATAGGTATTAGGTAAGATATTTAGGCAGTAGAGTACCTACGTATAAAGGTAAGGTTCTAAGTTCTACTCTCTCCTTCATACTCCTATAAAATATCTAATTTACTATCATAGTTGTAAATAAATTCACAGATATTGTTCAATGTTAATCATTTTTAATAGGTATAAAATAAACTGTGAAATTGTAATAAAACTGAGAATCTAAGTTTCAATAGGTTTTTATTTTGGCTGATAAAAAAACATTGCTAAAGCATCTGCCGTAATCGCTTTATCAATAATTATTACCGCGTTTATTGTGGCTTGAAGAGGCTCCAGATTACTTCTCTAATTTTAGACGAAATTTGAGAGTAACTCTATAATTTGCTGTAATTTGTAATCATTAATATAAAATTTTTTAGCAAAAAATAATGTGAATATAATTAAAAAATTGTTTTTGTTTGAATTTTGAGCAACTATAAACTATATTATACTATCTGTTAAATTGTATGACCTATATTTAATTATGTTATTTTTCCAGATAAAGTACAAGATATTAGAGTTAAGAGAAATGTAAGAATAAGCATTTGGAATAATTTTTGAATTTTAATGTTGGTGATATTAATTATATTCTAGTTAGCCGAGTGGTATGGGGGTGAACCCTCCCCCAACGGGTTTGTGATTAATCTTAGCTAAAAACTTAACCAAACTGAAACCCTGTGCACGCTACTGTAGATAAAGGCAGTACATAATAATATATAATACATATATTCATATTCTCGATAACAATCGATTATCGATTCTACCTATTTTCACGTTAATAGTTCATTACAATAAAAATATTTATCCGCTTACTACGTGTACTTTCACATTTTAAGATATTTTCATTCATATGACGTGTCCTCGAAAAAAAATAGGTAATTATAAAATATGTACCTATACACTTTTATACATTTTTTCTCATGAATATATTCATTTTGATACGGTCTCGAAGGACTTTAATTTATGCAATATCAATCTGTAGTGATCAAGTGTGTTAATTTCCTTTCATTTTAGATTTGTCTCTATAATTCTATTATTCAAAACATTAATGTTTTTTATCACTTGTCGTGATACTCTACTGTTAACATTTCTTGTTTAGGGTGTTTAAATGGAATATAAAACATCATTTTTTTTTCTTGTCGCGCATGTTAATTAATACTAACATTACGTATATTAAATAATCTAACAGCATAATAATAGTAGGACGATGCACATCCATGATATAATAATAATTACATAAACTTAAAATTGGTACAAAATGATAGTATCCGGTTATTTCTTGTATAGGTACACTAAAGTACTATACCACTGTCTATATAAATATATACTCGTATACGTATAAACAATATTACACAATTTATTGTTTGACTGGCGCAATAATAGACTTATCATGTGCGATAAACAAAAACGAAAATAAATACGACCAACAGTTTTCCAATAAGGAAGTGAATGTTACTGGTCTTGCGCTGTAGTAAATTATTGTAGTAGAGGTCTCCGCTGTATATTATTATTTTCTTTCCACAATGTCGGTAACAAATGAAAACGAACTCAACACAAAATGTATAATACCGATGACAACACTATCTATATACCGGCTAAACCTATACGGTTCGTTCTCATTTCACGATGTCCTATTCATACTGCAGTTCTCGCGAAAACCAGAACAATATAATACAACGTGGATATAGGTAGGTATCGAAGGTTTCATATAAAAATAATACCATGCTAATGACGTCACGACTGTACTTCATTGTTTCAAAACTGGAAGGTCGTTCACCGATCTCTTTGTCCAATCGTTCGACAAAACCTATATAATATTGTCTAGAAGAGCACATTATTATTATTATTATTATATATTTTTCTAATTATTTCCTTTTGTTGTCGTGTTGGTGATAAAAATATGGCCGAGCGATGCGCGTGGACCATGTATTATTATTATTTTTATTTTTTTAATTATTTCCTTTTATTGTTATGCCGACGATTAAAATATGCACGGGTGTACGCTTTAATAATAACGATAATAACAACAATAATAATATACCCTTACAGTATGTACATTATAAATTATGATGCGTGCCCCATATTCAAATTCACCTCAACAACGCACTAGTTATTTGGCTTCCTTCCGAAGCCGTTCTTATTTTTCATTTTCCGGTATATAGGTCAGGCGTCCGATATTGATGATATTATATCAGCCACCGAGTTTTGTGCAGACCCATTTTTACAATAATCGTAGATTCCTCTTAAATCGTTTTACCAGTATCTATATTGGCTATATTATACGTCTGTTCTTCATAAATAATAAACCTTCCTTTTATTGCGGATTGACGCAGCAAACGTAATTCTGTACTATTACTCATAATATATTATATTGGATTTATTTCGATTATTGAGTCAACTAACCAGTAACCAGTTATTAAAGTATAGTTGTAACATTTAAATAAATACTGAAAAAAATCGTTACGGCAAACTGGCAATTTATAAAACGGTTACAGTACAACTATACTCATGTTTACCTATAAAATCATAAATCGTTTGAAAAAGTGATTATTAAATACTGCGTTTACCGTTTACGACAAGGCGGTTTATGTTCTTTGATTTTTTTTTTCCATTAAATATACTACTGTTATTATAGCTCTACATCCGACTTCGTTCCCGGCTATTGTCTACAAATGCCACAACAAGCTATATAATACGGTGAAGTAATAATATGCAATTTTCGCTCACTTACGATTATAATATAATATGCGAGCGTATAAAGTATGTGGATAAAAGTGTGAAATACTATGCAAATTAATATCTTATTTTTAACGTAATTCAATGTAAATACAGGCTTTAGGCTACAACTTTATTATTTACTTATGAGTTATGATAATATTTTACAATGTCATTATATTATATTATGTGAGTATAATATTATTCGATACACCTATAATAACGTATAAGATACACACGCGTATCTAATATTCACCGTGATTGGAACTGAGATATTGAATTGAATTTGTTCAGGCGACAGGCACAAAAGCATCATATGAGATTTTATTAGGTTACGGAAAATAAAAGTCAAATGTTAGTTTTACAATCTGGTATATAATACTATATATTATTATATTGTATAGTAGTAGCATTTTGTTTTAGGAATAAAATAAACTCAATATTTCATATAAAATTAAATGAATAAATTGTTATATTGTTACTTGAATTTAGTTATAGGTAAACAAATATTAAAAATGTTATTGGATCATAAATGTAGTAATAGTTTAATAAAATAATATGTTGAACCAATATATTATAATATTATGTCATGTAGGAGTAGTAGAACGTACAAACAACATTTAATCTATAGATAAAGTTCACTGATTTTCTGTCTATAATATATTCAACTCGTATAATATTATATCTGTTCAATATTTGATAAAATTATATTGCTTATAAGTTTTAAATAGTCTACCTGGAGCTTAAAAAAAGTATAGAAAATGCGTTTACGGTTGCATATTTATCCGAAGTATTAAATTGGAAAAATAGTTCCTATCTATATACACATATAAACACATTATACAACTCAATATTTTCCATCAGACCTACTATCGTGTTTACATACCCATTCATGTTCCATGCGTATAGTTCTAAATGCCTTTACCCAAATATATAAAACCCATCGAGAAAATTGAACAAACACATAACTTGTAATTTTATTGCTTTTTGAGCTTCGTACAAGAACAAAGCAATAACTACAAAAAAAAAGGTAAATACACAAAATACTGCATTGTGCAGTGAAAAATGCTGTAAAGTTGTTTACTTCTTTTACTGCGTATAGGTATCAAACTATACTATTTTTAAAAGAGCGTTTTATTTTTTACGTGTATTATTTCAAACTCATAAATAACAAAAAAAATAAATATATTATTCGATCTTTCTGAACTTATACTGCAGTAATGGTAGTATGACCATATATATTATAAAATATATAAAAAGATAAATTCATATGTGTATTTTTTTTCCGCATTTACCTTACGAGGAATTCGCAAAATATCTTTTAACGACGTTTCCGCGCGCCGCGGCGCGGCGTGTAGTAGTGTTGTTGATGGATTTCCATAACTCCGCGATGATCGTTACATTTCGAGGGGTTCAATCAATCAATGTATGTGTGTTCTCGTAATATTTTTCCCATACCTATATAATATATATAATATTATTTATTTTATCTGACACTTGCTACGATGACGACGACCTTCGCAATATGCAACCTCACATCATAATATTGTTGTATACCGACCGCGGCGTTAAATATATAAATATATAACCCGGTAAATTTCGTGTCAAATGAAATTGAAGGTGTAATTTTTTTTTTTTTTTGTTTCCGCAGGACGTTCAAAATGTTGCTGACGCCGGACCAGAAACTATTCGCTGACGACGTGGTGTTCGAGGGCTCGGGAGATCGGCCAATACCGTTTGATCCAGGCAAAGCTTACGTCGGCACATTGGAAGGTAAATAAGATTAAAACCGTTTGGCGTATATATCGTATTTGAATAAAGCCGATCCGTATTGGTCCGATTGCGGCGGCCGCGGCGGTGGCGAGGCGCAGGTTTATCGCGTCTATACATCAGCGCAGCGCGCCTACGCGAAAAATCTATACATGGAAGATCCCGTGTCTATTGTATTCGAATAAAATATAAATAATGACAAATACACACACACATACACGTCGTACCCCGTGTAATAAAATAAGCCTTATGTATTTATTTGTTCATATATTATAGTATTTCAATTAACCGCCGACATATTCTGTTGTCGGGTCAGAATCGTCACCGCACAGTATAGTATTATATTTTATGATCCATTATTGTATAATACATATTGTATATTATGCCTTGTCTTAATAGGTATAATTAATATACATAAAGTATAAACACACGCAGACATTATAATTAATAGATACAGCTATAAACTATGTTTGTCTAAAAAAAAAATTTTAATCAATTCAAGTAAGGCGGAGTTGAGTAAGTGCCTAGCCGGGGTAGGGTAAGTGTAATTTCAGATTTTATCGTGAGAAAAATAAATTTATCACTCATACAATAATGAAAATTAACCTACAACACAACGCAAGAAATTCAAATATGTTTGCTATGTACTGTACGTTTTTCCGTTTTCGTGCTATCAGTGTCGATGTTGAAAGTTGTAATATCATTCGCGTTTTGAAAAGCAGCCTTACATTGTCAAGGTTTTTTTTGGCTATTCAAATTTATTTTGGAGGCTTCTAATTTTCAGTTATGTGGTTTTATGTTTAGTTTAGGTTATATTTACGTGCTTAATAATTAAATAATATTTGCCAATGCGGATTATGCTTTCCCCGTGTAATATGATCTACGGGGTAAATTCGACAGTCGTTTATGTTTAAGTGCGACATGAGTACATGACAAGACATACATTAACTTATAGATAAAAAAAATAGAAGATGTTACACACATAATTTATTTAATAAAGGAAATAAAAAAAAAGTGAGGAGATGTTTTAAATCACTTTTAAAACATGTTAAATGTTAGTATGTACCAAAAATATAGTAAAAATATAGATATTTGAAATAGCTGTTATTTCTAAACTATTTAGACAATTACGTTTCTGAAAACGTAGTATTATAGCTAAAATTATTTGGGTTTAGGTACTTGCCCCACGATTAAATAGCTGTGTTTTTAATATTTTCAAACAGTCCATTTTGCTCTTACCTCTTGTCAAGAGGAAAGTGGGAAATTTTTTTTAAAATTTTTAATCGTAAAAATGATTTAAAAAATTTTACACAATTTTGTCATTGTATGTATTTAGATACAACACTTCCATATAAATATATTGCAACAGTCATCATGATTGTAAGTTAAATATTTCATGAGAAATCACCAGTTAAAGTTGAACTATTCAAAATTGCGTCGCAGTTACCCCACTTCATCTTATATTATTCAATTAATTTTAATAGAGTATGTTTAATATTTATTCGAAAAACCCGCTATATGTTTAATTGTATAAACATGTTTATAAGTTTATAACATACATAATATATAATATGGGTAGGATTGTAGTTATTAAATACTACATACATTATTAAAAACAATATATATTGTTTAGAATTCACACCTACATTTTATTCGCTGTAAAATATCTTCATAATTTAATATTATTAGTTATATCTGGGATTTACGTCTAATTTTCCCACATGACGCATATATTATGATTGATTATCATTCCTAATGGCTAATGCGATTATCAAATTTATTCCATGGTTGGTTATTTCTAGTTCAGTAAATTTTAGTACCTACGACACTCGTGATTTAACTTTCCTATTTCGTTACCGCGGTTGGCAAACGTATGATAAACTTTCTCAAGGTCTCTGTTTTGAAGTTTTAATTCGGTTGAAAGTGAGAGTCTTCTTCGCGCACAATTGTCTAAAAACTTAGCTTTAAAGTATTGGAACCTAGCTGTGGTGTTGCAACACAGGGCGTTACGAGTAGGAAGAGGGAAAACATTAAAACCATATGGGGTTTTACAAAATACCATTCGTTTTACGTTCCATACCACTTTATTTGTCGTAAACATCGCAGTAACATTTCGAACGTGGTTCATGAGTAATTTCATTATTAATAGGCCCGTGTAATTGAGTTTTTTTTAGTTTCCCTTTGCCTAATGAATTTAACTTAACTTAATTAAAAACGCACACTACTAATTTGAAGTGAGAAAAAAAATGTTTTAAACATGTCTAAAACAGCAGATGAATGTTATCCCTGCAGGACAAATCTAAAAATAATTTAATGCGTTACTCTTACACTAACTAAAAATTCAAGAAACTTAAAATACCTACAATTCATTTTACATTATATACAATTAATACATATTACTAAAATACTTTCAACGATTATATCTCAAACATAAACAAACAAGTGAATAACGATAATACAAAATAAGTTCAGTAGTATACTAATATAGTTAAACTCATGCTTGTATTTTAGTTTATGAGTTTTTAATAATTTTATAGCTTCGATATTATTGAGTTTAAAATTTAATTTTTAATAAAAAAAAGGTGGGTAAGTGGATGTCACTCTGCTGTATAGTAGGTTACAAGTGGGCCACTGTAATGGATGATATTAAATTTGAATTCAATGATATAATATCATTGTATAAGAAAAACGATTCTGAGCGAAAACGGTCAGTCAGCCTATGATACGAGTATTACCAAGTATATTTGATGATATTATTGTGAATAAAGTAATTTATATATAATTTATATACGTGGAACCTTGTTTTAATTTTTCAATCCTTAGCTATAAAAGTTGAACATTTTATAAATTTATAACCACAAAATAATTACCAAATTTTAAATTTGATAAATTTTGTCAAAATTCGAACTTTAAATGCTTATAAAAGAAATTGTACCTATGTATTTTTAATATTTTTCAACTTCTATTGTAACAATATATCAGGATCCTTGCATTAAATTTTTTTTTTTTTTTATTAGGTTTTAAGGTTTCGACGACTGAGGTCATTAGCCTGTAAGATTGGTGGGGTTGGTACGGTCGGTTAGGAACACGCGCATGTGTGGCAAGGTTTTTGCGCACTACGAACCCGGGTGGTCCCCCATCTGAGAACTAGTAGCAGCGGCCGTTGCTTACTCTCAATCACGTCTCGTGATTGATTTCAGCCACTGCGCCACGCCGAGCAACCCTTGCATTAAATGTTCACGCTTTTATACCCAACAATAACATTTTATTGATATTTACAGAAAAAAAAAACCTAAAAATTGAAAACTGACAATGTGTATAAGCAGCTCAAAAAAAGTCAAAATATTTTCAAAATTGTATGATGTATAGCAAATGAAAATATAAATATTCAGTAAAATGTTCATGTATCTATAGTTATTCGTTTTTGAATAACAATAAAATAACAAAACCGTTACATGAGAAATCGAGTGAATAACATTGTGAAAATATGAACTTCAAACGCTCGTAAAAATTTAATTTGACTTTCTTATACATTTTTTTTTTTTTTTGATAAAGGTAGAAAATCTTATAAGGAATCTTGTATTACATTTTAAAATCTTAAATTTAAAAAGAAATATTTTTATGAATTCTTAACTCAAAATAATTTGGTGATTTTCGTGATTTTTCCATATTTTGCCAATTTTTGAACTTTAAATGCTTATAAAAAAAAAAAAAACTATGACTAAGGATTTTTAATATTTTTCAAAAGTCATTGTAAAAATATAGTAGGAGCCTTGTATTAAATTTTCAAACTTTTTTACCCAACAAATAAAGTTTTTTTGACATCCATAGAAAAAAAGGCTAATAAAATTGGAAACTGAAAATGTTCCTAATTAGTTTAAAACAAATCAAAATATTTTAAAAATCTTATCGTGTATAGAAAATGCTAATATAAATTACCAGTGAAAATTGCATGTGTATACGTTAAATTGTTTTAGAGTTACACTAAAAACTAAAATCGATTTTGTGGAAAACCGATTTTGCGTAAAAATTTCCGGCGCTTTTGAAAACTATTGGAAATTTTAAATTTTGACCTCTCAATACACCAACGATATTCACTTTCCCATCGAACAAGATACTCAAGTTGAAAATCCAATCATTATTTAAACTACTTATCGGGTACACAGACACACACAAAAAAAAAAAAAATACACACATCATTGTAAAATCAATACATTTATCGTTTCACTCAGAATCTAAAACTTTATTTTAGATACCGATAATGTTGTATTTATAATATCAAATGTTTGAAAGTATATTGAGTGCTTCTTATAAATAAAGAACAAATATTTTGTTATACTAAATTTTAATAAAAATATATTGAATTATTTCTTTAATATAAGATTTATACCGTTGTAAGTTACGTTTTATTGACTTATAAGTTAATCACATTAACGGATGATAACTTATGTGTATAATATAAATTTTTATTATAATTAATAATATATATATGCGATGTTTTTTGCTTAAGTAAATGCTACATACCACGTATTACCAATAGAATAATAGTATCGTCAATAATTTATAAATATATTATAAAACCTTGAAATATATACGTTTGTCACACTGTCTCGCTGCTCAGAATCGTTTTTCGTGCTGCAGTCATTAGATAGTACCTATTTTGCGAGCGGCTCTGATTATGGTTGGCTATTGGTAAATTGTTATGCCTTCTACTCAAAATCACTTCAAAATTTCTTCTGAAATGACACTCCTGGTCACACTTGATTAGTTTTACACTTCGACTCAAGTTAATTTTAAATCGAAAGAATCTATTATTTTGAAATGGACATTTGTTAGGTACGCTGTACGGTTTATGTAGATATATATATATATATACATATTATCTTACACGTAGGGTAGACAATACAATATATTTTTGTTATAAAAATATTGTAGGCCATGTATATCATAGTTTATATACATTTAAATTGATAATCGTGATCTGTACGATACGACGTCACATCACTTGGAATTTATATATTTTCATTTTCAATTAACGTGTCTCGTCTTCACGGCCCTACCTTTACGTTTGTGCGTGGACTGCTCTCGGTTTGGAGTGTGTCTACCTCCTACGTTAAACGAATTTATATATAAACCATATTTTACCTGGAAACAAAGTACGAGAAACGCAACCGATTGGGCTCCACGCGAATCGTTTGCTCAGTATACAATCGCTGCAATGGCGGCGATGGCGACAGGCGCGTACGTATATATAAAGAAGTATTTCTCTGCGGCTTACATATTATATATCGGCGGCGAACTTATTCGTAAATTTATGTGCCGGTAAATCAATTTGCAGTTCGTGTGCAGGCCATTGCCACCACCACCACCGCCACGACCGCCGCCGCCGCAGCCCATTCTTTCTGTACGATATTATAGTCTTTATATATAATATTATTATTATTATTATTATTACCCATGGCTGTGCGCCGCCGTGCAGGCCGTCTTACGATTTATTTATTTTTTCTTTATCCAGGGTTTTCATTGCGAGCAGCTGAATCGTTTTGCCGACGAGTCGTTTATCATGCATTGTTCTTTATAGTTAAAAATATTACGTGTCCATATAATATGTGCGAGTGTGTGTGTGTGTGTGTGTGTGTGTGTGTGTGTGTGTGTGTGTTCCATGCGAAATCGCTTTAAACCCAAACGTTTTGCCCAGTATTCCATTATAACAAACACTTCTGTGTGTGTCCGTTACGTACGACGAAACTTCATAATTAATGGTTGAACTGTGTGGACCATGAAATAATCGCTATTGTGATATTATTATTATTATTATTAACGCGTCGGGCTATTTAAACAAAATATTATTAACAGCAGACTGCTATACGCGTGCTGTGCTTGTTGTTTGCTTGCATATAACTTATATATTATGTACGAATGAATGTGTGTGTGTGTATTTGTGTTTGTTTATGCTGGCGTGTGTGTACGAGAGGGATGGAGAATGTGTTTGTATCCTAGTGCATTATTAAAATGTTTAGCATAACGTATATATGTATACATATATACAGTAATATGTTTATTTATTGTATAAACGCTTCGTGTTTTATATCCCTTCTCTCTATAGTATATTTTATATAATATTATCTTGTCCGGAACGGCTAATCTTTGTTTAAAATTTGCAGTCATTAGACCCTTGCATAATATGTGCAAACTGTTCACTAATAATATTGATAATATGCAACTTGTTTTTTTTTTTTATTGGCCTGTTAGGAATTTGTTGATTTAATGAAATATTCTTAAGGTTCAGTAATTTATATTTCTAGAAGTTGGACCCAATGTTCGATTTTTATAAAGTTCAGTCAACAAAAACACGGGGTGGCTGTGTTCTTTGTTACAACCATTTGAATAGTAAAGTTATTTGATTTTAATTAACTTAAGTGACTTTGTATACCTAAAATTTTAAACTAATTTAATGGCATTCTGCAGATCTGAATGACCATTATACTATATTATTTATCTTTAATTTTTCATAAAAACATTTTTATTTTTATAAAATAGTATTATTACTGTCGTTAAATCATAAACATCGAACTATGAAGTACACTGAAGCAATAAAAACATTGAAAACTATAAGTTTGTCAGCATTGCTGAAATAATATAATTACATGAAAAATAAATTATATATTTTTCAAGGATTAATAGATGAACAAATTAGGTTATGGTAGTTAAATTAATATTTCAGATATATATCGACAAACGAAAGTAGGTTAATAAATGATCGTTCGCGCAATTTTATCGTAAAAAAAAAATTTCAGTTCAATATTATTATAGTTTTTAACTTTTAAATTATATTTTATAACTCATTAGTAACGAATCATTACACGAGTAAGTATTCTGTACGGTCAATGTAACTTTAAGCTCAAAAAATATCTTATTTTTTGTCAATGAAATCTATTAACCCTAGATTCCAGTTCATGTGCAGATAATTATGTTTTCTGAGAGGGAATGACTCAAATTTTATTTAGTAGTTACATTAATGAATCAACAAAATGTAAACTAATCTTAATGGGACTTAGTTTAATCGATACTTTTTTTCGTTTCTCGTAATCTTGTATAATCCATTCAAGTAAAACCCATCAATCACAATATCGGGGAACTAATGATGTAAATCGAACGTGAACCTCGGCCGGAGAAAACTTTGTTTTTAATTTGTTTAACCGCATCACTCGAGAATATTACATGAACAAGAAAAAACTAAAGGTTTTTCAAAAATTTCATTTTTATATTAATTACTTACACCCTTCAAAACATTGTGCATTTAGAACAATGTCAAGTTTCTTCATATTATTATTGATTACAAACATTGCAATTTGAAACATTTGTTGTACGTCAACATACTAATAGTTAAGAACAAAAAGAAGAGAATACAAAATTCTTATACTAAGTAGTAAGTACCTATTATATAGTAGGAATAAGTTAATATCATAATTTTTTTTTTATTATATCGTAGAATATAGCTGTTCCGCCCGACGTTGTCCAGGCCAAAGATTTGTATTTTAATAAATATATTTCTTCTAATTATAATATTAATATAATATGTAACAAATTGGAACCATTTAGATGATTGACAAAAAAAAATTTCTTTTTTCGTATGCTAAAAAAAATTATATGTGAGCTACCCTTTACCTATCTACGGCCTATATGAGTTGAAAAATCAAACTGTATACACCCTCCAATTTTCAATTTTCTATATTTCTCTTATAACCAATAGCAACCATTTAAAACAAAAATTTCTATCGTAAATCTCAAAATACCTGTTTGAGCACCTCTCCGGGATGAACCAACTGGGTTAGGTTAACTGGGTCTAATTGTGAATCCAAACCATTCAGGGACTCACTCAAAAACACACAAAAAATGTTCAGTGGTTTAGGAGGAATTTCAATGACATACAAACATTTATTTTTATATATATAAACATAGATTGTTATTATTTTCAGCCACCCAATTAATTGCTCCAAGAAAAATTATTATACATTAAAACCTTCCCCGTGACTCGACCGATTTATTGGTGAAAATAACCGTATTAAAATAAGTAGAGTTTTTTCAAGGTATACTCGTACATATAAAAAAAAGGTTAGTGTTTCTCGACTATATGCATGCTATATACGTATAAACCTTTCTCTTAAATCACTTTATCAATTAAAAAAAACCGCATCAAAATCCGTTCCGTAGTTTTAAAGATCTAAGCAGACAGACAGACAGCCGCGGGACTTTGTGAAGATTAAGATTTATTATTATTTTTTTTTTTTAATTTGAATATTTTCTATTTGCTTGTGTCCATAGCAACCGTTAATAAACAAAAATTTCTATCGTAAATCTCAAAATTCCTATTTAAACACCTCCCGGGGGTGCTTGTTATATGCATATAAATCTTCCTATTGAATCACTCTATCAATTAAAAAAAAACCGCATCAAAATCCGTTGCGTAGTTTTAAAGATTAAGCATACAGCGAGAAAAGGGGACTTTGTTTTATAATATGTTAAGATTAAGATTAATTCTTTGTACATATTTTCATGTTGTTATGTTAAGGCAGTCCTTATATTATACCATATTATAATTTACATATATTTAAATTCACAAAAAGATTACATTATGAATAGAAAAGTTAGATAATATTATTAATTTATTTTGAACCCACAAAAAGTGAAATTTGCCATATTTATTGATTATTGGTTGGATTTTATTTTATTGTGTATAAAAACAGGTGAACGCATTTGGTGCATCATTTGGTAGATGGAATCAGACAGTTATTTGTCTTTTTAAAGTATTTTGAGTGCTATAAAAATAAAAATTGGGTACCTACTAGATATAATTATTAACTATATTATTA
This sequence comes from Sitobion miscanthi, assembly GCA_008086715.1. Lineage (NCBI taxonomy): Eukaryota > Metazoa > Arthropoda > Insecta > Hemiptera > Aphididae > Sitobion > Sitobion miscanthi. Next base: position 6,706,886 of record CM017799.1, read on the forward strand.
TATGGTGTTTACTGTTTAGCGATTGGTACCGTACGTACTCCTATCGTTCTATTGTATGCTACGGAATCCATAGTGTGGATACATTATTATAATGTAATATATATTTAAATTATTTTAAATTCAAGAACTGCAATGATAAATAATGCATTTTAAACGACTGTGATAGGAGTTCGCATTTTTTTCTTTTATTAATAAAAAAACATTATGGCACAGCAGTTATTTAATTTTAATTTTATAATTTATAAAAATTGGAGCTAAGTTTACTAAAGTGTTAAAATAAATTACCTATATTTATATTCAACTATAAAAACAATAATTCAAGTAAATATTAAAGAGTAAAGGTATTTTTAGTTTTACATGAATTGTACATTTAAATTCGTCACGTTTTACAAAATTTAGTATTACCTAGTTAATTAACATAATAAATTCTGTAACCACAAATGTTCATAATTACTAATTAGTGAATCGGTAATTGCAGTTAATAATTTCCATTCAGACATTTTTCATAAGTAATGAGAGTTGAGACGAGCAATGTTTAATTCAGCTTCTGTTTATCACTTTCATTTACGTCAAATTCAATATCTGTTGTAATAGGATAATAATAATTATTATTATCCTATTAGTATAATAATTCTGTAAATTAATTAAGTGAATTGTTAAATACTGAACTATAAATTAATATTTAAAAGTTAACAAATTGTACGTGTTATTAGAGTATTGCTTTATGAATTATCTAAAATATTTTTTTTTTAAATATTCAAGATCAATAAGTAGCTAATATACTGACTTTATTATTTTACTTATTAAGTATACGAAAATAAATTTAATTAGTATTCTAAAATTTGAATCTCTTAAAAGTTTAATTATAGGTACTTAATCTATTTCATTTATCAATGACTTTTATTTTTATTGTTTTTTAATCAGTCAAAATTTTTTTTAACTCTATTTTTAAATGGTACATATTATCGTTAATAAAAATAATGATTCATGCGCATCCATTAAATACAATCAATCGAAATTGTGTTGCTATAAAATTGGTTTATAACAGTAAAAAATAGTGTAATATATCTTATAATTGAAATTTGGATGAAAAAAAAATTATAATATTCTCTCAGAAAATATTCGTAAAATTATATTGATATATATCAATATATGAACTTCGAAAACAATATAATGATTTTATTCTATACATATATATAATTATAGGTACCTATATAGAATCTATAATGTAATAATATGATAATATTGTATTTTTCTGGCCCGATATTGTCCAATATCCATTATCCATATGTGTAATGTCACTGATGCGTATATTTAATCATTTCCTATATTATTCTCTTTCCATTTTTAGGATAAGTGTAGGTATCTATAAATATCGCACTATATTATTATAATAATGTACGAAGTGTATAATATAATATAACCATACAATATTCACATCGTTAAAGTACTGCGTATAATACCGTATTGATTTTAGTTCCTGGTTTAGGATTAACTTTTGGTTTTTAGTTTTTAACAACACATATAAGAGAAAAACGGTTTAAAACTTTTTTACTCGTTTTTTAGTTAGCTGGATATTGTGTTGAATCTCTTTCTCTCATCTCTGCCCGCAAAACGCAACATATCGTAGTTCTCACATCCCGGGTTGTCAGCAGCAGCAGTAGCATGTATTACTTTTTTAAACTTTTTTTTTAATTCAGAGTTTTTACATATACAAGATACAAACACAAGAGGGATACGCGTTAGCGTTTTAAAATTGATTGTCTCTCGCCTGCGCAACGCCATTGTTCGCATACCGAAAATAAACTTATAATAATAATATAATACTTATACGTACAATCTATATAGCTTCATTTTGACATCGTTTAAAATTTAATTTAAAATCTAATACACTACCTATATATTATAATGCTTTTTTCATGTAATTGTTATTTATTATGATATGTTGAATGTTCTCGTCTTTTCGGTAAATAATATTATGTGTCTATCCATCCAAATGAGGCATGCATAATTTATATTTTTGTCTTACTCAGTTCATGATTCATTATATTTATATTATATAATAATATATATTACTATATTGGTACATTTTAGATTCTGAACTCGGATCGATGGATGTAATAGATTGTACAATGATGCGTGAGGGTCTTTTTTGTCTGTTAAATTTTTAACGATTTTTAGTTACTTTGTTTCAAAAAACATTATTCGTAATCATAATATTTCCCAGGGACTTGAAACTTTTCACCACTACTTTCATTATTTTTTTTACTATACACAATTATATTTTCAAAAGTGTTGGATTAATACAATTTTAAGATATTTTTACCACTAAGCTATAAACACCAGTCGCCAGTATTGACTTGTAAGAATAACAGTTACTTAATATTGTATGAAATAACAGAATGATAATATTACTATTTTAATGTTTGTGATTTGTTCATGTCAAAACATTTACAAAATTTACCGTGACAGATGTAGAAACAATAATTGACAGTATAAATATCCCTAGAAATATAAACTGACAGACAGAATCTATTTCATCGTATAGGTACAATTATTGATTATTGAATTCAAATTGAAAACATCCATTACAGTGACCTACTCAATGACGAAGTACACTCGACAGTCGACACCTAGTCGACTATATTCATCAGATCAAGTTCCCAGAATTTTATATTATATCTACCTATATATTTTTGATAACGATACCTATTCCGAAATATGAGGTGTTTGTATGTCCGATGTCGTCTCTGTATGGCTATAATATGGTGGACAATTTAAAATTACATTTACTGTAATGTTTTTCGGTACCGGTAACCACAGTTTACCATGTATACCTACAGGTACTACATAATATATAGTGCGAAACTAGACTGCAGCGACTGTACTTAATAACTACCTACCCATGTAGTTCGCGGTAACTAGAATAAACATGTGACATGCCCTACTGCTACAACAGACCACTTTGTCATCTGCAGTAATTTTTGACACCTGTAACTATAAGATTCACTGCTACCATTTTTTAAGTTTTACGACTTAAATCATATGACAGCAAAACATCTAAATACCGAACACCATCTGGTTCAGATTGTAGAAAGTTTATAGTTGGTTCCCAAGAAAACTCCGCTATTGGGAGGTTTCATTGTATATATTATAATATATTAGATATATAAAATTTCGATTGGCTGATGTACCATCTATAGGTACTTAGTATAATATAATATCATGGTTCTGGACTTCCAAGTTCTAGATATCGTATATATATAAACTATGGTAGCCCAGTGTAAGCTATAACTATACACTAATTATTATTAGAAATTAGAAATAATTTTTTGGTGTTATTTCCACAAAGATATAATAAATAATTTATTACATGCGTATTGTACACATTGAAAATAAATTTTAATATAACATAATATTATTATGATACAAATATAAAACCTCGTTTTTCTGTAAATAAATTATAGTATTCAGTATTTTTTACTCACTTAACTACTTGAGCCTTATATGGATACAATTTACTGCGTATAAATTAATTCATTCTACCTATTTCCGTGAAACACTATAATATGAGAAATGAGAATACAACACTATAATTAATAAGGAAGTTGTGGCTTGTGTGAAGATTGAAGAATGACATTTTCAAAGGGTAGCCTACACTGCATACATTTAGTCTACAAAAATATCGCTGTTAATATTGAAATAATAATATTTATAATCATGGATTTATTTAAATTGAATGTTGAAATCGGAATTTTAAGTATTTATTCTTAAAAATATTGTTACACTGGGGAAATGTTGAAGTTAACGTAATACAAGTGTAACGCAATAAATCGTTGTAGGTTCATACAAATGCTATTATTTAATATTATGTTCGCAATAATATTAAATGAAAAATATCTTTTTTTAATTAAATACCTTGCAAAATTGACGCATGAAAATTAATTTTGTGGGTTGTTGGTATTTCCGGAAAACACCGTGTACAAAATAAATAATTTATGGACAAAGTAATTTTATATTCAAATGTCTGTTCTTGCATACAATAAAATTCAGCATCGATTGGATAAAAAGCGAACCAAACAATAACCTGATTACGTTGGCAAGAGCTTATGATGCGCAAAAATAAATTGGGTTACTTGAAAAAGTCTATTCGATTTTTATACTCAACGACGCCAACATTGTTAAAAACAGATTGAGTGTTTTCTTCAGCAAACCCTTCATGATATTGGGTTTAAGATTAAAAAATTAAAAATAAATATTATTTTAGTTTTTGAGTTTCAACTGTCGATAAATAAAAGATTTTTAGAATTTCTTTGATATATATAGGAAACACTCAAATACACTTTCGTAACTACATTCAATAGACATGCCAATATATCACATATAGGTTTATATAATTTTTTCTTTTGATATAATAATAATAGTTCTAAATTTTAGTACACGCATGTAAACGAGTGTTAGTAAGTGTGTATTGTGTGACAAAGATTTAAATATCAACTTCTTTGTTTGGTACAAATATTAGGTGTATTGTATTATTTTTCAGTTTGTTTAAAATATTTTATTACATTCTGTTAAACATAAACAATAAGTAACATAGATGAGTAAAAACTTAGTATACAATATAGTAACATGGAACACGTGAAGTGGAACATTCAGTATCTGATCCTCAGAATTACTTGTGTTAACCTTGGTCAATGGTCACTTGTCAGTGGCTTATTTGATGGAGAGCGATAGGAGATTTTTAACAAATCATATTTTACGTTGTTTTTAAGTTTCTACATTTAATTAATAAACACAAAATATAATAATTTTCTTTTTCATTGGAAAATATTTTTCTAACACATTGTGTTTACTGCACGGAACGGTATTAGAAATGATTGGATACTGATTGATCAGCGGAGTGTGTGCAAATTGTACAAATCTTTCATCGCATCATCGATAAAGGTACTATAATACAAGCTGTGAACCCAGTCCAAAGGCTCCTTGTACGCTATCTATTTACAAAAGGCGTTGTGTATTGTTTCAATTGATAAAAGTGTCAATTTCAGTCAGTATTATTCGGTGGTATGTAATTGACAAATTTTCAAGCATACAAAAATGAAATATAGATTTTATTTTGTTAATAAAATTGTGTTTTGTGTTTTTATCATGTGCCTAAATATTTTTTTTTTAGAGGGGGATTGGCTTTCTTTGCCATCGCCTACCTCCCCATCAAGGTTAGCTCTCAACGCACGCCCCTGCTTTAGTTACTAGAACTTTTATTATATACTAGTTATCTAGCCAATTTCTTTTTAACAGTCAGTATATTATATTTTGTGATAATGTGAAGGATGAATATTGGTTGTTAATAATATAATAATATGATTGGTATGGTTTGTTAGTTTTTAGTGGAATCTTTTATAATGATTTTTCGCAAAATTGTTGGTTGACAGCTGTTGGTTATTTTAGATCGTTGTAAACTACAAGGCAGCATTATTCTTATGTACTATGGGGTACCTTTAATAGGTGTTATGAGTTTTAAGACTATGGACCGAAAAAGTTATATTATAGGTGGATATTCGCAGGTTTAGCTGAACCCCATATTTGGATGTCATATTGTCATACTGGTCTGATGATTGTTTTGTAAATAAGCATTTAAAAAATATCATGGTTAGGTTATTATAGGGTATATTATTTTTATAAAAAGTATTTTGTTATAATTTTTTATTTTACATAAAAATTGGTTTTTTTTAAACTTTTTTATCGTAATATTGAAAAAGAAACAATAAATATAATGTATCTATTATAACAGTTTGAATCGGCATTTCTTTCTTGAATATTTTCCTTATTTTATTTTATGATTTGAGTTTTAGTTTTATTTTTATTTGATAATTTTTGTGACGTGAATAAACATGATCGATCTTCAAAAATGCACTAATAAATAAAAATTAACAATAAAAACTGTACATACATTTTATAATTTTAATTATTTTGCGTATTTCATTCTTATATTTTTCAGATTATTTTGACTTTATAATAAGAAATTATTTTCTTTTATTTATGGTTTTAAACAAATAGAGGTTTGAAATTGAATAATAAATATTTAAATTTGTATAATTTAGTACATTTAAAATATACGCTATCAAAATTATTAAAATATTTCCTCTCTTTAAAAGGCCCAACTATATCAACTTTAAACAAACAACAAATATTCATGAAAAAAATAATAAAATAATTAACAAATAAATAAAAAAACTATAATATTTTAACAATATTTTTTTTTTTTACTTATTATTATTTAACGTATCTAGGCTTTTATTGTTATCGTAGAAGTTTAGTATTAATTTCTTTATTTCGAAAATCTTATACGAAACATTGGTGTTTCAATACAGATGTTATCAATTTTGTATTAATTTAACTTCCCATGTATTGAAAACACATTTTTTTAAACTATTTATTCAGTCTATAAAATTTAAAAATGCCAACCAGTTTTGCGCCATAACCATAAATGTATTTTTCCACATTAATATTACATTTGTTATTGTGCATATTAATAACAACATTGAATTTTTTTTGTTTGGAGTTTTGAATAATTCTTATGCATTTTTATTAATTTTTTATGTGTATTACATTTTTTCATGCATATTTTACTATATTTTTCATTTTTTTAGGTCACTTAAGTGTGATATTATAATTTATAACACACTTATAATTTAAAAATATCTCTTATACGTAGAGATATCTACTTGCATAAAAAAGTTTAAATTTAATGTCACTATCATATTATGAGTCATTGAATCATGTTTAAGGGAAATTAGATCAGGACTTCATATCAAAATTGAACATTTCCAAAAACGATTTTTGAAATACATTATTTATATTATTGGTATACAATTAATAGAATGTTGAAAATATATTTTTTTATATTTTATTAAACACCTTCTAAAGGATATTAGTGAGTAGATAATTGAATTTATGCGTTATATTATACAAATTTGAAATAGAAAATGGATAAAACTAACGTTCAGATTTAAAACAACTTAAATCTATGTAAATCGAGTAAATTTCTTCATGTATAAAATCATTGTCACACCAAAAATGTAGAATCCACTAATTATATTATATAATGCTGTGGTCTGTGGTTTGAACATAGGTATAGGTGCCGTTATACACGTCACGCTTTATATCTTGTTTTGAATCTTCTAAATTAGGTTAAATGTATAATCAATGACAATTTATAATTATAGCGTTTATTGTGGCTTAAATGTATGTTAGCGGTACAGAACGTTTCGCACATGCGACATGCCATTAAGGAGTTGTGTTTGTTTCATAAACACTAATATCCGCGTGTTAGAAATTACCTAGTCTGTATACGACATGGGTTACACACATTCTCAAACCTCTCGCATAAACCTTACCGTATTTCCGATTTTTTTTTATTTTTTTTTTTTTTCGTTAGACCGTAATTACAGATCGATGTTAAACACGGTGGATTACAACAAAAAAAAAAAAAAATACGAAAAACCACGCTCTCTTCAATATATTATGTCGTACCCGAACGTCGAAAACACTATTATTTACGTCGAGGAAGCACTTGTGTTTTGACTAACTATATGAAGAACTTTACTGCAGACTTCGATTTATTTTTTTTAACCGATTACAACTTTCCCCTTTTCTACTAACAAAAAAAAATATGGGATGGGGTGGGGTGGGCGTCGTTTTAAATCCAATACTTATCTGTATTATAATAGTTTATAATAATTCGATGACAATAGATTATTCATTGGTTCGATTTTCGGTTTTTGCAGACGAGGAGACAGTGACCGTACGTGGCATCGTGACATCCGACGGGCTGTTCGACGGCACCATTAGTACGGCCGCCGAGGAATACTTCGTGGAACCTTCGTCGCGGTATGGTGACGGGTCGGTGCTACCGTACCACAGCGTCGTGTACCGTTTGTCGGACGTGGCCAGCCCGAAGTCAGCTGGCGGCGGTTGCAGGTCGGAGGCGCTGCGCGAACGCCGGTCGGCCAACAACGGCCACGCCGACGCCGAGAGGCTGGTGAACCAGACGTACGACACAGAGGGCGTGATACTGGTGCGGTCGCCAAATGGCACCATCGTGAACCGGAGCAGGCAGTCGGCCACCAGCAAGACGTCCGTGCCGAAGCCCAACTGGTACGACCCGAACGACCAGCGCAAGGTTTTGGTGGCCGTGGCCGGCGACGAGGCCAGCAGCAACCTGGTGGTGGATGACAGCGGCGCTTACGATCCGTTCGAGAACCGCAAGAAAGGGCTGGGTGGGTTCGTTGACAACCGGAAGACCACGTGCATGCTGTACCTGCAGGCCGACCACCTGTTCTACGAGAAGTACGGCAGGGAAGAGACGTGCATCGAAGTCATGACTAGACATGTGCAGAGGGTGAATGCCATTTACAGGAACACTGGTGAGTTACGATGAATTTATAACATCGATTGTACTCGGATATATTATGACGTATATAGGTAGAATTTAGAGGAGAGTCCGTAAAGTTATAACGTTAAAATCACTAGTTATCGCTATATCACCAAATGCGTCGAACGTTATTGTATACTCAATCAATGCTTTGAGAAGCTGATATAGAAAAATGAAAATTAGTGCTCCGTCGGCCTACAGTCACTTATCCACGAAAAAAAACACTAAAACATAAAATTTAAGGCTAATTAATCTTTTCAATCAATAAATCTTCGATTGTTTGTTAACGCTCCTTATTGGTATGTTAGCAGCCTCTCATTACATCACGACCTCAACATCCAAACACTAAGTATAATATTATGTAACTCGTTCCTATTTCTATACGAAATTTCTTAAAAATATGCTTAGTTAATCAAATCCTCTTGAATCGTCTTAAAAGATCCGTGAACTCCTGCCCAAATAAAAATGATGGGTAATAATAAATCTTGAGTGAGAGAATCTTTGAAGTTGTGTCACTGTACGTTCCCTTTTCTCACGCCACCATCACGTCTTACTATTTGATTATTGTGTGTACCCGTTGTAAATTGTTCTATTTAATAAAAATGTAGTGGTAATATTCTAGACTTTTCGAGTACCCATCGGCGCAGGTTGTCTATAAAAGTTAAGGGCTCTTAATCACGAAGGACAAATACATTGCACAGACTCATGAAAAATGTAATAGCTTAAATTATCTTAAATTATTCTGTAAGTTAAATATTTGACATATTTTATACATCAACATGTTTTGAAAAGTTCCCCTGCTTCAGACTATGAATTTAAAAATGAGAATTGAAGAAGTTGTGATTTAATAATCAAAGTTGATAGATAGATAAACTGACATGATATACATTTAAGAAAGAAAAACTATTTGGTTAATGCAATAAATACTAGAATTTCATGTTATATAACACAAGACGTATTTAACTTTTCAATTTAAGTATTTGTACCTCAGAGCATCCAAATACGCTACAGATGTCACTGTCACTATTTCCACATCAGTCTTAAAAAAATGTGCATCTGTGCAACCAAATATGGTCGTGTATAAATGCATAAAATATTCAATGTATATATCACTCTTTTGGGCGATCTCCAGATAAATAATAATATTATTTCGTAGCACAAATTACTCGATTAACTACCTTTGACACCTAAATAATTTAAATTCGTATAAAATCTTTATTAGTAGTATTATTATTGTTATCATCATCTCACCTATTGTTGTTATAACTCGATATATATTATATCTACACTGCAGGAGTACACTGTTGGTCGTTACGCCCTTCGTCGATATCCCTTAGGTAAATAATATAAAACTGTAAACAATTAATATCGTTAACTAAACAACTTTTCCAGTATGCGAGGAATTGTTATGTATATAATATGATATATGAATTATACCCATATTATACTATGTATAGCCGTAGAGCCGTATAGATACCATTTGAGCATTCCGAACGCTGCGCGTTTCCAATGAAGGAACCTATGATCAAAATTAATAACAAAACGTACCAAGTTTCCCGGAATCCTGTCGGAGGCTAACTCACCCAAACAGTGGTGCAGATACGATTTTATCGTATCTTGGGAGGGATGGGGAGGGGGTTAATTCGCGTTTAATTTACAACTCATAAAATATATTTCAAAATATTATATACTTATATTTAAACACCCCTACCCCCACCCACAGTAACTTCGCCACTGAATCTAAAGTGTACATAACTAAATTAAATGTTCATAAACAAAGGTTGTTTCGTCGTATACCGTTTATATTTTATCTCCAACCAATCGTGATGCAGGTATACATAGTTGGTCGATAAATAATAATAATAATAATAATAATAATAATATAATAATAATAATATGTAAACTCAAGTATTTAATTCGTTCGTTCGTCTTCATCGTCATCGTCGTTGTTGTTGTCGTTTGTATGTATATGCACTTGTATATTTGTGTAATTTATTCGTTTATTCGTTCTGAATAAATCCGCCAAAGCTCCTTGTATTTTTCTCTTTTCTTTGATATTTGCGTTTAAATGCGACCTGGATTGTGACACACCCGTGTGGGTATACAATGATAACCAAAAAAGTACACTGTAGATTGGTACAGCCTGCTAGTTTTTCCTACATGTAAGCAAATCTGTAGAACTATTTAAGTCTTTTGAAGTTTTCCTAGTGTATGCATACATTTGTTTTGATAACGATTAACGACCATGTAATAATGTCACGAAGTGATTAACTGATATTATGATTTATAAATATTTATGTACGTTTTTTTTTTTGTGCATTGCTCTACCTTCGCATCAACTCGTAAATTAAAATATAAATTTAATAATGAATCTACCCACTACCCAGGTATAGTATGAAAAATATAATATGTATATTTAACATATAATTTTCTTCTGCAGCAGTGCGCTCAAAGGTAAACGAATAACATTAACTATTATATTTATGATACATATTTTTAATTTAAATTAATTCCACGTTTTATCAATTATATCAAAGCTTATTGATTTAAATTTTCAAATTAAGGAAAATATTATATTTAATTTAAATGGGCTAAATAGTCATGCGTATGACGAGACTTAATTAATAATAATTAAAATGTCCGCTATCCATCCTAAAAGAACCTTGTTGATTTTTAATGGGATAAGGTAATGAATATTAACGAATTTGTTTTTAAAAATATTTTTGTTTACACTTAAATTAAACATGCTGTCAACAAACCCTTAGCTTTTATTATATAATGTATTCAGTTATACGCAGTATGTCTCATATTATATGTAGGTACCTATTACTAAACATACCAAACTTGACAGGAACTATTATGTTTGTCACCAGATGTAAATATATGTGAATTTTTTATTTTGATCTATCGACAATGATTCTAAAATTTTCTGAGTTTTAGCTATTTTAAAATCGACAATCCTATTTTATCGATTTTAACACTATTGAATGGTTTTTTTATGGATTCGATTTGAATGTGAAATTTTCCCAAAATTTGTACATTGGTACTCTCTAGTCACTATACCAAACCGTATTTCGATCGAAAGTCATTGGAACGTAATTTAGTGTTACATATTATAAGACTGGACAATGGACATACAGTACATATAGTGAATATTACTGAATCCTTACAATTATCTTGGTATATCGTGAAATAATTACGGCTGTAGGTATACAGCTATATAATATATAGAGTATAGATACTAAGATACCTACCTATGAATTTTTTTTTTCAAACAAAATAAAAATTCTTAATTATAAGTAATGATAACACATTACGAAGAATTAAAATGTACATTTCATATAATACTTTATGGAATTAAAAAGTATAATAAAGTATGTATTTAGTGTTTATATAGGTAGTCATTTTTATTTCAGTATTTGAATTTAAATTTATAAAAACGTCTACTAAAACTAATAATCATAAGATTATTTGTATTTATCCGTATGAATAGGTATATATTATAGTAATATTAAAATTAACATAGCTTAGTATACACGTAATATTTATTTACTATTTACAACGGTGGGATATTATAGCTTCTATATAATTTTATATTTCATGTAGGTACCTCTGGTACCTATTATATTTACTTGGCTGTGATTCATAAATTTATTCATCATGTGCTGGTTCAGTGAGCCCTCTTTATTTTCTTAAAGAATAAACAAAATTAACTTTGTTAAGTTGTAATTAATAATATTCTTACAGTAGGTAACTTTAGTGAGGCCATCGTAATTCGAAAGAGAATCTTTCTGAGAATAGTTTCTCTTATACTTAAACCGAAAAGCTTATTATGCAGTTCTGGACTTAACTCTCAAAGCAAAATAACAGGTATTAATTCTGTTTGGTATGTAAATATATACTATATATACCATAACTTACGTTACATATCAACATCTTAACCCCTAACCTCTCTATATTCTAGCGATTTTGGAAGCTTAACCCAAACAGATTATGTCAAACTTGTCCAAGAACATAGAGCATAAACAAGATATGGAGAGATATTATACTCCGCCTCGTTGATTTTTCATCGTAAAGAAACTATCTCTGTAAAACCAATACACCATGAACGCGTTTCCTCGAGTGACCATGGCCCGATTTCATTTTTAGGTCGTCCGCTTTAAAAATGTGTATGTCACTTTATAATATTTCCTTATTTCTTTAAGGACGCGGAAACCTTCTTTGTGAATTAATACTTTTAAATTTTAATACATTCCTTCAAACCATAATCTATATAATACATAATACTTATATGGCTGTATATTTTTAAAACTTAAATTTTTTTTAATATTTTTATGAAAATATTTAAAGTTTAAAGAGGAAAAATCATGTAAAAAATAATTTTTTAGCTATTCAAAATTTGTTTTAGCAAATCATCTAATGGTCTGAGGTATTTTAATAATAATTTAGAAAGATAACATGTTTTATATTTAATATAATGTGTACATCTAACTTATTGGCGAATGGCTATTATATTATGTCATCCCACCCAATCTATATGCGACATGCGTATTATGATTATTATTGCCTTTTAAAAAGATATTAATTTTAAAGTCGAAGTCGTTTATCCCGTTTAGTTCTGCGTGTTTACTGTTGCACATCTGTGTCATTTTTCTTAACCTTAATAAACCTCAAGAAATAAATTCAATTTCTATTCGTACGTGTGAATATACGTCCCAGAGCTATATTATAGCTGTAGGCGGCAATTGAGTAAGATTGGTCGATATAATAATAAAAATAAAACCGTCTTGGAGAACGAACGCGTGATGCGACTGACGCGTGGCAGGAAAAAGACCAACCAATCTTTGACAGGGATGAGAAGGAGGATGAGGTTGAGAATGAGAACTGCGGAAAGGGATCGTTGCCACCGAGGTCTCAAAACAGCAATCCCAACTTACTATAAAATTGCGTTTATATAGAGCAGCCCTCCCACGGAGTCACGTTTTGGGTGCTCGATCGTCCCGATCCCGAGCAATATATACGTCGAGGGATTGCTGTGGGTCAAAAACTGCTGCTGCCGTTGGTGTGTACATGTATACGTATATAGGAATAGCATGTATACGTTCTATACGAGTCTAGTGAGGCATGTGTGTATATAAAGACGATGTTCAAACAGTAAGACGGCAGGGGAGGAGGTTTTTGGGGCAAAATTCGCCTATGTATACAATGTGTGTGCGTGTATTTGCGTGTGCGTGTGCTCTTTGATTAATGTCGTTTTCCCGCCAAGCCACCGTCGACGCCGTTCGCGTGTCCTAAACCTTACTGCATTTTCCGGGGTGACTTCCGTTCGATGGCGATGGAGACGCGCGTCGAGATTGTGTTATTTCATTAATACCTCCCGACGCCGTTTCCACCGTCGCCGCCATCACCTGCGACGAAACGAACTTTTAAACGCACACCACCGATCGGTCTCGTGCACCAATATAATATACGTTTACCTAAAAGTAATATGTTCATGCACACGTCGTATATTATTTTTCTTACGCAAAGACTTGCGGAACGTAAATTAGGTATTCCAAATCATGCTTGTTGCCTTTTTAAATGAAATATAATATAGTAAAATAAAACTATATACCGAATCAAATTATTCATTTTAAACGTATAGAATAATTCATTTTTTCATATTACTCTAATTTTTTAGATTCTGAGCGAAGCGATGAATGTATTGATTTTACAATGATGTGTGTTTTTTTTAGTTTTTTTATTTTTTTTTTAATAGTTTTTTTTTGTGTCTGTCGTCACCTTTTAGGACAGTAAAAGTGCTTGGATTTTCTTCAATAGTAACTTTTCTGATAGGAAAGTAAATCTAGTTGATATTTTGGGGGGTCAAAAGTAAAAATTTTCCAGTAATTTTCAAAAGCGCTGTGAAAAACAAAAGAAAAATTAAGGAAAAACGGGAATTTTTAAGCAAAATCTGTTTTTGAGAAAATCGATATTGGTTTTTGGTGCAGCTCTAAAACAAATGACCGTAGGTACATACAATTTTGACTCAATGTTTATATTAGCATTTTCTATACACAATAAAATTTTGAAAATAATTTGACTCTTTTTGAGCTGTTTACGGATATTGTCAGTTTTAAATTTTTTTGAGTTTTTTTTTTCTGTAAATATCAATAAAATTTTATTTTTTGGGTAAAAAAGCGTGAAAATTTAATATAAGGCTCCTGTTATATTGTTACAATAGCAGTTGAAAAATATTAAAAATTCATAGGCACAATTTTTTTTATATGCATTTAAAGTTCAAATTTTGACAAAATCTATCAAATTTATAATTTAATAATTATTTTGTAGTTGAAAATTTATAAAATGTTGAACTTTTATAGCTAAGGATTGAAAATTTAAAACAAGGTTTCACGTAAATAGGTTATACATAAATTACTTTATTCACAATAATATCATCAAATATACTTGGTAATATCATAGGCTGACTGACCGTTTTCGCTCAGAATCGTTTTTCTTATACAATGATATTATATCATTGAATTCAAATTTAACACCATCCATTACAGTGACCCACTTGTAACCTACTGTACAGCAGAGCGACATCCACTTACCCACCTTTTTTAAATTTAAATTTCCCTTCATCGGTATAATTGAAAATAATTATAAGTAAATGTATAAATATAAATTAATTCTAAGGATCATACACTTTAAGTAAAAAATGTTTTCGTCGCGGAGCATGTTGGAGCAAAATACGTATTGTAAATTCAAAGCAAAATTTGGCCCATGTTTAATATTGATAAATTATGCTTCAATAATTAATTTTGTAATATCCTATAAAATTTAATATTATATAGGTACTCGTTTGTATTTTTATCAAATTTATTATTTAACCACATAATTATTACTCACGGTACCTAATTTAATCTTAACAAACTTAGGTGAAAATTCAGTAAAAATTATCGAAGCCAAAACACTATAGCTTAATTATTATTAAACTTACAAGTGATATTAAATGTACTGTGGTTAAATAAATTAGATATACATGTACAGCTCGCATCTACAAGAAGAGCATTGCATAAATATCTTGTTTGTCTTAAAAATAATATATATACCTGTATATTGAATTTGGCCAGGTATTATGGATTTTGGTACAGTGCGTGCCGTAAAAGTTTAAGATTTCTCATTTATTTTCCCTAATCGTATGTATACGCATGCACCAATACCCGGTGGCTACGGAGCATCACGTTTTTTTTTCATCATCATCATCATTATTACCATCCAAACATCGTGAGATATTACCGTACCTGGTAAATACATACGTATTACATATGTGTCGTACTTTCGTGTGTGTGTTCGTATATATGTGTAAAATCCACTCGCTTTGATCGAGCGAGTACAGAGTGTGGAAGCGGGTGTGTGGAATGTTGGTAGTGCGGTACTCGGTTTCGAGAATTATTTATTTCTAAAATGAAAACGATGGAAAACACTCGGCGCGCATGTTTTTTTATATAAGAAGACTCTCTCCGAGAACACCGATGTATTGTTGCCGTTATTAATTGAATAAAAAAAAAAGCGACGGATAAAAGGTTTTTCTACGTTTATATATATATAAATTTATTTTTTTTTATTCAGTCGTGTAATATACGTTGGTATTATATATGTATAAGGTACTCGTATATAGAAAAGGACGTCTTTATAAAGATTAAGTTCCGAGCGAATCTGCAGCTATTCCCACTGAATTGTATATGATTAAACATTTTAACATTTTAAATTTTCATTTGCGTTTGCCGAATTTCTTGAAATCGACGACCGTTTTTGTTACTCGAAAATCCCCAGCGGTAATGTATTCTGTGTATTGTAATTTCGAATGAAACTAAATTTTCGGACTATCAGCTATTATTACTTAACTTAGAAAAATAAATACTTTTATATGAAACAACTATAATAAGTTGTTGGATTAACATTTTTTTTTTTTTTTATTGATCAAGTAATTACTTACAACCCGGCATCTATGGTCATTAGTTACATTTAAGGTGGCACAAAGGTTAATTACAATGGGTATTAATTATGTAGTCATTTTATGATTTTTAAATTGCGTTGTATAAGTTTGTTGATTTCAGGAAGTTTTAACATTTTTTACTTTATACTCAAAGTAGGTTTTTTAATCAAGAAAACATACACAAGGTAAATTGTTCATGTAAACTATACACTATTGTGTTATTGAACCATATATATGGCTGCATACTTATACTTAGGTATATACCTAGTATCCATTGTAAATGTTTTCTGATAAAAATAGACAAATACTGAAATGCCGATTTAATCTAGTTAGTTTTAAGTTAATATTTTAGGCAATAAACAAAACAGGACCACCGGCCCATTATCATTTTTAAACTATTAACATTATAATATTATGTACATCATATGATAATCATTATATTTCATTATATTTTATTTATCTAAATAATATGGGTACACACGAATTACCTACGTGTTTATACATTTTTCAAATATTAAGCATGGCATTAACTGTAAAAAATCAACACTTCCTACTTTTATTTATTTCATCTTTATTCATAATAAAATAAAAACATTACTTTGCATAGGATGCTTTTATAACCATTTCATATAATATATGTATATATAATATGCGCTGTTATACATTGTTGAATATATTATGTTTATATATTTATGTTCCGGTTGAATATATTCACAGTAATATTTATGAATCCAGATGACTAGTTTAAACATTTGTAAAATCGATTATCTTGTTAATATATTTTTTTAATATATATAAACATCAGTCGTACTTATAATTTGTTTTACTATTTGTCCAACAACATGTAAGATTATAAGAAAAACTGTTATTTTTCACATCACTAAAATATTGTGTAGGCGATTTAATTGTAGACATAGAAACATTATGACGATATGGTTTTTGTTGTAATATAACTTTTTCTGAGTATATACATTTCAGTTCCTTAAATACATTTACAATACAATATCCTGCAAACTTTATAAAACCATTAAATTCATTCACTTTAAAAAAATATATTTCGAACTTTTCATAATAATAATTATATGTTTGCCAATCTTAATTTAACACAAGAGAATAAACCGCTTTTCGTGGTTCGATTATTATTATTATATTTTCTTATATTTTAAAACAATGTTTTTTTTTCATTGATCAAAAACCGCTTCAACAACAATGGTCATTAACGTGTGTTTGCATTTTACATTTTTTCTTTTTTTAATATTTTGTAAATTAATTTAACTATATAAGTCTGAAGGGATTTCCCTCATTATGTGGTTCATGTGTTATTTTTATTATATATATAGTGTTATGTCAGTCATCTTTTTTACTTATTGTGTCATGTAATACATTGTAAATTGTAATTGTAAATTTTCTAAAGTAAAAAAAAAAAGTATATAAGTCTGATTTTTTCAAAAAATTTAAGCAATGTTTTTAACCACAGTACAGCACAGAAATACTATTTAATGATTTACAATAAATATTATTGTTTACTGTTTTGGGAGAACCAAATCAGCCAATCTTCAATGGTAAATGTAAAAGAATATAAATTAGAAAGAATAATTACAGCATTTGTCACTGTTTTAGTTAAAATTTAAAATCAATACACACAAGTAATAATGAAGACCGCTGTGGTCTTAATTTTTGGACTTTTTAAATACTACTTAGGAATTTTCATTAATTGCAATTATGCTTATAAAAAAAATAAAAATTTTTCAATGTATTTTTGACATTTTTAAAGCATATTAGGAGTATTGTATTCAAGATTTTTTTGCTCGATAGCAAATAATGTTATCATATAATATAAATAAAAAAACTAAAAAAAAATCATTCAAATATTGAACGCACTCAAAGAATTAATAGACACAAAAACATCCAAAATATTTTGAAAGCTAAATTATGTCTAGTTAATATGCACTACATATGAATATTTTAAGTATATCTAATACCTATAGTTATTAATTTTTTTAATTTTACTCCCTCAAAGAATTATTTAGATTTTAAATTTGCTACCATAAACCACCCTCAAAGTTTAAAAATCTAAGAAATTTTGCTGCTCCAAAAGACGATGACGGGCACAAAAAAATGACATCTAATTTTAAATCTAATACATTCATCACTCCGCTCAAATAAAGAATTCTCAGTATACAATGTAGTAATGAATCTTGATGTTATAATTATATACATTATAACTGACTCTACATAAGCCTGCAAGGAAAAACCGTGACTAAAACTTATAAAGAAACGCGTCATGGTCCTATATATGTACTGACAGTTTGAGTATAATGAAATTTATTGGTTTTCCGGATGTTTATTTACATTTTTTCAGTTTCTTAATCACGTTTACAACGTTTCTATACATTTTTTACTTCTCAAACTAATTTCCACGTCAAAAAGTTAATACTAAAAATGTTATTTGTATAAATTAATATTATTTTATACGTATATACATCATGTGCGCGTATGTAAAATTGTTTAGAACGTAAATCCTTGTATTTTAAATTGTTATAATTTACAATAATTTAAGAAGTTAATTTATTGGATATTCCATCTTGCGTCTATAGTCTATACTAACTGGTTAAATTATTTAGTTGTTGCTTATTGTTAGCCAACAATAATATGTCGCCTTAAATTGGATAAAAGTATATGTAAGTAAACTAAAAAAATTAATTATTAGAATAATGAATTATTTTGATTTTATATGCTAATCTCCCAGGTGGTTTCATAATAATTATCATGATAACAATTTTATATACAAAATACAGATTTTGATTATAAAACCTAACGTGATAGCAATTTCACGTTTATATTGTTTTGAAACGATTTTTAATCCTCTTAAGTCTTAACGTTTATTAGTTTAGTATAAAAATGTTTTATATGGTAGAAAAAAAAATTTAATACTTTCATTATAGATTACTATAGGTAATACAATTAATATAATTCATATTTTTATATTTTTATCTTAGTTCTAAAATAATAATAATAATAATAATATAATAATATATATTGTGTAAATTATAAATGCAAAATATGTATAATATTTAAATTTTCGACATTGAGATAATATTTTTAACAGTTGGTTATAATTAAAAATAATCTGATATCTGAGAGGAATTGTTGAAAAAATCTAAAATTGACGAATGATCCGGCTACCAACTACGTCCAAACATACTAGTTGTCTCGTATCAATGGTTCCGGTCCATAAATCATATATTATGTTCAGGAAAAAATATCAATACGGACACTTTTGAAAAACTTATAGGTAAATAATATCATGTACATATACATTCTTAGATCCACTTTAAAAACGTATGAAAACAATTTTACACACATTTTGATTTTTAGTTAGGATTTGTTGAGAAACATACTAAATAGTGGATAATAGGTCGAAAATAATAAATACATTTATTTTTACAACATTTGTAAAACTTCAGTTTAGTTTATTCATATATTATTTTTTGATATTCAATAAATTTACAAAAATACGAACGATAATTTTCGGTAAACACTTTAATTATTAACACGCGTTTCTTATGGATTAAATATTTTCAAGAGTGTTCCATATAATATTTCTAGTGAATTTTCAGTATAATTTTAGAAGCAGTTTATCATGATGCTTTATGCAAATATCTAAAAAAAGTCTCGGTAAACATTTTATTAGTTCTTTATTTTTCTAATATATTTTATGCAGTTTTCTAAAACGGAAACTAAAGTAAAGAAATCATTTCGCGCCTGTATTTTTAAAACCATATGAATATTTTATTTTTACTCCTTTGTTTTTGTAAGCAGTCAAAATCCGGCCTGAGTTATAAATATTAAGCAGGGGCTAGATTGAAATTGTATTTTTTACGAAAATACTGGTCGGCCGAACACCGAATTAAGATAATGAACGTCATATATTATACACTGTATAATCTGTAGACGTGCTGAAACTGTTTCCCGTCCTTAGGGTAAAATCCATTTTAAAGGCTTTTCTTTAAGATTTTCTTTAATCCTCTTCTAATTAGTAAATGTTTTTCACGCATAATTTCATTTTTTAACCAAACTATAAAACCGAATAATATATATAGGTATATATTTTAATAAAAAATTAATTTTCTGTTGATAAATTGTTGTGAATTTTCGTCAAATTTAAAAGATCACGAATGCGTGTATGAGAGAACACGTATTGCGTAATGTATTACTAACCAAAAGTGTCTATAACTAGTTTTAGGTAGATATACCTAAATATTATTTTTGTCTTTATTTATAAATAAGCGCTAACACTTAATTTCTGACCTTATTCGTATTTTACCAATTTCTGTTTAAACAGCAGTGGTACTCTCAGATTGGTCACGGGTCCCCTTTATTTTCTTATTCTTCTTCTTGTTAATTAAACAGTTTTTTAAAGGTTCTTTATTTAGACCGCTGTCTACCGCAGCAAACACTTTTAGAACGATAATTTATGGATTTTTTTTCTCTTTATTATACAGAGAATTTTGTTTGACTTTTTATCATATTTACTCTATTAAAACGAGTACCATTCGAAATTTCCATTAAACCATTGAGTGTATTTTTGGGCCAATTCTGAATAAATCTAACCTTTGTCTCTTTGTTTTTTTTTCACCAATGCACCAAACCTTCGTAGCATATAGTTAAGATATATTTTATTTTAAACAAAATATTTAAAAACTAATATGAGTGGTTGGTACCTTCACCACTTTTTTACTCTACTTATTATTGTACCTATTACGTGACTAGGATGCGTTATACAAACATCAAACATTATAATAAAACATAATAATACATTATAACGATGATTATAATATTAACATATTATTATTGCATATATATAAATATATTTATTCAATTCTATTATTATACGATACTTAGTATTTGGATTTAGTTGCTCAGTTTTTTTTTTTTTTTTCATTTTTACAAGAAATATACAATCTTTACAATTAAGCACAATAAGTATATGTGAGATTAGGGTAACCAACATTATGGTATTACGTGAATAAGAAGCCACCCATCAGTAGCACTTAGCTTCTTTATTATGTGATTTTAACTTATTAGGATTAAGTTAGATGATCCCTACACCATTTTATTTTCAGTCTGCGACGGTGATTCCCAGGAAGTGACGGGATATGTAAGCCTTTTATTAGAGGATTTTCATGGTTTTCTAATTTATTAAAAAATCGTTTATAGAAAAAAGCAGCTTCTTCTACTGTTTTTATACCTAACATTAATTCCTATGTTAAAAAGGAATACCTACCTCGAATTAAAATAATTTTTATATTTTTAGACTAGATATTGAAATAAAATATTTTTGAGGAATAAATTATGTCTGTTATTTAGTGCGATTTAGTTAGCTATATATACAATAAATTATTCATAATATATTTTTTAAAAGTCTATCAGTTACGACTTATTGAAAAGTTAAATAAGAAATAAAATACTAAATTTTTTTTTTAAATGATTTTAATGATTTTCCGGTATATTTTAGCTTTTTTTCCTAAGGGATGTAATTAGTATTAATTATTTCCTATCTACAATGGGAAACCTAAGAAAAAAAATTTCTTTAATACTGTGACATCTATAGTATGTACTATTGTACCTATTAGACTAAATTGTATATTTTTGTAAAATCACATAACATGGTCAATTTTTCGATATTTTAATTTTAAAACATAAATAATGATATTTGTATATACATATTAAAACATTTTTTTTTAAGTATAATATCTTAGTTTAAGGTATAGCTTATCGAGGGGCGACTTCCCTTCACGTCAATATATCCCCATCCAATTTACTCATTGTATAACATGTAAATACTAATTAAATATAAACATTTTATTCAATAAAAAAAAAACTTTTTAGGTACAATAATCTGATAATAAGTTATTTTACCTATTCTAATTTTATCTTAACGCCCATCGTGATGGAAATATGAAGCGAGGCCTCATTTTCATCTGTATAATAATACTTGACCCGTTGATATGACGAAAATAGTTGGTATAATATCATCTTCTTGTTATAGGTTAAAATATAATATTTTGGTAAACTATATCATTTGACATGAATTATTCACAAATGATAATAACTGTATTTCTTAAATTTCATATTTGCATGTATAATTTTTTGGTTTTTTCCTTCATTAATTAGATTCCTTAAAATAAGTAAATTTCTTATAAAAATAAAAACGCACGGTTTTGAAATAGGTAGCACAAACATCTGCATAATTTAGCATAACATTATATTTTTTTTTCATATTATTGAATTATTTTAATGTATACGTCTAAGGTATCTTGTTACAATCTGGTGGATATTTCGTAAAATATTATGTCGTCACATGTACATCCAATGTATAATAACAATATTATATTATTATGAGTGTATGACGTATGTATTATAAGTGTAGAATATTAAGTATAAAATGAATCGTAAATTAATACGCTACACTATAATACTACTTAACCATTAATATGACTTTTCATTATTTTATCTCTTCGGAAATCATTCATAATAATTATAAAATTATTTTTTTCCTATTAATCGTATATATTTCTGTAATAATATAATCAATGTTTTATATTTTGTTACAAAAATATTTCATTATATGGAAAAATATAAAATTCCATAACTATTATAGAACGAGAGAAATGTATAAGAACAATGTTATAAATATTATATCTGATTCTTTTTTCAGACTTTAATCAAGACGGCAAACCAGACAATATAAGCTTCATGATTAAGAGGGTGAAAGTGCACTCTAACCCAGACCCTACCTACAAGTTCCTAGGGAATTACGGAGTAGAGAAGTTTTTAGAAATATTTTCGGGTAAGTCGAACCAACTAAATACAGACACACGCAAGGTTCATATTCTGTGAATTTTACAATTCCGTAAAGAAATCATTCCTGCAAGATATAAAATAATTTTACTACTCAATTGGTATTTTTACGCTCTAAAAGGTCAACACAAAAGACCCTTTAACACCACCGGTGCTATTTTTTATGCATTTATATTTACGTATAAACTGATGGGCTTTTGTTTTTTGTTTTATCTTTTTTTCTCATTTAAAATTCCATTTATAACAGCTGCTTCAAAGAGTACCACAAACGTTACTTAATGACTTTAGTGGGGAAAAAAAATTTCCTTCTCCATTACTAACATTGTCGGGGTACAATAATAATGAAATAAATAGAAACAAACCTTGGTGGTAAGTTGCTGTTAATTCTCAACTAAGATGAACATAATATTAATACACAGATCTAGGCGAGTATAGTGAATAGGCGTATATAGGTACATATAGGCTATACTTTGCAGGTTTCATTGATTTGAAACATTAAAATTAAAGTGTTAAAGAAATGAAATCGTTTAGGAAACGATCACACGTTTATATCTATATGGTAATAATTTAAGACTCCAAGGTAAACGGGTTGCCTTGCAAATTATTTTGCAAATAATATACCATAATATAGAATTCCAAGACTAATAAAATTAAATATTTTTACAGAAAAACAATGTATAAGCATATTAATTATTTAAATTACTTTCCAAGCATTAAAAAGAAATTGTTTCGTTAAATATTTAAAGCTGCGCAGTTGCACTAATAATACAACGAGATTCGTGACTTTTAAATGTAATTTATGCATCTAAAAAACAAGTTATCTTTATATTTATTGAATCTTAATAAGTAATAACATATATGTACCTAATGGCTAATATTTATATTATTTTAGATGAATTTCAGAATTTTAAATTCCGATTTTGATCATAATTGACATTATTCTGTACATTTGTATCGTTTATTGTATCTATGATAATATAGTATATAATAATATATTACATAGATACTAAATAATGTAAATTTATATGGCACGAATGACTTAGTCTTCAAAGCGACATAAAAATCAATTAAACAAAAAAAAAAAAATACGTTATAGTTCGTATACTTTGTAACCCTGTTTTGAGTTTTATGAAAGTTTAGTTAGGTGAATAAGCAATTTCAAGTTGGTAAAACTGTATTTACTATACGTCTATACCTAATAAAATGAAATGTACAATTACGTACACCTACATACAGCATATCTTAATAATTATTATAAAAACCTTGAAAATAAAAAATGTGTTTATAATATTTTTGGGCATACTGTGTAGGTACATTTTACAAGAATTTAAATTATGTATTAGCTATTTTATTATTTACTTGAGTCCACTAAATTAATTAAATTTTTTTAACGTAATAAAAACCGAACAGATGGCGCTATTGG
This sequence comes from Sitobion miscanthi, assembly GCA_008086715.1. NCBI lineage: Eukaryota > Metazoa > Arthropoda > Insecta > Hemiptera > Aphididae > Sitobion > Sitobion miscanthi. The sequence goes on from CM017799.1 coordinate 6,731,588, forward strand.
TGTATTTATATTTCGCCGTTCAGCTTTCCGAGGGCAAAAGTTGGGTCGATCGTATATTATAGTCCTTAGGCTGCTCTTTAGAAATTATCTACAATATACAAAAAGTAGCATGTAAATCGAATCACTAGTTGCAGTAACAACCCGTTACATACGTAGTTATATTATTTTCAATATTATATAGGTATATATATACAAATAGAATATTATATAATATAAATGTATATATAAATAGAAAAAATGATAATAATATGATATTAAAAAAAAAAACTAAACGCATTCCTATGTAGCTCTTCCAAGCGTATACGAACAAAAAAAAAATTGGTAATTAAAATTGGCTATTTCCAGTAATTGGAGATATCAAGTAAAGTATATAATTACATTTTATAATACTTCTAAATTCGAATTATTTTTATGAGTTGGGTACTTGGGTACATGAGAAAGTTGACAATTAAAACACTTAATATCACCTATTATGTTAATATTATCATTTATCAATAACCATATAATATATTAAGAGGATGTTAGCGCACTATTTGTTTTCTCTCTCAGGCCCACGCGCAACATAGACAAAACGTATTCACGCAAAATAATTTTTTCTATGTTTTTAAGTAATTTTAAAGAAAAATCTCCCATTACAAAAAAGATTGATAATAATTATTTTGAGGGAATTTCATATCGATTTGTCTAAATATTGTCTCAAAACAATTTAAACATCATTTTAATGTATACAAAATATTTTTGTTTATTTTGGAAGTCAAATAACAATAAAATATAAAATCGATATGTCATTCCCTCAAAAATGTTATTCTCTATCTTTTTTTGTAATGGATGATTTTACTCTAAGATTATTTAAAAACATAGAAAAAATGATTCTGCGTTAATGCGTTTTGTCTATGCTACGCGTGGGCCAGATAGAAAAAACAAATAGTGCGTTGACATCCTCTTAATATATTATGTATAGTACTATTGTGTATTACTTATATTGCAATTTTCAAAAAATATATAAAAAAATTTTGTTTATTACTTTTTATTATATGATTATTTGAGTATAAATGATAATAATATTATATATTACTATAACTATAGTCTATAATATATAATAATACCGTAGGAAATTTGAATAATTATAGATTTGGAATATTATGTTTCACTATACCTATGCCGTACATATAGAGGTTTGTATAGTCTTATGTTTCATATTTATTATTTGAAATATGAATCTTTTCCTGTAGTTATAATTTATTTTAAATTTCAATATTTTAATAAATTTAATTATTTAAAGATTGAATATTCAATAATAATCTTAGTATAATCGTATTGTTAGAAAACTGTTATCTTCATAAACAATACTTATTATTATATAAGCTAATGGCTCTTTTAGCCGATAAGCTATATGTTCAATAAAAATAATAAAACCTAGATACTACAGCCGTACAGGTACATTCTTATAATCATCATATTATTTATGAAATGAGAAAATAACAAATACAATATTCATACTTGCATAATACTATATATAGTTACGTATAATATACCTACAGTTAGTATTCTTTAAGGCTAATACTTTGAAGTCAACAATTGTTATTTCATTTAAGTATAAAAGGTGCTTTTGTGTTAAAGTATATTGGTACTTTTATAAAAACAATATTTGTTTTATAATTTTAAAACTTTGGTTACAAGATTGTAAATGTTAGTTTTCGACTATTTATATTAAAGTAATATAAAATTATAAACTTTTGAAATTACTTTTAAAATTACTTCTTAGACAAAATAATTTTATCATTGATTTAATATTTCTTATAGAATCACGTCTCATTCTCCATCCTCTAGTGTCGAAAACTCAAAACTATTGGAATGAAACGAGTGTCAAACACTTATAGTAATATCTGTTCTAAGTATATATTCAATCTTTTCGTTATTTTCTTAAACTGTAATAAAATCGTGTATTAATTATGCTTAAAATAACACTTTAACAACATATAATAATACTTAAAAACGTATTTTTTATAACTTATAAGTTGTAACTAAGTAAATCATACATATTTTGATATTTTGGAGATAAAATTATATAACGTCCTAAACAGTTTTCAAACACAAATAAAAGAAAAATTAAATTATCACTTAATATGATAAATGAATAATATTATAATTATTTAAATAACATGAATTCTTTGATTTTTGGCTTGGTAATCTATTCATAAAATTAACTAATAAATTACTAAAAATTGAGGTCAACTAATAAAATAATTCATAACATTTTTATATAATGGTAAGTTAGTTATTTCATTATTTTTTTTCCCCAATTATTCTTTTATTTTATGATTACCTATACATGATAATTTCTAATCAAATTTTTAAAAGTTTAAAGTACTTTATACCCTGCAGATAACTTTTATATGACAGTTTATTTCGTATTCGTTTTTAGATGTACATTTAAAAAGTTCAAATTGTGTGCTGGTTTTCATTTGTTATAACATACTTACTATAGATATCTGTTGAAAAAATATAAACCACAAATGAATAAAATAATAGCACTTATCAGTTATCTTCAATAAGGTTTTAATATTTTTAATTTTCGAAAAAATTATCCATTTTATATATTATGAGTTATGTAATGCGCAGTAATGAAAACTCAATAATACAAAAATGTATTTCATTTGAAAATCTTGTTATGTAAATGAAATATGATTGCAAAAAATGTATGTACAAGTTATCGTAATAACAGGAAAACAAATATTCTCAGTTCTCACGTTTCATAACACTATTAAATAGTGACTATGTGTATCTAGTTACTGATATTCTATTATAATCAAACGACTAATCATTTTATGATTATTACATTTTGGAACATTTTATCATCAGAAAATCATTTCAAGCCATTCAGCTATTCACTTGCAGTAAAATTGATATTGATAAGAGAAACATTCAAATACGTTTTAGTACAAAATTCCTTTATTTTACGATTATTTTACAATATACCTGTAGGCTGTGCTTACATCAATAGGTACTATATTTTCCTTTTTTTTATAATTTTTCTTTTTATTCAATCAACGCGTGTAGGATAATCATTTTTTAATTTGGATTTTTCCTTCTATTGTCTCTCATATTTACATTTTTACCAACTATCTTTTCTGTGGCACATTCCATAACCCCACAAACATGACCTAATACCGAACATATAATTCATAAATACCACACACGAAAATAGCACGATAGTACACATAGGTACAAATTTACTACACATTTCAATGATTTAATATAGATTATTTTGTTCAAATCATCATAAATTATTTGTATTACATTTTTTTTTAAACAAATAAACTTCAATACTCATTTTAGATAATATACAATCAATAAGAAATTCAGTAGTTCGGAATATTATATTGGTTTTACAATGAAGTTTTAAGTTCTGTGAATCGAGAAATGGTATAGTATTTACAATGGTGTTTTTCTTTGTATTATTATCTTATACTGTGAAAACTTTCGGAAAAAGTGTTACTTCAAAAGCTTCCAGTAGTGCTTTATCGATTGGAAATCGAGTTTTGTTGGTAATTTGATTCATATAGAATATAGATATATACTATATAAGTACATCACTTTGTGATTTTCTTGATAATTTCCAAAAGGGTAAGGAAAAACACAGAGATATAAGTTCCAAATAAATAAAGACATATTTTAAGCAAGTGCATGGTTTTAACCGAACTCTACTCAAAACCAGTTAACGATTGATGATGATTGCTTTACATTTAATATCACAACACGTCATCCGTGCTGTGTACTCAACTCCTCTATCAGCACTTTTTTTTTTATAAATTAGTGTACCTTTTTCTCGCTCGTCTAAATTTCTTTTATCGATTCAAATCCATGAATCTATTATATTTACTGTACATAGGTACCAGCAGGTATAGATACATTCGATTGTGTTTATCGATCATAAAAAAATTATCAGATATTGTCAATCCAATTAAACAAGTGTAAACTAGTTTATAAAATATGCGTAGTTGATGGAACGTATTTATTTTCATAACGGTAAAATAATCAAAATTAAAGATAATACTTACCTATGCATAATATATACGTAATGAGATTTTTTTTCGAAAGGTTTTTTTTTTATTTATACCCAATTTAATATTATAGGTATAATTATATATTTGCACATCAGTTTATAAAGGTACTACGTATTATTATATTATATATTTATATCCAAAACTGCTCAAACTCGTCCAGTAAAACTTAATATTTTCCACACCTGCTACCTATATACTAACATTAATAATTACTATCAAGTTTGATTTTTGTTTTCAGAGGAAGATTACGATGCCTTTTGTTTGGCTTACATGTTCACGTACAGAGATTTTGAAATGGGTACTTTGGGTTTGGCGTGGACTGGGGATTTAAAGAACGCCGGCGGTGTATGTGAAAAAAACGGAGTGAGTATTTATATAGAATTTTGTCAACGGTTTAACGTTTAAAACAAAAACCCATAGCCAATAGTTATTATGATTAAACTTGTGTTTCAGCATTACCGGGGTAGTTTAAAAAGTTTGAACACTGGTATAGTGACGCTATTGAATTACGGAAAACACGTACCTTCCGCAGTGTCTCACGTTACTCTGGCACACGAAATTGGCCATAACTTTGGTTCGCCGGTTAGTATATATAAATTTAATAAACAATATTTATTCATCGTTAGTTTTTATGTTTCGTTCATTAATTTAACTGAATTTTCTTGCAGCACGACCCCGAGATATGTACACCCGGCGGTGACGACGGCAACTATATTATGTTCGCTCGAGCGACTTCGGGCGACAAGAAAAATAATAATAGGTTTTCGCCGTGTAGCTTGTCCGCTATAAATCCTGTACTAAATGTCAAAGCCAGGAGCACTAGAGGATGTTTCACCGGTACATAATCATAATTCAAATTAGATTTCATTATTTTTAAAATAATTTTTCTTACTTCGCCAAGCGTAAACGGTATATGTATATATGATATATTAATATTGTATACATATTACTCGTTAACATACCTATACACACTGTACATTATTATTAATTCTATTGTTACAGAACCGCAAACATCGATTTGTGGTAACGGCGTCGTTGAACCTGGCGAAGAGTGCGATTGCGGATGGGAAGAAGACTGCAAAGACGCGTGTTGTTTCCCTCAAAGGAGATATTCTCCGCCCGAAGAACCGCCGTGTAGATTGACGGCAAAGAGTGTCTGTAGCCCTTCACAGGTACCCATAATTGTTCAGCTCTCAGTTCGCAGTGGCGTTTCCTGCAGCTCGCCTGAATATTATAGTAAATAAATATTTATTTACATTTTTTTAGGGACCGTGCTGCACGAACGATTGCAATTTGAAAATAGGAGAACTTTGTCGCAATGACAACGGTTGCCGTGATGCTAGTTACTGCAATGGCATGACTCCTACCTGTCCTGCTTCTATCAACAAGCCAAATAAGACTGTATGCAATGAAGAGTTTGTGTGTTACATGGGAGTGAGTATATAATAATTAGTACCTATACACATTTGTTTTTACATTTTACAATGTTATAATATTTTTACTTAATTGCTTATAATTTTCAGGAATGTACTGGATCTATATGTCTAGCATATGGACTCGAATCCTGCCAATGTTTACCCACCCCTCAGGACTCTCCCACTAAAGCGTGCGAGTTGTGTTGTAAACTACCCGGTGAAAACCAACCTTGTTTGTGAGTAAAACTTTTATTTTGCTATTAGGTAATTACAATTATAATTTTTGTATAACTATAATACAAAGGGTAATACATAATAAAATAATGTGCTCAATATGACAGAAGGACTTGAGAGTTAAGGGGGTAGAACTATATATTAAAACACAATTCTAATTGCCACTTTTGTAATAACCCGTTTAATTAGGTCATCATATTCTTGGAATAACGTGCCATACGACATACCAGATATGTATTCTAAGCCAGGTACTCCATGCAACGACTACAATGGATATTGTGATGTATTTCAAAGATGTAGAGAGGTATGTATATCCTAATTATTATTAATTTTCAATAACTAAAGTATATTCGATACTTATAATATATTAAAATTGAAAAATCAAAACAATAAAAAAAACAATTATATTAAATAATATCTGTTTTATGTATAGGTTGATCCATCTGGACCTTTAGCAACGCTTCGAAAATTGTTGTTATCCGAAGAAAGTATTGCCTCATTTAAAAAATGGGCTATAGATCATTGGTACTATTCTGGTCTAATAGTGGCCTCTTTCCTGTTGATGCTGGTACGTTTATCATTTTTTTAACACTTAATGAATAATAATGGTAGTATAAATACAATACATAATATAATGTATATACGTATATTATATAATTATTATATACAGCGTAATACAAATATACATTATTTAATGTTTTATGTAAATTAATTTTCATATTGATTTTTTTGTTTACTTAATTTTTTTTTTCATTAATACAATTGCGCATAATTGTGTTCAGGTTATTCGGAATTCACATTGTAAGTCATTGTGTGTATGAAATACAGATCGTAAAATCCAGTATTTACTTATCCAGTATTTACCTTATCCTGCAGTTAATTCCGCAATGTAGACTTCAAGATCCTAATCCATAGACACTTTAGGGCTTAAACCATAATAGAAATATTTATTATTATTAACAATATAAATTCTTAAATTACCGAAATCGTAGGCGTTGTATGATTACGATATGTACTAACACCGTACCTATATTATTACCAACTACTATCACTAACAGCGTCTAATATTACAATTATACATGTTTTTAGGTTCTAAGTACGCGGTTGTTTGGAAAACGATCGGATCCAAAATTAAAATCGGTGACGATCATCCACAGTTCGACCACAGAAACTGTCCGGTTGCCAGCTGACGGTGACAATCAAAATGTTACCGTTCATCCCGCTGCCGTGCGTTCGAAACTCCCATTGAAAAAACGCGTACGTGAAAAACGCAACGTAAACAACAATAACAGTCCCGCGAAAAAGAGTCGCAAGAACGTCGCAGCGGAGGAAGAGTCGACGACGGAGACGTCTTCGCCCAAAAAAATCGGCCCGGGAGCCCAAAAGAAAGAGCGGAAGACGAGGCGAAAGAAATCAAAAGGCGTCATCGACTACAGTGTCGCCCAGAACAAAGTGCTCGTGGCGAACAAGAAAACTCCCGAAGACGATCCGCTAGGCAAGGTTCGCAATTGGCTGTTGAACTCGCATCACATCGAGGCTCTCGGTGGCACGCTGAGGAAGTCAAAGTCTTCGCCGGCTGGTTTCGCGAACCCCCCCGAACCGCCCAGGCCGGTGGTCAAAGCTCAACCAAAAAACAAAGACAATCAAGTTAGTTTGCAGGTAGTGTACAAGCCCCCGTTCAAGTTTAGCGTCAAGCTCAGCAAGTCCAAACCAGACCTGACGAAAGACAAGCGGCCGGACCGGACCAAGCAGCGCGCGGCCCTGTTGATTCGGGCCAACCGTTCGCGCGGCGGCGGTGGCGGCGTTGCCGGTGCTGCCAAGCAACAAGCAAAGAAGCAGCAAGCCAACAACGGCAATAGCAGCCGGGTCGCCCCGCAAGAGCCGAAGAACGCGTCGGCCGCGGCCACCGCCGGCAGACTGCAGCCACCGGAGCCCATATACGAGAACGCGGCCATCGACTTGCTGCGCATGTCGTCCACGGAACACGACGGCCACCAGCCGATATTCCCGGTGGCCGCGTCTCCGCCGAACAAACAGAGGAAGTCGTTCGCGGGCGTGGACGCGAAAACCGACGAGGCACCCCGGTCCAAGCGGAACAGCGTGCCACAACAGTCGCTGCAGCAGCCGAGCACGTCGGGCAACAGCAATCTGATGCGATTCCCGTCCACCGAGAACAAGCAGCAGCCCAACAACAACTGTCCCGCCCCCGCCAATAACGCGAGTAATAAAGACGAAAAAACGTGATAGGCGCACGACGAGGTAATTTTACGATTTTTTTTTTTTTTGAAATTATGTTAATGTTAATATTACGGCAATCTTCGTCCGCCATCGTTACGACCGTGGTCTCTACCACGGTTATCAACGTAGATAACCGTGGTATCTACGTTAATCTCGTTAATCGAATTCCGATCGGAACCGCGGAAAACCATTAGCCTTTACCGCGGCGGCGCTCGTGATCTCAGTCCCGAAGCACTCCCCCACCCACCATTACCCACACACTTCCGTTTTCGTATACAATATCTCTCGTTCGCGATACTACTAAAATCATCGTCCACAGGTGACCACTGCGTTTCGATCGCCAATCAGTCGTGGACATAATAAAATTCCATCGCCGTGAACAAGAAAATAGGTCGTCGGATATACGCGCGTGTGTCAATTTTTGCGACGTCGTAGCGTTTTCGTTTCGCTTTACTCCATCCCATCGAATCGTAATTTTATATCGTTTTGTCACACCGTCGGCCGACGCACTACTCCGTAATAACAATTAATAATAACGAAAATGAGCAAAAACTAACTACCTAATATGTAAAATTTACATTGCCAAGAACAATACTTCGAACGGTCTCTTTATCGAGCGTAATACTCTTTTTGGTTTTTTTACGCGTTTTCTCATTCCATTTTCCATTTACGTACTATAATGTAAGCATAACCCGAGATTTCGAGACATAATGATATATTATAAAAACACGAAAACGCATCCATCACAAATATTATTATGCAACACACTGTTTGTTGTATATAGGTAATAAACGAAATTATAGTCATTTTTATTATTAAATGAGTTTCCCTCTTCCACCTCCTCTTCCTCATTCTCCTCGAACGTTTTTATTTCGTTTCATCGCGAACAACAACAGTTCGTTTCGGGCTGCAGTGGGTTTGAAAAATCTACAGACCTTTTTATCTCTACATATTATTATTATTACTATCAACTAACCCCAATAACAACATAACATAATAATAAAACGACCCCGCGTCGTCGTGATTGATTCATCTCGAGTTTAGCTCAACGTCAATATAATGTCATTTCTCCTCGGTGCAATAATAACGTATTATATAATAATATATATTATGATCAAATAATATTATCCAAATCTTCAGTATTATTATTATTTATTGTAATAATATTATTAACGCCGTCGTATAATTTTAAGAATATAAAATCGTGTATAATTATTTTGTCGTACGGATGTATATTATTTATTATTTATAGAAGATCTCTTGTTTTGTTTTAAGTTTTTTTTTTTTATTTTTGTAATTTATTTAACTACGTGAAGGCAACAGTGCATGTAAACACATACACTTTTGCCTCATGTAATAGGAACAAACCTCGCCTTTTTTTTAAATTTTATTTTTTAGTATTCAAAATGAAAATCTATATGCAATATTATAAGAGAAAAAAATGAACTACTATAATACGAAGAATATAATATGTTAGAATGTCTATCAACTTGTATGCTGTAAGTTAGGTTATTCGTTCTGATTCTGTTATGACATAATAATTATAATAATAACAATAAGGAGTCTTCCATTTCAATCGTTTTCCTCACAAAACACACGTCATAAATGAATAATATTCGATAATATGATAATAGTATTATGTTTAACATGAACAAATTTTTACATTGTTTATTGTTCGCCGCTATATCTACTTAACTGTGTGTTTTCCATTAAATAAGTATTCAACTAAATCGATAAAAATAACTACCATACCTACACTAATAACTATTAAGCTAATAAAATAAAATATTATTGAATTACGAACAAAGTTAGATTCTATTTGTTTATTTAAAATTAAATTCGCCGTGCCGAATGTCCATTATTAACTACAACACGAATGTTATTTTAAACGATAAAAATATTTGCCAAATTAACTGTTTAATATTTATTTTTAAATATTAGATGGATAAATTTATGTTTACGCCATCACGATATTCGTAATAATTGAAGAATAATATTACATTTTAATGAATATTGTGGATGAACAAATTTTAATTTCATCGATAAAATTTCGACTTTCCTCAAATATTTTTTACACAATATTTTGGTTTATATTTTTGACTAACCGACACCTTGAAGTATTTTTTATTCAATTCGTTCAACAAAACGTTAAATTTACAAAACAATGGCTGTGTTGTACTGATATTTTTACTTTAATAATATAGAAAATAATGTGTGTATATCAATCAGAATGATAATCATGTATTATAGTTTCTTGCATTTCAATAAATAGCTCAACGTTATATACTTATTCCTACTGCAATGTCGTTTGTACGCTAATATTATAAATTTTGTTTTATTTCAAAATAATATTTGTACATAAAAATTACAAATTATAAATGATAAAATAGCGTACTACCTATATATATATATATAAATGTCTGTCACTCGTACAGAATTGACGACTATATATAATAATGTAACACTGTATATAATAAAATATATTATATTAATAAATTCTCGGATTTTTAAAGAATTTTTTTAGAGTAGTCATATAATTTTTTTAATAGCTAAATTAACACGTGTTGATAAAATCATTTCACTGTTTTTTTTTTATTTACTACATTAAATAAAAAACTAACATACGCTATAACACTTTTTTATTAGTAATAACTTGATAATAAAACTTAACATTGTTATACATACGATTTTATCATTCCTATAATGACCACGCTATTTTTTTTTAACTTTGCTAAATACATTCTTCAGTGCCAAAATTTACACTTGGTAACATTTTTGTGTGCGTGTGAGAGTTATTTATGTGTTAATTTTTTTCTTGTTATAATTAAAAACTGGAATAAGACATAAAATTATTTTGGACGGCAAAAACTACAATATTATTTAACATGTGTCGTCTTATAACATAATTAAATATAATTATTGTAAGAAATTGTCTTATGTAATCTTTAAGATAATTAATAAATTAATACCTACGTATATTTGTATTTGTTTGCGTATAAGCTTCGAAATGTGTAATACATATATTGTATTGATTTATCATTATTATTTTTTTATTTTACGTAAACTACTGATTATGCTTAATCGTGATATATTACGCGTAACCATGTGTGTTTAGTTTTTAGATTATTTTTTACACTTACGAGACCGATTGTATTATATTTTAACAATGTACCGATTGTGCAGTATTGTGATTTGTTAAGTTGTTTATTATTATTATTTTTTATTTCATTTAATATTATTTTAAGATTTCATACTAAACAAAATGTGATACCCTACTTAAATGTATGTCCAAGTCCAACCATCTAAGTATTTTGTATGACCATTAAATGGATTGTATACTTACCTAAACGTGTGTGTTACAATATTTTTATAGGGTAACGCTTGTGTACCTACTTATAGCTACCTATCTACTTACGAATTTAACGAGTCCTTAAAGTCCTTCTCCGAGTAGTGATTTGGACTTGATTAAATTTTGATTACTCCTTGTTGTATACACATAATAAGGCTGTGCCTATACGTGCAGGTTGGAGTAGGTATATAGTATATACTTCCAACGGTATTCATATACTATATGTATATAACCCCATCCACTTGCGTGCCTGCGTGCGTGCGTGCGTGCGTACTTAGGCAATGATAATAAAAATTCGAAACGAATTCATGCAAATGCGGGGTGGTAGTAACAATATAATGGTTTTTACTTTTCTAATTAACTCTGGTGTGGGTTAATTATTGTACTATAACTACCGAGCTGATAATTAGTGCAATAAATATCGCGCCAAACATTTTATCAAGTTCCCCGTCGTACGTGTATAGGTGCGCGTGTTTGTGGAAAGTTATATATAATAATATCATATAAATAACTAAATAGTATAAAATATAACACTGTACACAATATATCATACACCCGCGTGTACACGGGAATCGCAATTGTTTAGCAATTGTTCAGCAATTGTTCAACGCAGTAAGTAAGTAGGTAAGTATGGTATACGACTAACACATAATTAGTTCTGTTTTGTGTTTGCGCAGAGCTGAAGAAGAGTACCTATGGCTGGCATCGAGTTTGAAACGTAAAGTTAATTTGAGTAGTTACAACGAATTCAAATTTAAAAACGACGATGACAAAAACCAAGTCCGTTGAAGAATATATTTTGTAAAATAAATCCTCCCCTGGAAAAAGTGCCTTTTGCGTAGTACTTACGATGCGTATAAACCGATAACATTATTTTCTACTGGAACAACGTGCGCGTCGTTATGTTCTAGTCAAAAATATTACCATGACAAAACTTATCGCAACTCGAAGAAAAAACAAACCGAATCTAATAATTTGTTCTTCTTGTAGAATCACATTAACATACTTTGTTTGAAACGACGTAGGCGTATATATATACTGAGGACTATATAATAATGGGCGCGGAAGACACGAAAAATTAAATTAAGGAAACTGGTATTATGTTAGGTACCTATATATATACCTACTAACAGACAAACATTTTTTTTTTATAAATAAAATTACTTTTGTTTTTCTATTCAGTGTTGAAATTATAATAATAATACGAAGTCTATATAATATCCGAACGCAACGCGGCTCGTTCTAAAATATTAACCGAATAAAATACCTATCAAAACTTTTCGTACAATTCTCGCACTTAGTTTGTATAAACTTAGACGCTCGTATTCAAAATAATAATTAATAATTGTTTGCGGACCGACTTTTAATGGATTCAATTTGTTGATGATTTACGCGTAATCTTCGGGTTCTACGATGTTGAGAAACAGTCAACTATACTCTATTATACCGAGTGTGATTTCATAACTCGGTTCCTAAATACGAGAAACATTGTACAAAATATACAGTAATTCGCCAAGCATGCTCACCCATATTTTTTTCATCTAATAATGAATTTATTCGAATTTATTGTTATTTAATATCTTTGGAATTTTTTTCAATTGGTATACTTAAAGACCGTATATTTCAAATTATTGAGAATTTTTTTACAACTTATAGGAGTGTCTTGTGGGGATACAAACTTCTGTTTGAACACTTCTTTTCACTGTAAATTATTCAGTGGATTATTTTTCTGAAAACTTGTAAGTATCAAAATCAAAATTAGGACTAATAGCTTTCGAGTAATTTAACTTTGTGTACTATGGATAATAAGTCAACGATAATGGGTTTGGAAGTTAATGATGGATATCTGAACATTTTGGTCCTTAATCTATAAATATTTATAATTTATAAAAATGGTCCAAGTACAATAAATACTAAATCCGATACTTATATGTATTTTATATTTTTGTAAAACCATTTTTAAGTATTATCTTATCTTTGATAATTTTAATCACCGAGAAACAACTAGATTAGGTTACAATTGGTACCTCAACTTTTGAAAAAAAATATTCCACTAAAGAATTTATGGTATAAAAATGGGGGATGGAGTCCTCATTTGGAAAACAGAAGTTCGTATCACCACAGGACAAGTAGAACAAAAATTCTCTAGAATTTCAAAATATGCATATCGTCTTTCAAAGTATTTAACAATTCCAAAAAAAACAGAATTTGAATAAATTCAAATAAATGCAGATGAACATGCTTGGTGAATCATCCTGTATATGGAATTTTCTGATGTGACATTACGTGCGTAACGTACTAACGTTAAGCAGTAGATGAAGAATTTTCCGATAACATGTGTTATAAATTATAATATTACTCAGGATGCGAACTGCGAAGGAAATAGCTGACGAGAATGTAGCTATGATAATGTGTAAAAAAAGTTTGTTCTCATCGTACCAGTTACGAGAAAAACACAAATAACTAATAATATTATTCTGATAATCAGTCATGATTAGCGTCATGATTTCACTGAATATTTAGTTCGAGGTGCGTAAAACACAAAACGCTGCAGTCATAAACTTAAAACAAAATGTTTGCTATAGTGTAATTTTTTTATTAGCAACATAAAATATCATATTTAATTAATATTAGCTGCTGATTTCGTTATCATATTTTTGTAAAAAAAATTCACACGTATAATAGACGTATATTATTATTATTGTTTCACTTTCTATATAGATGGTATTATAATTATAGTGCAGCGTAATGACCTGAGTCATTAAATACTGGTGGAAAAATAATATTTTGTAACACGATATAATGCGTATATTTTATTTTATGTTTCGTATCGCTTTTGTGGATAGTCATTAAAACGCTCAAGTAATAAGCACAACTACTATCGTACATTTTTCATTAAATTTATGAGTTTTCAATAAAGATAAAATATAATTTATCATCACAATGTAATATTATTATAGTATGTAAAAATTAAAAGCTTTTAAATAAACAATATTGACACAAAATGTTGTGTGCACGCCGTGAGCTGTAAAATGAAAATATACCTATATTGTGGAAAATTGAAATGTGGGTAAGTAAACACTTTTAACGATTATTTTTTTTATAAAACGAGAATAAGACACTAAATTATTGATAAAGCGTTATGTAAATATGACCTTTTGTTCATTATTACATTTATACTTGTGTAAATTAAACATTCTGTGAAGGAAGTGTTTTTGTTTCGTAATTTTTAATACAACTAAAATGTCTATGTAAATGTAAAATAATAAATTCTGTTAATGCCCAAGATGCAGAGGTTCAAATAATTGAATAAAAACCATTTGTGAAATGTCAATAAAGTCGTTTTATATTTTTAACAATTTGTTAATGATTCAGAGCGGTGGACATTGTAAATTGTATTCAAATATATATTTATTGAAATAAAGTTTTATGTACCTATACCAACTCCAATTTAAAATTAAAATAATTGTATCTCCACGCAAACTTTTTATTATTTGTATGGATTCTAACAAATAGCAATAATTATTATTAAGTTGCATTTACCAATAAGTATATAATATTATGTCAATTTGTAAATAATTATAATTTATAAACCATTTTAAAAATATAGAAAATATTAATATTTTAAAACGAGAAATAACAAAAAAAAATGTATATAATATTGCAGATGTACATGCAGATAGTCGACAATTATTTGTATGATGGACAATGGTAAAATAGGATATAAAAATCACTTTTCATTAAAGTTAAAATAGTTTAATAAAATTGTACTCATATCGAGCGTTAAGGATGAGTGGAGACAATTAAAATAAGACCTTAAAATTCCGTTTGGTCATTTTTTTTTTTTTTGTTTATATAGACAGAAACGGCCAAGAATTTACAATATAATATAATGTCGTATATATTTTTTAATCACTTAAATTTACTAAAAAAAAAAAATGGATTTTTTCGCACTAATTATTAGAGTGACGCGTGACCTCTTTCATATCAAGAGGCGAGTTAAAAAAATTCTGCGTGGTCGGGATTGAAGGTACGATGTTAACGTTATTCAATAATACATTAATACATGACGCGAGGAGATAAGCTTTTGTGACTATTATTATTGTTATCTCAGGAATAATAATAAACAATTTTATCGTATAATTATAATTGGCGCAGGTAGGTATAGACACAATATTATCTATCGTTTGTTCGCCGTGAACCAACCGTCAGAGCGATGCATTCATATATTTTATAATCGTATCCGGCTTGCACAAATGATCCAGCGCTCGACTGTCGACGTACTGTTTTATGACGATGACAGTGGAAAATGTTTCTAGTCGTTGTCCGCACGTCATCGATCGCGGACCACAATGACCCGCAGTCATCATCACTGATGATCGGACTAAACAACGATAACATAATATCGGACAGTTTGAACTTTGAAGCTTTGTCCAGCGGCCGTTATCTGGTTTTTGAAGTCTTGACGTGGGCGCATCATCGTCGCAAGGTAAGCTTTTCCTGCACGTCATTTATGATATTATAATAATGTAATCGCATATTTTAACGTGGCCTCGAGAGTATTGGGGTATGAGATAGTCGATAAAACAATATATTATTGTTTTATTCAATGACACGCGGTAACGTCCTTTTGCTATCAGTCTATTATCTCAGATGAATCAAACTCGGGTTCATCAATTGTTCCGTTATTAAAATTTATATTATAATAGTTGACTTGACATTGCATTATATCGCAATTATTAACACTTGACATATTCTGTCATCCGCGTCGACTACTCGAGTCTTTACTTTTATTATAAACGATCATTACATACAACTTTCTCACAACTGTAACTCATTCAATAATAATGCATTATAATGCGTCTTATTATACGTTGACATAATAATATTTCAATAACACAAACACGTTTACACATTACACGGCGTTAAGAATTGGCAATTTAGGTACACCCGTGTCGTGTAATTCATTGCACGATATTATATAGGTATAATAATTTATAATTATGTTATAAACTTAAAACAGTGATTATAGAATATAATCACTAGTCATAATATTATAATAATTCACATTACTAACGCGTATTACCCATACCGCTTTACCGCTATTCGTGTAATTCAATAATAATAATAATAATAAATACGACGACAGTATTCCGGGATTTGAACAAGCTTTTCGCGGGTATACAACTGTCGTGAGTACATTTTCTCGGTATTAAGAAGCGTTAAATTGTCAACCCAACACATCTTATTATTGTACGAACGTTGAACAATTAAACAGATGAATTTAAATTGAAATTTTTTATCGTTCCTCGCCAATCGTTATCAATTATGTAGTTTTCCATACATTAATAATACCTAGTTGATTTGTTAGTTTATTGTATACATTTAATATAAATTCTATTTGCAGTACGAATGTGTCATAAATAAATAAAATGCTTTGAAATAAATAGGTATTAGATATAAATTTGTCTTCATAAATAATACTACAATAATGTAATGAGCTGCATTGGCAATCATATCGATTGTGCTTAATATGTCACAAGCATATTTCATTCATACGATTGCATTTTCATTTAAAGTAGCACACATACTTTTTAGCATTTAATTCGTTATTTATTAAGTACAATTCGTATGTATAATAATTAATAAATGATTGATGAATAATAATAATGAATTATCTACGATTTACATTTATATCACAAGCGTTGCGCATTCGCATGTTATATATCTAGTAGGTATTACCTACCACGGTCCACGGTATATTATAAAATGTATAATCGGGCTATGAAAAAAATCGTATCTATGGAGGATATAACAATCATTCATCAAAACAAACACGTCGACCCTGACGCTAAAAAACAAATAAATCTTCGACGCCACAACCCTAGTGTTTTGTTTTGCTTATCGATTCAATATGTTTACATACTTCATTGCTGGCGTGCCCAAATGCCAGGACTTCGGTCACGCCAAACTCGTCGCCGAGAAATTAAGACAAACTCTTCCCACTTTCTCGTATAAAGTCATATTAAAAACTGAAGAAGAATATCAAGTATGTGATTGACGAGTATTCAAACATTTTTGATCCGAATATAATCTGTTAATATATCGCCTCGATGTGGTATATAATAATATTATTGCCAAACCATATTATTATAATTTATAAATTATAATACATTATAATATATATTAGCTGTCCAGTGAGATAACGCGCCGTAGGCCTGCCAAAATCGGGTTTTCTGCGTATCCCCACGCGCACCCTGTCATAGGGTAACCACTAACATAGGGTTTCGATATCAGGGTGACGCGAGGTGGATGCATAGAATCAGCGCGTTCTCTCGCGGCTGGACCGAGTATAATAGTTATGTTTAATTGGCCTCACTATATTGCCGTCAATTTAAGCTCAAAAGACCTTAAGTTTTGACAAAATTAAAATTGGTTTACTTTGTCTGATTTTGAATCAGAACAAAAATTTTAACTCGCAAAAAATTGTCTATATATCCTACGAAACACTTTGTAAAAATTAAATCTTATACTATTGTGAACTAATTTTAATTCTGTCAGAGCATTACGTAAGTTATCATAAAATTCGTACCTATAGTGAATTTTATATTGTTATCGAGTTATTGACATGACGTGTACAATGTACATGCGTACGAGAGTGATACCCGCATTGTATGTCACTCACACTAATAATCATTTACAACTAATGCATGCATAGATCCCTGGCGGCTAAGACGAGTATACAAATTTCTTAAATGTTGCCATTTAAATAATAGCCGTACCGAGGCCCCTCTATATAAAATTATATATTATATATATCGTGAATAAGCCACCGTTCGCAGATGGATGGTAATAATTGGCAAACGATAATAACTAATAGTGTAATAAATATCTTGATTTACAATGAATTATATACTTACTCACAATATTTCTGTCACAATATAATATTACAATAACATCGTTTTCAAGTCGAACTGTTCGCGATATTCCATTAAATTTCATAATATATATTTATCAGTAGGTATATACGTATTAATGAGTGTAAGGTACATTGGTCAGTGACCAGTGTGCTATTATTGCGCAGCAAGTTGACCACGTGAACGTATGGAACTATATAGGACCTACATTATATAATATGATAGGCTAAATGATTGCATTAAATAGAAACCAATTAATTTAAGTCTCCAACGTTTTTAACCGTTAGGATTGGATGAAGAAATTCTGCAACGAACAAAAATGGAGGATCAATAAAAATCCGTTAGTCTGGAAAACTATATTGAACTCGGACGGTTCCTGTCAATTGATCGGTGGCATAAACGAATTTTTTGAACATCTCATAGAATATTACAACGTCGACACGCGTTTGGACAAACGAATAAAAAAACGAATAGCGCTGGATAACGTAGAGGTGGGTTATCTTAAAGGTTTATTTTAATATATATATTTCTTTTGTCTGTGTGTAAGTATTCAAACTCCCCCTAATCGGCTGCACCGATTTTGATGACTTTTTTTGTGTGTGCTTGAGCGGGTCCTTGAATGGTTTGGTTGCAGTTTCAGCAGGCGGACTTCCTATTTGATATGCTGTCACACATTCTCCGCGATGACAATGCATGAGTTGCACTTACTGCAGTGAGTTACACACAAAAGGAGTTGAACAATCACAATGATTTTAAGAGTTGTCATTTTTTACGGGCATAACGAAGTGCGCGGGATCAGCCAGTTTTATTATATATTTTATACTGCCATTAGTAATTTATTTTTCTGTTAATTGAAACAAACATTCGCCAAAAACAAATCACAAATATTAAAAATTTATAATATAGTAATTATCATAATATTACTTTAGCTGTTATAACGTTTCATATACCAATACTGATGATGACCAATGTGAATTGGTTCGAGGACCGTGGTATAATCAGCTTGAACTTTAATCTAAATATTTTTAAATTGTCATCGTGTAAAGTAAATGATAATAAACGAGATGCAAGTCAAATGTTCCAAGTCTATAAAATTATAGTTTGCGCTCATTATTATCTTATTTATTTTTGAATTACGAAAAAAAACAAAATCGATTTCGCGTTTATCCTGTTAGAAACTTACAACCTCCAACCCTCTGGGTACGCCACTGTTCCAAAGTGCTAAATAGATTAGATTTTTTTTTTTGTTCATAATTTTTTATTTGTTCTGATACAAAAAAGAGAGGAATAAGAACAATTGATGGTAAATGTAGATTAAAATAAAAATAAGAATAAAAAGGCAGATTAATCAGACTGTAGAGGCCTCCCAGCGGAGGTACTACGACATGAGTAAGATTAGATTTAATCGACTAGAATTTGTAGGCTGAAGCATTTATACTGTTCCAAAAGATGGCAACAGCTGGGGACAGAACAAAAAAAAACATTTTTTTTTTTTTTGTAAACACATCATTGTAAAATCACCTTATTCATTACTCCGCTCAGAATCTAAAATATTAGTAATGTTTCCAGAGTTGAAAAATATACTTCGGTTCGTTAATAATTTTACTATAGGTACTACATATTTTTAAATCAATATAGGCGTATCTTTAAATTATTTGTCTAAAAACGCGATCTGAATATAGGGTTATTTTTTTTTTAATTTTAATATCCTCTTGAGAATATTTGAGAATATTAATTCACTTATTTACTTTTATATATACTCGCCTGCTCTACGATTGTCCACGAGTTAATTTCCAAACTTCCCATCGCAGGTAAGGTCTTTGGAACTATGCACGAGTATTTTGCGCTTATATTTGCCATATTTTAAATTCTGTAAATTGTTCAACATTGAGTGTATCGTTTAAAACCAGCACTCTACTTCCGGTCCGGATTTTTATTGTTATCTATTGTGTGATCGTGTTTTGTTGGTCCCATAGAGATTGCCGTTTATGTTGACCGAGCAAGTACCCGTGTCCCGAGCCCCGGCGACAATGGTGTGCATAACCGGCGCAGTTTATCCGTCTACCTGTTACCTGGTTTCTGAGCTGTTGCAGTTGAAAGAACTCCAAGCTAAAGGCGGCGGTGGTGTAACGGTGTGCTTACACCATAAAGACTCGAACAAATACGGAGGTACATCGTTGCGATCACACGCACCAAACTACATTTATATTTAAATTAAATCGTCAGTAAATATATTAGGTAGGTACCTACATAATATAGGTGAACGTAAATTTAAAAGTATACTTTTTACAAAGACGTAAGTCTTGCACACCCGTGCAATCTGGTGCAATCTCAGGTAATTGTTAACTAATATCTACTATAGTTAAAAGTATATTTATTTTTAAATCGTGTTCCACATAACATTATATTAGTATACGTCTGTGTGTTGTTTAAAATGTCTTGGATTGGAAAACTGCACCTCATAAACAGTCCAAATAATTTTTTTACTTTAACGTAGATTTTACGCACTTATTAACTGGTATGGTTTTTTACTAGTGGAATGGGGACATTATGTTTTGTGTTTTACCATCGGTTGTCTGTTTTTAGGTACGCACATGATTTTATAATATAATTTACTCATATACGTATGTGCTTTCTTGTTATACAGATCTGATAAGAATTAAACACGAAATTTGCGACGCTGAATTTAATATTCGTGGTTGCGGGGCGATAACTGTGGTCAACAGCGAGGAAGAAGGGTTGCTGAACTGCGATTTGTTCATCGTGCTTGGCAGCATGAGAAGGCAAGTCACTATCACACTGAAAGAGTCAATGATACACGATCTGAAAGGAACGTATCTCTAAAACGCATTATTCCTTTTATATAGGAATAGGGATGATAGTTAAATAAAGAAACACCTCAAATAGATTTTATTATGAAAACAACTTTTCCGAATTTAGCATTTACAATAAAAAATATTGCCCATTTAATTTAACAAATTAATTTGATAGTTATTACGTATTAACCAGCAAGATTAATGTGTGAAAACCACACATTATATTATAATTTATATTACAGTGTCGGATTTAAGGCGTACCAAAGCGGCCCGCCTCACCCTCATTGGCCCAGTATCTAAGTTAATAAATTGGGCCGTTTTTAAATATTTGTGTCGTAAAACTTGGAAAAAGACAATGGCCCCTCCCTCCCCCCACCAAAAAAATTCTAGATCTACCACTGTAATATATTTGTAGGTATAATATTTGATAGGTAGCTCAATATTATTTTAAAAAACACCATATTATATGACCTAGATCTTGTTTTCATGAATAAAAATAGAAAAAATTAATTAGTTAAATTTATTTTATAATAAGGGACGGGTTTCTATATTTAAATACAGACTTTTAATAGTACCTACAATATAACAATTTAGGTAATTATTTCCTTGTTCTTTATTCTGATGAATAGGGAAGAAAATGAAGAAGAAAATCTATGGATGGACCGAAATTACACCGCAATGAAGAGATTGGCTTCAATCCTCAACCGCCACTGTCCCGAGCACTGCAAGGTGCTGCTGATGGGCATGGATCTATTGTGTTTCAACCTGAGCGTTTTGGCTGAAAAAGCCGACAAAGTTTATTTGTACAACATCATCGGTGTAACCGGTCATCACGGTATGGTGACGTTACCAACCATTTCTCGGGTAAGTATACCTAGATACCAAACGTGACCCTATAGTATAATATGTATCACTCATGCACGACGTATCATTACACGTTTTTACTGCAGCGTCGCAAAAATTCAAATCTAGCATTATTTTTTTCATTGCATTAAAATAAATTAAATCTATTCATCCATTTTTTTTAATCATAAAAAAATTAATAAATAAATAGGATGGTAAAAAATTATTAAGATTATATTTTTTTTAAATTCTGTTTTTAAATAATTTAATGATCTGCACACACATCATGAGTCGCAATAAGATGAATTGACGGAATATACTGTTATGTAATGGTGTTAGTTTATTGAATGACTAACCATTTTGTATTAACATACTATACCTTTGTTCCCAGGAAAATGGAAACACAGCAGTAACTAATTGTATTTACTGAATCATTATATATAATCATGCTATATCATTAATATGATTAAATGGTTTGTGATTGTATTAATCTAGTTGGATTAAAATTTTGTAGTTTGAACCTCGGAAGTATATATTATTATAATAATATGTATAAGTGATTAAATTGTTTGGATTCAATTTTAACATCCCTACCCCCTCCACCGCCCAACTTGAAAATTATAATTGCGCAGATGTCTCACTTATTGTGTTATAATATTATTTGCCTTGGATAATATTTTTATCAAACCGTATTATACCTATAATAGGTCCATACAATATTAGGATTTGGGAAAACCTAACCTAACCTAACCATGGCAGCAAATAGCCTATCCATGACGCCGTATCCACCTTAATTGTTACTGGTTAGTGCCTTAGTGGTTAGGTTGTTTGCAGCTTTAACATGTCGAGTCCATAATAATACTGTTTACTATGTTATTATGTGTATTATCAGTTTTAGTATTTATGTAATGTATGAATATTTCTAAAATGTATTGTTAATACGTCCAATGGTCACAGATGCCGCGGATAGTTTGTTTAATAGATAAAATAAAAAATAAATACTGTTTATTGTTTTGTCCATTGATATTTTAACGTTACAAATAATTGTATTATTCAATAATTAAATCTCACATCAAACTCATATCTTGAGCTATCTATTAGAATGGGTACCTTGTAAACTACTAAATCAAATATTTCCTAAATTACTTATTATCTATTACAGTTCCTCAATTCCAAAGTACATTCGAAATCGACTTTACAACAGAGTCACTATTCCCTGGATAAACTATGAAAATCGATAAAAACATTTTTAAACTATATTTCTTCAAAAAACCTAATATTTTTTTTATAAAATTATACATTATATCAAAAAATGTGTTACTTTTTATTTAACAAAAGCCTCAAATAAACCTATTTCTTACTGAATGACCATAATTTAATAGATGTGTGTTTTCATTTTCATTTTAATAAAATAATTTTAAAGGCAGCTTAAATAAACGAATCAAAGATACATTTAAATATACATAGGTAATATCAAATAATATGTTTATTTAAATAGTTGATACAATAATATTATAGAACCTACATTATTATTTATGTAGTTGAGTTATAGTAATAATATTAAATATTAAAATTTTATTTGTATTGGCGTATGCGTTGGGGTGGGGGAGCTTGGACCATCAACCCTTCTCTATCCTGCATAATTTCATATATGATTGTAAGTTATAACTTTGATTTTTAGCTTTCGGTATTATTCAGACGTTCGATTATGATGACACTCGCCCCTTAATACCTAAATTAATTATACTACCTAGTACCTATCTATTTATTATACAGGTGACGGGCATCCTGATCCCGGACCTTCACTGTCCACCGGTTTGGGGCTTCGACGGCCCGGCGAAGTATGTCGACTTCAAACACGTGATCTATCATTGTGGTGGATCGGCCACGGACAACCCTGGTTGCGAGACGCGGCCACTGCGGTGGAAGATTATTCGGCAGATCGAAACAAGCACAAATACTTGCAGAGCGTACTACATCAGTCGGAGGGTCTGGTGGGCGGCGAGGGCGAACACGTTGCAGTGAGCAATAACATCGGTAACTCGATGCTTATACCTATATGGCTATATTATAATATAATATACCAGCTGATCCCGCTTACTTCATTCCCCGTAAAAATAACAACTCTTAAAAATAATGTGATTGTTTAACTCTTTTTGGGTGCAACTCGCTGTAAGTGTAACTCAGCCGCACCCTCGTATAGGCAATCCGACTATGTCGGATCGCGGACAATATGTGACGGCGTATCAAGTAGGCAATCCACCTATTTGAGTGGTTCCCGGATGATTTAGACTCACAATTGTACCCGGTAGGTCCAAGGACATAGAGGGACTTTGAGATTTATGATGGACATTTTTGTTTATAAATGATTGCTGTTGGTTATTGGAGAATTAATTAGTAGAAATTAGTATTTATTATTTTATTGGTAACCATGGGTAATCGCCAATCGGATAGATCAGGTGCAAGCTTGCATCAAATTGAATTTTCACATATTGTCTGCCAAGGTGATTGAGTCGCACTTTTTCCGCGCTCCGACGTAGTAGTCACTTTGACTTAGTTACACTTACTGGAGCGAATTACACCCAAAAGGAGTTGACAGTTATATTTTTTTTAAGAGTTGTCATTTTTTAAGGGGCAACGAAGGGCGCGGGATCAGCTAGTACATAAATAAAACTATAAAAGTACCAAAACGTTTTGATAAAAGTTATATCAATAGATTCCTTGAGACTCTAAAGGTGTGTATAGCATATCTTTTTCAACCCCTGTAAGTTGCTGTAGGTTGGCTCACACAAGAATTTAGTTTTGTTCCACGAAAATAGAATATATTTTTAAATCTAAATGGTTGCCATTCCATGGTTACAGATTTTTATATTACTATTATAATTAGTAAAGATAAGAAACATAAAACATTAAAAAAAAAACAAATGTTATCTTAAAATAAAGTACTTATGAACACAATTATGTACAATGGCCTGTAGAATTACTTTTTTTTATGTAAACACGTGCAATCTTAACGTCGGGTTTTAAGCATTTGACGGAGCTGTCTCCAGTTTTTTGTGTGATTACATCCAACATATATAATCGCGCCAGACCGCGCAACTATATTATATTAGAAGTGGAAAATCTTAAATTAATGCGGTTGAGCTGTAATAACTGTTGGTTGAAAGCTAATGAAAAAAAAATAAAAGTGGAAAATCATATAATATTAATCATCGTAAACGGCTTTGCACTTTGTATTAACCTATATAAATATATATATAATATATAATTCAACTGAAGCAAAACTGAAAACCGTAGAAAGATGGATGAATAATTTAAACCTCAGCGAAGGCGGTTGAT
Source organism: Sitobion miscanthi (assembly GCA_008086715.1). Taxonomy (NCBI): domain Eukaryota; kingdom Metazoa; phylum Arthropoda; class Insecta; order Hemiptera; family Aphididae; genus Sitobion; species Sitobion miscanthi. Next base: position 6,756,806 of record CM017799.1, read on the forward strand.
AGAGACATAGAGTTACCGCCATATTAGGTATATATATAAAATATAGCCGGTTACCTTTATACTAATGCTATAACAACGAGACGAAAAACGGTAGGCGTAGCGTTTTAAATAAAATAATTCAATCGTGTTTCACTTTGCTCGTTTTCCCCCCAGAATTATATACCAACGAGGTGTGTCACCTGTGTAGTTTGCCCGAAATACGCGTGGCCGTGCGAATGATATCGGAATGGTTCAAAAACGATGGTCGTACAACCGTCAGCGCTGCAGTTTTTTCTGACGGTAATTAGTAACTATACATTTTTTATATTATAATATTATACATATAAATTATGTTTATTGGTTAAACAGCGCTTATTTTGAAATTCAAAAAACGCGCAATATTATTCGATATAAAAAAAGTCACACCGGTGTGTCACCGCAATGATGATATTATTAAATTGTATTGAAAATTTATTGATGTTATGCATTGTGATTATCGAAATATTTCCTCTTTATTAACTGCAATGTTTGGTGTCTATTAATCATATTTAATCATAATAACAGAGACTGTCCCGGCGGCCTCGCGCATTTGTACAACATTTTGGAAAATTATAATATATTTTGGGCCTCGCCTAAAACAAATTGCTCCAGGCCTTACTCCCCGCCTTAAGGTCAGCTCTTCGCTATAATCATATTATACGCTCGCATGATTCTCTAGAGGACGTCGTCGTATCCGTATTTTAAGTGAGTTGTCTCTATCCGTCTTACAAAATATATAAAGCACATTTTACGTCCTCATAGCATAGTCTGATTAATAAAATTAGAATAATTATAGATTTTCAAATTGAGTTATTATTAAATACGGTAAACAATCTACAGTATAAACATTTATAAGTCAAAGGTTGGAGGAGGGTACAGAAAGAAAGGTTTGTTTAATTTTCAATCTAACAGTTTATTCACAGCAGTGCATCGAAATATGGCTTTTAAAAATGCGCGTAAAAAAAGAACGGGACCGTGCAAGAGTATAGTAAACTCGTAACAATACCGATTAATGATTATTGACTAGAACACCTATAACTTAAGTCCAACTGTCCAAGCCAAAAGTCTATAAAGTTTGATACTTGATAGTGCCAGCTAGATGCTAGTGGTGTTCCCATGGGGTATAGTGGTATACTCTATATTATACGCCAAATATACTCTCAACATTAATTAAAAAATGTATAGGTACTTACCTATATTGCGTACACTCTCAACCTCAAGTCTCAATATTTACAAGAAAAAAAATAGTTAAGTATTGTTTTCGTAGTGGGGGATTCGTGTCTTCATTGAAAACCAAATATTAAATAATAATAAATAATAAAAATAGTGTAAATGAAAATTTGTTTGCTATGGGATTGCAAACGGATAATTTATTATTAAATCAAAATGTACCAATTTTTGTTAATCATACCGATGGACCTGATGACGCGATAAGGTTTCTGAAAACTGATTTGAATTCGTTAATATGTCTACTTGAGATCGATCATGCCACTTTGCTAAAATTGTGTTCCTAAACTCCAATACATTTTGCTTGAATATTTAAAATTTATTTAAATTTAATATTTACGAAATTTGAAATGTTGATTATTTGAAAATTGAATTAAATATCTTAAAACGTGGCCTCGATCTCTATTAGACTACGGATTCAAATCAGCTTTCAAAAGTCTTATCGCGTTTACCGGTAGGATTGACAAAAAGAACATTCAAATGAGCATACCTACTTTGTTTACCGTTCATGTGCGCAACGCCGAAGCGGTGACTATTGTTCATGCGCGCGAAGGAGTGCTCCGTTATTCCTTTTACACACAATATGCACACACACTTAATGATCACTATTACTCTACGCACATCGCACACATTTATTAGACCGGCATGCATACAATTTGGGTAAATTGCCTATTTTAAACTCCTTGAAAAACTGTCCACATTTGCAATCCCCTTAACACGACCCCTTAATTATACCAACCATCGAGGTCATAGTCTGGAACTTAATACTGATATCAATAATGGCACATAATATGTAAGACCTTTTTTATTTTAGCACCCTAAACGGAATCATCGAAATTATTAAAATCGTCCTGAGTATAGGTGCCTACATTCAACACATTTTATGGGAACATCACTGGATAGTGCTATTGCTCTATGTAATGAGCATCGGGCCCTGAGCACAGCGTGACCAATGCCCAAACATATAGTTTTACACAAATAATATTCATCATCGTAAAACTATTAGCCAATTCTACTAACCTTTCTTCCTATACCACTCAGAATCTAAATGTTACACAATTTTTATAGGAACATTTGGCCTACCGTTTGGTATGTTTTTATCACAACCAGTTCACATGGAAAACGGTGAATGGAAACCAAATTTCGACTTTCCGCCTCCAGATGAAACAGTCATAATTGACATGCTGTCCAAAGTATCAGAAATTGCATTCGAATATAACCTTGGGCATAGATTTAATATGAACCCAAAAGAAATGGCATCAGAAATTAGTGAATAACTTTTTAAAGAAATTATAATTTATTTTTTACTAAAATTGTAACTTCTAAATTCTTTTGTGAATACTAATGACACGTTATCTGATAAAATATGACGAAGCTACTAAGGCCAAAGCCAAATACAATTATTTAATATATCATTAAAATAAGTGATCACTCAATTATTTTGCATAGATACGTCCTAACCTACCTAATGAATATGGTTGCATATAATATGTGTGCAACTATTTTACAACCTGTAGAATTTACAGATCTCTATTCGTTTTTAAACTCTGATAGGTTATCATTTAAATTTTAATAAAGCACTTATATACAGTGATGGGTAAATTACTTTTAAAAATTAATGAAATTACGTTACTCGTTACTTCACATATTTTTATTTAAATTACATTTGCGTTACCTGAAATTATTTTTATCACGTTACGTTACTTTTTCATAAATAAAGTAGACAGTAGTGCGTGCCGCGTGGTAGTGCGTTACAAATAACGTTACTTTTTTTTTATCTCTGATAACAGTTATCATTTTTTTTGAACCATATTTAATTCATATTCAATTTTTATTTATATTTATTTTACAATATATTTTAGACCTACTTCCTAGTGATACCTAGCGTACAACATTTAAAATAATATGTAAATGTACAATCATCATTCATCTCACCTATCAATTAATATTTATTGTATGGCTATAGTAAAGTAGTTACCTACTACCTAGTTAAATTTAATTGTATACATTTAAACTCAAACTACACATGTTTCTAATACTAAATACAACAATAAGACAAGTTATTTTCTAATAAACAAGTGAAACTAAATGATACAGTGTAATAATGCTATAAATCATAATACCCAATTTTATTAATACAACAATACAATTTTATTTATTTTTATTTTTAAAATTAATTTTGACCAACAAACAATTTTCGAAGTTTTGGTCATTTATTTTACCACGTTTTTTTGTACAAATATCACCACAACACTAAATAGACGCTCTACTGAAGCGCTTGATGGCAATGCGGTATTATATTTTAAGAATATATTTTATATGGTTGGCATGGTATTTAAAATTAGGTTATTATTTATCTATTTACTAGAACTTTTGGGTTGTGCGAGGTCCGACGGCAATAATTCGGCGTATACTTCGGAGATGCGGGAAGTTAATTGTTAAATTACAAAATCAGTCATTAACGACTAGAACTAATAAGTAATGGTAATACCTATGGTATTCGTAAATCGTATTAATATAATATTTATACTATATGTCTAAATAGTATTAATTGGAAATGGTGACTGCAGTCTGGTAAAGTATTAACATCGAGGTAGCCGGTGGGTAGGTATATCAGTTTTAAATTCGTACCTATAGCCATATAGGTTGATAGCCGATAGTTGGTTTATTCGTAAGTCGTAAATCACAATTCGTTTTAATTAAATTTTATTTTTAAGCCGAACTCTTTTCTTTCTGATAATGAAAGTAATAACATTAATTCCTGGAATGTTTAATAATATTGTTAACTATTTTCAGAATCAAAAGTAAAAATAATTGATTTTTAATTTTTCTGGAATATCTTATTAGCTTATTTTTGTACTAGGTACATTCAAAACCATTATTTTAATAAGTAACGTGAAAAATAACGCATTAGTGCGTTACTTCATAGAAATTGCTTTTAAAAAGTAATTGGGTTTCAGTAATTTGTAATTTGCGTTGCGTTACTACCCAACACTGCTTATATACACATGTACATAATAAAAATGACAAAATGAAAGTTTAGAGGCTTTAACCAATGGATTGTAATCTTTAATTTTAGTAATTTGCATTTACGATAAATTATTGAACTGAGTATAACTCTCAGGTTTTCTCCGAAGACAACATTTTTAGGATATTAAGGGTTCTAGTGTACAAAGTATGCCAAGTACAACAATTTGGTAAGTTTTGATATTTCTGAGGATATCATGAAACTTATAATTCACATAATATTTGGCACTTTGCTGGGAGTTGTGTGGTGGTATAAGGAACGTTACAGAGTTAAAACATTTTATGTACGCGTTATACCGCTATAGTTTTGGTTCAGAAAATTAGATGTAAGCATCTTAAAATGTATTTTAACACCAGGATATAAATGTATAATGGCATATATTGTATATTTTATATAAAGATTATATATTATAATATGTACATTACTTATTATTTACTATAAATACACACAAGTAATTAAGGAATATTTATAAAAATAAAAATATTTAAGTACATGCAAAATCGAATAATTGTTTATATTGAACCTCAGAATATTCAATCATGTTAAAATCCAAAATAATTTTGAGGTACTTCCTTGAAGTGGCATATCTAGGGGGGGGGGGGTTGTATAAAAAATAGTTTATTAAATAAATTATTTTCAGATAAAATTTGTCAAAAACTAATTTTCGTGCCCCCCCCCCAAAAAAAAAAATTCTGGATTCACCACAGCACAGCACAAATAAAAACTATCAAAACACATAATATATATTTTTAATAATTATAAATTAAATCCCAAATTTATTTTTAATAATAAATGAAAAGTATAAAATTATAAGTATCAGATCTTAACTAGAGGTTAGATGAAATATGATTATTTTATCCAAATAAAATATAATGTTAAAATTATAAGTCATAACTTTGTATCATAAATCAGTCAAAATGAATTTGATGTACTGAACATGCTCAAGTTTCAAAAGGCATAAATTAAAAGGCACCATTTTGTATGTTACCTATGTATGACTGAAATGTAGATAATATTGTACATTAATTGTACATAATATTTTTAAATAATATAATTTAATTATTTATTTTAAAAAAATACTTATTAATTAAACGATAATTATAGTTTATAGGTTAAGGTACACCTTAATGTTAAATTGGAATTTAAACTTATATTATCATTTAAGCTGGAGTCATTTGGAATGATCATAAGAATAAAATAGTTTTGAATAATGGCATCATGGAATCAAGAGATTTTTTTTCAAAACAGTCATTTGAAAAATGTGTAAACAGTTAATATTGAGGTGATACTATGGTGTTTGTTGTTGTATTTGAGCTTGCATCTTGGCAATGACGTCTTGCATACGTTTAAGTTCAGCCTCCTTTTCCTGCAAAATTCTATCTTTTTCTGAGCCAGAATTTTTCTCATGTTCAGGTAGTGATCTATACAGATTTAGAATAATGTAATAATATACTCTACTTATAAAAAATAACTATGTAATAACAATAGTCATACGTAGTTCTTTTCGGCACAGGTACTCCTTTTGCTAGACGCTCTGATCGATAGTTTTCATAATGTACTTCTTGTGTTACTTCTTGTAGATCTTGCATGTGTGTGCTGAAAGTACAAATTAATATATATAATGTGTTATCACTTGAACACTATTAATTTATATCAGTTAGTTTACATAAGCATAGTACGCAGTTTGATAAAGTCACAATGTTCAGGATTTTCGACTTCAACAACACCCCAAGGATAGAACCGCCCTCGGACTTTTTTACCACGCACTTCTAATAATTGATTTGCACCACAGACAGCAAATGGTACAGCTTCTTTTAATTGCTTAACCTGTGGTATGCACAATAGTTGAGTCATTATTTTAGTTATTTACATTTTATTATTTTTTTAAATAATAAATAAATACTAATTAAAAACCTGTTCTTTATAGTCTTCATCTTCGTCACTGTCACAATCTGGTAGAGGGTAAATCTTTATGCCATTAGCATTAATTTCTTCTAGTATCTATAAGAACATGATACATAATGAATTTTTATAACACTACAAAATCTAAAATAAATTTTTTCATCAATACAAATTACTCTAAATATTATAACTTATAAACGGGGCTCATAAGTTCATGCACTAAAAATAATTTAATGCATATGCAAGATGCAGTTATGATCTTAAAAATGCTCAAATATGCAGTAAAAAACATTTAACTATGAAATAAAAACTCACAATAAGATAAAAAAATTGTCAATTAATTTTTAATTTATAAACAAAACTTAATTTTGTTCATGCGTTTGTTTATAATTGTCTTATTGGGCTGGCAAGTGGAATATTATTTTTTAATAATTTCACCATCCATGCATTGATTATATTTTAAACATTTTCAAAAATATTGTTTTTGCTAGATTTTAAAAACATTGATATCTCTTACATTAAAAATATCATTTTAATACTTTTAAATGTTCTTTAATTCAAAAGATGCCTGATTATGCCAAAAACCTTGAAATGTGCAATTATATATTGTAAAATAAAATCACATATATTGAACCTTGTCACCTAGAAGACAATTTTTGTTACTTAGCATTTACTAAGAGTTGGCAAGATTGATGTGCAAATGCATGAACATATGATCCTTCTTTATAATTTATTATAGTGAAATCTCTATTTACAAACACCTCCCTCTAGAAAAAAAATCACAAAATATGTTTAAAACAATACAATAATTATACTATCAGCAAAATATTTTTACATTTGATTTTTATATAATGATATTTATATTATGATATTTTAGTAATTATTTAAACAAGGTAACCATCGACGTTCTGTACATTTCACATTTTTATATAATTAAAAGCTAAAAAGTACTTTCAATTTTTATCAAACAACATACATCATTATTAATATCGTAATTTTGTACCTATACATTTATCTTTAAGTTAAAGGAATTGTGGTCATCGTCTAGTTGATACCTATTTAAAAACTATAAAATATTTTAAATTTTGAAATGCAAATCGGTAAATTATTATATGTTGTAATTTAATGAATATGAGAGTAGTCCTTTAATAGTTTAGGATATTTTAACAAGACTGACTTACACCAGCTACATGAACACAGAGCCAAGTGCCAACCATTTAGGATATAATCCATTCAATATTATTTTGAAGGTTTAAAATTCCCTGAAATTCATAAGGATTTTTGTAGATTCTGAATTCATAGGTGTGACATAGAAAATAAATTAATATTAGCATCATTTTTGGTTAGGTACCCATAGACAATTAAAAACATGTTTGCATTCGACCATGTTTCTTGTAGTTGGCATTATGTTACAGAACATACAAATTTAATTCAAACAAATTCTACGATGTTAAAATTCGACATTTAAATATTATATTATAACATTTAAATTATAACAAGATTTGTACACGCTCATTAATTATAATTATTAGATCAATATTTCTTATCATCACGAACATAAAAGATGGGCAATAAATATTTATTTTTCGACCATTATCATTAAATTATTTCAAAACCATAAAATGACTAAAAGAATTAAGTATTAAGAATATTCTAATCGATTGCTGATTTTGGTATATTTTTTGTAATATTATAAATTAATATATGATGAATTATTTTTAAATAAATATGCGAGTGAGTACACTAGGTTTAATAATATGTATAATGCATAAATATTCTAGATATAAACGCATAATAATTTAAAATGTTAAACAATACTTAAAACATTTCCATAATATACCATTATCCATATATGTCGCCAACGACAGTTACCTCGTTTGATAATAGACCACGCCCATCATTCAAATACCAACAGAAAGAACTTCTAAATAATATACATTTTTACTACCCACAGTGAATTCCCATCATATAGAGATTTCATTGTATTATATTTACATAATATTTAACTATTAAAAAATTAATATTAAGTTTTAATTACTCTTTTTTTTAATTTCTGTATTTCTTTTTTAGTAAGAACATCTGATTTGGCAATGACAGGAACAATATTCACTTTATTATGTAGTTTTTTCATTAATTCAATATCCAATGGCTTTAATCTAATAAAATAAATATATGTGCATCCAGTATGCTATTATTTTAAGAATAAGCAAGCTTTTTGTTTTTAAAATTCTTTGATAAGGTTAATTTGTACAATTTTATTTAACTTACCCATGTCCAAATGGAGAAACAAAATAAAAACAACAATGAACACGATTATCAATAATATGACGTCTGTTTAATCCACTTTCATCTTTTAGGAAACGTTCATACTGCTCATCAATATATTGAATAATAGCTCGAAAACTATAAATTATAATTTTTAAAAACAGGTAATAAAACTTGTGTACCAATAAGTGAAAAGTTTTTTTTTAAGAAATACCTATCAGAGTTATCTATGGCATCCCCAAAACCAGGAGTATCGACTACAGTAAGTCGTAATTTCACACCGCGCTCTTCAATTTCTACAGTTGATGCGTCCAATTTTACAGTCTGCTTGGTTTTTGCTAATTGAATCAAAAATAAATAGGTATACAAAATATAATGAAATGTGAATTAAATATTAGATACACACCAATGGCATCTGGAATGGTACGTTCGGGATATAAATCCGTTAAGAAAAGACTGTTGACGAGTGTGGATTTTCCGAGACCCGACTCCCCGACCACCATAAGCGTGAATTCAAAGCCTTTTTTCACGGACTTACGGTGTACTTGATTCGGCAGATTGGCAAAACCGACGAATCCAGGTGACTCCACATTATTGAACTGTTGTTGGAAAATCGAAACGAATTTAATAAACAAACCACACACTCGACGTATCAATTCGCATTTGAAAATCAAAGCAAATGATTCGTGTGAAGGGGTGTAACGATATATCCAAAAGGAAAAGAACTTCAACTTACTGAACTTACTGTTTTAATCGAATCGCTGGACATTATTGCTGTCGTAGACACCTGACTTTAGTATAAACTACGAAAACGGTCACAAACTACTAACTAGAAACTAAACACCGGACAATACACAATCAACTCTACAGTCTACACTTCTTTAGTTCTTTATTTGATTGTTCTAACGAGAGAGAGAGAGAGAGAGAGTTCGGCGTCCAACACTCTCGAGAATATAAATAATAACAACAACGATAATAATATAAATGTTGATAAATAATTATTGATAACACCATAATATTATCATTATCGTTTAAAAATTAAAACCTTTTGTTAAATTATTTTATTATTCCGCCTAAACTTATTCCGGCCTGTTTTACAATCATAGTTTAAACCTCGGTTACGCCTAGGCCTAACACACTGATTTTACCGGCCGAATTCGGTGGTTTAACCTTAGTTTAACGATTGTAATACGGGCCTTTAAGTGTATACAATATAAGCCTAAGCTTATGCTTTTGGTTAAAATTTTTAATATCAAATAAATGTCATCTTTAATATACAGATAAATAATATAAAATATGTTTATTACAATATAATGTTGAACTATAATCGTGGAATAGGCACAGATTACGGTTCACAGCGACTTACGACAGCAAGCGCGTCTTTTCATTAGGTACCTATTTTAATAACTTTGTTTGTGTCAAAATGTTTGCCGGCCATTTTAAAACCATTACCAGGCCACAACAACACACTCGGTATGGTTTATACCCATGTAGGGGCGATGATATTTAAAATGTAAAATAAACAAATGAAATTGTAGAATGCAATTTTTAGATTATATTTTGATAATTAAGTGTTTGTAATTTCTCGTAGTCACCATGGTTTAACAATTAGGAATTTTATCGTTCGTTGTTCGTGGACTGTGGATCACATAGTTGTACAATCAGTACAAACGACAACACTGCCACACACAATATTTCTTAGAATATTATTCTCATTTAGAGTTTAGACTGCTACTAATTGCTTTCATGGTGAACTGACGTTTCATCCCCGTCAATTGTTAAGATAGGACATTTGGCTCCCGGGTATTATTTAGCCATAGTTCGCTTATATTATTTAAAAAATTTAATTTGATTGATGAAAATTATATTGTACTATTGTAGGTAATATATTTTATAATATTTAAAAATGTTTATATTTTAATAGTATAAATAAGGTATACGAATAATTTACGTTTGATAAAAAAAATTTAAATTTCAAATGAAAAAAAAATAGCGATTTAAAAAAAACCGGCAAACCAGGACGTCCTATCTTAATAACTGATGTGGACAAAACGTCCGTGGACCGGTTTTTTTTACGCGGACGAACGATTTGATGTTATACATATTTCTCTCGGTAGTTGATCAAAAGATTGGATCTCTCAGCAAAAATGTATTTAAACGTATATAAAAATGATACGAAATACTAAGTACCTAATTAAATAATTTTTATACCCCCCCTCCCCCACTTGAATAAATCTTGGTTGCGCCAGTCTGACTCAATAGATTTAAGACACATTGATATCGGTGATTTAATTTTAGCAGGACATTATGAACTTAGGCGTGCGCAGACTTTGGGTTCCGGGGTTGCACCTTGCACACTAAAAATTAGGGCCCACAATAATTTTGAAAACGATTATAGATACAGACAAATGTTTTAAAGACATCAAAATATCAAATGCACTAAAAATATTTATTTTATTTTATTATTCATGCTAATAAATATAACAAGACGATATATAGATATACAATCTTATAATGATAAACGACGTTTAAAAGGAACGACATTTTTGAATTCGTCAATAATTTAATTAATTTAATTTACACTTAATCAATAATTAGGGCTCTTGTCGTTTTTGGTGGAGGGTTCGGGGGTGGCCAGGCACCCCCCGTGCGCACGCCTATGATTATAAACCATAATCTTCGTTATAATATTATCCAATTAAATCAATTATAGAGAGACGATACCGGCGAGTACCGCGCCGCTGAGTACAACGGAAAACACGGCAATCTAACGTGCTAAATTCCTAATGCCGGTTGCCGGCTCCACCGCTCGCCGGTCAGGATTGGTAATGTTGAACATGGTCACATTTCGGATGGTACGCCAGGCTCCGGCACCGGGTCCTGCGACGGCCAACTTCAAAAGAAGTCAACACTTGACTGAAATCAGAAAATATACTCTGTTCTCATAACAAAATAGATCGAAAATGTTGTCATTGAAATACAGCATTTTGTAGTTTGTTTGTTTGCACTGAAGAATTTATTTTTACAGTAGATAACCAACAGCAACAGCTGCTTTTATATTCAGTTATTGTTCGGTGGTGTGGTATGACGACTATTTATTTTATATATTTTAATTATTTTATACGTCTATGATATTGCGTAGTTGTGTAACATTTCGTTAATGTCACGGACTAAGATGTAACGGACTGGAAACGACATGGTCGCCGGGGGTCGGGGGACGGCCACGAAAAAGTGTCACTTAGCTTATAAGAATACTGTTTTTGAAGTTTTCAGCGCTACCGGTGGTTTAATTTGGCTACACAATTTGTATCTTAGTCCGTGTTAAATGCAGAGGGCGCTGTGAACTTCAGGAACACAGGCGACCCCCCCGCACTTTGCCACTTGTACATACATTCGTGGCCGTGATAAGCTGCTCGTTTCCAGTCCATTATATTATTATCTTAATCCGTGGTTAATGTATTTATAGTATAAGTGTTGGGGCAATGGAGTATGGGAATTCGCCGTACTAAGTTTTATCACAGGACACAGGTCGAGTACAGGATAGACTATTTACAAGTACGGTCATATAGTCTGTGTTTTTGGATATAAGCACGAATAATTAATATTGCTTTAAGTTGTCGATTGTCTATACTCATTACTCCGTTTCGTTGTGCTTAATATGAGTATAATATTATGACGTCGATATGCAGTGATAGTTTAAATTATCGTATCGTATGGTTGGCAACGTTTAGTAACAAGCACTATTTGTTATACAATATGGACTCCATATTATTTTCTTTTAAAACCGTGATATCGTCCTTTTATTTTTTTATCCATGGCCGGTTGCTTACGGAGTGTTTACCATTGCTGTGGATATTGTACAATGGTTGAATGGTTGCTTGACAGCCTAGTGAGCATTGTCAGCTGCAGACTGTAGAGAAACTACAACAACTGCAAGAACGTGAAAATGTGTTCTTATCAAACGCTGAAACACCTGCTTAATGCTAGCGCTTTTAGAATTCAGTGGGACATGAGGAGTACTAATGGTACTATAACCATGAACTACTACACGTGTACTGTGTAGTTCATGATTATAGCCAAATAGCCGTATTAGCAATAACAAATCAAACACGAATACACAACGTGCTCGTAGCCATGACTAAGTATATATTTTTTCATGCTCGTAGCTAAGAATAATATATGAAAATATGAACATAATAATATCATGTAAAGCTGTGAATTCGTAGAAAAAAGTATTATTTTTATCTTACTGTAGAACATGGCCTTCTTTACATAAGGTTTGGATCAGATACTAATGAGCTGATTTTTTAAATGTTTAATATTTTAAATTTATATTAAGTTTTTTCTTCGTTTTTAATACTTTTGTCGATGTATTTTAAAATGTCCATCAATTTAACCCTTTTACCCTTCCCGCTCTCAATGGCCTTATGGGAATCGATTAAATTAAAGTTTAAAATCTATAATATAAATTATAAATATCGACTAATGTACTGCTTAATTCTCGGCTACAGTATTGCACACAAAGGATTCAACCGAAAGCGGTAGCAGTAATCAAGTTTTTGTTGTTTTCGAATTTTCGATAAGAACATGATATGGCACGGTGCCACGGTCAAATAATTATAATTTTTCTTCGCCGTACATGTGTGTGCAATCATTATCATTTAGAAACTTGATTTTTACGCTACTCAGTTAGTGAATAAAATGACAATTAAATTAACAGGTTTTCAGTGCAAAATACGAATATAATAATATTTCCATTCGGTCACGTGTCTTAGTGCGACAGTGATAACCGGGTGATCTTCAGTGTCTCTCCTCACCATCACAACAACTTCCACAAGTCCATCGGCTCATTTATATTGAAAATATAAATAATATAGTATTAACAGCCAATGAAACGTGGCGGAAGAGTGAAGACTCCCACCCCATCCCCGATATTGCGTATCAGACAGTGGTTACCGGTATCAGCGGAGTAACTTGTTGTCATGATCGTCATTAATTTCGTCATGCTTGGAAATATCACGTACTACGTACGTATACAACAACAACTTACAACAACTGGACAGTCCACATAATATTGTTATTTATCTTACACCACGACTGGGGGGGGAGGGGGGCGTGGTCGCGATTATTATTACCCGGTCTATTACTGGTGGTCGCGCCAAGCGGATTATAAATGAGCTGCAGATCGCTCGAGTTTAATTAAGAGCGAGAGAAATTTATTACCGTGCTCAGAGGACAGCCAAAGAATCAAAAAAAAGAAAAAGTAAAAAACGAGTCCTTGAAACGAACTCCGCCTACCAGCGCGTCGTGTTATCATTCTATCACCCCGAATGTTCCGCCGCCGTGTCTCGTGGTCTATTTATTTTTTGTACAGTTATAGATAATATTATGTCTATGCGTCCAATAATTTCCATGACGAGATTTGACATTGGCGGGTTTTCGGCGGGACCGGGTCTCGAGATCTTCGAAAGCCGTGGTTTTCACACACACACACACACACACAAACGTAGGATGTAGATAGTAATATTTATTATCTACACGCATTGGATGCGTTCTGTGGGTATTTAATTTCTTTGGTCGGAACGCGAACATGTGTTCGGGACAACTTTACTGATAAACAATTTTTCTCTTCCATATTATTGCGTTGCGCAGTAAAACAGAAACGTGCCGGGTTACCGAACGTCGAACACGCAGTTCTCAGAGTTTTTGCGTTTCCAAAGTCACATGGTTTTTTGACGAAAATAATATTTTAGTTTTTGATATTTAACAAGTTTTAGGTGCACCGAAGTCGTTTACTCTCGTGATATATTTTTTGTACGTGTCGGCACATAGATAGTGTGCTTGCAACACAAATCGATGACCCTATTCAACTTTGGCAAGAAATAGGTACTATATACTGGAGGAAAACACTTGGGCAGCTTGGCTTACGATTTACTGTCGTCGAAATCAAGTATGCCATTTTTGCAATCGTTTCTCCTCTAAACGATTTGCTCGACAACCTAACCAAGTTGTTGCAATGGCATTTTGAAAAATGCCAGAGTAGATAGAGCCGTGTCTATCCGTCATTGCGGATCAGTTCGTGTTTTTTTAAATGACCACCAGTATGAGTCAGGTAATTGTACCGTCGTCAGTGCCTTCAGTTGCCATGTCTACGAAAAGTGCGTGCAATAAGGAAAATATACGCTCAAAAAAATATGTGCCCACATCCGAGGATATAGATGTAAACAACAAACATGATGACGAATGTCAATCTCCAGAGCCTAGTGAGGATAAGCCACTACAGGAGCTGAACAAGTGCGACGAGGGCAGTGAAAACATTAGCAATGACAAAAAAAAATTTGTGGAAGCTCCACTGCCCAAAACTAACCCGTGGACGGCAAATAAAAGCGTAGCACATGTTCGTCCAAAAGAATCAGCCAAAGAAAAAGACCCGATTGTCGGGGAAAAAAGAGTCTTGCTACCCCAGCAACAAACTAGTTGTAAGTATTTAAATTATCAATAATTATTAGTTCCGTTGCTATAACTTAATTTTAAGATTACCTAGTTCTAAACTTGGGTATCTACATCATTTTCACAAATGGAATTATTTTGTAAAATTTGGTTCCTGTATATGAGGAATAAAAATGTATACCAATACATACTAATTTAATTATGTAGTCGTTCATCTTAAAATAAAAAATTATAGCTTTCTATTTTTTTCTGAAGTATGATAGGTAACTATTTACCCTAAATCTATCTATATAAATTATAAAAAATTCCTATTATATACTTATTACAAATTATAGAATTTCAATCTAGTACAAGGGTACTTACCGTCCTACTAGCAATGAATAGAGTACCTATATGCTTAAATTGATTGAATAGTAAAATATTATAGATATTGTTCTTAAAACTAATTGCAAGATCAAAATTATTTTTGATAGTTAAATATATTTATTTAACTGCTCTAAAGGTCTATGCTAAATTAACTGAATGGTTTCGCTAACACTACTCCAGAGCCTCCTAGCTTGAATGAGTTGAGTTTGATAGTAGCCTTTCAACAGTCAAATAATAATACTGAAAATGAATAACTTAGGTAGGTTACCTACAAAAAGTTTCAGAATTAAGGTTAAAAGAAATGTTAAAACTAAAAATAAATCAGCAATCATATTAGGTAAACAATATTTTTTATTTCTAGATACAAACTAATATATACCGCAGTAAGTTTATTGATGGCTTAGTTGTATTATTATGCTGTGTACACAAGTAATTAAAATATGATTAGTATTTAATTTCTGGCATAGAACTGATATTCAACAGGTGAATTGGTCTATCTGTTAAGAATATACCTTTTGAATTTTTTCCTGAATTTTTATTTCATATAGGCACCTTTCTTGCTATTAACTACACATACATATTACATGACATATTACTTTGTTTTATTCAGTAAAAATGTAAAATTCAATAGACTTGTTTAAAAAAATATCTTTAGTTCCATATTTGTTCATTGATTTAAGAAAAGTGTTTGATGGAGTGTACATATACATAATTTTCTTTCAATTTTATAAGACTTATTTAAGTAATTGTTTATTATGTTTTAAAAGATATTTTAATGTTATGCAATAATAATTATTAAAAGTAAGTGGCTATGTACCTATTAGCTTAATTATTAGTATAGACTAAAGAATTTATTAATTGGAATATTTAAGAAAACATTTATATCTGTATGACATGGGATATTATATTAATGCATTAATTATAAATAAATACTTGCTTATATTATATAATTAATGGTTAAAGTAAATCTTTATTTACTTATTAATTCTAGCGTGATTTAGACATAAATGAAGAATAAATCATTTTAAAGCTTATTTTAATATTTTATTCAAGATATTGCATATTGTGTATATTACCTACCTAGGTATCTGAAACTAAAAAAATAAATTGATAATCTATTATAGATAGCTACTATTAATATTAATGTATATGTAAACTAATTAAACTATTCAAATTGATTACGTTAATATAAAATAGTTCCAGCTGTAATAGTTATTTATGAAGTAATAATTATGTGAATAATAATGTTACCTTATGCATAAAAAAGTATTTTAAATAGGTAGTATTACGTAGGTATCTAAATGTAATCTTTATCAACTCTTAATTCTATATGTAGGTAAGGACATTATAGCTTAATGCTAATGGTGAGGCCTCACCAGTTAATGAATAATATGTAAGTACCTATTATATTGTGTATATATATAACCTAACATGTACCCTGCCTCTACGTTAAAATCGCTTAGATACCTAATTTCTATGGTAACTATACAATTAATTAATCAAATTTTATTGAAATAATGTTTATTCAAGTAATATTATCTAAGTATGATACCTATATTTAATACTTATCCATGTTTTTGTATTAGTTATCTACCTAAATGTGTAAAGTACTTATAATAAAAATAGTAATAAGATCAAGCCCTTTAATTGTTTAGGTAATATTTATGTAGATACTTAAACAATTCAGTTGGTATATAGATTTAGGTAGTAGGAAGAAAAGTGTTAGAGGTACTTACTTTAATATTGTATTACCCAACTACTATTATATCTATAAAAATACCAACATTTATTACCATTTTATAGGGAAAATATTTTTTTAAAACATTAAAATAAGTAGTTTCTTACTACTTACTTAAAGCAATACATTAACACTAAATTGTTACCTACTGCAATTAAATTAATATGATAAACTAGGTACTTACAGATAGTTGCTACATTGGATAAAATTAATATTACTAACATTGCTCTAGAACTTTTAGTTTCAAAAGGTAATAATCATTTATTCTTATCCCCTAGGTATCTAAAATGTTTTGCTACAAAAGTTAAAGTTTTAATTTTTGGTATTCTATAATAACCTTAATACCTATGTAATAAATACCTACCTATCCTTATAAAATAAATAAATAATAAGGTATGTTCAAAACTAATATTAAAATATCATTAGTAAAAATTTAAAAAAATATCCTATGCTTCGTAAAAATGTCTTAAACTATTTTCTGCAGTTTTTCTTTATACTTCAAGAATGTGTTGTTGATAAAAAAAAATAATTTTTGAATGTATTACCTAACTACAATTATTATGTTTCCACTTTCCAGTCCATAGATTTAAAAACTAATTGAAACTTTTAGAGTACCTACCAAGAAATTGTTTGTAAAACTAATGAAAGTATAAAATGAAATGAAAGATTAGGTATCAATGAAAAGTTATTTTAAATATACCTACTATACACTTTATAATTGTTGTTCTCCTTATATCAAATTTACCATTATGTCTATTATTAGGTAGACATTATGATATTTGTTACTTGCAAAATGTTTCTTGCATAGTTGCATGTACCTTTAATTAATTCTTATTTTTATGGGTAAATAAAAATATCAAGCCATGATAAATTAGCCAATAATGTAGTAGTTACAATGGTTCGATATTATAGTGTGATGATTCAATGTTCAAATACTGATTAGTGTTGTGCACAAGATAACCACTTGATAAACTTCATATACAGCAATTATTATGGTTATTAAATTGTATGCCATATCTAAATTGTGTTTTTAGATGTACCTACCTATAGATTTATATTTTAATATATAATCAAACTATTGTAGGTATGAATTATCAGATCAAAATACAAATCTGGTTTAAATACATCCCTTGTTTTTGTTTGGTTAGTTAAATTAAGCATAATTTTCAATAATTAACAAGAAACTAGTGATACATACAATTCACTGTACAGACGAATTTCAAGCGAGTTGGTTTTTATTTTAGATTCTTGCCAGATAACTGGATTTGTGTGTCGTTGTTAAAACAGTGTTTAGGTAATTATTTTATTTCTTAATAATTGCCAATCAGTAACATTATTATAGTATTTATAATGGTAATAACTCAAACTGAACATTTAAAATAATTACAAAATGTATATAAAAAACAACTTCATGAAAATATTCAAATGAAAAAGCTTTCATGCCATTTTTTTTAATATTGATTTTGTAAATATTTTATAGTAATGTTAAAGACCATTTTTAATTTTAAAATTTAGACTACTTTCATTTTAATTTTACACTAAACTGAAAACACTTAACGAATTATTTGTAAAATTAAAAATACTAACTGTTTAAATATATTTCATAACTTCAAAAAGTTTTGATTTGACAAAAAAAATTAGAATTTAGAATTAATTAAATTTTTATTTGTAAAACATGACTATAGCTTACCTCTACTACATACCTTATACATGAAAAAAAATAATAATTAAAAAAATTTGACGAATTTCAGTCGAATATTTTTGTGTTGCTGAAAATGTCAATGTAAATTTTCAATCTTATACCTCTGGATTAATAACATTTAAATTAGTTTGACATAGTTTACAGTACCATGATGTTCTGTTAGCTTTTGCATTATTTTATATTAAATTAGAAATAACTTATCTTTGCTTATTTGGAGCATTTAAATCATTAAATACCTACTGCTGCTGTTGTCATGAATGCTATTTCAAAATGCTTCAATACATTAGAGATTTTGAATTTCCTCTTCAAATACGAATGATGATTGCTCTTAAGGTGCGGTTTAGTTTCTGCAGTTGTCTTAAAGTTTAATAGGTACAAATTATGGTATTCACCACCTATTACAAAATATTTTTAAAATACTCGACATGGACGAGTGATCATAAAAATAGAAATCAATCGTTATTTCCTTTAAATTTATTAAATTGTTGTATTTGGTATTAGATCTGATAAATCTAACGCATCCAGCAGCGTTTTATTCGTGTTTTTTATATCGGAAATTACTGAACAAAGGGGTAAGTGGACATAGTCTATATAGGTTTTTAAAAAAGCATTCGCTACAGTACTTGTAATCCGCAACCTGTGGTCCTCGTCAATTTTATTTTGCCTTCAAGTATAATTTATAATTTGTATACAAATAGACACAAATTAAGATAGTATGGACTGGAAACGGCGGATTAAAACGTTGTTTGTATATAGAATATAGATACCTTGTTGCACTGATATTATAGCTACCTATGAATTATGAACTTAAATAAAAGTACACTTGATATGACCATGTAGACTAGAATAAGGTATTAAGGTGACCAAACTCGGCTTCTTATAACGTCCCGAAATGAGTCTCACGATTAAACGGCCACAGGCTGCATTGCGTACGCTAGGGTTGCTACTTTAACCCGCGTAGTTAAGGAATTATTCATGTTTTTTTGAGCTATGACCCCTTTTAGATTTAAACTTGTACGATTTAGAAATTAGCGATTAAAAAATTAATTTGAATGTAACGATACATATCGGTATAAAACGATCGTTCACGAAAAGGCATGTGTATAGTGTATCGATTAGTATCGGGCTCATACTTACTGTGAACATAGATATAAAGATATAAAATAACTAGATATATTATTAACTATTTGTATAATTTAATTATGTATATAATAATAAAAATAATATTTGTACACTTATGCACATGTACAAATGCGTAATCGTACAAGCTATTAAGTCTAAAGAAGGACATGGTTCAAAACAATGAATATATTTTCCAAAAAAACGTAAAAAACTTGAATAAATTCTATATGACGCAGGTAAAAGTAGCAACCCTAGCGTAGCCTGTGGCTGTTAAATTGTGCTACTCTTTTTCGATACGTTTTTTTATGTGGGCGGCCATACGAGTTAGGTCTCCTTATTCTAGCGACCAAAATTTGTCTATTGCTGCGCAATCCCACCACTTAACCTGCAGATACCACGGCCTGAAAAAAGAACTCTTGAGTCATTGTGTATCGGAAATGCACTTCTATGTTTGCTGAAATCATCTCCAATAGAAACTGAAAACAATTTGTTAAAATTGAATTTCTTTGTTTGTTCCACCTGGCTAATCATCTCAGTAATTTCCTTTTCATTTTATATGTTAATTCAGTTAGTAAATGGATAACTGAAGCCAAAAATCTTCTCTTTTCTGATGATATCGTAAAAATATATTTGAACATCCATGCTCTTCATAGCTGATATTGCAAAATATCCCAAATTTAACTCAATACTTAAAAATGCCAAGTTATGTCTTTCTATGGAAGATGCGTTACCATAGCTCACTTATTAAACAACATTATTTTAGAACGAGTTTTTAAATTTAAAGATCTGGGTCTCTATTTTACTTTTGAAATTGATCATATAAATATTATAGTTAGTAAAGCTCTTTAAGTCCTTTGTTTTATCGGGTGTAACACGAAAGCATTCAGTTCCTCTGTCTGCCTCTATCCTCTTTATTTCGTGTAAGTTCGCTCAATACATATTATAATTATGGTGCGATAGTTTGGCTTCCTTATCTTGCTAAGAACCATTTAAGGCTTAAGTGGGTATAAGATCAATCACTTTCGTACTTCGCCGATGTTATCAAAATTAAGCACATTCACCTGCGTTGATTATTTCTTCACGTCATCGTCATCACGAAGCAAACCAAATTTCTTTCAAAATCACACACCTGAACACACAACCATTAATATCTACAATGGACAGAAATACGCCACTCCCCACCAAACAGAACTTAACGCGCGTTAAACTAAAACCAGTAGTGTCACTGATTAAAATTATAGAAAAAAACATATCTTTGATTTCAACTAGACTCTGAACGTTTCGCTTTTCACACATTTAGGTGACTGCAAATGGACAGTTTTTAAGGAGTTCGAAATATGCAATTTCCAAATTGTGTGCATGGTGGGTCCTGTAAATGTGTGCTTAGTAAGTGATCATTAGCGTGTGTGCATGTGTAAAAGAAATAGCGGAGCGCTCTCTCAAGGCACCACTTCGACGTTGCACACGTGAACGGTAAACAATGTAATATGCTCATTTGAATGTATTTTTTGTCAATCCTACCGGTAGACCTGATAACGTGATAAGACTTTTGAAAATTGATTTGAATTCGTACTCTACTTGAGATCGAGGCCACATTTTAAGATATTTAATTTAATTTTCGAATAATCAACATTCCTGGAGTTTAGGAACACAATTTTAACAAAGTGGCCTTATCGATCTCAAGTAAACATATTAACGGATTCAAATCAGTTCAGAAGTCTTATCGCGTTATCAGGTCCATCAGTAAGATTGACAAAATATTGGTACATTTTGGTTGAATTATAATTGCCTGTTTGCAATCCTCTTAAACATCTAAATTCAGCCGGAATATCACCATTATTTAAATCAATACAATCAACATTCAACAGTACACCTTACACCATAGACTATGGATGGAGCCATGCCAATTTCGCTAGTGTAAACAATTTGAAGCGCATATAATCTATGAGTATCTGACAAATGTGTGAGGTGAACCGTCGGATTTTTAGCTGTTGGTTAATTAGTTTATATTTATATAACACCTATATGAGATATGCGTCATTTCTCTCGCATGACCACATCAAATATCTCCGCCAGAGACTCGTCGCTTATATGCTGTGCTTCAAGTTATCGAGATATGGGTCCTCTCTACTTTATGATCGAATCACTACTGTACTACACACACAATTTTCTACTCCTAATTGATTTGACAGTCAATCACAAAATTACGATACAAAAATAGAAACCACTACGGAGAACGAAATTGTCACAAAACTCCCCCTACGGCCTCCAATCAATATTCATCAATTTAAAAATACTAAATTACCAAGAGTTTTACAAAAAAATAAAAGATGAAATATAACTTAACCTAACCAATGAATTCACTTTACCGAGGTACTTAAACTTTATAGTACCTCACCAAGGTGTTAACTGAGTTACCTACCATAAATTTCTTAAATTAATAAAAATCCTAATTGTTTACATACAATTTAAAATCATATCTGATTATCACACAACTATATCCCACCGTGCAACTAGACTACCTATACAAAAAACTGAACTAAAAGGTTTCTTACGCTCCACCAACTATTGTGGATGTCAAATTTTCAAAAATCTATAGCAGCTCCGAAATTCCTCACTACCAACTTGCTGTATGTATTAAGCATTTGATATATGTATATTGTATAAATAAAAGATAATTCAAATTATATGACCAATACATTGTCAAATCCCACCATCCGACATCACCTCACTCTCAAATAATTAAATAACAGTAAAACCTATTCACAGGCTACAAAATCAAACATAAACCAGGTACTAACAAATCATAATAAATTCCAGTACCTACGTAAATAATTAAAACGAAAACATTTCATCTCAAATGACCTTCTTCGTAAACGAATTTAAATCCTTGTAAACTCACTCATTTCACTTTTTACTATTATCATCGACGAAATATCAATTATCAACATAACCGCTCATTAAAAAAAAAACATATCTAAAATAAAAGGTGTAGTTGATGGATGGTTTTCCGCTCACAACCATCTATATTTGTATTTACCGAGGTATTTACGCTGTAAACGCCAAAAAAAAAAAAAAACGGGAATAAAAAGAAATATCAATTATTAAAACTTAAATAATACCTAAAGATATCAAAAAATAAATATTATGTGACGGAATCATACGCTTTGTGTCTGGTACGACAATATGAACATTATTATGTTGCGTATTTGTGCTTAGAAAAAACTTTAGTATCAGAAAATCCGTTTCTAAAAATATTTATAATCGCTCAATGCAGCGCTTTCAACTGCTGCGTAGAACAGTGGTCATACCGTTCCCGACCATGCCAACTGTAGTAGTGATACGAGTCCGGTAATCGAAATCCCGAGCGCTTTTGTCAATTTATTTATTGCATACTTAATAACAAAACAATTTAATTTTCTAATTTTGAATATGATATAATACAGATAAGAGTATATTATATATAAAATAAAAAACCTACATTACAACAAGAAATATTGCAAATTTACGTTATAAAGTAAATTTGTTTTTTTCGTTTCTAAACGGGCTTGCTGCGCTTAACTCGATTGCCTGATCGCACGCCACTGGTATTGAGTAATATACATTAGTACATTTTACCTATCTATTATTTTTTATTATATTAGTGTAGTAGTGTACGTACTACTTATTTTACACTTTTACTGTATTAAAAATTGTAATATATTGGTATTTACTAGTGCATTGAGAGAAGTTGTATTGAAGATACATCGTGTCCTATGTGAACGCGGTGAAAAACAAAACAGTTTGTAATTTGTATTTCGCCGCGTTGCAAGGACAGCATGGTCAGAATAGGAACACCCGCGTTCACCTCCGTTCATTTAGGACTAATTTATTATCGCGCTAATTTATTTATAACTATTTTGTTGATGTTCAGTATTTAATGAATAAAATAAATACATTTCTATATTATTGATATGAAGTTAGTATATTTTTTTCCCATAATAAATGTATAAATGGTATAGGTAATTTAATTATTAATCAGTATAAATATAAGTAATTTTTAATTATGCACCTGTATCCAACTGTAAATATTTATTTAAAAATTAGTTATTTTTATATGTTTTAATAAAATATATTATGTAAGAAAAACTGTTGTAAATAATTAATAAAGCAAGTCAACATGTGCTTAATAAAGATTCTTATTAGATACTATAGTAATATTTAATTTTTATAATTTATTATTAATCAATGTATTTTACAGGTGATATGTCAAGCAGCAAAGCCCTAAGTAGCAGCAAATTCACCAAGATTAAAAAAGTAAGTACATTTTCGTTATTAGGACAATTTGATAATACATTTTAATTCAAGTAACAGGTAGTTCCATTATTAGGAAAACATATAAAAGTCTATAATTTATATTATATTAAGAGGATGTTAGTGTACTATTTGTTTTTTTCTCTCTGGCATACGCGCAACATTGACAAAACACATTTACGCAGAATTATTTTTTCTATGTTTAAATTGTTTTGAAACAATATTTAGACAAATCGATATGTCATTCCCTCAAAAATATTATTCTCTATGTTTTTTGTAATGGGTGATTTTACTAAGATTACTTAAAAACATAGAAAAAACGATTCTGTGTAAATGCGTTTTGTCGATGTTGTGCTTCGGCCAGAGATGAAAATAAATGGTGCGCTGACATCCTCTTAAATGTGGTTAATTTAAAGCAAAAAAATATAAATATTAAATTTAAAATAGGTACAATTAAGGTTATAACTTTACTTAACTAACAATTAAAATTTTTCTTAATATATTCTATTTTGTATCATGGTGTTTCTTTTACATCTGATGCCGAATATTTTTATAAATAGTAAATGTTCTATACATTCCACTATTCCAGAACCCTTGGACCCCCCCACCGATACATTTTAATTTTTTAATTTTGAAATGTGTTTTTTTATAGAAATGTTATCTTACATTGTATCTATTTCCTTTTTCAGAACAAAGAATTAAATGGTATTGAAGCTTGGCCATCTTTAGGAAATTCCCAGGGCCCAGACGTATGTTTAGATATTACCGATTTAATTTATTTTAAATTTTAGCATATTAAAAGTAATTTATTAAGGTATATTCATTATGTTTTTCATGTAGAAAAAATGTATATCACAGAGTGAAAATACTTCACCAAATATTCAGTCACAATTGCCAAAAGTTAATAATTCTGTAGTTGCAAAAGATGCCCAGACTTCTATTAATGACATAATATCAGCTAAAAAGTCTTGTCAAAAGATTAATGGTGTTAAAAAAAATGAAACAAACAATGACTCCTCAAATATTAATGAACAAGAAAATGGTACAAATTCTGGTCATTCTTCATCCAATGAATCAAATAATATTGATAAACGAAAAAAAGGTTAGTATTAACATCAAACGATTATTGTCTTATCAAATATATTTTTTTTATAGGTTTTTATTTAGATATATTATATTTCAACTTTATAATACAATCGTGTTATCTACATAATTTGTTTTTAGATTAAGAAAACGTACCCGCATAATATGTTGTCTCCGTCTTACTAACACATAACATGCCAACATATACGTTCAGAAGTTCTAATTTTGTGTTGTTAGCTTAAATATTAGAATGAATGGATCCAGAGACAGACTGGCCATATGAGTCAGCTGGAATAGTCCTATTGGGTCTCATTTTTTCTATGGCTGCCAGGCTGAACCATGTAAATTTATAAATTTTATACTAAAATATAATAATATGACTATAAAAATAAATCTATTTAGGCATAATGTGGCTGTCACAAATAAACAATGATGAAAATATAAATGTATTTTAGCCCAGCCACGACACTGCCTTTTATAACTTTTAATTAACAAGATAATAAGAATAATTTAATTTCAATGCAGTGTTAGCGGCATATAAACAGGAAAGTTGCCGGCGAGTCGGTGTATTATATAATGAACTGTTTATTGCACACTTGTATAGCTGTTTAAATTTATATTAGTGTGAGTAAAGTAAATGATCCAAAAATAATAGTTTATAATTTGTTAAACAAAATTTGTTTAAGCCTAATTAATTGTTGATAAGCATGTTAAGTAATGGTGCAACCAACTAGACCTTTAATTTTATAGGGCTTTGGTTAAACTTTCATTTGAAAGTGGCCCATGGGAATTTCGCCCTCAAATAATTATGATATTATGTTTATACACTGTTTCACAGCTACTGAAACTTGACGCTATCGTGGCAGATTTGTCTCAAACCAAGGGTTTTCAAACTAGGATCTGGAACTAGGACTAAAAAATGTGTTAAATATTCGTTATTAATTTTAAATCTTCATTATTACGCGCTAGTTTTAGAAACTCTAATGAAAAAACACCACGAGGTGCGTTTGCGTTGAGTCACAGTTGTTATGAAACGCACTATAATTACAAAACAATATTATTTAGTACACAAACAATACATTTTATTTCATAGAAGTTCTTTTTGAAGTATTAGTTTTTACTTTTTAGCCTATGCATAAATTAAAACGTTATCACGTTCATAAATAGTAATTCTTAAAGATGCGAAAAATGCAAATAAAAGTGCAACCTTTGAAGTATCTGTTACGTAAAACAAATTATATACTTTGAATGCATTGTCCTAGAACACCCAATAAATAAAGCATTTGCATTATACTTTATTCCTTTCAAGTTTACCTATTCAACCAATGTAAAATGGTTACCGTTCCCACTCCCATATAACATAGCGGCAGCTTTTGAAAACGAGGAGCTATATCAGTTGCTGAAGACGGTGACTAATCATAAACCATTTGACATCAACCAAGGGGGAAGGGTTTAATCATTTTGGCAGATTAGTATACGTACGCTAAAGTGGCTAATATTAAGTTAATTCATTCTTTTTAAGCTTAAGGTGCCCGGTGCCGATGCTATTTTGTTCTCAAAAATACACTCTGCGGGAATAATAATACCGCCTTGTAGAATCAACCAAATTTCATAATTTTTTTTTTTTTGCTAGAGGGAAATATTCTGTAGCCTACATCGATCTTTGTTTTTCAATATTTTATTCTCAAACTTTATAATTGAAATAAAATACAAAATCAGAGATCGATGCGGGCTGTAGGAAGTCTTCTTCTTTTCGATGAAAAAATAGTCATCAATATCCAACAATTCTACAAAGCTTGAGAGTTATTCCCGTAAAGTCATTTTTTTCCGATATAATACACCCTATCAACCCTCCTTAAATAGGTATCGGGTAGTAGATAGTGGAAAAGTCTTATAATTGAGGTGGCAACTAAAATATAAAATTTAATTTTCAAATTTTATAGAATTGTGGGACTCTTAAACCATACAATTGTAACTGCTGAATGTAAATGATGTTGATATGTTATGTGTTAGCTAGACGTAGAGAACACAATGTGTCATGTGTATAAGGTGTCCTCTTAAAAGAGAAAAATAGTACTATCACTGAGTATATAACAAGCTTTTACCATTTTTTTTTTTTTATATACAGGGTGATTTGTTAAGTGTAAAACACTTATTATCTCAAAAAGTATTAATGTTTTAGAAAATATTTTTTTACACAGTTTCAAGTTGTTAAAAAAAACAATGTTTTTATTAAAAAAATTATATTTTTAAATATTTTTTATCCTTTTAATTTTTTTACTTTTTTGAATGACAGCATAGAGTTTTAATTTCATATTCCAAAGCATAATATTTTTCTAAGTATTTTGATTCATTAAAATCGAATTTAGGATGAGTAGTTTGAGCTATTTAAAGTTTAGATGGGCGTAGTAGAGTGGTATGGGGTTACCCCGCAAAATATTTGTCCGCTACTCTGCTTGTCTAAACTTTAAATACTTATAACTCATAAACTACTCGTTCTAAATTCGATTTTTATGTATCAAAATACTTAGAAAAATATTGTGCTTTGGAAAATGAAATTAAAACTGTTTTCAATCAAAAAAGTAAAAAACTTAAAAAAATATTTAAAAATATGATTTTTTAACTTTATATGCTTACCTATGTTATATTATTACAGTTAAACATTCTAAATGGACACCTCTTGATATTGAAATATCTAAAGAAAACAGTTATAGGAGCAGACTTTCAAAATATCGTAGGGATCGATCTGGTGAGAACAAATTTAATTAATAATTTATATAGAGTATACAAAAATATATTCTCGTATTCTTTCTCAGGTGGTCGAGACAAAAGTAATAATCAAATTAGGAATAAAAATAGTCGCAAGGTTTCTGATTTGTCAGATAATACTATCTCAGATTCTGACAAACGTGATGGAGGTCCAATGCGATACCTGCGACACCAACGATCTCGCAATAGGCTTCAAGATGAAGAACCTAAGACTAACTCCCAAAAAACAGATGGAAAAAATGTAAATTTTTCTTGTGCTCATTTATGATTATTTAAATAACATATTAATAAAAGTATTGCATGAACATTTGATTGAAAATCATAAATTAATATTTTAAATTATAAATTAATTCTAAACATCCAAATAATTTGTTCATCCTTATAATCTTTTAAAACTATTTTATTTTTCAGGCTAGTTATAATTTTAAAGGAAGTGATGTTTTGTACTCAGGTCCATCCCGTTTGAATTATACCCAACCTTATTGTGAATTAGTTCCGTTTATGACTTATCCAGTGATAAACGAACAGACTGTGATTAATCTTCTTAAGCAACAAATGTGCGTTGATAATTATTTACAATTTCTTTAATACCATGATATAATTATTAATGTTTATGTTTTTCCAGATCTTACTATTTTTCAACAGATAATCTTTGCAAAGACACATTCTTCAGGTTTCACATGGATGAACAGGGTTATGTTCCTGTAACATTTATTGCATCTTTTAAACGTGTGAGAGAACTTAGTCAAGATATTAGCCTCGTTATGAAAGCAATGATTGATATGGAAGAATTAGAACTTAGTACTCACATGGTATGAAAACATTTAGCATTCGAACATAAAACTAGTTTAACTAGTATATTAACCTTTTAGTTTCAACACTAACAGGTAAGGTGCCGAACTGATCCAACCAAGTGGCCACTTAAAGAAATACCTCAACAATTTTTATTTAAAAATAATTTAAATGCACAACATCCATTATTTGCTCATCCGATGGGACCGCCTACTATTGTTCCACTCATTTCTCCAGACTTAATGGTAAAAAATCTACCTGCCCCTCCTCCTCCACCAAGCATACACATAGTTTCTGATCCACAAGCTGCCATGAATCTTAATCCTGATGTCCCAGAATTCGTTCCAAGGAATGGCCCCATAGAATTGAAGACTGAAGAGAACTGTGATACTAATGAAAGTGAATTAACAAGAATAAAAGATACTCCTTTTACAAGTAATGGTGAAGTTCTGGATATATCCAATAAATCTAATGGTCAACATACAAAAATTGGTAAGAATAAAAATCAATACATTTTCTAATTTAATTTTAATAATATTTTTTAACATCGAATAATTATTTAGGTAACTATTATTTGTAATTAATATTTTATCATATTTTACAAAGCAATTTTAATTAAATTATTTAATGTTTATTTTTGTTGATTAAAAATTCAATAGTACTCATATTTCTTATGCCTAGTACAGTAAAATTGGTCACCTCCTTGTTATTCTTAGCAGTGGTGTACTATGGGTGTTGGAAGGGGGAGGAATAACCCTCTATAATTTTTTGAAAGAATTAATTTTTTATATATGCCACTGATTTGTAGTGACTACATAATTAATATTAAAATTATGGATTACCATAAAAAGTATTGAAAACTATATATACTGTTTTGTAAAAAGATTTTTTAAGATTATAATTAAAATTATACAGTATATTAAGAAACAAGTTAGGCAAGCTCACTCTAAATTCCCAGTTTCTAAATGTACTTTAATACACCACAATAAATTATAATTCCATTAAAAATGTCTGTACAGTAACTACGTAAAATAAATAAATACCTTTTATTATCAACAGTCGTAGTCCATAACTATGTACTGGTAACTAACGGACGGATGGACACAACAGGAATATAAGGTGTTCTAAACATATTTTTCGACACCTAAAACCTTTTTACAGATATATATCTGTTCTCATCATGATTCATGATACCACAATATTAGGCATTAGCCACATAGTTGTAATAGATATACTATATAGTAAGCATACAGAGTACAGACAGATGTTGCTTGACCATCATAACTTGTTCCTTAATAACCTGAATGGAATGTATTATGTAGTATGGTATTATGGATTTTATTCAAGAGATAGATATATAATCCATTTATTTTATCAACATTTTTAGTGATTGCTTTATAACAGTATGACATAAAGCTTATAAAAAAATATTCTTAATTAGTATTTGCAACAATTATAATAATAATTTCATAAAATAGATAATAATGAATGTATTTGTTTATATTTTATGAAATATCCATCAATTAATATTATTTGTTTAACAGCTAATTTAAAGTCTGATACAATTAAAGAGGAATGCAATGACAATAAAAATGTATCTGTTGAAGTTTTAGATGATAAAGAATCGTGGAAAGAAGTATGTTTTTATATTTAGCTGTACCTAATTTTGTATTATACTTATTAAAACCTATATTAATTCTGTATATATCTATTAAAATTAAATATTTTAATTTATTTAACTTTGCCAATATGATGTTAATAAATAAATATTTATTTACAAATAATTTTTGAGTGTAAAATAATCAAACTAATATTGCAGGTAAAAAGGCGCTCGAAGCCTAGAAACAGTAGTTCTATGACATCAGAAACGCTAAATGTAGCTTTAAATTTACCTAAACGTAATTTTCCTGAGAATCAAATTGATACTCATGCATCAAATTCGTGGGATCTTGGATTTCAGTTTGATGAAGATCTTGCTGTTGTGCCATGTGGAAAAATAAATAAATTTAATGAAGATCCAATTGGGTAATTTTATATTTTTATTAAACATTCAAATTTGTACTTAAATTAAATAAGATTATATTTATTAATTTTTCCAATGATTTGTTTTTTGAAGTTCTGATACTGATGAATCTGACTATGGAGATAAAGATGATTTTGATGATAAAGATATTGACAAACTCATGATTATTACACAAAAAATGATAAGTCGCCCTCAAAAGATTGAAGATCGATCTCATGATAAAACAACCCGTGTAAAAATGACCCAAGATTTAGAACATGCTATTGACTTAGGTTTAAGATTATATGAAGAAGACTTATGGCATACAAATTCTACGGTATTTTAAATTAACATAAATTAATATTCAGCCCAATGTCACTTTAATATTTTTCTTTAGATTCAAACTTCATCTTACAAGACTGTAAATGTTGTTACTCAAGAGGTTTTTGAAAGGCTTGTACCAAAAGCTCCAAAGAAAGTCAATCAAGTTCCTCCACCACCACCACCTTCTCTAAACGTTGATAATTTAACCGAAATTATGGAATCTACTGAAAGAAAAGTAATTGATTTAAGTTTACTTTAAGTTAACATTATTTTAACATTTTTATTAATTAGGAAATTGAAAATAAACAAGTGAAGACTCAAACTGCAACACAGACTAAAACTAAAGTGAAATTTGACTTACAAAAGCCAAATCGTCGTCACTTCTATGGAGATATTGATGAATCTGGACATAGAAAACGAAGCCGTTTTAATGCGGACAGTGAACATCACGTTGGTTGGGTGTTAGATTCTCGTGCCCATACTAGACATCGTACAACATCATTTGGGTAATACCAATATTATAATTTTATAAATAAAATATGAAGCATTATATTATCATTATTTTTGTCTGTGATACTATGTGTATAACTGCACAACAGATCGCAGAACTAAAGCTTTAAGAAGCCTCATTGTTAAAATACATAGACATTTGTAGGCTATTATTTATTAACACATTAATGCTGGGTTGCATAAACAATTTATTAAATTTAATGGACCAATCACGGGCCACTAAATCTTGTTTAAGGGACTATTAGCTCACTATTGATTCATTAAATGTTTTGTGCAATCCGGTATAAGTATAATATTACATTTGTCTAGTGATAAACGTCTAAAAAATCATTGATATTCCAACACATATTATAACAAAAGCAATTTATTTGTATTTTAATAATTCACTATATATTATTTCATCAATTTATGGCATATATATTAAAAAGAAGAAAATCTTTAACAATGTTTATGTTTTTATTGGAAAAGATATAAAATGAAGTAACTATAAACAAGTTATGAAATGTATATGTATTTATTTTTTGTACTCAATGCCATTACTAATGTCCAATTTATATGTAAAACAATAATAATACATTTATTTAACTGTGTTTTCCTATGCTCAATTTTGATGATATTTTTAACAAATGTTTTATTATATTACATAAGTACTACTTTTTTTTTCAGTAGTGGGACATTAGGAACTAGTCCTAGTCCAAGTGAAGGGTTTCTATCTAGTACACCCCAATCATTGCCAACTTTTCATCACCCTTCTCATGCATTGCTTATGGAAAATAATTTTACTCAACAAGCATACCATAAATATCATTCACGTTGTTTAAAAGGTGTGTATAATAATAATTTTTGCAAATATTCTTTGATAGAATTATTCAATATCTTAAAAAAAATATAACATTTTCTTCTCTTTATTTTTTCTCTAGAGAGATCTAGACTTGGGCCAGGAATGTCTCAAGAAATGAATACTTTATATAGATTCTGGTCATTCTTCTTGCGTGACAATTTTAATAAGAACATGTATAAAGAGTTCCAATCTTTAGCAGTTGATGATTCAAATAATGGTTTCAGGTTTGTTGGAATTGTGTCAGTAACAAATAGTATTTTTATATATATCTTTGTTTTTTTGTAGGTATGGGTTGGAATGTTTGTTTCGTTACTATAGCTATGGTCTTGAAAGGAAATTCCGACCAGAATTATATAAAGATTTCCAAGCAGAAACTATAAGAGATCATGAAAATGGTAATTTGTTAGTTTTTAAATTAAATTTAAAAACAATTTTTAACTGTTCAGATTTCTTTTATGGATAAACTGTAGGTCAACTTTATGGATTAGAGAAATTTTGGGCCTTTTTGGAGTATTACAAATATAGTAAAACACTTCAAGTAGATCCCAAGTTAAAGCAATTCTTAAGTAAATTTAAAACAATTGAAGATTTCCGAAAAGCAGAAGAGGTAATAAACTTAAAGACTTAATAAAATAGTTTGTTTGTTTTTATATAAAATGTTAATATATTTTAGCAATTACCTAAAAGTGAAGGCTATTTGGATGCTTCTATGAGAAAAATGGCGCGTATGAAACGCCACCGTAGTTACTCTGAAAATTCTACTCTTGATACTTTAAAAATTGCATCCGATGTTGTAATAAAGCCATTGAATATCACTTCTAATGATGACAATTGGCGTAAAAACTCTGTATTACCAAGAAGAAGATATTTATCTGTTGGTAAGTTTCCTACTAAATACTTATTAACAGTTGGTAGATTTAAATAAATTAAAAATATCTAAAAAATTTAGGTGAGAAATCAGGAGATGCCAAAGGACCTAGAATTACAAAGTAACATTTGAATTGAATAAAAAAGGATCATCAACAATTGAAGAAAACTCTCCTGAGACGCCAAAACAAAAGTAATGCCCCAGAATATCACTGAGAAAACCATGTTATTTTATTAACATTTATGAAATGAATACTTAGTAAAAACACATAAAAAATTTAACTTTGGACATTTTAGATATTTTTAAATTTAGTTTGTTATGTTATTTATCAAGATTGACTTGGGTCTAATATATTTTTTAAACAAATTAAACTTGATTAGCTTTTTCATGAGCATAGATACCTAGACATTTTAATACATAAATATGTATTATGTAATGCACATATCTGAGTGCATTTATATTTTAACAATAAATTCTTATATTGACACCAATATTAATAATAAATAAATGTTATTAATAATAAATATGTAATAAATTGTAATATTTACGCATATTACTTACAACTTAATAATATTATGATGAAGACTGAATATCATTGTTTTGTCATTTTATTTCAATATTAATTTCTTCATTTTCCATTCAAAATTTAATTTACCATCTTTTATTTATTTTATTAATGTTTATTGTGAAATGCTAGTCATGTGATTTGCTAATTATTAAGTTGATTATCAAGTAAAAAAAAAAATGTTTGGTGAGTCTTTGATACCTAACATAACAATAACTTAATTAAAAAAAAGAAAAGAAAAGTATTTAAGAAAAGAAATTTTGTTTTATTTAATTAATTACTCTAATAATATTATGGAAAATTTATTAAGTGTGATAGTTTTTTTTAATATTTTAACAATTGTACTGTATAAAGTGTGTTGCTTAATTTAATTATTTTGTTAATACTATTATTTTAGTTATAATGTTAGCATTTAAATTTGATAACATTGTTTAAGAACAGTTCTTACTATCATATTAGTTTATGGGAATGGGATTAGATATCTTATATTTTATTTTATTATTCCAAAACTTGGATTTTAAATTTAAAAAATCTAATAGTTGTATCTATTGCCATATAATAAAAAAAAAAAAAATATATATATTTAAATTAGAATTATAAAGTTGTCAAGTCTTAGATTGTATAAGACTTCAATGTGCTCACAGGGTTTTTTTTTATTTATAATTAATGAAATTAAATTCAAAACATAAGAATAATAGTATATATTTAATAGTAGTTTTCATATTACTTGTCGTACAATTTGGATTAGTTATATTATATTACTAAATATGTCATTATTTGAAAGCAGAAGTAATAATTTATTTTTATTGCTTAATATTTTCAATTTAGTGAATATAAAAATATATATATATATTTTGCTCTAAATAATACTGAAATTTTGAAAGAAAACGTTATAGGTTATTATTGTTTTATTTATCTTATGAATTGCTCATTGCTCTTACTTAAAATTGAGTTAAAATTTGTCAAATCAAATTTCTAATGATTGTGTTCATTTTTTAATTTTTAGCAATAATGTTAGTATAATCTGATTGCATTTTTAAAGAGTATAGCTAACTTATATGTCCCATATTGTATTTTCCAATATTTTTAAGTATTTTTAAAGTAGAATATAAATACATGTTTTTTTTCTTTTTTAGTATATGTATTTAATTTATGATGACAATTAATGAAGTTTGAATCCAAATTTAAAGCCTTATTTTAAATATATTTTTATTGAATTAAAATATGTTATAATTAAATTACCCAGAATTTTTTGCGACTAAAATTATTATATTTAAAATTTAATTTGGGTGATTATTTTACATAACTTTTATTAAAATTATTTATATAAATAGTGTATATCATATAAGTGTTTAAGTTTGTTTGATTGCTACTTTGCTAATAACAACAGTGTATATGTATATATATTTATGTATATAATTATATACTATATATATATATTATACACTGTTATATAATTATTATTAATTTGTTCAACAACATAATAAACTATATTGTTCTGTGTATAATTTTATCAAAATATAATTATTTTATTTTGGATATTTTTAATTGTATATTATTTATGTTTGTAATGTTCTAATGTATCCTATGATAAAGTTATATAAAAAATACAAATAATCTCTTATCTATTTTATCAGTAAAAATAAAATGTTACTATGGACTTTTTTGAGTCCTGAATATTCTATTTGGTTTTTATGTGATTAAGTATGAACACTTCTTCAAATTTATATTTTGGCTTACAATTATCTACCTTCTGGGTTACTAAAGATCCACATATTGTTTGAAAGCACTGTTTAATAGTAATTCAACACAATTTAACTATAATATTATTATCTAACAATTGCAATATATTATGTTCTTAATTTTTCTAATATCCTCAAATATTCATTTCTTAGTTTGTCATCTCGTTGTATTCAATTTATGTCTATATCGCAATATACCACTACATGTTACATTATTTAAATATAATATACACATTACATATCCATAACTTTTGGCATAACCACGGGAGTGGATATGGTGGATGGACCCCCCCCCCTCCATGTTATTTATTTTAGATTCTGTCCGTCATCACCTGGGGCAGTAAAATGATTTGATTTTCTACTTCAGCATAATATTTTCTAGTAGGAAAGTAGCGTCTACTGAGGAAAGTGAACATTTCTCAGTGTTTTTTAATGGAAAAAACACTAAAAAAAGTGGACAAGTGTTGCTGTACAGTAGGTTACAAGTGGGTCCCTGTAATGGATGGTGTTAAAGTTTAATTGAATAATATAATATCATTGTGACATTGTATATGCGAAACAAAGATGGTCAGTCAGCCTATGTTTTAATATTAAGTATATTTTATAATATTATTGTGAATAAAGTAATTTACTTGAAACCTTGTTTTAAATTTTCAATCCTTAGCTGTAAACCTTATGAAAATTTTATATTTTTTTAACTACAAAATCATTTTAAAATTTAAAATTTGATAAATGTTGTCAACATGTGAACTTAAAATGCTTATAGTAAAAATTGGAAACTGAAAATGTCCTAAAACCGCTTAATACAAGTCAAAATATTTTGAAAAGTTGATTGTCTATATAAAATTATAAAATACTAATATAAACATTCAGGGAAATCTATGTATCTACGGTTATTTGTTTTAGAGTTACACTAAAAACCAAAATTGATATTGTGTACAAATTACCGTTTTTCCTTATTTTTGTTTTGGTTTTCCCTGCGCTTTTGAAAACTATTGATCTCTAACCTTTCTAGATTCACTTAATCATAAAACAAGATACTTTTGAAGAAAATCAAAGCAGTTTTACTGCCCCAAACGATGACAAATACAAAAAAAAAACACATTGTAAAATCAATACATTTATTGCTCCGCTCATAATCTAAAATAGGAAAAAATCGATCGAACTCTAAACAAATTCGCTGCTCTTTAGATAAATTTCACTGAATATTTAAACTACCATTTTCTATATAAATAAAGCTTTCAAAATACTTTGACTCTAAGCTATATTTATAGCCAGAAGAAAATTTTGATAAGTATTTTTTTTAATATTATTGTCCAAAGCATTTTTTTTGCATTGTCAAAATACTTAAAAATCAAATACAAGGTTTCTCATTATTTGTTGTTAGTGGAAATTAAAAAAAAAAAAAATCAAGCGTTAATCCTCAATATTTTTTTTCTGAGTGTGAAGTTGGACATTGGATTCACCCGTAAATTAATACAATTTCATAGGAATTTTCTTATTTTGTTGTAATTCAAAAACTAATGACTGTAGGTAAGTACTTGACATTTTCATCAAATGTTTTTATTTAATTATTTTGTATACATGAAAATTAAAAATTTTCAAAATATTTTCACTCATTTTGATCTATTAATAGACATTACAATTGTTTTTTGTTTATTTTCTTCAAATGTCAATAAATTTCTAAATTTATTTATCTAAACACCTATACTGTGCAGCTTATCAGTATCTACTTGCCATTTTTTTTAAATATTAATACATTAATCATTGAAACTTTTTACCTCATATATTAGGTATTTACTTTATGTTTATACACTAAAAATTTCAAAATGTTCAGATTAATTTATACCGCGAATCTATTACGCTATTTTACGGTATGTCGGTATTCATTTGAAAGGTTAACCGTTACCTAGTTAGGTATATAATATGCAATGATTGATCATCGGCTAATCGGGTGGCGCCCTTTTCGGCCAAAATGTACCCTTCCCTTTTCGGCCAAAACTTACCGTTCTCTTTTCGGCCAGCACCTACAGTTTTCTTTAAAATTTACAATTATAACTGAACTTAACAGTTTTTATATTCAATTAATTATGATTATATCCAAAAATGTGATTTTTTTTAAACATTATTACCTACAACTGTAAAAAAACTGAAAAAATAAAACAATTGGCAATAAACTATTATAACATATCATTATTACAACTAATTAAATTATATTAGTATTTATAATTAATGTTATTACTTACATTAATTGAATAAAAATTAATATAGTTATATAATACATATAGGTAATAAGAAGGTATATTATAATAATAATTATGATAGTAAAATATTACCAACTATGAACGAAATTAAACTTACATTGAAGAGTAAAGGTAAATAATAAAAATAGTAACATTTTTCAAACAAAAATGAATTGTTAGTTTATTTGACTATAAGCTAATAATATGTTAAACCATTTTATTGCCAATTGTTTTATTTTATTATTTTTTCACTCAGTTGTAGGTAAGAATGTTTATCAAAAAATCACATTTTTAGATACAATCATATTTAATTAAGTATAAAAATTGTTAAGTTCAGTTGTTATAATTGTAAAAGGGAACGGTAAGTTTTGGCCGAAAACGGTGACGCCCGGCTAATCGGCTGCATTAAAACAAAAACTTGAGTACCTTTATGATAGTATTTTAGTAGTAGTTGTGTCTAAATATAATAGCACTAATTTAATAAGAAATATACTTAGATATATTAAAATAAAAAAAATTTATTTTAGATTAAAAATAATATAAAAACAATTGTTACAATCATTATTGTTTCTATGTATACAACGAATAGATGAAATAATGCTTCAATTTTCAACTTCCGTATCTTTTCTAGTGGGCATATGAATCTAATTAGGTGCATTCTAGAGGTCAAAATTGAAAATTCCATGTTGTTTTGAAAAGCTTCTGGAAAAACAATGACGTAAGTAGGTTAATAAATTACTTCATTCACAATAATATCGTCAAATACTTAGTAATATCATAGGCTAACTGACCGTCTTCGCTCAGAATCGTTTTTAGTATACAATAATATTATAATTGATATATAATTTAATTCAAATTTAACACCATCCATTACACTGACCTATTTGTAATCTACTGTACAGTAGAGCGACACCCACTTACCCGCTTTTTAATTTTAATTATGATTTGAAAAATTCATACTTTCAACTTACAGTTCAGTGTTCACAATAATATAATTTTTCAATATAGTGGTCCGTAGATCAAATTATTTTTTCAGAATCAAATCGGACAACTTAAACTGATTTTTATTTTTGCCAAAACTTAAGGTGTTTTAAGCTAAAAATTGCGGTATTAGAGATGCTCCATATACCTATGCATTTTTTTTACTGTTGGTAAATAGTTCCATTTTCATCGGTCATCTTTTAGTTTTGTATAATTTATCATACTGTGCAGCTCTTATTATTACTATAATATAATTGTATTGGATGTTGTAAACAAATTAAAAAAAAAATGTAAATTGTAGCTATTATTAATAAATAGGCGGGTACTCATTAAGTATAATATTGATAGTCCAACAATATTTCACAAGAACAGGTAGCTACGTAGTAATGTTGTAATGTCACTAGGTCACATCTTCCCATTTTTGTAGTGACTAAAGTAGGTATAGACAGTCTTGTAAAGTATTCGAATATAAGTATTCGGATAATTGTATTTAAATACTTTTTGAAGTATTTTATGGTATTCCAAATACAATTTTTTCTAAGTATTTTTTAAGTATTCTGAATATTTTTTAAAAGTATTTTTAACAAAATTTAAATACTTGTATTTAAATACTATAAAATCCGTTTTGTAAATTATTTTTCACGATAATTGTTGAAAATAATATTTCGTTGATAATATAATCATGATTCTCCGTAAATACCCGTATTAATATATAATAATATGCTATATAGACATATAGACATATAGTTATAGTTTTATTTCGTTTTATTATTAAATATAAAATAGACCCATTAAATATAAATATACTGAATGTCTGAATATTATTAAGAGTTATTACTTATCAGTTATCAGATATTATATTATATTATCCGTTGTTTCTTGCTCAGGCTAGCACTAAGAACTAAGAAGTAAGAACATAGAATAGACTAATGTGGTGGGTTTCCCATTTTATTATGAATTTATCAAACAATTACTAGTTTTCTGCGATGCAATAGTAGATATTAATATAATATTATATATTTATATTGTACTTTATTCCTACGTTTCCATATCAAGACTAAAATACTGTTTATCATAAAAGTCTTACATTACTAAGCAGTATTGCAGTAAGCATTAATATTTAATAGTTATACAATTTAATTGTATCTTCAATCTTGTATAGTTGTATCCCTCATTCGTCTACACACAAGTACACAACACGCCGCGCTTTGACTTTGTTACCACTTGCCATCGTATTTTTATATTATAATATGTGCAATGTGCATGACAGCCTAATAGTGAGTTTCGTTTTCGTAATTAAATCAAACCTATATAATAATATTTAATAAAATGGAGATGCCAGAGATGGAAAAAAACAGATTGCCTTGGAATGCCTACAACGAACATTTTAAAATAATTAAAATTATAGATGACCATTTAACGTTTTTAAAATATGAAGTAAAATGCTTGCATTGTATACGATCAAAATCACTAACAGCGGACACGAGATCACCTTCAAATTTGAAAAAACATTTAACAGTAAGTACTTTAAATACTAATTATTTTTAACATAAATCATAATTATAAATATATCATAATATAGAATTAGAATAGTATATAAATTTACTATTTAGTATTGTACCTACGTAAAATATAGTTTTAAATTTAACCTACAAGCTATAATGAATTTAAAATGATATAATTTATATTGTAATATAATACTTTTTAACAAACTCCAATACACTACCTAACCGTTTTTACTTTTTAATTGAAAAACAGTTACTTTTTATTAATTTTAGTTGTAAAAATATTTTAAACAGTATATGCCTACAGTAAAATTACAGAAATTAATTTTGATAAGTACTTATTTTCTTATATTTATTTAATTATTTCTCTAGACACAACATAATCATATCTCGTTAAAGCCTGATGACCATGATGTGAGTGTATTCTCTAATGATTTAGCCGATGTATGTTCTTCTACAACTCAAAATGAAACAAATGAAACAATTCAAACAAATAATTTAAAACGTTCAAATGTGCAATTAACATTGCAAGAAAGTTTAACCATGCGCAAAAAAAAGTTAAATGTTGAATCCAAAATTAATACAACA
Organism: Sitobion miscanthi; assembly: GCA_008086715.1. Classification (NCBI taxonomy): domain Eukaryota; kingdom Metazoa; phylum Arthropoda; class Insecta; order Hemiptera; family Aphididae; genus Sitobion; species Sitobion miscanthi. The sequence continues at coordinate 6,797,730 of CM017799.1, forward strand.
CATACACAAGGTAAGTGAATTTATAATTATTAGTTAAATTAATATAAAAAGGGTTAATTAAAATGTCCATTGACCTAATGATTTTTATTTTAGTTAAATGTAATGTAAGTAGTTAGTAGCTACCTACTACATATTTTATTATAATTTATTATAAACACTGAGTATTGTTAATTTTTATATCATAGGTTATATTTATCTGAATACACAAATGTAATGGCATGGCTATTTGAATACTTATATAATAATAATAATACTTATATTTATATATTATGTATGTACAGGTACTAATATGTTTATAACAATTTAATTTATTTTTAGCCGAGTTAGATGGAATGATTCAAAAATTGATCATTAACCGGTGTTTGCCATTTTCATTAGTAGAATATCCTGAATTCAAATCTATTTTACAAATAGGATTTCCTAAATTAAATACATTGAGCCGCCCAACATTAATGAAAAGGATTGATTCTAATACAAATTCCATGTTAGAAAATTTGAAAAAGGAATTAAGTTTGGTCAAACATATTTCTACTACAGCTGATTGTTGGTCAATTTTTAAAAAGTTAGTATTTTAAAAAATAATAGATATTATAGTCTACTGTTATCTAAGTAGGTACCTATAATATTATGTATTCAATTATTAAAAATTTTGCAAGCTAAAACTTTAGATGTTACAGAAAGAATGTACCTTAAGAATATCTAATTGTTTCAGATCCTATTTAGGTATAACCGGTCATTGGTTAAACAAAAATGATTTAACAAGAATTTCCTGTTTACTTGCAATGAGGCGTTTAAAAGGAAAGCATTCATTTGATGTTTTAGCAAAATCCATGGAGTCAGTTTACACAGAATTTGACATCAATCATAAGATAACGTATTCAACCACTGACAATGGTTCCAATTTTGTTAAAAGTTTCAAGTTAGTTATTTTTTTTGTTCGCTAGTATTTATTTGATTTTATTCTCTAACTATAAAATTAAATATTTAAATTTACTTATATAGTAATATGTATACAGCAAATTTTGCCTCATAACTTACTGGTAAAAATATGACCTAATGTTACTATAATTAATACTTAATGTTATTAAACCATTTTGAATTATAATGTTGTATTTTTAGAGTATACAATAAAAATGATGAACAAAATATTTCCAATTTGGATTCTTATGTAAATAATATTATTGATAATGATTCTAACGATGAATTTGAACTACAAGTAAGAACAACAATTGATGAAGATAACTTACAAGGGGATGATGATGACGATGAAAGTATATCTGTGATTCCTGTTTTTGAAACCTTGGAAGAAAATGATTTGAATTTTGATACTGATGTTCAGTATAGTTTGCCAAAACATCATCGTTGTGCAGCCCACACTTTAAATTTAATTGCCACTAAGGTGATGTGCAATTTTTACTAACTATTATTTTAATACCCGAATGTACCGATTGTTAATGTTATATATATTTTTTATTTTTGTAGGATGCTGAAAGTGCTCTTCATAATAATTTGTTTAAAAAACAAAGTAGAGCTACATTTGGAAAATTGCAAATACTTTTTAATAAACAAAGTAGATCCACCCAAATTGCTGATATTATAAATGACTATATTGGAGTATATTTAAAGATCCCTAACACTACAAGGTGGAATTCTCATTTTGATGCAATGAAATTCCTACTTAAACACCGAAAATCAAGCCCTACTAAATTTAATGCCATGTGTGATGATCTTAAAATTGTCAGGATTAATACTAATGATGTCGACTTTATTGAAGAATATTGTACAGTTATGGAACCACTTGCAATATCACTTGACATTCTACAAGTAATATTTTTAATGTTTTTTAAACATTTATTTGTTAAAACTTTATATTTTAAGACCTAATTGTTTTTTAGTTTTTGTATCTTATTGCTAATTTATACATTTCTACATTTTTGAATTAAATTTGTTTTAATTATCTTAACATTTCTTTGCCATTTTTTTAATTGAAGTATATTTATGTAGGGTGAAAACAATATGTACTTTGGCTATTTGCTGCCTACAATAAATGAATTATTGAGTAAACTTGAAACAATCAGAAGAAAAGAAATTGTATATTGTCAACCCTTGGTGACTGCATTATATGATGGTGTAAATAAAAGATTTGGGGCACTACAAGAAAACAATTTTCTTATCATTGCATCCGTAAGCAATCCTTCTTTCAAGACTGCATGGATAAAAAATGAAGTTAAGAAAAATTTTGCCATCTCTCTATTAAAAGATGCTATGTATGAAATTAATTCTGATCAAGTTGACAATGTTGTTGGAGAATTAAACAATGAAAAACCAAGCAGTAGTGATAGCGACCAAGATGATAAAAATGATTCATTTTTTTCATGGGCATCAAAAAAAAAAAGTCAAAATGTAATAATTGAAAATGAAATGGCTGATTTTCTGAATAAGAGTCCAACTAAAAAAATTATTGTATTAAATAATACTCCAATTCTAAAAAAAGTTTTCATTAAATATAATACTCCCCTCCCCTCAAGTGCGCCTATTGAAAGAGTTTTTAGTATAGGTGCTTGTGTTTTAACAAAAAAAAGAGGGAAAATGAGTGATTCAAATTTGAAAAAACAATGTTACTAAAAAGTAATGTTAAATTTTATAAAGATTGACAGATTTTGATTTTTTTAATTCTATTGTGTTATAGATTGTAATTTTAATATTAATAAAGATGCAATGATTATTTTATAATTTATTATGGTTGGTACTTTTTTTCTGAATAGTAATTTATTTTAAAATGGTAGGTATCTACTGATTTCCATGTAAAATATATAAATATAATTTATCCTTATGATACAGTATAACATATATAGTATCTCTATATGTAAAATGACTTAATAATATAAACATATTTTTAGCTCTAAATCATCACATTTCAATATTATATCATAGTATTTGTGAAATGGTTAAAATATGTGATAATAGTGTGACATAACAAGTATACTGATATAGTGATAAATATAGTATTGTATACTGTACAATATTAAAAAAAAAATACTTTTATTTGTATTCAAATACTTAGTGAGTACTCATAAAATACATTTTTATTTAAGTATTTTAAAAGTATTTTTAATACATTTTTATTCAAATATTAGTATTAGTATTTTTATATTTTTTCAAAAGTATTTTTTACAAGACTGGGTATAGATATCAATGATGTGTTATGTAATTTTATTATACCCGTATCTGTAGAGAAGTCATCTGTATACCTACGTTGTGATTTAACGCTTATGGACTTAAAGTGTTTAATAACACGAAGTATTTGAAAAGATAAACCATCAATTTACGTGTTTATAACGAATATTGATTGTAAATTATATAACGGTCCAATGCACGCCTAACACAAGCAATAAAATACGTGAATTTAAATTCAAACATAATTATTATTCAATTTTTAGAATGTTTCAATTTATTTGATTAAAACCATATTATCGTTATATAATAATATAACAGTTATTCACGAAAAAGTCTGCAATCAACAAAACTAAAATATCATTATTATTACCTATTATCTGTAAATAGTGCATGGCTTATTACGTATTGCCCAGGTACCAATGTATTCCAGCAGTTATTTATGACGACCGTTAGTTAAAGTGTATTTTAACACATATTTTTCAATGGAAATCACCAAATTAAATACCAGAGAACTCGCTCTGCTGCATATTATGTGATTGGTGTAGCGCTTCGATCGTCATTGAGTAATTCTCACTGCAATGAATGTTTTAAATTCGTAATTCAGCGAATACAAAAAACGATTGTGATCGGGAACGGTTTGTCAACGAATAATTTTAAGGATAATTTATTTTATTGCATATTATGTATATTACAATTAAGTATAGTGATTTATTTTTTTTCATTAATATTACCGCTATATTATGTGTGTTATTAATTTCAAAGTCAATATCGACTTATATAGTATTATAATATACAGTAGAACGGTGTTGAACTTATTGTTATCATGGAGGAAATATAGCTTAAAATGTGTATAAATATTTTGAAAATTTGATTTTGTATAGTGAATAATAATTGTACGTGTACGTAATGTTGAAAAGTTGCAAGTCCCTTTACAAGTAATATATATTTTTTTAAATAAAAACTAAAAGGAATCGTTGTTCATTGATTAATATCCAATTTATTGAACTTGAAATGTCTATAAAAAACAATTGAGACTATTATAGTTATAATAATATGATATGTTTATGATATTTTAAAATTTGGTATAGCTGGGGATTACGATGAGAATGAGCTGGAGATATTTCTATAGTATTATGGTAACGATTTTTATTGCACTTTTTGTTGGATTCCGGTAAGTTTCCATTTTATGAACCAGGTGGTTACTGTGTTTAGGAATAGTTGGAGATTTTGAATTGAAGATTACAATAGTAGTTGTCTATTGGGTTATGATTGTTGTATCGTCAGAAAACATCGCCAGTTGAGAGTTAGGGTGATTCCGGATGTCGTCACTGTAGAAGTTGAAGAGGATTGGGCCTAGAATTAAGGTCTGAAAGACTTTGCCTTGTATTTTTATTTTTTGAGGTTGTGAGAAATTGGTTTCTATTCTGACTTGGTACGTTTGAAAGAAAATATGCTTTTAAGTAGGTATTTGGGAGAGAGCTTCTAAATACCTCATCGAAGGCTTGGATTAGAACCTGCAGGAAGATCGGGAATCTTAAATGCGTATAAATATAGCTTAAAATTCATTTAAATATTTTGAAAAAGTCATTGAGTGTAGAAAATGATAACTTGGTAATAGTGGAATGTTTCCATTTTCTATGATTACATTTTTAATTATCTACAGGTAGGTAATCGTTATTTTACGCGTGAATATACAATATTGTCTAATTTTAAAATTCAACCACTCATAAAGAATGTATGTGGCTTTACACTAAACTTTTATTTTTAATTCCAGTAAAAAAACTTATTATGAATCTTTATTACGTTTTCAAGCCCTTAGGCGTTAAAATTAAAAGTTTTTATAAAGTTTTATTACAATATAATTTACATATTTTCTTGATTTTGACGAATTTTGTAGAAATTTAAATGTTTATAAAAATATGTTTTTAATTGTGGCAAGAACAATAGACTTAATATAAGTAATAACTAATAACATTTATCTAAATCGAAAAAAAATCAAAAATATAAAATGTCTATAAATAGCTTAAAATATTATATCTTGAAAATGCTATAAATATTTAGTAAAAATAATATGAAGGTATTCGGTTATTCGTTTTTGAATTAGAATAAAATAACGATTTTGTCTTAAATTGGTGTTAAGGTAAATGTACTATGTTATGTAGGTGGTAAATATTCCCGTTTTTCAGTAGTATTTTTTTTTATAGTTTTTCTCAATTATTAAGAAATAGGTGACAGGGAATATTTAAAAGTACCGAATAGATCCGATTTTCTATACCAAAAATCAGTAACCACCCTCAAAGTCGAGGAATGAATTATTTTTACTGTTCCTTTATATAAGTCGGTCACAAAAACAAATAAATTAAAAAATCATCAAAACACTCATTGCTCAGAATTTAAAATAATATATATATTATATTAAATAGGTAGGCCTATCCCGTTGAAAGGTGCCGGTAAGGAGTGACTGTTTCTCAAGTGCTTAGCGGTCAACATTACTACTTTCATCACATACCCGCTTTTTGTACATTTTATGTTTTATAGACTTCGATTAACCTATGCATTATGATTAATAAAAAATCGGGCAACTCACTCTGCTGTTTAGTATAGGTGTAGACTGTTGAGTGTAGGTACCTCGTCATTGAATAGGTAGGTCATAGGTAATGGATGTGTTTAAATCTATTTAAACGATAAATCATTGCGTTTGAAAAATTAATCATCCAAACAGACCGTCAGTCTATATTTCTAAGGATATTTTATTAAATATTTATATTGCTATATTACTAATATGGAAGGTTCGACCATTTTCGGATTAGATTACCAACCAATTATTTTAGTAATACCCAATATTACAATTTTAATAAATGTTTGTACATACGTTTATTGTTTTTCCAGATTATTAAAAGAATTACTGATAATTTTTAATTTTTAACCTCCCTCAAAATTGACGAACTATTTTTACTGTAGAAAGTATTTTCAGACAATAATAAAAATAAAACTTTAATTTCTGGAAAAAAAACTGTGACTGTATTTTCAATAATTTGTAATTAATATTATCTTATAACCTTGTATTATAAATTTTCAAGTTTTTTTACTCATCGACAAAAAACGAAAATAAACTAAAAAAGTAGGTAACCTCTCGCTGTTGTACAGTTGGTGTTGACCGTCGAATGTACCTCGTCATTGAGTAGGTCACTGTAATGGATGTGTTAAATTTGAGTTCAATGATAAATCATTGTATACGATGAAATACGATTCTGACCGAAGACTGTCCAACTTTTTAGTTACCATGGCGACAAAGGAATTATTTTATTTTAACTCCCTCTTCCTACCCCCTAAAGTACAAACTTAATCCAATTCTCTATTAGAAACCGCATTCGAAGTTGATTATTGGAGAATAATTGTCTTCTGGCACAAAAATAAAAATAAATAAACACACATCATTGTAAAACCAATATTTACTTTCAGAATTTATAAGCAAAAAATTTCATAAAATATCGATAAATAGTAATGATGTGAGTCTCGTAAATTTACCGTGTGAAACTTTACCAGTAAGGGAAATTAATCGTAAATGTACAAAAAAAATATACTGTTTACATTTTTTCTTACAGTTCAAAAAGTCGAGTGACTACTTAATTTGTGTGTTTTTGTATATTTCTTTATCAAGATATTAAAATTATAATACAAAAGAAATAGAGATTTTTATAAAATTATAATGACCTATATAGCACCCCTCTTGGCGCTTCCTGGAAAACAATTAATACTCTACACAACGTGTATTTTTCAGTAGGCTTGGGACATTTCTAAGCAAATTGGTACTAAAAAAAAAATTGAGCTGCCACCTTTTGAATATTAAGCATATTCATTTTGAGGAATAAAAAAAAGTCTTGACATCAGGATGGAGTAAACAGAATACTATAAATCTTAATCTTAACCCCCTCCCCCCTCATAAAAAATCCTAGATCCACCGCACTGATTGTGATTTTAAATACAAAATTTCGTGAATTATTGCGTCACTTCTGATATACGGTTACTGGTTAATATAGTTTAATATGTAACGTTATTGCTTTATTTTATATTTTTCTTGACTTCTTTACATAATATTGTAACAAAATGCAATTAGTGCACTATTAGTCAAATCTTAATAAAATTATTCGGTAAATTACTAAAAATTTTTTTTACGTAAAATCCACATCTTTTAATTAAATAGCATAAATAAAATCAATATATTTTAAAAATTATATAAAGTCTAGTTTACATATTTTATGCTCTACTATAAATATTCGGCAACATTTTCAAGTCTATACAATTATTAATTTTTTAATTACAAAATCAAATTCAATAACAAATTGACTTGTTGATTACAAACTGGTTTAGCATAACAACTGTCGTTTTAATGTCTGTTATTATTTTTAAAAGTAAGTACCTATGCTGAAAAGTTGTACGTGCACACAAAAACACAATAAATTGTATAAATGTATAATTATCAGTAGGTAAAAATCGAGTAAATCAAATTTAAATAGTGGGTTTATCTATGATAAATTGTAGTTATGTTTTTATGTTATTTTTTAATGAAACTAATTGTGCCGGAAAATGATAGCTTTATCATTGACATTTATTTGTGCGTAACGTTAACAATCCGGAAAACTAAATCATAACATATATAACATCCAATATGGCAGAGGCGTACCTAGGAATTTTTTTAGGGTGGAGGGGGGGTCCAAAATTTTTATTTTATCTGTTCTCTAATTATAATTATAATTTAATTCATTACCAACAAATTACTGTTAATAACTATAATAATATTCACAATAGTTAACACACACTCACAATAAACAGAAAGGTTTACTACAATAGGTACTATAATTTTAAATCAATTTTTATTTGGTAATAAAATGTTATAAAAATTACATTATTTAACTTATAATTATAATTATAACTTAATAATTATTTTTAAATTTTAATCTCCTGTTTTTTTTTTATAAGTTCCTCAATTATATCATCTGGTGTTAAGATTTAATTTCGATGAATATTAAGCATCGCAAGTTCATTTAGTCTGTCTTCCGATACAGTATTTCTGAGACATGTTTTAAGATTTCTTAATGAAGAGAAACTTCTCTCAGAAGTACATGTCGTGACCGATAATATACATAATAGTTTTATTAACTTGTATATATTTGGGAACAAGTCTTTGTAGAAATTGTATTACAGTTTTTGGCTTTAGATCTTTTTAAGACATTTTTTCACATCTTAATTTCTGCTATTACAATATCAGGTTCACTCAAATTATCTGAATCTTTATAAAAATCTATCAATTGTAAAACTACGCTTTAGAGTATATAAGAATGTATAGTTTATTTTGTTGTATAACACTAAAATACACTTAGAAATCGGGAATTTAGCACACTGAGCTTTCCTAACTTGTTTTATTTTTGTTTATCTATAACCATCTTAGGTATTATTATACAGACTATATGTTATAACTAAAATCTAAACGACATATCGAAAATATAATTATTTTGACTACCTACCTATTTAATGTATAATTACCAATATTTATATTATTATTATTTATTATAGATTTTACTGAATAACTTGAATAATCAATATAATCTAACTTATGATATGTATGTATCTTAATTTTAAAGAAGATAAATGAACAGTCATAAAATAAAAAAAAAAATACATAGCTGTTATACATTAAAAATATACCGGAACCTATAAAAAGTGTATCGATAATATTACATATAAACTGCAGATCATTATAATATAGCCAGTGCTTATCTAGGTAATCTCGTTTGTTTAAAAATATTTTAAGGTACCTATATCCCTTTTAAATTATATCCTAATCAATAAACCATTCAAATCGTAAGATTAGGCAGGTATCTACACATAATATATTATGCATACTTTTTTCACCGTTGCATCCCTACCTAGTTTTGTTCTAATTCAAGCACTGCATAATATAGTATATACCTCAACATGATAAAATTCGAAGTAAAATCTCAAAACATAGGTAGGTATCTAGTTGTATACCGCCTATATACTATATTACGCGTATAAACTATACTGCGCCTATAGTATGATACTATGATGAACAATTTAAAACCCCTACCCATAAGTAATAAGTGTAAAATTTATTTTGTAGTGAATAAAGACGTATTTTCTATAAATAATATTATCTTTGAGATGAGTTATCCATATGTATATAGTATGGCAAGTAGGTACCTACTGTAAATGTAAAGGCCGTAAAAATATGATCACAATAATCATTGTCATTAACGATATGATTGTTTATTTTTTCATATTTTATATAATAATTTGTAATAATATGCGATTTGATTAATTCGTCCCTGAATTCAAAATAATAATTGTTGATAGTATATCACTAAATAAATGAAAGGCTTAGAAAGGTAAAGTATACGACCTTGCCATTTTAAATCATTTATAGTCTATAACTACTCTATATATACTATAAATTATAATATAGTGCTACATACATTTTGTATAATAAGTAATAACTAGTGTCCTATAATACTCCTATAGTAGCTATACCTCAATAATATAGTCAATACCTCAAATACCTGCATAATAAGGGGTAAATTAATACATATTATATACACCCAAATAATTATCGTAATGTCTATTAATACTTTCATACATTTATGTCTTAAATTAGCTTACTTACAAATTATACTAAATAATGATACCTAGGTATACCTCCATAATATAGTCAATACTATATATAGTTAGGCGTAAATTTATACATAAATACATAATATTATACACTCAAACAATTATATCCTAATATTACCTAATACTTTTATACATTTTTCTTAAATTAGATTACTTGTCTATTATTCTATATTATGATGTCTACCTATAGGCTATAGAGCATAGACTATAGCAGTGGTTCCCAATTGATTTGTTTGAAATTCCGAGTATTTTTTGACTATTGAAACTCGATTTACCGCAAAAAAGGTAGACAATTAATTTATTCAAATTGAAAAGTATAAGTATTTACAAAAGAGGGGTCCCCGGACCAATTTAAGTTTTAGCTAGGGGTCCGTGGCCTCATACTAATTAGGAACCACTGGACTATAGTATAAGACATAAGTACATGTATCATGCACGTTTATAAGGTACCTATAATATGTATATTAAAGGGTTATAGATATATTGAGTATAAAAATGGTACTCATATGGCCGTACCGCCTATACCTAGGTATATATATCAGGGTCGTCTCTAGGGCAATTCCGGGGGGGGGGGCGAAAACAGTCTGTTTGATCAATCTACAAAAAATTAACAAAATTTATAAAATGTATTCATCTATTAGCAAAAACAGAACATTCGACGACTTATGGAGGGGGCGGTCACCCCTTCATACACCCCACATGGACGCCACTGGTATAAATTATACTATAGTGCACTACATACTTAATAGTATTAAAGTAAGAAAGATAAAAATTATTTTGTTTGAATTTCGCTAAATTTGAGTGGTAACAGACCTCCATAAAAGTCTACGTTACAAATAAGGTTGTTCAAAAAATTATATTGATACTTGTTTATTATAATTATTCAGTTTTGTTTTAACTCTTTCATTCTCGTATATGAACAAATAGAAAATACCGTACTCATTTAAATTTAGCAAATCAATAATAAATGCTCCTATAATAGGTACATATTGGTATTATAACTGATCCCTAAATATTCAGTCAAAAACCACGGCAGTCTGAAATCTTAAATTTGGCCCTGCTGTAGTTCTCCCAAAACATTTTAAATTGCCAGTAAGTATTATAAAATAAATATTCTCTGAAGTATAATTAGTCTCAGAGGCGTATTTAAGGGGACCCGTGTCCCACCCATTCATCGTATTTTATATTTTTTTATTACATTATTTTGAGATGGGAAATATAAGTTAAAACTTATAACCATTTATAATTTTAATTTTTTGTTTGTGCCCCCTCCACCATATGATATTTCTAAACACGACCCTGACATTTATTTAGTCTTCATTAAAAAAAATACACTACAATTTGTCGATACATTATTGTCAAATTCATAGTGAGGAAGAGTGAAGTTGTAAACACTTTTCAAAATTGTATCGAATTTATAGTAAATTATTGAATTATTTTATTTTTATATAATTATTTCAAATAGTTTTTTGTGTTTCCGTAAGCATTTATGATTTATTAATCTTATCATCTTACCTAACTTTTTTGTAAGACAAACAATATATAGGCACCTATATAGCCACTATAGGTAACTATTATAATTTAATATTTTTAAATTGAGTTGTCATTATTCATATTTTATCAATTACATATAAAGAGTAATTTTATTCACCATACCTACGCAATTCAATTTATCAAATTGTGTGATAATATTTAAGTATGAACCTATCTTAAGTATTAAGTATACTATACCTATTCGTAACACATTAAGTTGTAACTTTTATGTATGATTGGTTTTTACTAAATCGTATTGATCAAATACTTAATGGGTATATTTTAGCAATGCCAGTAGCTTTAGTAGTAAAAATTTAACAAGATAAAATATGTTGTATAATATAATATATTATAAAGTTGATAAGGATATATAGGTATTATGTATAATAAAATCATAATATGTTATGCTTATATGTGTACTTTATTTTTCGCGTAGACGATATTGAGATTTATTTATAAAAGTGCCTAAAGGTGCATAACCATTATTATTCTCTGACAGAGAAAGTTGTTGAACGTGTACTGTCTATGTTGAAAAGGTACTTGAATGTATACTCTCAAGGTTTTAATCACGAAATTTTCATCGGATTTTAAGATGCAGTGTTTATTATAATAATTGTTATTAATTCCATAGCAAATATTTAATAAGGCTTACAACAACGTTTTATGTAAACACTATATTATATATACTAATTAATTAAAGGGAAATCGTGGTATACATAATTTTATCAATAACCATGTTTTTGAACTATTCCTGAAAATAGTTTTAAATTTTAATAAATAATAAGGATATATAATATTAGTGATACCACTATTACTTCCTATTGTATAATACTATAATTAGATAATTTAAGATTATAATATTAGAGCGATGATATCGGTATATTATATCGGGGATTCTTTTAAAGGTAAACAATCATTTTCATGAAAAGTTTGAAAATTTTGGAATTTTGGAATTTTTTTGTATCAATATAACAATACAATTTGCGGAAAAACTTTTTTATCATATAGGTAATTATTTTGTGAGTTTTTTACTTTTTCAAATTGTAACAATTATTTTTAATTTCGTATTCCTAAACAGACATTTTTTTGGGGGAATTTCGAAAAATAAAATTCATGTTTCCAACCAGTACAGTTAATTACTAATAACTTATAACTAATAAGTGTTTAAAGTTTTGGTGGATGACATAGTGTGGAGTGATACTATTGTACCCCGAAAAATGTCGGTCTGTTACTCCACTTGTCTAATCTTCAAATACTTGTAAATTATTAATAATTAAGTCTATAGTTCAAAATTAAATTTGAAATAAATATTAAAATTCTTAGAAAAATATTTTGCTCCAGAATATAAAATTAAAAATATACACTGTCATTCAAAAAAGTAAATAATTTAAAATAGTAAAATATAACTTTTTCAAAAATGTTGTTATTTTCATGCTTCGAATTATGAAACAATGTATTTCAAAAAACGTTCATATTTTTCGAGAAAACGAGTGATTATCTTTAAAAGAATCTAAATTATTGTGTTAAATTTTAAATCTAGATAATTATGTTCATTGTTCATTGTATTTTATAGTTGGACATTTTTTTCTTTTTTCTTTTAGATAATACACAACTTGTCACTACTGCACATTAGCACAATAACCATGACATAAACATGCTATGACATATACATATCCAAGGCATGAGCAGTTTGAGACTGCTTGAGTAAGAAAATCACTATTTTAGTTATTAGTTATTATTATGTATCTAGATACTTTGGTAACTTAATATTCAGTTTAATTTTTTTAAATTTAAAAAGTCACGACACCTGCAGTTCCTTTTTATTCGACATGGGGAACGGTGGAATGCGAGTTTAGATTTTGATGAGTGGGTTATGGTGTGGTTCTAAAGTGTGTTGTGAAAACATATATAGAACAGTGCCGTTCTTTCTGCTATGTTTTCTATTGAATCTCTAGCTAGTCAATAGGTAAGATGAAATTAAAAAATAAAGGGTGGAGCACTCGTATTTTTCCTGAGCGCAATATTGTCAGTGTTGAATTTTTTTTGGAATCTGAAAACAATTGCCTGAATTGGTAGACTTGTATCAATAATTATGATATTTATTATTTTATAAGTTTAAAGATGTTTATTTATGAGTTATTGCAGGGTATTTATATATACATGTATAACACTCATAATCTATTATGATTGATTTTATATGGATATTTCATAAAACCTTATAAACCTAATTTAAGATTTTAGTAGGTACACGATTTAAAAAAAAAAAAGTAAACCATGTAATTGCTAAAATGATAGAAAAAAATTTCGACATTTTAAATGTCCGAAACGAATTTAAATTCTGAATAAAAAGTGTCCGTAGGATTGCAAAACTCACGAAGACCGGCACGAAGACCGGTAACCATACTTCAGGTAGGTAGGTACTTGGATTAGCGCTACAGGTAAATATTACTAAGTACAAATTTCTAATCATATATATTATGAGCTGTGACCAATACTTTAATCGTAAATCTCGTAAATAAATATATTTAATTATATAGATACTACAACTACACCGAAATATAGCAAATAACATCGTGACTATATAAGCCATAAGGTGTATAATATTAATATATCGAGATCGTAAATGTCTAATTAATATTCATCGAGGTATTATTTTTAACTCGTTTATAGAGAGATATATGGGTGCGACCTTATAGAGACCGGAGAGAGATGCTATTTAATTTAAAATGTTCGAAATCGTTTAATGTGTTTAAAAAGTGTATCGTGTATACTCCACTATTACCTACAGTTTGCGGACGGCTCAATTGCATTTTTTTCGACAACGCCCCTCTGATTTTTGTTCAAGAACTTGTAACATAAAATAGCCATTTTCTTAAAAATCGTGCAGCGCTGTATCTCTGGCTGTAGCAGCCGTTATATACTTGTCGCTATAGTAATTACTAATTGAATAAAATCCGTCACGGAGTCAAACAATCAAGGTCGTTTCATTTGTTAGTCAACCTCTGCAGACTACAATATAATATGAATGTAGGTTAGGTTAGGCCACGAACGCACGCGTCTTAACCATACATTATATTTGATATTTTGTTATAACACAGCTCACTACGTCTCTCTCTCTTTCTATATATATATATATATTATAGATCGTGTCGCTTTCGATGGAAAAAAAAATGAATCTAAGAACCTATATATGTGATATACAATCGGCTCTTTGTCCTTCTTCACTTGCTGCAATATCACTATATCAATTACCATATGACTATATAATATTATATATATATGTGTGTGTGTGTGGTGAAATATATATTACAACTATTTGTCTATTATAATATTGACTAAACTATTTTTCGAACGCAATTATATAATTATAACGGAAAATATTTATCTGTATTATTTTGTTTAGGTATATACCACTAATAAGCAATAACTGCAATATACATTTACCGCAGTTATGGTTTGGAAGTTCAGGCATACGTCATAGATGTGGGGATTAGTTTTTATAAAAAGTCTAAAAATATAGCAACACCGTGGTTCGTATTCGTAAAAAAATTTGATTATTTCATTCTAGTATGTACATTTCACATAGGCACGCGTAATATGATTATTACAACACATAACGGAAATATACGAATTTGATTTGGATAGTACAAGTAGTACAGCAGGTATATAGGCAGTAGGCACCTACTCTAAAGGTCCACACGAAGATAGTAAAACGCGATAAGTATCGATCATGACAGCTAAATCGCTAATATATCATGATAGTTTAAAAGAGACTGCGTCACCATGATGGACAATATAATAGGTATAGTTGCTATAATGCCATCACAATGGCATATTATAATGTGTGAATTAAATATTTAAATATGTAGGTACACGTTTTATTATTTATTATTATATAAGATTATTGTGTGTATAGGTAATTGTCGTATAAACTCAACAGTCCATATTAGGTATGCCATTAATATATAGGTACCTATACTATAGTATGTATAATGTATATAACTGGATTAAAATTTGCGTAACTATAGGTCTTTGAATTCGGGGTGCTTGAGTCTCACCAAAAACATTTTTTTCACATGGATAAAGCATTATAATAAATACTTTAAAATGCCTATATTTAATGTACATAGGTTATAGGTAACCCCCGCTCCCTCTTACAATACGATAAAAGTCACGCACACGGCACTGTAGAAATCTTAATAAGGCCAAGAAAATAACTAATAAGAGATGTACCTATACGAAATGACAAGAAATGAATAATATTATCATATCGTTCTATCACTGTTTTTTATTTCTTTCGTTTTCTTTCTTTATTGTAAAATAAAAAATAAACCATGCCAAAGTGGTATCACTGCAGATCCTGCTTCACCCACGCCCTACTAGTCACTACCCAATTACACTCATCACAACTTCCTATTGTAATACCTACCTACTATTGTATTACAGATTGTTTTTTCTCAAAATAAAAAAAAAAATACATAAAAAATACATTTAATTTATATAAATGATATTATAATATTATCGTATACGACTTCACGGAACTATGACGGCGAATCGGAGGCAATTACAGTTGCGTATGGTTTATCTGCGTAGACGGAGAGCGAAAACCGTGTAATGTGTAAAAGTGTAATGTTATAATATTATACTCTCACACACGAGACCATCCTTCGTTGCACGAGAGATCGCATACCTATGTGATATACAAGTTTCAAACGTGTGCAATGAATTCTGCAGTCTCCTGCTACATCTCCCTCCTATATACCAAACATATCTAAAGTGATTCGTAAATCTTGTAAAGAATACTTGATAAATGTTGTTAAATCTTTATTGACATAATACAACTTATAAAATACAAGCGTTTTAATGAAAAATATTAGTTTCTTAAAATTTAGAATGTCTAATATTTTTATTTATAATTCTAAGATCCGCCAAAATGATCTGTGTGTATAAAAAAAAATATTGTTTATCAGAAATAAATTGTCAAAAATAATATTTTCAAGGTTATAATAAAATATTCCACTCCAATTTAGAGGGAACGGCTATAATAATAATTAATATGCCGTAGTATAAAAAAATCGCATGCATAAATCAAATGACAATTAGCGTAACGGGAAGTTCGAATTATTCATGGATTCTTCAAACTAAACTAAAAAAAACTATTTTTTACAACGTCGAACAGTTAAAATAGTAATATTACGTCGAATTTACAGAAAATAATCGCATGTAGACAATTAATATATAATATTATATTTATGTTCGGGTATTGGGAACATTTGGATAATGTCCGATGATTGACTATTAAGTTCAGACTTTTACAAATAACAACATTTTTTACTTCAACCACCAATAAAATATTGATGATTTTAATTTAATAGTATTTAATATGTAAGTATAATTAATGTAAAGTAATCAAAATTAAGTATTTTTTATTAACTATTACAGGTGGAACTATTGTTGTGGCACCTTACATAACACAATACTTCTAAGCTCTCGCATTTTTATTCACGTGACCACTAACCAGCACTAAACCATTTTTGAATTAATTTAAACAATATTACCCCCTATGTCATTGATTAAAGTTTTGTTAATTTTCTTAATAATTTCGATTTTTCTGTATCGTTTCCTAATTTAGTAAAGCAATTGTACAAAGATGGCTTTCTTGAATATAATTGTGTTAAACATACCGTTTTTGTTACCCAGGTTAGAAAAGTATTATCTCAACAGTAAAACGATAACTAATACAATATACTCGTATATAATATAGGTGTATTTTTTGGATCACCCAGCCGGCTAGCCCTATCAGCCTAGGATATAGAATAGAAACTACAATATTTCCTGAGAGAAACGTATTATTAATAGACTTAAAATCCATTTTCTGTGCTCGAAGAAGTGAACATCCTCAAGCTCGAGTATTAAGATTTAAAATGGTTTTCTCTCTGGCTTTAAGGTTACTTTCCTAAAAAATATATCTATAAACTATATTTTTCCTACAGAAATATTGTTGGTAAATCGTATAATAATATCTTACAAGTATGTAACAAAATCTAACAAAATGTAAATATGTTGTAACTAATTTGTAGCTATTAGATCGATAATAAACTGTTACAACTATAATGAATGTAATACGTATGATACCTATGATAGTATGATTATAAATATTTAAAATCGAACCATTACTTGTATAAGTTATTTTAATTTTTTGGAGATTATGCCAACCGTTGGATAATGTTAATTTTATCGGCCAGTATATTAACACTATCCACTTGCATCGGTGGCTGGAGTCCGACACTTATTATTATTGTTAGCAAAAAGTCATCAGTTAAGCTGATCGTAAGCCGGCTAATCTTAAATATCAGCCAAATATCGGACATTGCCCGTAACACATAATGTAAATACTTATAGAGTAATAATAAATTTCTAGACTAAAATCATTCATATAAAATCATAAAAAAGGATATTAACACTATCCACTTGCATCGGTGGCTGGAGTCCGACAGTTATTATTATTGTTAGCAAAAAGTCATCAGTTAAGCTGATCGTAAGCCGGCTAATCTTAAATATCAGCAAGTATCGGGCATTGCCCGTAACACATAATGTAAATACTTACAGAGTAATAATAAATTTCTAGACTAAAATCATTCATATAAAATCATAAAAAAGGATATTATAACGGAATTAAAAACCAGGGAACTTACATTTTTTTTTTTAATCCCCTTGCATAAGACATTAATTTTGATATTTTAAAAATATATCATGTCTAGAAAATGATAATTTAAAGATTTTTCTCAAATTTTCAAGTGCATTATCCACGAGTATTCGTTTACACAGATTCGATTTTGTTGTCGAAAACTGAAGTTTTGTAAATATTCCCGTTTTCGCATGCCTAATTTTTTTTTTGATTATTTTTAAATGTGCTGGAAATGTAAAATTGTCTACTTTACTAAAGTACCAACTAAAGACCCAATTAGTCACTAGAAACCTTCCTTCAAAATCGAAGCGATGACAGACAAAAGACAAAACACACGTCATTATAAAATGACTATATAGAATCTGAAATAAATGTTTTCGATTTTCAATATAATATATACAATTCATATACATGTGATAATCATGACTGATTTAAACATAACGTCATGTAATCACTAATCAGATACAATCAGACCCTACAATTAAATATACTGAACATACCTTAAACAAAAGTATACATTTCACTTTTTTTAGTGCTTTTCAGTAATTTTACTACCATTGCATGCCTACAATAGGAACTCAAGTTTATTATTACATAGTGCAGCCGACGATGAACTTTTTAGTTAACCCAATATATAATAATAAATTATTATTAATTAATACTGATTTCATTAATTATCTATACCTATACCTACCATTATTTTGTAATCATATTAGAAATATTTAAATTTACCTTATAATAATCGTTTTTGGTCAAAATCGGTCAAATCTATTATACGGAATTTTTATATTATAGGTATTAGGTATGTAGGCCGCAATATCCGGATGGGAGTAGCCGGATTGTTTTTAAAACTTTCAATTAGGTGGTTGTACAGGTACGTTTATATTTAGAAATATTTTTCATACTTACGCCTACCGCATATTGTAATGGAGCCAACTAAAATTCCAAACTGACCTTTCCAAATCGATTTTTTTCTTATATTATAATATTTTAAATCGTATATACATTATCGTGAAAAAGAAAAATATTTTATTTATTTTAGCGTTCTCATAAAGTACCGATACAGAGCATTATTAGCACGTCAATAATTATTAGTCGAACAATAATTACATCAGTGTTTTATTTTAAAAACGTAAGTAAGTACCTATTGAATTTGCAATTTATGTATACAATTTCTATTTTTAATTTGCTTTAGAATAAACGTTAAATAGTTTATGAACAGTGAATAAAAATTACGTTTATATATTTTAGTATGCATCGAGGACATTATCTCGTTTTCGCTTGGCAGCGCTGCCTACTTTATGTTCCTTTCAAATACCAACCACGAACCGGTACCACTTCTACTTCCATAATACTACTGTAGTGCACCTGGAACTTCTACCATCAGTTATTCTTCAAACGTCTACATGTAGTGTCTTATTTTCGTGCGTCAGTGAATAGTATGTGCCGTGTCGTGATTTTTAATGTTTTTATTTTAGCATTGTAATTGTAATTTTTGTTATTTAGCAATTTATACTATACCTAGTGTATAGCATATAGTACTTTTACATGTGTATCTGTTAACCGGGGAATAAATTCAAATATGAAAAAAGACATAAAAAAAAGTTCGTATTACGTTTGGTTTCTCGGAGCTCAGGAATGTAAGAATGTGAGAGACGTAGAAAGCATAATTCCCGTGATATCGACTTTGGCTGAAAGGGAAAAGAAAGTGACGCCATATAAGTTTACGCTGCAGGTAAGTCACAGGGGATTGAAGATCGTACACAATGTGTCAGCGTTGATCTCGTTGCCGGGTGGTAAGAGTTCTAAAAGCGACTTGGTCAAGCACCTGATCCCCGATCACGCGGTGACCTGCGTCCACCAGGACGAGGACCTGGTGGCCGTGATCCTGCTCCTCTACAACCCCGTCACCAAGTGGCCCGTCCACGTGCACGTCTATCGGTGCGACACCGTGGAGACGGCCACTCTGCTGTCCACACAATTGCGAATGCTGGTCGACCGACCGGAGAACAAGAAGAAACTCAACGACATCGAATCGAGACTGCAGACCAAGTCCGAGACGCACAGCAGCAGCAGCGTCCGAAGCGATCGGAAGAGAGAGTCGCCCCCGCAACCACCGTCGTCGTCGTCCGATAGCGGGGTGCCGGGCCCCGGTGGCCACGTGACCACCCTGTACGATTCGTTGGCGGCAGAGTTGAAAAAGAAATTGGGCACCGGGGGCAAGACCGGCGGGGTGCCGATTTTGTTGCCACCCAGGGACTATGATACCGTGCACAGACATCGGGGAAATCTAAACGGTATCGACTTTCGACGGTGCATGAGCGCAAACATTGTCGGTGTCAACAGCGGTGGAGCAAGACCGCAGCTGGATTTCCGGAGGTCCGGCACGAAAATGGGATCGAGTGGTGGCTCCAGCGGGATAGGATCCGATCATGCACCAAGTCCGGAACAATACGAACCGGAAAACGCGTATGCGGACAACAACTCGTCGTCAGGTATGGCATATTTTAATACACATTATAGTTAATCAATACAATGTATACAATTGTATAATGAGTATACAGGTGTATAAGTGTAGGTACTGAATTTATATAATAATATTACGTAGATTGTAGGTGTACTATAGGTTTTTTGTAATAATGTAATTTGTATAGTTTGAGTGTTTTTTTTTATAAAATTATTCATTGGAACCGATGCTTATATATTATATGTAGGTAGATATGCCTATAAAACCAACAATATCATATAATTTTGATGATATACCTAATATATTATGTTTACATTAGCTATAATGTATCTATCGATAAGGCAAACGACAAAACTGAATTACTTATATATTAAATATTTCAAATGTATATACCTATATGACTAACTAATAAACTCTTATTTAAGTATGAAACCAGTTGTGCTGACCCGTTATAATCAAATAATTGCCATGATACAAATGTATTAATATATTTTATATTTTTTAAACATCGTAAATTTACAACTCCAAAGTTTAATAATGGTGGAATCAAAATTTACGAGCTTACTGTAAATCCAATTTTTTATGTTAAAGTGAATGCGCTTACATCAAACTAATTTTGGTCGTAAAATAATCCTAGTATATTTACCATTTAACACTATTTTCATACTACCTATATTTTAATGTATTACACCGTTCATAAATCAATATATTTATATACCTATACCTTGATATTGGTATAGGTATTATTATTATTATCATTATTATTAGGTATCATCATCATCATCGTCGTTTTTATAATTCAATGAAAATATAGTAGGTAGTTACCCTTTCACAAAGTTCTCCACCAGTTTTACTGGTATTTTCATATTACTTATATTAAATGCCGCTCTTTAAACTCGTATACTCATACAGCATCAGCATACGTTTATACATAATCGTGAATATCTCATAGATACGTTTGGTCTTCGATGGCTGCCGCTGTCCATTATAATTTAAAGGTATTGAAATATGTATATACGGATGCAAAAAACCTTTCTCGAGAATGCCAATGTGTATACCTGCATTGTGAATAACAGTTAAGAATACTATCTATTCAATTTAATTTATTGTGTTTAGATCCGTTTACACATTATTATGTATAGATACCTACCCTTTATTAACTAAACTGTATTTATCACTCTCGTCTCTTCTACATCGCTATTATGAACGTTATCGTTAAAGTCTTTAAATTAATATTTTCATATAAGTACCTATGCCGTCCTACCCTATATAATCTGTACATTATATTTGAAATACAATATCTTTACGATATGTATATTATATCTTGTAACGATACATGTATGTATTCAGAGGTGCAACTTGAAAATATAATTTTTCCGTTTGGCTTTATTGTAACATGTGCATGTTACCTATATCGTCATATCGACATGACCATGTCATTTAAAACAGAGAACTAATAATATTAAATGTTTTTAAGTTTATTGTAAGTACCTACCTACCTATATTTTCAATTTGTACAACACAATATGGTATATTTGGTCGTAATATTATTTAGCTCAAGTAAATATATATGCTGTCCATGGGATATACATTTATAGTATAGATTTGAACTTAACCTTCGCTGTTATTATAGTGAATTAAACGGTTTTGTGTAAATATTTATATATTTCAATCATATAATATATCTATAAGATTACTTTGAAAATACATATTGTTAGCTAAATTTAATATATTGATAAATCAAGCATATAAAATGTAACAAAAGTCAGTACCTACTTACATCATAATAGTATTAATAAGGTACATAAAACACCGAAATAGGTACCATTGTACCAAATGTATATATAATATATATATTATTTTAAATTTATTATCTTAAATTGAAATTAAAAAAAAATTAGCTTAAATAATATGTCTTAATGATACGATACCCAAACGTTTATATGTGGGTCAAACGATTGTTGTCCTCTTTTAAGCCACCCAACCAGCTTTAGCACGTGCCACATATGCGATAGCTCATAAAAATTAGCTGAGCATAATAGGCATAGCATGCAGCGACTTTCTAATGACGTTTTTTTTTTATTAAGTATAATATAGTCGAATTCTACATTTTTTTTACCGGACTTTTAGCAAAAGGGAAATCAATTCATTACAGATTAATGTTGTCAGCTTAATGAATGTGTTCCTAATGGCCTAAAACAATGTACACATTCTGGAACAATATAAACCGATTTATATATATATGGGTGCTCAAAAAATGTACTGTTAGTTCAAATGAACTTCAAAATCGTTACCCGAAAATATTAGCGATTGTATAAAAGTAACACAAAACCATCATACATCACCTATTCGTGCATGAATATTTCATTAATTAAAAGAAAATCAAAAGATTTTAGATTCTTTAGATTCTGAGCGTTTATTTCACGACCAAGTAGGTACCTCCATACTGGGCGGTGTCTTCACTCTATACTTTTTGTAATAATAATTGTATCTCATTTTATCGATTAGTTAAACTTTTGTTCAACGCATGTAACAGATAGCCTTAATAAAAAATAATATTAAAAAAAAATTCTGAGTGACTGAGCGTGTAGCGATGGAGTTATTTGTTTTACAACGTAATCTACCTACTGAGAGCTTCTTTTTTAGAAAGCACTTTGGGACTGTGAACAATTAATTCAATATACTTCATACAATACATGTATAATACCTACTATTATATTATACTAATGTATGAAAATTATCTCTGTACCCACTAATAATATAATAATTATTAGAAAATGAAATCCATTCAAATTTCAGTAAGCATTCATTATTATTTATACAATATTGACCATTTTGTTTTTTGAGCAAACCGACTTCCGTTGAGAAACTTATTTTAATGCGATATAATGGCCATGTTCAAATTAAAAATAATAATACCTCCACTTATCTTATTCAACACCGAGGTGAAGTGAACGACGCGAAACACATGATCTCTGTATCACACTATTTTCGTTACGTCGTTGTAGGTTCTAAAAAAAATACGACCTAGAGTATAATATTATATTTAAGAGTATAATATTGTTGATTGAAAGAACGCGACATCGAACATCATCTATCGTATTTGAAAATAAATATTACGATATTTTAGTATTAATACGTTTGGTATACAATAATTAATAATTGTTCATTTGAGTTTCAATAATGTGTATTCCGAAATTGTTTTAAATTATAATCAATTAAATCACGGTAGCCGGAACCAAATAATATATTGTTATTATGCCACGAGAACAATATTATTATACATAATATTTCGCGTATCAATAAATAATTTTAACATGCTCTGTACGTTCTGTGAACTCTGTCTATTATAAATTATTTCATTATTCATATTTTTTTTTCATCTCTCGGTCGTTGTCAATTTGTACGGTGAATCTCTCGTGCCCAAAACTAAATCATATAAGTAAGCAGGTACTTCCGTAGTGATCATATTCTCATATAGACTTTAGCTGCATCGCAGTGCATACCTATACATTATGTCTAGCTATACACTTCTATAATAGTTCTATATAGATAGTTCAGCGACAATAGTCAACCGACTGTGACTGAGTATTTCCTTTGAAGTTAGGCGCTGAAAAAAATACCAGCTACATCGACCTTGAACGTTCATTCACTTCTTCTCGTCCGTCTTAATTTGGTAAAACTGCTATATCTACGTTTTACACAGCTGTTATGCATTCCACAATAAACGTCTCAAGAGTTTCCCTCTCCCCACAGGCCACACACAAATTCTTCAGAATTATTGTTCTCTTTACATGTATCGGTAATGCCTAAAAATTGTGTATATTAGTTCATTATGCGTGTACGCTATACATTATTGGGTTAAGGTAAAACGTATAAAACGCATAACGAGATATTATATTATGGACGATAATGCGATAGTTCACCGGTTCGTCTCTGTATCGTCGCGATACATGGCCGCGCGTTTTCTAATCGACGCGTAGGTACATTGCAGTCTTGTTATTATTATTATTACAGTGAGAGTGAGTGTATTATCTTCCATTTTTTTTTTTTATAATAATAATTGTAAAAAAGACGTGCATACATCGAATAGGTGTGCGTTATGTTGTTGGGCATAAGCATATAATATTATAATAATTATTGTAAAGGCGTACATCATCGTCGTCATCTTTACAATTCATAATAATAATAATAATAATATGTAGGTACCTACGTTTTAACGGTGCTGCATACGTCGCAGTGGGTGTAACAGGATGACAAATAAGAAACCGGTTTTTGGATTTACACCATGTAGCACCGACTGGTTGGTACAATAACAATAATAATAATAATATGTGCGCGGTTCACGCACAGGACCTCGTCCTAGCCGGGACAACTTCAGGCACTGGCGCATATTATTATAATATGCTGCACAGGTATACGATTGCATTCATCGTGGCGTGTCCGTGTGTGATATTTGACATGCTTTACGAATCGCGTCGTTTAAGACTGTGATACGCGTAGGAACTATATAGATATAGAAGATTTTAGTTTTAATTTTTTTATTTTATTTGCGCGTAAAACAATTGAGTGGTAGAACGTTAGTTTTTAAAAATTATCTATCTATATATATAAAAATGAATGTTTGTGTGTGTGTGTGTGTGTGTGTGCGTGCGTGTGTGTGTGTCCTTTGTGCATTCCTAAACGGCCGGACCTGATGAAATTTGGTACAGAGATAGATTAGACCTCTGGGCAGAAGATGGGCTAATTTAAAAAGGGAGAGGACCGACCCCGGGAAGTGCTCAAACGGGGATTTTGAGATTTACGGTTGAAATGTTTGTTTATAAATGGTTGCCTTGAGATGTAAATAACACATAATATTATTCATATAGAGTTGCCATTTTTGATGGGCGACGGAGTGCCACGGGGTCAGCCAGTATAAAATAATAATCAACAACAATTATTAATCGACAGAAAACGAGTGTCTTTCGTTGAGAGGGAAAAATCATGATGTTTAGGTAATATCATACCTGCGGGCTTGCGCCAAGTATTCCACACACAAGTTTTGTTTCGTTTTAAATTAATTCGTGTTGATTATATAATTTAATCAGACCTCCGCACAGCTTATAATATAATATTATACACCGTCACTTGTCCACGCGTTATCCATCGATGGAATTTAAACAGTTATGCGTATTATATGGGTATCAATACGTAATAAATCATTTTTTATTATTGGCACACACACATACTTACCTAGAAATTTGGAGTCGTTTCAACTTTACTATATTATACGAGCGTCGATGTTGTACACGTTTGAATGTTGATTTTGTGCTAAGGATTTAGAAGTGTTAAGACATAACACCAGAACCGTGTTCAAATTCATAAAACCACTAATCATTCGGTCGTTTGCAGGTCATTATTCGGGCGAGTCATTCAAACAAAAACATGTTTTTGAGATTGTACACTATAGAGTCTAGATTACGTACGCCTCATTTTAAACTTAAAAATTTAAAGTACCCATCTAACACGTCCCTGATACCTGTTGTTGGTACTGTAATATTCGTATTAAATTTGTCTGAAAAAGAACTCTGTGTGATCATATATGTATACCATACGTAGGTACCTATATAGGACATTAAGGTATATATTATACTTGTGCATGCGATTTTGTAATCTTACAATTGGATAGACAAGTAGTAATTTATTAAACAGTGAGGTAAATTTCCGAAGTATTCTAGCTGCGAGCGTGTACTTCGTAATTCTAATACATCGCCAATAGAGGTAATGAATTGGCAACGATAGTGTTGCATAAGAAATGTATAAATCTTAAAAATCAATGACCTATGTCCTATACGGTTATAGAAATATTATTGAGTAACAATTTAGTTGATTTACGAAATAATTTACCCATTATATATTTTTTAACTCCTATTTTAATTTACTAAGATTTACATTAATTCTACCACCCACAGTCAATATATAACAGAACACATAACTTGGTAAAAAAAGCACGTACCTACTAGTAATTTTAAATTTGAATTTCTATAATAATTATTTGAATTTATTATTCAATCACTTATTTTATGTAATAATAAATAATGTATACCTAATACATCACATTATTGTTAATTTCTATATTATACCCGAAATTATACTATCTATAATTATAGTACCTACTACAGTCTAAAATTATTTATTTTAGTCCATCAGCTGTTCTGAAACTAACACCAAATTTAAATGGTTTTATTATGTATTTTAATGAAACTTAATTAACTTTTAAGAAGATAAATTCGTTTCTATTTAATTATATTCTGCAATACACATGAAAAATAGTAACAATTTTTTTCATTACACTATTGAAAAAAACATATTATAAAATATAGTTTTTTTGTTTCTGACTGATTTTCTGTAATTAATAAAAATAAATATATTTTTTTAAACCATCTTTTAATGCACATTTTTTTTTATTAACACAGTTAATCTAACGAATAATACAAAAAATGTTTCATTACCCTACACAAGTATCTAATTTTTTATTCCAATTATTTTAGATATACTTATAACTTCATTAATGCCGTTAATAGACTTTAGAGGGTCGTCTAATTATACCGCACAAACTGTAGTGAACAAAACTTGATGATTTCAACCACAAAAAAGTTCAACAGAAATTACTATAGAATCCATTGAAAAATTGCGGTCAACATTTAAAATAATTAATTTAATTTTGTTGATGGCATAAACTATGGATACATGATTTAACAATATTTAAAATACTATTTTATCGACCCGTATTATAGTTAGGACCTGTCCTAACCAGACCGTAGGCACCACAACGACGTAAGCATTATTTGATACACTCAGTTCAAAAAAACATCAACACTTATTTTATATTTATTATATAAGGTTTTTAAAGTAAATTATAATATTTTATGTAATGATATTACCTAACTGTGTACTGAATTGACATAGCATTTACTTTTAAGGTGTTTATTTTGATGAAATATAATAGTATGTGCATTAGGTATGTCCCAAGGTACCGCATCACCCTAATTATCTCCGTGGCAAATCAATAATATATCTAAATGTGGTTTTTTTTCAACAGTAATCTATAAGAAATTTACGTCATTAAATTGAAATTTGCTTATAAGTTATAGCTGATTACTATTGAAAAACCTATTTAAATATACTGATAAGTCACGGTCTTGCAGAGATAATAGGACTTATAGAGAACTTGTGGGACGTATAGTACGTACTTATACAAAAATAAAGTTTATTTACAGTGAACTTATCCATGTGATATTAAATAGTAGGTATCCTTATAAGAATTTGAAAAAGAATAATTTATTCATTTAAAAGAAACACAATTACCACACTACTACAGTCATAGATGATATTTAAAATAATGTAGATATTGTAGATAATCTCAAATATTATGATTGTTGAAGAAGCTTTATATTTTTGTTGACTTGACATATAAATTACACTGCACTTCTAAATTTCACTATTTATTAGAAGGTTGTTGTATCAGAGGTCATTTTCGTGTCTACATAATAAAAAATGAATATTAACACGATGAGAAGTAGAAACTTCACCGTCCAAGATACATTATCTTGGTTTATAACTACTAACCCGAGGTGGTTCCTTTACAGAATTATATATAGCTGATGACCTATTTGTTGTGCGCTGTACGTATGATAATCAATATAATAATATATGTATATCGAAGTATTTAAGTGTCTACATAATATATCATTCATCATTAGTATATACACATACGAAATAAGATTTACTCGGCCACTCGGGTATAAATTGTGTACATAATATATAATATAACATATTAATATGTAGGTACAGTTTGTACACTGTACGGTAACTATATATACTATATAGGTATACGTGTCCCTATACATTTTGTTTTTAATGTGGATGATGAAATGGCTTCTACTACTGTAAGATTGTGCAAATGTATTTATTTCTCATTGCGTTATAATGTGGGGCTGTATAATATTTTGTAATTTTTATGTTTTACTCACGAAAGTATTACCTATATTTTATGTATATATTAATGATTAATAGTTTTTTTTTAAAAATACATTAAACGTATGTTACTATTATAATATTTATATTGATGTGGTGTTTAAAAATTGTGATTCGCGAAGAGATAATTCGTACATGCATTTATTTGTAATTATATTAGAAAATCGCAAATTAGGCATATCTCCCATAACATGTTAAAATAATATTAAATTAGATACATATAATGCATTATATATACATATTATACGCTATATCCGGCATTTGTATATTCGCTTAGATGCAGCACATGCGTATATAGTATAACGTATATAGAATCCCTTAAATGACAATAATTAGTATATTAGTATCACTAAATATTTCAGTACCTATATTTATTTTAATTTTCGTACACGAAATAATTAATAGCAATAATAATACCTATCTAGCAGCAACAAAAAACGCAAAAAAAAATATATTGGTGTAATTATTTGAAACTGAACATTTTCTTGTTTTTCTTTTTGTTTCTTGTATATTATAAGGTATACGAATAACATGAATAAGTAATAACTATGATGTAATGAATAGATACTTTGGTAAATATGTGGGTAGGTGATATAACTATATAAGTACTTAAATAGACAAATTATATTTTTGTGGTTATGCTATGTTTAATACTTATTATATCTACAATTTACTTACTTAGGTACATAGCAATAAAAAAAAAACCCGATTATCCCTTCACCAGGTTTTATTTTCATTGATTATTCTTGACGTAATCGTAATAGACAATGTGCAGTATGTTATTTAATTGGAAAGTCTGCAGTATCCCAAAGTCAAAATTTAGTGAGAATATTTTAATGAAGCTTCTTTAAAAAAATACATATGATATAATAATCATAATATATGTTTAATGGCCAACATTTTACCATAATTTACAAAAAAAATTTGCATTAGCTATCTATTATAATGGCTATATCTACTAAAAAGTGTAAAATCGAAACAATTTTACAATTTCTTGTCTTTTTGGAAATCATGAATACCTAGTAAAATTGTTCTCATTCATTCAAAACTCAACTGATCTAAAAATTCCTCTTTTTAAAATGTAACTCATAAAATAGCTATTTTCGAATTTTGAAAATTGCATTGTTAAGTGTTCGAGTATTTTTTTTTTTTATACTTTTTAACTATTAAATACAATTTATCAACAATTAGTATTTGAGTACATTTTCCATACTATTTTACTGGATATTGAGTACTTTTTATAGTTACTGTACTGTACTATTAATTTATAACAATAGTTAAATGTCAGTTACAAAATATGACAGGAAATGTTGTACCTTGGTATCTCTTTATATAAAGTTGATATATTAATTAAATGGCAATTTGGTTTAATTTTTTTTTCCTAAATTAAAGTTGCAACTCTCGCAAAGTTTACTTTGACCGGGCAAGTATTACTCAGCTGCTTTGGAAAAATAGTATATTTTAATGAGTTGCCCAAAATCACCGGGTAAAGTAAACATCATAGACCGGCCAATGCACCCTCACATTGTCCGCAACATAATATAGGTAGGTACATAATAAAAGCAAAGGAGATTAAATCCTCCACAATATTCTATGCCTCGGACCCGATACCCGACTTCATTCAAATTCAAAGTCTTTTATAACATATTATTATTGTACCATTTCACGCGTAGGATATTCAACGGAATTTCGCTGATGTATTATAATACATCCTTTTCGAGTTGACCGTATACAGGTAGATGTACTTACGTATTTATTTTGAATGCCTTTTGGTAGTTGTTGGTAAAGAGAGCTGTGGATAGCGCCCGAGAGCTGGACTTTCACACGGCACGATTCTTCGCCAAGATAGTTATTATATATTATTATTATATTATAGACACGTTGCCCGAGTCACAGAGATCGCCGATACGATAAACATCGTCTTATCCTCGTCCGAAGTCGACGGCCAAACAGCGCGGGCCATACATTATTGATTATTATTATTATATTAATTGTATATTATCAATTTTCGTTTGACTCTGTATGACTATTGACTACAGTAAAATTTCGAGGATATTTTTATAGTTTATGTTTATATTCGTAAACACGCCATGACGCGTGTTTCCTATACTGCACCGTCAAAGCAAACAAAATAATATTATAATCACAGTATGAACACACACCATGTTTTCCAACAAAAATATTACGCATTATCGTGTGTATATAATAAATATAATATTCATATAAAAAACGTATTATATGAATATTACGATACACACCAAGCCGGCAATATACCGTATACGTATTAATTTTCTCATTCCTTTACACTCATTCCTCATGCGTAATTAATTTTTGTTTTTATTTTAATATAAACTGTCGACTTCACGTTTCTCCGCCTATTATAGTGAAATAATCATTACAGAAAATATCGATTGTAAAAAGAAACACAAGTATGCGCGTTACTGCATGCCAAGTTGAATAACGGTTTGTGGCCCGGAGCATACTTCAGTAAAATTCATCTGGTGCACTTTCTCCATACACATTTT
This sequence comes from Sitobion miscanthi, assembly GCA_008086715.1. Classification (NCBI taxonomy): domain Eukaryota; kingdom Metazoa; phylum Arthropoda; class Insecta; order Hemiptera; family Aphididae; genus Sitobion; species Sitobion miscanthi. The sequence goes on from CM017799.1 coordinate 6,828,829, forward strand.
TAGTAATCTCCGGTATACAACTATTTAGACTACATAATTATCTAATTAACAAAACATGTTTATAAAATTATATAAATTATGTATCATTACAAAACAATGGTGGTGTGTAATGATTTTTTAATAATTATTAATTATTTTTTTTTATGTTTACGGAAATATGAATATTTTAAATCAAAATTGCATTTTAATATTAACTACCGGTAGGTACTTTACGTAAGTTGTACAATCTATAACGAAAAAATTCTTCACATTGATTGAGTTAGGTATAGTATGCGTAAATAATACCCATAGCCCATATTATTATAGTTTACTACCTATGAGGGGGGGGGGGGAGAAGAAAATTTATAATATCCTCAACCCTATAAATTATATATTATATTTTATTTTTGGTTTGTACCTAAAATAATATTAATCCACTGAAAATATAATTTCTTTTACATTCCATTTCGTTCGCTAATTTTGTTACCGAAATAGTAGCGTTTTATTTAGTAATATTACTGAGGACAAAAATGTAATTTCAAGTTAGATTTTTTTACTGCCTCTACCCGATAAATACATCTAGGATACGGTATCTTTGCATACACATCGGGGTCACTTGGGTAATTTTTGTCGGTGGCAATTATACATATTTTTAACGCGAGTGTCCTTAACAATTTTCACAAATCACAAATAGGAAAACTGACTATCATCAAATTGTAATCATACATAATCATAGTTTTGATTGTTATAACAACAATCAAAACAAGACAATATTGGAGCCTAATCGATTATTTTTTTTATACACACATAATTAATCATTTTAACGCGTTGTTTCACCGAGTAAAATTGAACTACTAAAAAATACTTTTTTGATAATTTAATCAATTTATAAAAAGTGAGCATTTCCCCTTCAATATTTACAGGTATAGTCAGTCTCCCAATCGCCACATTATACCTCATCAGTTTACACCTGTGTTTGTATATAGTAATTATTTCAATTTAAAACTGTAGCAAGTTATACATAGCTGGTAGCTATGGGTTATCAAGTCATCTTTGTTCAGATGAACAATTTCATAGGTCCAATATGTACATAAAAATATAATATGCAGAGGCTTGTACAAAACATACATAGGTATATACACTACGAGTAGTATAATAAAATATAATAATAGTATAGTACATTGTAGTTCAATACAATTCCGTGGCTTTTGGTGTACGATTTTATTTCGTGGCGAACCGCCAATTCATACGTAATCTGACCTCTTTCTCATGCCCTCTTGCAGTGGCTGAATAAAAAACCGTGTGAATTGTGCCGGATAGACGATTAAATTAAAACTACAATTGTTTTGCCACAAATATCGTAAATGTATAGTGTAAACACAAACAGCGAGTACAACTGTTTGTATCTCAACCGATACGCATAGCCTGAGTTCAATACAATGTTATGGGTATTTAGGTTTATGTTTAGTTGTAACAAATTCGATGCGTTTATAACCAATCATATCCGCATAGGTGGCTTTGTTTGCGGTCGTATTTTATGCGAATATTATTATTGTAAAGGTAATAATAATATAATATGTATGCAGGTTTATAAATTATAATAATATACTTTACTTCGATCGGTGTTTTGGGTGACGTCGTCGAGAGAAAGGAATCTCTTGAGGTCAAAATATAGAATTTTAGATTTCTAGGCAAACTGTATTAAACCGGTTAATCGAAACAACACCAATATAACATTTGTTTTTAGTGCATAACAACAGCAACTTTTAAAGTTCTTATATTAGCTAAAGGTACTTAAAGATTGTTGGCTCGAAATTGTGCAGAATATTGAGTAGTTTATATAACATGTATTACACATGTTAATTGTTAGGTATATATAGCTTGTTTATTATAATAACTGAAAACGTGTTTAAGTTGTCCTTAAAATTGTTTTATCAGCTATATTATAACATGTAATAGAAACCAATCAATATAAATATATATTTTGTTAAATGGATATTTTTTTATATAATTTTAGTCGTGTCATAAATTCAAAAATAATTAAATTACAATAATATACAGCGTTAGATAGTATTTTACTGGACGTTTATTGTAATTATTAGTTATAGTATTATAGGCATAAGTAGGTAAATAAATTGTATTTACAAATAATTATCGGAGTCTCCTAAAATATTGTATTATTTTGGTTGAAGTAACCTACATAAATACTTGCATGTTAGGTAGTTGATTGCGATGGTTGCCAAACAAGTTTAGTCTTATAAATACTAAGTATCATAACCATTTTAAAACTCACTTGTTGTCCTTAAACAGTTTTGTAAGCTATATAGTAATTTGCTACGTGATGAGTGAATAATGACGACAATGACACCCGTAATTAATAGTTGTATTTTAAACAAATAATTATTTTATTTAGATACCTCAACCTACCTATCTATACAACACGCATCTTTAATATAGCAACTTAAATATATTTTTCAGATGACGACTGGAACGCCAGTCCGTTAGAAGAACCATTGTTTGCAAAACCTTCGAATGACCATCCGTTACCCAGAATCAGGAGACAAGACAGTGGCGTGGACAGTAGCAGTAGCCCAGTGACATCGCCGGAAAAAGACTATTACAATGGGAGACAAGAGGTCCAACAACACGTTAACGTTCCGAATGTTAAACGGCAAAACTTTAGCAATAATAATAACAACAACAACATTGCACCAAACCTGAGAGAAAAATATTCAGATCGTAACGTTGCGATGGTCCAACCGAGACCGAGAAACAGTGAAGTGGTCAAGAACTCTGCGCCTACGCCCTTAACCGTGCCCGAATACAGGAAAAAGCCCGTAGAAATCAGGCAGAGGACACCGTCTCCAAATCGTTCTACAGTCAGAGAATCACCGCGGGAGAGATTCAAGGATGCCAAAGAAAAGTTCCTTATGCTGGAAAAAGAACGGATCGACGAGCAACGATCCGAACTAAAGAAGCGACTTGAACGACAACGCAAAGAAAACGCAATGCCCATGATCCGAGCTGCGGTCAGAGACTCTTGCAATTGGTCGCGAAGTCACCATTCCGACGACGAGGAAATGGATAGGAATCGGTATGATGACGATGGCGACTACGATGACGATCATTTTGACCACCAGGTGGTCAAAAATTACAGAAGAACCAATCGACCGAGAGAAGAATTGGATACTGATTACAATGGCGGTCATTCAAAACTAAATTCCAATAGACAGCCAAGAAACTTTCAGGTAAATATTTTTAATTTTAAAACGAAACATGAAAACATAATTACCTATGTATCTACTCTTACTGTTAATATTTCTATTATTCTTTAATAAATATAGTTATTATATAATATTATGTTCACATATGCATTTAGTAACGATACAAAGTGGACCCTTTTGATTTATTGTTTATCTAGATTAAAATAGGTACTTACCTATTTAAACGCAGCTTAAATTTTTCACATTAAATTATAATAAATATAGTATTTTTTATTTTTTTTATTATCCATGACCGGGGGAGAGAACCGCGATTTGCATTACAGCTCCCCGGCCCCAATAAATATAGTATTTAAGTAAATATGTAAAAGCAGTTTCACTATCCATATCTGTTACTATATGTTGCTGAAATATATTATATATTTTTTTCTGAACGCTTCCGGGAAAAAATTCACGATTTCTATATTTTTACAAATATTTTATATTGTCGTCCTCAAATTCACATGTCTTATCAGTCGCATCAGAGACGCATCAGTCATCAGTTGCAGTTAGACTTATTTTTCCTTGTACGAATAAGGAAAGAATGAATTAAAAAAAACCATCGATGGTTTTTTACCAATTAAAAAATACCTGACGTCCACAGTAATTATAATAATCAATATTATATTTTATACCGCTTATATTATGATATACATTCGAATTAAATAAAGAAAGCAGTTGCAGTATTTTTTTTATTAAATTATAACCGCGGTCTTAGACCATCAGTCCTATTGTGGTCACCGTTACTGTTAACGTAATTATGGAAATTATTACACCTATTGCATATTCAAAATAAAACCATACAATATGCATTGTATTGTTTCAAAATAATTCCCACCAAATACGTGATTTTATTCTTCCAGAACGGAGATCCCCCTGTATTTATAGGTGGCCCCATTATTAATTCATGCAATCTGAAACATTAAAAGGACGTCGTACCCGCACGTGTTGTCTCCGTCTTACTAACGCATAACATACCAAAATGTAAGTTCACCGGTTCCACATTTTTGTGGTTAGCTTTAATAGCATAGAGTGAGTGAGTTGACCTATTAACAAGCTTGAAGGTAAAATCATTATCTGTGTACTCGCGTTGGTTTTTTACGATATTTAAATTTGTAAGTGAGTTACGAGCATTTTTCAATATTAATACTTTACATATTTGGTACTATTACTCGCTTACAAATTAAAATAGCGTAAACATCAAACGAGAGAATACACATAATGTATTGTCTTATCTTTAACTTTAAGTTTGACTATTGGTCAATTCACTCCAATATTTAAGCTAACAACACAAAATTAGAACTGCTGAAAGTTAATTTTAAAAAGTTGTATGCGTAAGTAAGACGGAGACAATACATGCGGGTATGTGATTTTCTTAAGTTTGTATTTTTTACCAAACTTTTTTACAATGCTTAATTTTTGGACTAATTATATTCCGCTGTGAGATATTTTTGGTGTTCACTTGGCTATAATGAGATATCACTGTTTACCATTGGGCTATCATTTTTATGTTTTACGATAATAAATCACTCGTTGTCACTATTTAACTACATACTTATGTCTGTTTAAGAAAGTGTAATAAAAACAATTTTTATACCTTAGAGACGAATACGTGGGAATAATAATATTGTATAGAATAAGTTATATCGGCACATTTTATTTTTGATTCCAATGATTTTAATTGTACATATTTCCTGCATAAATAAGTTTTAAAAAAATTGGTCACACAATGCAGCTGCATCAACTAAACTGCTTGATTAGTTTAAGAAAACACATTTATTACAAAGTTGCAACGACATAGAATACTTGCATACAGCGTTTAACAAATAATATTAATAAGGTCATGTATTGTATTTATATATTATATACCTAAAAGGGATCGAGATGCGTGACTGATTAAATGATGAAAATTTCAACAAAATCGGTTGAATAGTTATTTGAGTCTATAAGTTACAAATATGAGGACATTGTCTTTTGTTGTAGGTACATTTGAATTTTGAATTACAAACAAATTAACGATAAATAAAATATAATTTTTTTATTTAAAAAAAATCTCATAAATACACGATCGACTAGTGTATGGTAATTTTTTTTTGTTTCATTTCCGTAACCAACCCTATTTTATAACACGAATAAAAAATGATTTGATTTTTGTGAGCCAATATGAAATTCATGTATGAGCCATCCTATAACAACCTTTAATACGCCTAAATCATCCTCCGAGTCTCAAGGAATCTATATTGATATAACTTATTGAAATCGGTCCAGTAATTTCTGAGATTAGCCGTTAGTAAAAAAAATTTCTCATTTATAAAGGTACATATTATAGGTATCTTGTATATATTATAAATAAACGGTATATATGTAAAGATACCTATAAATTATAATGTCTATTACAACTTAATGATATGTTATAATTATTTTCGTCTTAAATTTGGGGCGGAAGTGGCCTGGAATAGATCACGGGCTTCAAAACCCGGTCGTGTTTCTCTAACCGGAAGCTCGCTTGCAACACAACACGTTTCGGGATGATCCGTATACCTATACGCAAAATATACGTATTATACAATCCAATTATTAAACTATATCGGTGTTTTTTGTTTTTCGCAGCACGATCACGACGAGTCCAGAATGGTGTCCAGAGGTTACTCGGCCGAAGACTACCGACCGCAGTCGGACCACAGCTACAGGCCACCGCCCCCGGAACACCATCGCAAAAGCTCGCCACGCCGGGCCGCGGTACCGGAAGCGCCCCGAGCCGCGCCCAGGCGGAATCGTTACAACGACGTGTCACCGCCACCGCCGGAGCTGTCGTCGCGTGCGGCCAACGATTACAAACGACGGCCGGCGTCGTACGCTTACGAAGACGACGGCGGCTGTTGTCCGCCTCCCAGCTACGGAGGCAGACCGCGCGGCGAACCGGACATCCGGGAGGCAGACGACGACGCGGACGGTCCGGCGCCGATGGTATTGGCCGGCCGAGAGTACAAGCGGCGATCGGCGGCGTACGCTTACGAGGATCACCACCCGCACCACCACCAACAGCACCAACACAACAAACACCACCATCAAAACCACCACCACCACCAACAACAACAACAAGACCTAGGCGGCAGCGGTTACGGCGGCAGACGCGAGACGACGTCGGACAAGCGGGCGGCGGCGCATGCGGCCGCGGAGGACAGCCCGTCGCCGATTTCGCCCAGGTACAGGCACAGCTATGCAGAGGCGTACCACAGGCACCAGCACCAGCAGGCACAGCCGCCGCCACAAGAATCCGTGTACCGTCATAACGGTTCGTTACAGTCGTCTGGTCGAATCGGAATCGCAGCGATACACCCTTACTGATGTACACAACACCTATGTCGTCATATTGTTTGTTATGAATTTAAAATTATTTATAGGTAATAATATATAAGATATAACATTATGCAACTGAATACGATAATTAATAATAATAATAATATTATATTGTATGTATCTATAAAAATTAACCCAGTGATTACCGCGATGATATATTATTGTGATCATCATATGAATACGATAATTTTATTATTATATTATAATAATAATATTAAATTATGTATTTTTCTTGTTTTCTTTGTTTTCTATTTTCGCGAATATAATTTTTTTTTTTATAACGTCACGTGCTATATATTGTTAATTCCGCAGATTACCTAACGGTCGTCTGCTACTGCAGTTAACGTCTGAGAATGACAAAAAAACATTTTATAAACTACGCTATTCTTTATACTTAACGCAATTTCAAGCTTTTGTCTTTAAAAAAAAAATAGATAAATGTCTACATAATATGAAGAACCCAACACTTTCAGATGTGTATCTTTTGAAGAAAGACAATATACTTGAATATAATTTCGTAATCTAAAGGAAAATTATTTTTTGAAAATGTTATATGGTATAAATATTAAATGCTGAATCACTACTTAATATTATTATTGATAATCATTTAAAGTTAGTAAGACGATTTGAGTTATACTTAAGAAAGTAAAAACCTAAACAATCATAAAAAAAAATAATGAAAACGTTTATTTTTTAACGAGATGAAGATCGCCTTATGTCGAAATGAACATTTTCTGTTTACAGTATAATAATAATAAAACACGATAATATACTTAAGAAACAGGGAAAAAATCCTGTAGATCATATTATTGTAAATTGTTTGCTCAGTTATTATTAAACGCAGTTATTGTCTTATCATACGCGTACATAATATGTAATATGTATATAATATAATAAACGCATTACTACATTATTATAATAATATTATACTCTGATTGTTTTTTATTTCAATAAATAAATTCCACACATGAAATATACATTTTTCATACGGACATATTTTGTGCGCTGAAAATGATCATAAATACTATAATTAATATAAATATAATATTATAATCTAAGTATTAATTAACTCTTAATTCGTATTATGATCCGAGATTATTTTATAATCATTAGAAACTAATTTTTACTACATATAGGTACCCACACAGAATTTATTGATTTTTATTTATTCTTTAGGTACTTTTTAAGTTATGTATTTTATTGCTTATTAAAACGTTGTAAATAATTGTCAATTTGTTTTTTTATGGAATTGGTTTTTCTGATTTAACTATATACCATCATATCGTATCTTATCCTAAAATTAAATTTTACTGTCAGAAATTTACTTTTGTATGAAAAGGGTGGCAGTACAAATTAGTACCTGAGCATGAAAATTCTGACTATGTTTGAGCAGTTGGCTAGTTTTACGCCACTGGACCTAGCTACGTCTCAAGTGATGGGTTTCGTTTTTCTTTTATAATATTATTATAATTAATAATTATAACAATAATACCTGCACCTGGTGATGTCAAAAACACTATTGCACTAATTTCACTGATGAAATTAACGTAGGCATCCCAAACTACACTACACTCTGGACTCTAATATGGATTGGAAATTGACGTTGGTTGCGGTTTTTTATGGTAAATATAGAACTCAGTCGCGGTATAGACGTATATAGTTGCTAGTTATCAGGTTACAAAAGGTTATAGCATTGATTTGGTATTTATAATCAATGGTTATATAGTTATGTTTTCTTTTTAAACGTACTTACATATACCCTGTTCAAAATAAGAAGCACATTGGCGGCCACAGGAAAAACCAGTTTTGTTACGTAAATCGATGTGTTTCTTATTTTGAACAGGGTGTACTCTTATTCAATATTCTAAAAATAGTGCTTTTCTATAAACACGCAGGATGAATATTTTATGCACGCTCGCCTCCTTTTTAATATGCTGAAATTGATATACCAGCATCAACAGATGGTGCTCAACATGGCTTCTTAAATAAAGTTTAACTTGGATCTTACACAACAATATATAAATATACACACACGTCATACAATACGAAAATACAATGCTCGCAAAATATCTTCCGCTGGAATTTCATCACATTACTATTATTATTTATTATAAAATAATATTATTAATTTACACATTCGCGATGACACCGCGAGAACCGTTTAAACGCGAAACGAACGGTATGAAGAGCAATGGTCTCGTTTTCCTAAATACCACTGACACTATAACCGGTGACGGTTGAACATATAACGTATACAATAACGAAGTCGCTGCAGTTAACTGAATTTATAACACAGTAGAGGCTGTTAATGTATACCGTGGTCAAGGTGTTGAATCTATACAGAAATAGAGAAGACCACGTGGATATAATATACAACAACTAGATAGCCGTTATTTACATATGTTTACAAAACAATGTACCATAGTATATAATATTACCTATATGTATGAGGAAAATGCTTTATAAATGGCGGCCGACTTCAACACCGGTCACATACTCACAACCATGAACAAAGATGTGGTTTATGGTCTAGTTCATGGTCACAACTGTAGTATAAACACGGCTATCTGGAGTATCTAATTGTTGTATATATTAATATATACCTATGGGCGTCCACCGGTTTTATACATGAAGCCGCGGGGTTCACAGCTACATCGTCTGTCATGTTGTGTGGCTTATAGTCTTTTGAATGGCACTCGTAATCATGGTATCATTCGCTAACCGTGATCTACCGGGAAATTCCTTGACCAAGCTCAACTTTTGTACGTGACACAACGCAGACGTTGTTTTTTATGAACTGAAAAGAAACCAAAACCTAAATTTTTGTTTTTCTGGGAACCGGAACCGTAAAAATCATCAAGGTTCCAGTCTCTGCTTGAAGGTTCTGTGCAGTGCCCAACGGCTATGTTACTGCATTTTAAAATGTTGAACTGCGGACTCTCTTATATAAGCGGTGTTCTAGTTTCTCTTTTCTTAGACCAGAGGTCATGGAATTTGGCCAATGTCTTTCTATAGCTGATGCCGTGGGAATGATGGTATTTTCATAAAATTCAAATAGCCGGGTTTGCAATATGAGAAGTAAATATAAGAAAGGTCATCCCAAAATATCCAAAAGTAATTATTATATTTCTATGATAAACATAAATTTTTAATAAAATCCTTGGTAATTAACATAATCGTGACAATAGGTTATGTTTTACAATAACATGCTGTAGTTTTTAAGCAATAACCCTGGGATGTTAATATGTTATTCATTATTTAATTATTGTTAATATAGACAATATGTATAGTTTCTAGTTATCCACGATTTCGTAATAATAGTCCTATGCTAACAAAAAACAAAGAGACAGCGCTTATTTTGTTTGTCCTCGATAAATTAATAATTAACTATTCAATTTTGATTTTTACCATCATTTATAGAATCTTAAAAAGAAGGTATAGGCGATTTACCCAACTCCTGCCCTCGGAAAACTGAGTGGTAAAATAGAAATATACCCATAGCGCTATATGTTCAGTTGTAGTTAAAAAAAAAAAAATATTGAAAAAAATGTTTGTCTAGAATAATATCAAAAAATATTTACTTGGTTTACCGTATAGTTATTCGTATATTTTAGTTTCTGATAATTTTTCATGAAATGCCATAGTATATTTTACAACCGACACAACTCTTGCGTCCGGAAACTTATCGGTAAAATAGGAATATCGAAATATTTTTTTTTGAGATTCTGAGTGGAATGATAGATTTTGGCTATTTTTTTTGTGTTCATCAGATATTCTGACGTCACCATTAGAGAGGGCTAATTGTCTAGGTTAGGTAAATTTTAATCATACGGCGTTTTAGATAGACAATTTAGCTACACTACTGTCGAGTGGTTCATTAAAATTGTTAGCTGACAGCCGTAGTTACTACTGAAACCTGTCGAATGAGGCTGTTTTATTTTGAATAAAAAGAAAAAAATTAATGTTGTATAGAATTTGAAGAGATATGGAAAAAATAAAATTACTTAAAAAACTGTATCCTATTTTTTGTTAACGAACCATCCTCAAAGTGTACGAATGAAGTTTTCTTTTGTATCAAATTGTTATAACAGACGGAAAAAAATACATCATTGCTTAGCCATTAATAACAAAATTATTTCATTCATGGTCTGCTCAGAATCTAAAAGCCAATTAAAAAGTTTATATTAGTAGATTATATAATAAATCTCTCATGGGCTATTATAATGCTGAAAAGTAGGTACTAACTAAAGCTTTCAAATACCAAATCCTAAGTCCGGTTAAAATATGTCGCTTCTCGCATTTATGCTTTACCTACTAACGATGTTGAAGATATTAATTATACGTTCCTAACGTTTTACAAACAAAATTTGAATACTGCTTTAAAAAAAAAATTTTAAAGTGGGGGATTTTAATGAATTGTAAACAACAACCACGAATAGTTTTATTATATATTTGCACATCATAAAACATTTTAGATGTTTTAATCATGATGGGTGTATTTAGCTATAGTATTTACTATTTAGTGACAATCTAACAAAATAGGTTATCTTATTTCTGAAGGGAACTCTTTTAACAATAGAATAACATTATTTAAACACGTAGTTCAGTAGTTGTACAACGATAAAATCAATTTGAGTTTGACAACTATTTATATTTATAATGCATCCTGCAGGCATCTATCTATTGTGCTATTTTTAAAATGCCGATGGTAGAATAATCAATTTTGATTAATTTAATAATTAATTAACTACGCCCTAAGGTTAATAATAAATTCATCAATATTTTTAATTCTAATAATTGGTATGAATTGAATTTACTAAAGCTCAATTATTTTTTTCCCTAAACTTTTACAGTGCATACTAAATAGGCATATTTTCATTTTTGTTCGTTATTAGGATCCATCCAACCAAGCATGAAATAGGTAGCTAGTAGGTATTTATTTTAATCAAAATTATTATTAACGCGTTTACTGTAATATACTAAACTATAGAAGTGCTACGACGATCGTAGTTGATTCATCAAAATATGATAAACAAAGTCGTTGTTGATACGTCGTGCTTCAGTCGTGTGCGTAAAAATTTTAAACACTCTAAAAAAAAAAAAATGTCCGTCGATAATTTCCAGTTATACCTATGTTTTTTAATTCTTTTCTATCGATTAGTTACCAACGTCGCGGTATTCGGTGTCATAAAAAAAAAAATCACGAGTTCATCATATTATAATAATATACGTCCTACGCACGTAGCATAATAACATATTATTATTATGCATTTTATTATCCGTTGCGAGCGAGTGCAATTTAAGGGTTGTGTTGGGAGCCAAAATTTGCCAACAATTTAAATCCTCTGTGCGCACGTCATCATAATATATTATCATTATTACGATATGTATAGGACGATCGCATCGACTACCTATATAGTGGTGCAAATGGTGACGTTTAGCGGGAGGGGTGAGGGGGTGAGGGTAGAGACGTATCACGCGCGATCGTCTATTATAACTCAGACGGCGGCGGCGGCGTCTATATTATCATTGCTCGGCCGACGCGCATTCTGCCGGTCACGTCGGTGTCTCATCAAAAATCGAAATCGGCTATTTTCGTCGATGGACTGGCAGCGTGGCCGGCCGATGATGATGATGACGTGTGTCGTACGGCGGTGGAGGGGTAGGCCCACGGTATGGAAATGAGACAGTGCCATTGCGCCGACGGAAAGGAGCGGAACGGAGCGGAAAGGAGCGGAACAAGAAGCGGAAAGGACCGGAAAAGAGAGGAAAGGAACTCTGCGCGTATAATATTATTTACCAGGCCATAGTCGGAAACGTTGGCGGGACGACGGCGAAAAGTAAAATGTGGAAACGAGAGTGCCGACGAAGAGTTTTAGAGTTATAATAATATATATTTTATAGGCAGTACATTATTAGGTGTATTAATATTTTCGTTTTGCGGTCGGAGAGAGATGTAATTGGTGAATTATGAATGGTGGGTCGTGGGTGGTGGGGTCACGTGTATTATTCGTTCGGTCGATGTATGTTAATATTACAATAATAACTGTTGATCGACGAAAACCCTGTTCTGAGCATAATATAACATTTGGTATATAATATAATTATGAGTATAAAATGTACAATACAATACATTATGTATGGCTTGGAGCTTTTTAAACGCATATGACTATAACTATACAGAGTGATTCAAGTCAAGCATGCTCACTATATTTTATCCTTTAATAATGAATTTTATTAATATTCTGATTTTTTGAACTTTTCTCTTTGCTTTCGAACCATAATTTTATCAGGTACAAAGTTCTTTTTCTCAAATGAATATCGCCCTTTTTACTGTAAATAATTTATTGTTAAAAATATATTTTTTTTAAACTAAATCAAAATCCGAATGAGTAGGTAGGTGAGTTATTAAAATGTATGAGCTGATAGTAGGTATCATTCATAATTGTTTTTACATAATATATGATATACAAAATAAGTGTAAGTAGTATAATATTTTAGTCTTAACTATTTATTATAAGCTCAAACAATTTTTAGAAATAATACGCTTATATATACGCTATATAATTACTATAATTTTCAAATCATCATTAGAATATATAGCCCCAAAAATATATCTTGCCAAACCTATCATAATAATCGGCCTATATAATAATATTATTATATCCTTGTTGTTTGCACAATGACAGTTTGATGACTCGAAAACCACTCGTTTGGATTCAGAAAGGGTTCATGGAAATTAAAAAAAAAAAAATGTGTCAGCTGACAATAATTCACAGGTTTCAAAAAGGAAAAAGGTTAAGTGCGTTCGATCATATTATAATTAAAATAAGATGTTTGGTGAATCGCCCTGTATGCCGGGTATGCTCGTGGGGAGAGTGGGTGGCGGGGAATCAATCGTTAACCTTTGCCCGAGACCGAGGGATAAATCGACGGTGCAGAAATCACGTCTCGATCGGACGAAAAATTAGATAAAAATTTACCGTTTATCGTATCGTACGGCTCTACGCCGAGTAAATTATTTGTTTTTCTTCCCGGCGGCCGCGGGGCGCGCGTGACGTATCCGCCGCGCGCGCCAATAGGGGCAGAAATATTGATCATTCCGTTTTTGTTGTTAACACGCTCGTCGGATTCAAAGCGGGGCCGGCTCAGTGTGGGCCTCTCGTGTTCGGGTACAGATGTCGTTCGGAGTTGACGCCGCCGCCGTCGCCGCCGCTGCCACCATCGCCGCCGCGTACGACGCGTGTGCAACACCAGTCCGTCGCGGTCGCCGCCACGACTTACGCGCCCGCTGAACGCAAGTCTACATGACGATACGCTGACCCGCCGAGATACGCTCGAGCCAAGACAGTCGGACGCCGCCGCCGTGACGACAGCCTGCACCTGCTAGCGATAAATTCCGCCGGGCAAACGGGCCGCCGTATAATATCGTCGTCGTTACTAATATTATAAATTGCCGGCCGTTCGAAACATGCGCGCCGCCGCCACTGTCGCCGCCGTCCGAACACCCGCAGCATCGCGACACGAACAGCAATGATCGTCCCGTACCGTCGTTACCCGTTACAATGTCGTTCTCGTCAACTCGGCTACTGTACAAGAAAAGTGAGTACCAGCACTTCGTCGGTCGCATAACTGCGTTGTATATAAGTACCGTTGAATTTTGGACATACCGATAGGGGCGGTTCTAGGACTCAAATTTCGTACGGGCATACATATATATTTATAAGTAAGCTGTAACTATATATATAAGTACTTATGTAATTAGTGACAGCGTTACCTACTGAAAAGTTAAAAAAAAATTATTTTAACAAGTTGTAAACATAAATGAACTATTTCCATTCTTTCGACTACTAATGTTTTACTTTACTTATCATAACGACACGATATTGAACTTTTTAAGTGTACATCAAACAATTTGGTACGGTAAGCTGCCCACCCTGCCCGTACGCTAGAACCGCCACTGCAGCTAACAATGATTTTAAAGCTTATACACTATGAAGTTCCCCGTAAAAAATCTGTTATAAGTCCAAGTCAGAATATCAAATATTATATGGGTTTATGGGATAAGTCCAACAGCGTGTGTTAAGTGTAAACTTAACGTCCGTGGCATAAATTTATTGATGGTAATGATATTACTATTCACAAATACATATTTTGTTGTAATGGTAAATTCATAGACGTTATGATAATATGTATAACCGAATAAAATACCATGTGTGTATATTATAATATATTTTGATGTCAAACGTTTTGGATATTTAAAAACGATTTCTGCCTTCACATTTTTTTTAAGTATGTAGGCTCTTAATAGTTGTATTAAATCGTTGGTGGTTTAAACTTTTATGTGTAAATTAATATACCATTGATTACATTTTTAAAAATACACGATATTTGTGTTTTATCTGCCACACCATAACGTGCGAGTCACTAGGTATACCTATTTTTAGATATATTGGTAGACGTATTACCATTTACCAGACAGACGATTCGATAATATATAAGATAATATAAACCTTATACATATACCTTAGATATATAGGTATGATCAATGATTAATGAATATTATATACCTTATAGTACGTCATAGGTGTGATTTTTAAGGTTGAACAATCGCAGAAAATGTAAATTATAACTAGGTACGACGGGAGTACTTGAATAAAAAAAAAATAAACCCAATAAAATGTTTAAAACAATAGGTGGAGGTACCTACACTTCAAACGTACATAATAATATAAATGTTTGAAAACCATAAATGTAGCGAGCTTGAAGGAGGATCTCGGTGCTCATATAATATATTCTAGTAAATGTATAGAAGTATTTAGGTATATTTTTGTTATTAGTCTATTATACTTTTAAGTTTTTATTGAACGTTAATAATTTTAAGTTCCAAAGTCTAATAAAAGTATTCTGTCAAATGTTGGCCACGATAAACGTGATAATTCAACATGAAGACTGCAGGCACGATTGACATTTCAATCGTTATTTTGAATTGCACGACAATACGAATGTTATGATTTCATTCGTCGGCATCCAGATAATTCACACGGCGAATGTGAACATAAAAATAATGATTGTGTCTAAATGAGTAAACGAAATAAATGATAAAATGTCTAGTTAAACAAAAATTAAATTGGATAAAATATATTACAAACCCGCAATTACAATTAATATAAATAAATGACCATAAATGCGTAAAAGTAAATATCCGCAATAATATAAATTACACGGAATTAATTAATTAATGTATGTACTTGCAAATGTTTGATCTGAATTTGTGTGCAATTATGTCTATCAAATGATTTTCGATTTGTCTATTTTTATAACCTTCGCAAACGTTTTATATAGTCGCCCTGCAAAGTCTTATAGTTTCCATTACTTTCTGGACGTTCTCACTCAACTATTGCAGACGTATTTTTTTTATTACATTTCTAGGTCTGGCAATTTTCGCATTTCCATATCAATATTTCCACACCACATTTCTGGAAAACGTGATTATAGCCTTTATATGCATGTACCTATTTATTTACCTGGCCACGTTCACTTTTTATGTTACTGCTATAAAACCGCATCATTTGGACCAATATTGTTTGGATACATTATAACCATCGTAGTCTTAAATCGTTAACACATTCGAATTTCAATATTATAGACATTATGTTACACTTGAGCTGATTAATCTATCGCATACAAATTTTATTGACCTGATAGGTAAATTATTATTAATTCACAACAAATGGTATGACGAAAATAATACGATGAACGATGACTTATATTGAATAAATACCAACGATCTGGTATGAAAATTGAAATATAAAACCAACTAGAAAATCGCAGCAGTATACCACGTGCACCCACAACAGTGACAAGTATATCGATGACAACCGGAAGACAAAGTATAACCATTTCGGTAAACATTGTGCGTTTCGATGTTCATCCGGTATATGAGTGTATTGTGTATATCAACGTGTCACAGGTACAGGGAACGAGGGGATTGGAGGATAGGTGACATTCTCATACGAGATATTATGTCCACGAAATACATTTTACTAGAATTTTATCACGTTGTAGAGTATTTTAATTACTGATTACTGCGGTGGTGGTTGGGGGGGGGAGGTCATAAATCGTAATATTTTGCTCTACTGGTGGGTGAACTGTACAGGGTAACGACGGTCTCAATTATTTCGTTTTTCTTCTTTAGTTTAACGCATTGCGGTGTAGGTATTGCTAAAAATGCACAAACGATTCACAGTTTATTATATTTGGAATAATAATAACCATCGATTATTATCATCATCGTTACAGCATTGCATAAGTATAATAATTGTTGTCATTTGTGTATTTCCCTGTAACATAATTTTCCCAAAGTCGTAATGAACGATTGGTTTAATGTAACAATATTTACCGAAAAAATCATAGAGGGTAAAAAAGTTGTTTACTACTTACTAGTTACTACCCTATAAAAAAAAAAAGGAAATTTAAAGGGTCTGAATATTTGCATATTATGCCAGCATTGAATGAAGGTTTTTTCCTATTTATTTAACTTTTTTCTAACGGTTTTTTCTTTTTTAAGGTGTTAAAAATATTAACAGGTACCTAGGTACGATTATATTTTTGAGCGTACTATTTTTGGTAGTTTTATTTTTACGCACATATTATAGGTATGAGTGGAAATATTAAAATACTGTAAAGAAAATATGTATTTCATCGTGTAAGGTATAGATTCTCTCCTTAATTTGTAGAGAAATGTTGTTCTCCGGACGTTTAATTCTGTGCATAAATCTACTGAATCCGAATAATATAATAAAATATCCAATATATATATCTAATAATATGGACGAAACGACGTCCGCACAACTTCAGTTATTATATTTTTCAGTACAGATACCCCACGATGTTATATTTTATAATAATATAATAATATTATGTAGGTATTGTTGCGTTTTATAAGCCATTTGTCACGCACAAAGTTGTACAACGATCATCATTAATATCGTTGATAATTAGATAACAATTATTTTATTCTTCGAGGACAGTTATTAATATTGTGGCTATATATTTTACATTAATAACAGTTAATATCGCCAAAGTAGATGTACCGCGTACCTGTATAATAATATATAATATACAACAATTATGTTATATGGAGTCGACGGGTATAGGCCGACGGGGGTGGTTGAGGATTGCGGCCCCGAGTCATGGATTCCCGTGGGGTGGGGAGGTTTGGGGGGGGTCTAGAGAGGTACATACCGTTTTCGGATCAATATCTCATCTGCCAACGTACCACAAAACAGGACGTTACTGTCAATCTATTTTATTAATATACGATCCACGCGCACATATTAAACGTTAACCGAGCGTACAGGCCAGATAAACGACTGTTTGATAGG
The DNA here is from genome assembly GCA_008086715.1 of Sitobion miscanthi. Taxonomy (NCBI): domain Eukaryota; kingdom Metazoa; phylum Arthropoda; class Insecta; order Hemiptera; family Aphididae; genus Sitobion; species Sitobion miscanthi. The sequence goes on from CM017799.1 coordinate 6,846,815, forward strand.
TTCCATCTGTTCTGAATGTATACACTGTACAATATTATAATATAATATATTATGCATATAGGTATTAAGGGTGAGCGTGTGAGTGTGTATATTATTATTTATGAAGTATTTTTTATTTTTTTTTTTTACCTATAACCATTAGAGACTTGGGATTTTTCCGATAGCCTATAGTCGGTATTCGGTAAAATATCAAATTACGCGTGTTTTTCTGTAAGGGAATGGCGTGACGGGCTCGTTTATTATAAATATTATAATATTATAAAATCGCACGAGAAATATACTGCGCACATATCTGACATGTCGAAATGTGAAACCAACAAACCGACGCTTAACGTTTGATTAATATCGAGATTAACATTATATTAAATATATTTTTAAAAGTTTTATTTTTGTTTATTGTATGATTAATATGATGAATCGTATTTTAATCCCAGTAGTTTAAATTATAGTGCATCAAAATATTTACAGTGGATTAATTTCAATTTGATTTTATAATTTTACATTAATAAAAATACAATTAAGAATTACGTCTCACGATACATTTTTTGAACGTATAAACGTCTTAACCATTATATTTAGGACATATTATAGGTATTTTATAAAAAAACATTTGATTTTTCAGTGTCAAAACAACAGATATAGGTATATGCGATTATGTGAACCATATAGCGGCATACAGGGGTTGAAAAAAGTGATAAATACCCTCCAAGTCTCAATAGGAATCTATATTATATGCATTATACATTATACATTTTATTGGAATCGGTCAAGTACCTAGTTTCTGAGATAAGCTGTTACCATATGTTGCGTTCGTTACGTTAAAACGTATTCGTTCATTTGCACAAAATTACAACAGCCATACAATTTCTGAAAGGGGGCGCTATAGATGTGTATACAATATCATAAACCCCATCAAATTACATATTTTAAAAATGTACTTCAGATATTGTGCTATACCTCAGATTAAAATGCGTAAAACTAGTATGTGCTTATGCCAGCTAACGGCTTAAAATAAAACCATCCTATCCCCACAGTCAAATTGTATAAGTTATGTCCTTTATGTTTGCTGAGCTCGAGTTTTAGTACAACCTTGAAATGTGTACGATACATATATTTATGTTAGCATTTTCTATAAATGGTAACATTTTCAAAACATTTTGACTCTTAGTTATAGCCCTGAGAATTTTTCTAATTTTGTAATTTTTTTTAAATTATTCACGATATAAACTTTTTCATTAAGTAAAAAAACTTGACAATTTAATGCTAGGTCCATTAAGTTCAAAAATATTAAAGATATATAGACTCAGTTACTTTTATATGCATTTATTTCCATTTAAAGTTCACATTTTGACAAAATTCATCAGAATTTCAAAATTGTTCAACCTATTCTCCAGTTAGAAATTCATAAAAGTTTTTCCTTTCGTATCTAATATTAGAAACTTTGATAGAAGATTCCCCACAAATTTCTTTACCTTAAAAAAGTTACATTAATTTTTCATGAGCGTTTGAATTTAAAACTTTTACGATAGTGGATATTCATTGGTAAATTAACGAATTTTCATTTCTAAATTTCTGATATTTTGTTGTAATTCAAAAACTAATAGTTTTTCTTTTCATAGTTAACATAGGAAATTTTAATAAAAGGTTCATAACAAGTTTACTACCTCCGTCAAAAAGAAAAATTTCACCCGAAAGTTACGTTATTTATAGCCATAAGATATTCTTGATTTTTTTTTTAACTATTAAATTTGATTAGTTTTACAAGTATGCTAGACTGACACAACGTCTATGCTTGATCGCTTAGAATCATTTTTCGTATATAAAATTATTTATCATTGAATTCAAATAATATAACATACCTATTATAATGACATGCTTGTCAACTACTGAACTGCAGAGCGGTTCCCACTTGTTCACCTTTATATCCCATCACTGTTTTTCCGGGGATGGCACTGACTCACTAAGTGGGAAAGTTTTGGATAACCGTTTTGAAATGCCCCTGTAACTATAAAAAACTTGGATAACTGTACTCATCTGTAAATCCAGCTCCATTTTTTTCCGATTTTAAAATTTTGTTAAGCTTACTATCATAGTTTACAATAACTGCTTTAATTTTAGATTTGATGTTGTTAATTGACAGACCAGGTAAACTCAAAGCAGAACGCATACTTTCATATGATTTGTCTCGCGTTTTTAAGTTTTTATCCTCTATAAATTGGTTCGAAAATGGTTAAATATAGGTAATAACCACGCCATTTACAAACAATAAGTGTAGGGATAACGTAATATTATAGTTATAATTTAAGTTAAAATATAAACAAATTATAACTCAGGTATAAAAAAATTAATAAATATATTAAAAGAGTCCAGTTCACGCGTTTCAGTTGCCTTTCATGACACAATACTGATCATTAGAAATGAGTATGACACTAATTAGAAGTAGTTTTTAAATGACTGATAACACATTTTGATGATTTAGTCATGCTGAAACAAGTGTATACACACGTTCATAACTTGTTTAATTTTATGAATCAGTCATTGTTGATTAATAGTTTCAATGACGCTGAAGCTTTGAGCTTTAAGCTTACTGCCTTACCAACGACACACTGACCAACCAATGTGTTTTGTCATTTCGTACGTGTTTGTCTTTGTCTTATTGTAAATATCACACGGTAGAAAGGTTAGTAGACAGGTCCGCTGAGCAAGTCTAGCCTGATAATATACACCAGGTATATTATTGTATATATTATGTGAAATTAGTAATTATAGGTATTAATAAATAAGTGGGTACAACTGGTAAATTGTGTTCTTCTATACATATAGTATAAAAATGTATGTGCAAAAATGCAATACTAATAAAACTAAAAATATTAAAATGAAATTTTCATAATTACAAAAGATTTAAAAAGTATAAAATATTTATGTATTTGTGTGTATGGTGATTGTGAGGGGCGGTCGGTGGCAAAATATAATATAAAATATAAACATATATAGAACACTAACCCATATCTAATGACGTGGCGGAGCATTGCGGAGGCAGTTCAAATCTCAGGAACTTATATTATCGATTAGGTCGATTCGACCTCGATAAAGCGTTCACCTAATATACCTTAATATTATATATCAATAATATATCATGTACCAACCTTTTATATTTATATCCGGCTCAATCAATATTATTTATTTAAACTCATTAAATGCATGAAATATATTGAGTGTCGTATGTTTATTTCATTTCAATAAATACCAATCATATAATATTATTAGAAAATATGAGTATATGACGATCGATTAAGTTGAATATTCCCACTGTTGGTGCTGTGCATATTATTTTTGGTTTATATTACAGATTCAGTATTCATACTTCAGACATACGTAGCGTGTAGCAGGTACATTTTCTCATTTTACATTATCTATAGATAATGAAAATAAACATAAGTATTTATTTTTGAATTTTGTTTTTAAAAAATACTAGATATAAAACTTTATAGTTTATATAATAGTAGTTTTTGGAACTCACCTCTACAACATTGACAGCCCGCAGTTGTACCATCACTATATCTGTCGCTACGCCATTGGTCCATATCTTATGCGTATCTTTATTGCATCTCGACCATAGACCTATAAGTAATGTACAGCGCATTCCACTCCGCCCTGCCATCAATGCACGGGAATCGTATAAGAGAAAGAAAGAAGAAAGAACGAAGAGAAAAAAGAGAGAAAGAACATAAAGGGGGTAATCATTGACGAATGAAACTAATACTATATTTTCCTCACGTTCTCTTTTCTCTTTTACTCTATATCGTATCCCTGATCTCTCTCTCTAAGCGCTGTCCATTAGTTTATAGGTCTATGATCTCGACTGACAAAGCATGTTTCAGCGGATTCGTCGTCAGGTCCTGTGATGTATTCCTAGCCGCAACTTTTTACATCATTGTTGTCACTAAAATTTTACGTCCGGGATCGTCACAATTCACACACTCGGACATATAAATAAAACAAAACAGGGTTTATTTATGAGATACATTTCACTTAAGTAATAGATAAGTACCTAAACTGTTTTATTTTAAGTAAAAATTAGTAAATAGTTAATTTATAGTAAGTACCTAGTTAAGTATTAAAATCCATATACTGTTAATTGTAACGAATATATAATTATTGGCCACTGCGACACTACGTGCTCAGTATTACACCATTAAATTTATGCGAGTGTCATATTAAGGTATATTAAGAGGACGCTACACCCGCTACGTTGTCTCCGTCTTACAAATGCATAACATAGCAAAAACTGTTTTGCGCAGGACAACTATGCTCCCTCTTTATTTATAGTAGAATTACAAAAATTCCACAACACACAAGGGAAAACTTAATCTGTGTCGTAGCGTTTTTGTTTATTTTTATAGGTTTTAATAATTAAACGAAAGAAACAAAAAAAACCTAATGTTCTCAAACCAATAACTTTAATTATATTTATGGTATGCAAATAATAAAAACTCAGAACGACAGAGATAAAGTTCTTCCCTATGCGTTGTGGAATTTTGGTAATTCTACTATAATATTACAGAGGGAGCATAGTTATCCCACGCAAAACAGTTTTTGCCATGTTGTGCATTTTTAAGACGGAGACAACGCATGCGGGTGGAGCGTCCTTTTAATAAAATTAATGGATTGATCGTAGAAAGAGATGTTCGTATACCAAAAATGTTAGAAAAAGATAGCAATCAATTTAAGACATTCATAAAAGAACAAATTACATGTCATGTAAATATTTTGACTCTTTTTGAGCTATTAGCGGAAATTATCAGTTTTAAATGTTTTTAGTTTTCTATCTTTAAATATCAATAAAATGTTTCTAGTTAGGTCAAAAGCTTGACAATTTAATACAATGTTCGTCACGGTTTGTTGCAATACCAGTAAAAATAAATTTTTAATAATCGTTTAAAGTTCAAATTTCGACAATATTTATCATATTGAAAATGTAGAAATTATTTTACAGTTGAAAATGTATAAAATGTTCAATTGATATAGCTATGGATTAAAAATTTAAAATAATTCTCCATGTAAGTATAGCTCATACTGTAACCAAAAAATCTAAAAAATATATAAACACGGTTTTTTCTATAGTTATTTGAAGTTCAAGTTTGGATGAAATTAGATATTTAAACGAAGAAAAACAATTATAGTTTTGTGTTATAATTTGAAAACATTATTCGTGGGTGTTTGAAACTTCTAAAGTATATTATTATATACAAATAATATTAATTCAACTTACCGGTTTCCGTATTAATAATAATAATATAAATATAACATAAAATATCCTTGCACAGAATTGTTTTTCGTATAAAATGATATTATATCATTGAATTCAAAGTTAACAACATCCATTATAGTGACCCACTTGTAACCAACTGTACAGCAGACTACGCCAGTTCGACTACCCTCTTTTTAAAATTTAAATTATCAGAAATAAGTTTTAAGCTTAATACAACAGTTATATTATGGTTTTAAGTTACAAGAGTTTAAAATTTCAGATAATCTATGAATAAATTTGATTTTCATAAGTTATTTTATGTTCTTACGTGAATACTTTTAAAATATATTATAACACTTTAACACTATAAAATACATTTTAAATGAAACGTATTTATATGTTTTGAATACTTAAAAAAAATGATGAAACGAAATAACGAATAAATTTGTAATTTTTAACACCGTATTTCAGTATTTTCTTTGTATAGTAGATTTTTTTTTTTCTAGACAATATAATATTTAGCAATGGTCGTGGGATGTAATCATACATTTTTGTATAATATTCTGATAAATGTATTCATTTCTAGTAGGTACCTATTGAAATGCATTTATATTATTTTAAAGCTGAATAATCATTTACAAAAATTGAATTAGAATAGAATATAGGCAACATTTCTGACCTATGGTAATTTTTTTCATATTATTATTTTTACATGAACTAAATTATGAATTTAACCATTATTGACATTTAATAGCTTGCATACTTTATCAAACCACATTATTTTTATAATTTAATTTATTCAATTATATAATAATTCAAGCTGTAAAATCCGACTTTTTCCGGGAAAAAATTAACGAAAATAAAATACGGTCTCGTATCTATGTACCTCACTTCACGGAAAAATCGTAATCGGTGTACCTAGCTTGTTAACTAATTCGATCTAAATGGGCCCGAGGTGGATTGGATATAGCACTTGGTATATTTTAGCGTGGTTCAAACTACTCTCTAAACTTTCCTGGTATCTCTGAGAACAAACAATCTCTGAAACTTTCGTTGAAAGCCGAGTAGTTTTGACTTTTTGAGTGTATAAGCTACAAACATAAGAATATAGCCTTTGGTTGTGCATTTGAATAACGAACAATAAATAAGATAATTTTTCAATAGCAACACATGATGGGACTGTTTTCAATATATGAAAATTTTTTTTAAAAATTTTATTTTTGTAACATACTATGATAACCCTAGATATTAATAAAAAACTATACGATTTTCTTGAGCCAAAACGAAGTCCATGTGTGAGTTACCCTATAGCAACCTTTAGAAGTTGAAAAAAGAAGCTTAGAATACCCTCCCTCCTATTTATTGATATTATTTTCTATTGATATCGGTACAGTAGTTTCTGAGATTAGCCGCTCGTAAAAAATAATTAATTTCACATTTATAGCTAGATAGATGATGGGTGGGTGTTAATCTAGTTAGAAAATGTATTAGTATGTGATGGCTGGTGTGTTTATAAGTATTAAAAACATAGGCGTGCGTAGACTACATTATTAGTATAGGTTATGGAACACAACAAATTGGTACCTTATCCTTCTAAATAAAAGTGTTGTATAAAAACTACAATTTATTTTCATCAAAATATAAAATTTGTTTTTGTAACTTATTATAAAAAAATATTTATTGACTATATTTAAAATAGCCTTTTACTAGCACATTGGTTTTAAAACTTGTGTATAACTTTTTAAATATCTGTTTCAGAGTAGATTTTTCGGAAAATACTATTTTAATAATTAAAAAGAGGACCTTCAAGTGTGTTTAATATATAGATCCCTTCTCGGAGTCACCGAGTTTATACTGTACTGCTACCCTACACACCCCATGCGTATACTTATGATTAAAAATATCAAAGGAGGGTTCCTTTTTCTCCTCATTGGTAGCTTTCATTGATCGGGAAACGAGAAAATACAACACAATAATTGGAGAGAAAAAAATACAATACAAGGAGAATACAACAACTCTTGTCACGTGACTACGTGAGCAGGGTCTCAAGTATATATACACCGTCTTGAGTAACTGTAACAGTATTATGTTTTGTAATTATTAATTAATCATTGCACTAAATACTATTTAAAACCAATAGACAAATTTCAGTGATCATAATATTACAATATCATTAAACAACATTTTAATAATTTATTTTTAACTTCAGTTTTTTTTTTTTGTAATTATGAACAAAATAAAACAATATCTCATTTACTATGACTTAACTAGAAACGTAATTCCTTTTTTCAAGAAGATATTAAAACAAGTACAATAATATTATGCATATTCATAAATCCAATTGCTTATATACAATTGTAAAGGAATTTACTTAACATTATATATTTTAAATATTATAAGATCGAACTAGCTAGAGCGCTAGTATCGTTTTTAATTTTCCAGATTCTTATAGATTCCGGGTCACGTGACACTCTGCATATTTATATTTTCCGGATATTTACGGTCCGGGAATGTACGGCTTGTACCGCTTTCCGGATCACCATACAGTCCGAATAATATTTACGTTCCGGAATCCTGTAATACGGTTCACATAATTATTTTCCGTAATACATTTTACATGCGTCCGTTTATCAGTGCGCGTATAGGCTGGATGGGGCCCAATAGCTACGAAGAAAAAAAACACAATAAAATGTACTATGGATAAATGATTTCACAAAACTAAATTGGCATTGTGGAGGGGGAAGTCCCCTCCCAACTATCACTGTTTTAAAACTTTCACATCTCCCCAGCCGTACATCGTTTGCGCATCACCATTGTTCATTTCGACCTTTTTCGTAAGACAGTTGCGCATCCTTCGATTTTTGGATAACGCATCGTTCGCGCATCGCCCGTTTACCTTACGTCAAGTATTGACGTACTTATATCGTTTTAGAACTGGAATAGATTAGGAGCACGCAAAAGCACGAGTTTTTCAACTAACTTTTAGCTTAAAATTATTTGACACTCTGTGTATAATATCAAATTTTCAAATATTGTGCATCGGTACCAATTTCCGTTAAAAACGACTTCAGTATATATTGCGACAAGAATAAGCAATTAAAGTGTACCTACGAGTGACTCGAAACACCATGACCTACCTATATAGACTTTTATCGCAATACGTTTATGCAAGTATGCACCATTATTAATATTATGTCCATCGTTTAAAATTTAATTGATCAAATAAATTTATTTTTGATTTTGAATATATACATGCTTATATTATATGTTATATTAATTATTGAATTTTCAAGTTCAACTAGAATTTGGCGCCTATTACCATTTTTCTTCCTCTTCGTAGTTTCGGCCATCACCATACTGATAAACAATTTTGCTTTATTCTATGACAAGTCTGAAGCCATGTAGGTCGGGGCTCAACTCTTTTTCCTTCTTTTTTAATTTGATCTTCCCACTTAAACACGGCCGTACCAATAGCTTGCTTCTTTCTGTGGTACCTACTTGTCTGCTCTATATTATTATGTACTAAAGTGCTTACTGTCCTTCATGTGTGTCCAGATCATTCAAGTTGCCTCTATGATGTCAGGTTTTTAATGTAACTGTTTTAGTTTTTCAGATCCTCCATTATTCATGCCTTTCGTCTATGCATGGTCCAAAAAATTGTTCTTTCAAAAGTCTTTAATTTATTTTGTTCTATTTATTATAAACCTTGTGTATAACGTCCACGTTTCGCAGTCTTAAATCAGTGCAAGTCGCATTAGTGCGTAGTAAATTTGTGTCTAGGCTTTTCGATAAGATCGTTGATTTTAATATCCTGCCGGTCCCATAGTAGTATCTATTCACCGTTTGTATCATCATTTACCGTAGCCCGTAGAAACTTAAATTTTTTTGGAATTGGGTAAACAACTATAATTTTCTATACACAATGGCATTTCAAAATATTGAGACTTATTTTAAGCTATTCACACTATTCTACAGTATGTTGTTGGTATTGACTTATAAGCTATATAATAACAATAATTTATTATAATATAATATAATATACCATGTTTTGGCAAATTTTAAATCAATCGTTTTTCATGTTTACTGATATGTATCATTTAATTAAAATTTAACACATCCATTTAATTAATGTAACCCAGTTTTTTACACTTCCATTTCAGGTCTGTATTATAAACACAAAAACACATACACACCTCGTGATGTCATGTATATTATAATGATTCATTTTTCATTCAACATTATAATAGCTGATAAATCACACTTTAATAATATTTCCAATGTGTGCAGTACACGAGTATTACTATTTTTATGGTCATATATCATGATATTTATTTTGGTTGTTCCCCAGTCGTATATGTACTCTAAGCGATCACAAATTAACCCATTATTCTGCTAGTGTTCTACCATTGAATTACACAGGATAAAATATAATGTAAAATTAAATTAAACAACTGCATCATATAGGAACCGTAACTCGCAAGTCATGTGACCTAATGAAATTGCCAACGAAAAAAATTAATCTGGTTTTTTACTCTATGTTATCGACTGTACAATATTTTATATATCTACGCCTTTTATGTACCTACGCCTAATTGATTTTATACTGTATACAGTATATATAACAAACTATCCAATTAATTATTAATAAGTTATTATACGTATTATGAAGATTTGAAAGTTTGTGTAAATGTGTCGAATACATATTATATATATATTACCTACCTATAAGTTAAGTAGCTAAGTAAACTATTTCATATTATCTGTGTTGAAAATATATGAAATTCTATTTGTATTAACATAGTGCATTTAACAAATCACAATAACATACATTTATAGGTCATAATGTCATAATGTCATAATGCCTGAATTACTTACCTTTAAATGTCCCTCAAACTAATACTCGTGTGTCAAAAACGTTCTATACACCTACTATTATCGTCAGAATCATAGTCAATTCTCTTCAATCAACAATTATGTTAATGTTAATCTCAGGTAACTCAATAAACAGTTGTGATTTTTTCAATGATAACTATTAAGCAGGTTAAAATCACTCATTTAATTGTAACGGTACCTATTAAATGTTTAAGATTTATATAATCATATTATATGTTGTTGCGTATAATTTTATTTATGTTTGTACAATTTGAAAAATAATTGTTCTGAGCCCAAATAATTGGGCGTATATTTAATAATAAATAAATAACGATACTTTATGATAAATAAGTCATTAATTTGGACATTTAAAAAATCATTTGCTAATATTAATTCATTATTAAATTGAAAACGTCATTTAATTTGACCGGTAAAAATGTGATAAAATGGGAATAAAACGTACAACAGCCGTCGTAGGTACCTACTACTGAAGTATAATACCCAACTCTTAACCCCCGTAATGCATTTATACGCAGATAACTGTACAGGCGTTAAATATCCGACGTTTCGGTCTGATAAATTATATGTTTGTCAGTTGACGTTCATTAAACGTCCGAAAGCCTTGTTCCGGATACCGAGATTGCGCTCGTGTGTCACATAATTGTGTTGGCTGGGTGGCGCGCGATGGCGATGGTAAGTGCGGAAGTGATGAAGTACCCGCAGTATTCGAATGAAGTTGGTTCACAGTGCCTTTTACCGGAAAGATCAATATTGCGAAAAGACAGTGGATATGGCCTATATTTTATTCGCTATTTTGAAAAAAAAAAAACACAAAACCACAGTGAACACCAGTGAACATGTCGAGAAAGGTTTTCAATTTTGTGCATCAAGTATTCAATGCGTAACAATAATAATGAATAGAATAATGGGTAGGTACATATTCATAGGTACGGCGTTGTAAATGAAAATAATGCAGAATATTAATTTTCGTATAAAACTATATTATACTTACAGGAAAATAAAAAGACATCATAATGATGCAACAGCTAAAATAATTCATCGTTATCTATGATATAAATATAGTATCCCAAATAAAAAAAATTGTTAGATAAATGATAATCTGTTATTTACAAATATTAATTGGTGTCAATACCAAAGATATGTCAGTGCGTATCATTAATATTGTACCTCCTAGCCACTGGTATCTGACATCCGTCCACAATAAAATATAAGTAGGCAGGTAACCAGGTATCACGATATAGATAGGTATGAAATGTTTTCTAAGTTTGTAACATAATATGATAAATTAATAATAATGCAAAATTATAACATATTAGGGTAAATGAAATACATAATCAATCAATATAGAATAAACTACGAACAAGCATTATAAAAAAACTACACGTGTCTAAAAAAACAAAAGTTTTACCTCTCCACAATTCTTGTGAATTAATAATTATCTTTTAGTCGTGATATTTTTTTTCTACAACTTTAGTTTAGACTATTGTCAAATATTTTCTTTTTGACTTCTGGCATAGGTAGGTACACTTTAAGTAACATGATTTTTTTTAGTTTTTTCTGAGCTTTAAACCTTTTTTAATTAGTATTATCTATACAATATAATATATTATATTATATAATATTAATGTTTGTCTGTCTGTTCCTTTATGCATTCCGAAATGGCCAAACCGATCTTAATGAAATATTTTATATGTGGTTGAGTGGTTTCCTGGATGATTTAGATCCACAATCGGACGCGGTAGGTCCAACCCGGGGAAGTGCTCAAACTTAGCGGCACTCGTTGACGAATAATACCTGAAAGTCACTTTTATAGAAATTTCATTGGATTTTTATTCAGCAACGTTGACAAAATGTTTTCCCAATAAATATTTTATGAATCTCCAATGAATCTTTCGTAATAAGTTTCTTTTAAATCGCGAAACGTAGGTGATATGACCGTTTCACACCACCGAAGAAATTTTAGAATAAATCACATCCTCGACAATATTAGAACCAAACATAACTAGACCAAAGTTTATTCACAGAACCCAGTCCAACAAGGAATAATTAATTGTCATCGGCAATATTGGTATACTCTATACTGATAGTGAAGTGAAAATAGAGTACAGATATACTTATGGAGATTAGGTAAGCTAAAGACAATTACGTTCTGTTTAAATCTGCAACATTTGGATGACTCCGATAAAATTTGTATCACCAAACTACTTTACCATTGATGATTTTAGAACTGAATTTTAGAGAAAGATGTAAAATCCATAACACTGAAGTCACAAATCAGCTGTTATAATATATTGAATGTAAAAAAAAATAGACATAATGTATATTACACTCAAAATGTAGGTATATATTTTAAGGATTGATCGGTTTGAAGATGTCATACCTATATAGCAAATCATATTTACAGGATAATATTTGTCAACAACTTTTATAGAACGCCTATTGGTTCTTTAACTGGCATAAGTCATCACTTTAAATTAGTCCGATGTTCATTTTTACAAAATATTCGCAATAATAAAACGTTTTCAGAAATAAATAAATTCATCGCTCCGCTCAGAATCTAAAAAATAAAACTTATAAATATATTAATTATTCATAGTATAAATGGTAAACCATGGTTTAACTAATTAAATAATAATAGGACATTGGTGTAATTTGTGGGATGCGCGCGTGTGCATTAGTATCCCATGGTTTTTTTTTTTGTAAATTGCGGTAACCCATGTAATTACTTTTATTTTACGACTGAAGCGAACGGTTTCGGTATTTCGGTATTGATTATTATATTATATACAGGTATATTGTTTTATTTCTCATGAAAAAATGTGATATGCGTATGACACTACTAAAAATAACTATCCCTACTCAAAAGTGCTTACTTACAAACGATAATTTATTACTCTTGCTTTATTTTGTATTTGTGTGTCATTTATGACATTAACATGGCAATAATAAAATTATTTTAACTATTATTTTTTTTTAAACATAATAATCAAGTCCTACAGGCTTTAAACATCTATTTATGTATGTATTCTTTTTTTTGCAGAGACGTCAATAGGAATGACATGAAAGTAATTGTATGTCGGTTTGGGGTACAGCCCCCAAGCGATGGGAGATAGCGTCGATAACTACATAAATGCCACTGAATCAGACATCATGATTAAAAGACAAATTATTAGAGCCGAATTTTATAACACTTACGACGTGATGACTGGAGTAAAAAACTTAAAAACTAAATTATAATAATTAGATGTTCATTTCACACATTTTATAATATAATATGTGTGACTATATTTCTTTTTCAGATTAGGATTGCATCCACTTTAGGAGGATTTTTTTTAATGATGGTTCTATTAGTATTGTACAAGAGTAAATGTAAAACTCGATCACTTTCTGACCAACATCTCGAGGCGGTCATCAAAGCGGCTGTGGACCAAGAAGAACAACTGGCTGCTTTGGCTAAAAGAAGTTCTAGCTCAAGCTATTGCTCTGGCCATGGTCTTTGTAGATGTTCTCCGAGTAACAAAAATAATTGTTTAAAGTGTAATGTATTTATTAAATGAAAATAATTTATTTTGTCACCAGGATATAGTATGACAGAGAACACTGTTGCTGAGTGTAATAATTGGAACCGTAAAGCTAAGACCTATCTTTCAGAAACTCAATATCATCATCCGTATTCGGCTTTAACTCAAACAAGCAATAAATTTATGAAATCATCAGTACTAGAATATTCTTTCGAAGAGGTAAGTACCTTGTAGTGAAAATGTGAAGAAGTAATAGTGTATTTCTTTTTAAATTTGTATGCTACATTTACTATTCGATTTCATATCTGCTGTAATTAATTAAAATTTAATTTTAACAGTAAAGGTTAGTAAAAGTATAAGTATTCTTTTAGTAAGAAAATAATTTATGGGTAATGCGTTTTGAATAATTTACTTTTATATTTTAAATGTTTAATTTAATCTATTTATAAATAAAATTAATTTTCCGGGCTATCAATAAATAAACATTCATACATACTACAACAAGCATACCTAAATAAAATAAATAAACAAAGTATTTTAAATTATAATTAAAATTTGTAAAACCTACTTTAAATACATTTTTATTCAGCATGAACGAATTTGTTAGCACTCCGAGAAGCCCGGATTAAAGAGCTTCTAAGCTCTAGTGCAAACTTTTTTGGATCTTTTAAACTCTTATACTTATATACATACCTCTCTATTTCCCCACTTATTTGTTTTTATAAGGATATGATTTCAAAACAAATTAGCTTTGGGAACGTGCTCACTATACTTGGCTATCCCTCTTGGACTTTTGGTTTGTACTTTGTTAATGAAACCTTATGTAGGTAGTTACGTTTTTTCTCAGTAAAAATATTCATATTGAAGTATAAATTATTTTAACTAACATATTTTGTTTGGTGGATTTCAGCTAGTATTACATATTATTATCGTATCGGACTAACCTGAACATAATTTCAGCATAAGCTACCTATATTTAAACCTATAGTTTCTTCATAGTTGATATGCAAACATGCAGTAAATAATTATTTGAAACTTAAACTATTCATGTGGAAATTATATTTTTGGTGGATAACAAGTTGTATTTCAAATAGTTGGTTTAAAATTGTCAGAGTTAATTCAAAATATTTACTCAACATCAAATTATCCTTATTAAAAAAACATAGGAATAAAAACTGTGTAGGTATACGGTATACCGTGTATAAATTATAAACTAGTTACTACTGATATAGCAATAATATAATCGTGGACTTATTGTATTATAGAATTTAGTCTACTAGCTAACAGGGCCTGGAAAATAAATTTAAAATACCAGTATGGGATCCGCAAACTTTTGTAAATGTAAGAACTGGAAACCGGTATAGTTTTTTTTTTTTTGTAGAGAATTTTATTTTTTATTCTATTTATTTGATAGTAATTGGTTTATTGACTTAGGTTAATGTGATAAATAAATAAATAATTTATAATTTATAATTTTCTACAATCCATATAAATGTACCAGGAAACGATATAATATGTCGAGCTGTAGTTACCAAAATAAAAATCGTTTAGAATATTTTATAATTCATGACAATATTAGCATTGATTAAAATATATTACTCATATTATTATCGAACACGCGTATAAAAAAATCGAAATTCATTATTTAAATGCAACCAATTATATATGTCACATTAATTGTCGATAAATATTATATTATTATATAATATAATATAACAACCAGAAACCGTCAACCAATATTGACCGAAATGTCGTATCGGTTTGGTCAAAAACTGGTAGGTATTGCCATTTATTAAATATACAAATCAATGGTATTGCATAAATATTCACAGTTTTCAGCCATGTTTTGTTATTTTTTGCAGTCAGTTTAAAAAGTACTGGGAATTTTCTATTTTTGACCCCCAAAAAGTTAGATCTAACTCACTAACTCAGAGTAGAAAACATTTTTTAGTTCAAAACACGACAACAGACATAAAAATAAATGTACAAAACACACATCTTTAAAAAACCAAAGTGTACATTTTAGTCGCTCCGCTTAAAATCTAAAACAACAGTCTTAGAGTTAAATTATTATTATTAGTTAAATAGATTTAAATTTGTTTTATTTATTTCACTAACTAAAATGAATAGCTATTAGTTGACTTTCCATCATTTAAAATTAATTGTTATAGGTATGATAAAGACAATATAATTTTAATGTTATGGCATGTTGTGTAAAATGTCATTTAGGTACCTAATTAATTGGCGTTTTTCGGTATAAGAGCAGTGATGGCTCGTAGCCATTTTGAGTGATGAGAAAATGTTTTAGTTAGGTAATTTAATAAAGGGTCAATTAATAATCAATGTTTTTTTTAAATTCCCACACCTTGAAAAAGTTTATAATGAAAAATAATGAATACAGAATTGTTTAATAAATTGATTAAGTTTATAACGTAATATCCAAAGGAAAAAATATATTTACTGATTTACTTATTTTAAACTTTAAACATTATGATATTTATACGATATGGATTTTTGAAACTATAGTGAGGTATAGGTATTGTATTATCTACTCAAATCTCCATTGAACGACAATTTTAAGTTAAAGTACTATAGAGACTATTCCGAACTAACGTACAACGTAGAAGATTATTCAATCATATACCTACCTAATATGTTTAGGCTATATTATAATAAGATATAGGAATATGTAAGACAATTGAAACATATTTTGTTTGGCCCCATAAGTTATGACACTTAAATATAACTCTTTTACACAACTTTTGTGTTTGTGTTATCATTTGTCTGGATTAATTGAATTACTTATTTAATAACTCATTTAATTATAATTCTTAAGTAATACATTTAAAATAATTTTTACTAAATATGTATCTCATATCATTAATTATTATTAATTCTTATGGTTTGTAATTAATATTTATTTAGTGAATCATAATGTATTAGGCATTATAGCTATGCTAAAATATTTTTTATAACTGTTGATATTTTGATAGATATTTAATAGTTTTAGAGGAATAAAAAACTTCTGACCTCTCATTGAAAAAAATATATAATATCGTAAAAGAACTAATAAAAAGAAGTATCCATATGGTTACATAAAATAAACAGATAATCTATCACATATTCACATCTCGAGCTGTTTTTGAGTAAAATTAATATTTCATATTTTTATTGAATGCCGTGCCTATAGTATTTTACTATACTTACCCAAAGCTTTTTTTTAGTTCTGTATACCTAGTGTATAGATTTAAGCTTTTGGATCTATATTTAATCATTTAGTTCATAAAAAATATAACTAAATAAATATTATGGATAATTTTGAAGGTTTATTATCGATATTTTAACATTTTTCTGAATTTTGTTTTGTAATTATTACTTATTAGTGTATTTTGTTTCATTTAGAATTTTAACTTTTGTTAAAAATGTTATTTAGTTGTCGAACGATACTTTACTCAATAGTATAGGTACATTAAATGATAGATAGTTTTTTTCCCCTCGATCAAAAATTATATGTCCAATATTGTAGAAATCGTGTCCAACAGCATAAAAAAAACATCTTAACCAATATAAGGTCTAATAAATATTTATTCGACCTGAATAAAACAATGCGAATACCTCTATAAATTATTAAATACAACGAATTCATATCATTTTAATAGATATCTACTTAATATATAAAATGTACATATTATAGGTTACAGCCTACAGGTAACTAATATTACAATATTGTATAAGTACATTTTTAAGGGGCCTCGCTACGGTTATAATTTAAGGCGCAACATTTAGGCAATTTCTAATCTCGTCTTAGCCGTCCGGGATCTATGTGTTGGTTGTAAATGATTACACTAATGTGTGAGTGAAATTTAATGCGGTTACACCTGTCAACTCTCGTTGTTCGTACGCGTATGCACGTGCCAATAACAATATACAATTCACCATGCGAATTTTACGACAACTTACTTATTGTTTTGACAAAATTTAAATTAGTTAACGCTGTCTGATTTTGATTCTGAAAAAATATTTGAGAAAAAAAATATCTGTAAATCGTATGAAACACTTTCCGTTTTTAATTTTAATTATGATATTTTTAAAAATTCATATTGTCAAGTTTTTAATCACAGTTCACAATAATATAGGATTTAATTTTCACGACGTGTTCCGTACGATCTAAAGACAATATTATTCTGTCAAGTTCAAATTTTTTTCAAAATCAAAATAGGACAACGTAAATTAACTTTAATTTTGTTAAAACTTAAGGACTTTTGAGCTAAATTGAACGACAGTAGTGAGCTAGGCCCCTTAAGGAAATATATATATAGTAAAAATCTATGACCTTAAAAGCTGGAGTCTTAAAATACTAATAACAACTTTGAATGTGACCCAATTTTAGAGTGGTTATAAGATCTTACAGTACATCATTAATTTATTTGAAACATCATGTCGACATTCATGTAGATATACACTTTGAACTTTTATTATAGTTCAATCATGTATCACAAAATCATAAAAACACTCACAAAATAAATGTCCGTGAAAAACACAGATTAATAAATAAAAACGTATGAGATAAGCAATGTGCAGTACAACATAGGTATAGAGTAGAATAATTTACGTTTGATATTATAAATTGTAAATTGATTTAACATAAAGTTGAAGTGGGTGTAGAATTATTATACTTTGATTTATTTCATATTTTTATAATATATAAATATAATGTATACTTAATCAGTAGCCTTAAGATAGCCGATATAAGACATTATGAGGTTGCTTAATGAGCAATAATTGGGTGAAAATACTAAAATTACTCATAGATTCATGGCCATAAAATATTATAATATTGCACACTTACAAAAATTAAAAGTACAAATAAATTACCTAATTGTGATAAATGGTAATTTGTATATGTATGTATACTATTTACTATTTAGAGTTAGTTGTAATTATAGCTATGAATTAGTTATTACATTAATTTTTAAATAATTTTGACTTCCGACGTACAGTCAAATAGTGTAAATAATTTCATGGTATAAATAACTTAAAATGAATATAAATATTTTGAAAATTTAAATAATAAAATAATTATATACGCATGTACCTGTGTAACGCTAATTTTATACATTTTTATCTACAACATAATTTGAATATTTTTGTTATTTTGACAAACTTTCTCAACGTATGAATATCAAACGCTCGTAAAAAATGTATTACATGAAAAATATTTTTTTTTCAACATTTCGGTATTGAAAAACTAAAACAATTATAAATGTTTAAAAGCAGCTTAAAAATTAGTCTCAATATTTTTAACATCCATCACGTGTATATAAAATGCTAATTTCATTAGTAATGTTTCAAGCTTCTGGATAAATATTTTTTATTCACACCAAAATAATCAAGTTCAACATAATTTTTGAAGAAAAATCGTTTCGCTCCGTTCGAATAATCAATTATGATGTCAAAATATGATTATAAAAAAAAATGTGGTATTTAAAAATTTTCAATATTTTTGAATTACTAAAAGAAAAACTTATAAGAAACCTTGTTTTAGTTTTACAAGCCTGGTATTTTTATATTTAAGCAATTATGAACAACCACAAAATTGAAAATATTATATATTTTTTTTTGATTTGTTAAAATTTTAGTGGTTTTTATGAATGTTTTAAAAATTTGAATTTTGAACAATTATGCGTTTAATAAACTGTGACTGTATTTTCGATATTTTTGAATTGCTATAAGAAAAACCTAAGAGGGACCTACTGTTTGTTTAATTTTTAAGTTATTTATCTTAGAGACAAAAATGTTTTTCAGCATAAATTGAAAAAAAAACAAAAAAGTTTTATTTTTGACTTGGGACTTAACCTAACTTTTCTCATTGAGAATGAGTGTGTCAATGATAAATATTATCAACTAAAATCAAGTTAACCCAGTAAACAAAAAAAAGGTTCTGGGGGGGGGGGGTGATAATCATCCTTATCACTCCCCGTAGTTACCGCTGTTATTATAGTAATAAATAAGACTCAATTACTAAAATAATTAAATTAGTTCATTAACTTGCATATTATGTAATTAAGTTGCATTTTTTCCAATGGCTTCTGTGGCATTCTATTTCTGACTTTATTCTGTGTATTTTTTTCCTATTGCAACTTGTTAAACACAAGAAAAATATTATCGTATATAAATAAAAATGTACAGTAACCTCAAGAATAAATAGGTTCTTTGAATTTGATCCCCGTGTATACTATAAATACTTAAGTAACATATGATGTTCGTCTAGAGATGAATCAAATTTATAGATACCCTTGGATTTTAAAGTACTCATTTGAGATCTATATTAAAATTTGATACGTTTATTAACTGTGAATCTTAATAAAATTAAAACTATCAATTACTTATATCAATATTTTATACAGTGATTGTAGGAGATATGAACATTAAATCGTTTTATTTTTCTATAAGATTATACAAATTGTAGATTGCATACGTATTATATTAATTGTTTTTAATTACAATTAGGACGAAGATGATGACATGGATAACGATGATATTGAGGAAGTATCTAACAATGGTTACCGTGTGGCCAAATGGCTGGAAGTACCATGTGACCAGAAGTGGATTCCAAGAGGAAATAGCGCCATAACGGTGAGTAGCAACGATACGAGTTATTTGGAAGCTAGAGGATCATCGTTGATTATTGGACAGCCTCCATCTCCGTTGAACCACCCACCACCCGCCGGTTACCCACCATGGGAGTTCTACTATCCCATTGACATACAAGTTAGTATAATTAGTAGATAATACCAATCCAAAACTGCTATGATTACGAATTACACATATTATACCCAACTGAAGCGTGTTATAGTAGAAAGTTAAGTTATGTAACCTCCATGTACCTATGCACCTCATACCTATAAGTACAATATGTTGAACATCAGAACATAATATTACCTATATTATGTTTAGGTAAAAAAAAAAATGTGTAAAATCGATCCACGGTTTAGTCAATGGAGTGCGCCTAATATTTTATTTCAATTAATCAAATTATTTAACTCTGAAAATATATTTCAGGACATGATATAATATACGTGTTTATTAATATATCCTTGTTGTAATCATAAATTGACTAAATATAAATATAAAATAATAATATAATATAAAGTAATAGTAGTAAATAATTAGTAAATACTAGCTAATAAATAAGTTGTAGGTATGTTATAAGTTTTAGGTTGTGGCTCGGCGTGGCACAGTGGCTGAAATCAATCACGAGACGTTATTGAGAGTAAGCAACGGCCGCTGCCACTAGTTCTCGGATGGGTGACCACCCGGGTTCGTAGTGCGCAAAAAACCTTGCCACACAAGCACGTGTTCCTAACCGACCGTACCAACCGTCCCAACCCTACAGTACCAACCCCACCAACCTTACAGGCTAATGATCTCAGTCGTCGAAGCCTTAAAACCTAATATAAAAAAAAAAAAGTTATAGGTTATAGGTAAGAAACATATTATATATTCATATCAACGCTTATAAATGTACCTAAAGGTTAAAATACAGTAGTTCAGAACTTATAGGTACAATTTACGATGTATTTATCTTTATGTTCATTATTCAATGAAGTAATTTATTATACTTCAAAAAATTTTTACTAATTTATCCTCCTTTTATGGCATAATATAAAATTATTTTACTAAGCATTGATTAATGAACAACTTCACGTCTTAAATGTTATCACTAATCGTGTAAGAACTAAGAATTTAAATTTACTAATTTCCTATCATGCAATCGCCATAATGAACTATGACTTATTGCGTAATTAACATTATGTCATTATTTTATATTTATTATTATCTTTAGTTAGTACTTTAGGTGGTGAAATTCCCAGTATCTACATATATTACCAGTGGTACAACTAGGGGGCCTAAGGGGGCTACGATTAACCCCTATCCAAAAAAAAAAAATATCCCTTATCTCTATATATATAAAAATGGACCCCCCTATGGGTTATTTTATATTAATAATATAGCCCCTCCCCAGAATTTTGACCCTAGTTACGCCTAAGCCAGTGCTGCAACTTAGTAAATACATAGATGGGTGTGCACTATGCAAGCAAATATTATGGGGCCCATCAAGCCCTTAACAAATAACGCTACTGTACAGTACACACATATGTGAGCGATAAAAGGGGCTGAATCCCCATAGCGTTTATTTTCTTGGCCCTTTTAAAATGCATAAAACATAAATCGTCACATTATAACAAAATTAAAAATGTGGGAAAGTGGGTACCGCTCCGCAACATTATTGTGTAATGGGTAAAATGTAAAAGAAAAATACGAAAAATAGGAATGTTTACCCAATAATTATACGTAGGTAGTTAAAATTTTGTTGCAATTAAAAAATGAATAGTTGTTAGAATTTTAAATTTTTGATCATATATTCATAATAGTGTTTCATCAAAATTATGAAGTTTTTAAAATATTTTGTGCTATTTATATATATTTGAAATGTTCAACTTTTCGAGTTTTTTTCTATATATGTATAATATTATGTTTGTATTTGAATAAAAAGTTTAAAATTGTTCTACTATAGGTTTCTCATAAGTTTTTCACACACTAATTAAAAAATGAAAAATTCGTGAAGTAAAAAAATAATGTAAGCATTGAAAGTTAAAACGTTTACAACATTTATCAAAATCACAAAAACTTACAAATAATTTGTAAGTAGAAATGCATTAAGTTTTTAATTTTAACATCTATTGTTGAAAATGTAATGCAAGATTCTTCATAAGTTTTGATTATTGGAAATTAAAAAAAAAAAAAGTCAACTACTGTACAGCCACATACATATTTTATGAGCTATTGAATTTTAAATTCTGACGACATTGGACATTTAAACGTATAAAATAACGATTTTTGTTGTTTTTATGTTGCTGAAAAAATATTAATCGTAGAAACTTAACTTTTTGATATTTTTTACTATTATCTACTTTAATTATTAGTATTTTAAATATGTTTTGATTAGTTTTAAGCTATTTCTACCATGAAACTATTCACTGCACCGCATTATCTGTAACCGCTAGTAACATTATAATATTATAAAACTAATTGATTACTACCTAATGGCAATGCAAAATTATAATAAAGTATCGTTGGAAATATACGCTAATGACATGCTGCTAAGAATCGTTTTCCGTGTATGCAATTATTTATCATTGAACGATGAATTAAAATTTAGCACATCCATCGCACTAATTTATCACAGCCGATATCTAATATACAGTAGAGCGACTTTCCCGGGTTTTTAAATTTAAATCCTCAATAGGGTATCCGTTTTTGTTTTCAAAGAATAATATGTCTCGACAGAATCTGCAAAGGAGAAACTAGGAGACGAGCTGATGTATGGCGTTGTTTGTGACGAGTTACTTGTCAACTACAAACAATTCGTTATTCGATTGAACTAAATGTGTCACCGTGCCGCAGTATTGTTGGTTAGGACTTTGATCGACCGCGTGTTTAGTATAATTCCGTAGCCTTTTTTTTTTTCGTTATTTGTATACGTTTTCAGTGCAAATAGTAGCTATATGTATATTTTTATATATTATGTTAACAATTTGAAAATATCGAGTACCTTTTGAATACTCTTTGGTATAGGTACGTCGCACCTATATTATACTGTTCTTTTAACCATAATCAAATATCAAATTACCTATAAATACGAATTGAACCAATTACTCTTTTTTCAATGTTACCATAATATTATATAATGAGCGTATAAATAGGATTGCATTTAAAGTAAGTCAACCAAGGGTCTCCAATTCGACTTTTTTCTACGTCGGGTGAATAATAAATACATTTTGACATTGCGGGCCAAAATTGTTTTGGAGAACGGTAGAAATGTAATATCTATATTGACTAGGTAATGATATTGAAAAGAGAGAAGAAAATTGTTAATATTATTTGATTGATTTCCTCACAATAACAACTCAAACATAATATATGTACCCGTGATCTTGGAATTATATATTAATATATTATCAACAAATTTGTCAACTTGTTGGGTAGGATTAAAAAGCTTAACGGTTAGTTTGGATGCCCCTGGGTTAATCTGTAAGTTTACTTAATTATTGTTTAACATAAAAATATATAAATGGATAGTCATTAAAATATTTAATTTCACTAATAACTTTAAGGAAATGCATCCCTTAACTTTGTTAATTTGTGTTAATGAGTAATGACTGTAATAGTTGCCAACCGTAAATAAATAAATAGACAATGATCCATTAGTTTAATTGTTAGAGTCCACTACAGTGGTATTTAAACGATCAGTTGGTTACCGACTTCATGTATAATAAAACGTGCGTACAGCATAGTATTATTTTACTTAAATATTTCTCTATATGCTGAGTGATTATAAGAGTAATTTAATTGTCGCAAGTCCGTGACGATAGTTTTGATTTCTACATCGATATTTAATAAATATAAACCGAAAATCTTTTAATCCAGATGTGTGCAGGAATTTATAAACAAAAACGATTTTCTTGTAATATAATTCAACTTTTGAGTAATTCTAAATAAGTCAAACTATGTGTATTCGCTGATTGTTTTCAGGTTCTTTTCCTATCATCAACCTACAGTTAACAACATATTATATAATACAATATACATATTATAAAGAAATTCCATAATTTTTGTTGCGTAATTTGATGATTTATTGCCAGGAGTAGGTGAATTTGTTTGCCGAAAGTCGTAGAGTCGTAAACGGGTATGCGGTCCATTTATATACTATCAATATTATATCGTGAATTATTCAATGGTGTGTTTAGCATTTCTGAGGTATAGGGCAATACACACACGTGGTAGGCGAAACATTCCCTTCTGGAAATACTAAACAATAAAACGTGTTTTTCAAATTACGATTTGGTCAGTATAGGTACTAGAACAATCTAAACATACACCGTGTACAATATATGTATTTTGTAATTTTATCGTATATATATAGGGGCGAATGAAAATATATTATACAAAGTATAAAGTACAAAAAAAAAAAAAGAACAACAAATATTTATATATTATATTACCTATATATTGTACATAATATCGAGCAGGAGGATCGATACCCAGGTGGGAGTGCCACTATTAACTTCTACCCCCATAAACGCCATACCCATAATAGCTCCTCTCCACGTCAGAACACGCCACTGCGGTACTGCCACTAAGCCGAATTATTATTAATATTTTTGCGCATTCCTCAATTTTTTAGGACATTTTTCACAATATAATATTTTTGTACCGAACGTAATCGATTGTTCTTTATTGCACATAATGAAAACCATAAAAACCATCATATTTGTTCGGAGGACATTAGACGTGCAAATATATTATAATTATAGTGGTCGGATAATGTCAAACGTGTAACATTAATTTATTATCTGCGAACAACTAGTACTCGCTCACCACTGTTTCCACGTCCACAAATAACTAAAGAACACTTCTCTCTCGACGTATTATTAAAGCATCACAAAATTTCAACCCTACCCAACAATGGTGACTTGTAATTATTATGATAATATTTGTGTGTACGACATTCAAATAATTATCGATGCGTTTTTCATCGTTTGTGTCGTTGTGTTGTTTCACTGCAGGTGATCCAGCCGACGCCGTGC
Organism: Sitobion miscanthi; assembly: GCA_008086715.1. Lineage (NCBI taxonomy): Eukaryota > Metazoa > Arthropoda > Insecta > Hemiptera > Aphididae > Sitobion > Sitobion miscanthi. The sequence continues at coordinate 6,872,131 of CM017799.1, forward strand.
ATGTCGCCGAGCGGCGGCAGCCAGGAAAGTTTCTCGGACGTGCCTAGGCACACCGAACAGCTGTTGCCGGCCGCGTCCGAGCGGTTCCGGAAACCACCGCAGCCGCTGCGGAAGACGGCGTCGTCGTCGACTGCGGCGCCCATCGCGTGCATCCGGACGTCATGCAGCAGCTGCAGCGACGACGCTGCTTCCACCGCCACCACCGTCAACTCGTCCGTGTTCGCCGACGAATGTTGCTGCGCGACGGCGACGATGTCGTCGTCAACACCGCCACAGTTGCCGCTGACCGACGGCGGTGGCGCGTCGTCGGCGTTACCGCTTACCACCGCCGCCGCAGCAGCAGGATCAGCCGGCAAAGGTGGGTGCTCGTTAAGTGTGGTTGAAATTTTTTTTTTGAACTCATCAACGAATCGGTTCGATCGACTGTTGCAACAACTTGACATTCATCAGACCGTTTAAAAAATAATATAATCTGTCGAGTTCAAATGGCAAACGTTTTCGACACTTTTGGGTTTTAAACACCATAATTATTATTACCGTATACGCCATGGGGTTTTCAACAGTAATTACTAATTACTAGAATAATAGCATTGAGTATAGATAGTATAATCAACAGTATAGATGCTCAATGATAATAGTAATAATGCTATAATCAGGTTCTGTAAGGTATAATAATATGTTTCTCGATTAAATCATATTATAATAGTCATTAGACTAGCTGTATAACCCGACTTGGCCCTGAGAAAAATGAACGAAGATAAAATATGACGCTTTATCGGTGTATCTCGGTTTCAGACTTCAGTTCATGCAAATCATATCTCGCTTTGTGAATTAATTCGACTGAGATGGGCAATCTGCCTGTGGCAGATGTTATATAGAACTTGGTATATTTTCGAACGTGGTTCAAACTACTCTCTAAACTTTCCTGGTATATCTAAAAACAATCTCTGAAATATTTGTTAAAATTTTTCGTGTAGTTTTTGAGTTGACAAGCGATAACTTATGATAAATTAAATATTATCTTTATTTTATTAAGAAAAAATCTTATAACAACAAGTCGGCTAGTCCCATATCAATTTTTTATTTTAATATATAAATTTGTTTTTGGGCTGGATACACGATACAATTATTATATATAATTATCTAATCGTATGATTCTTTTCATCGTTTTCCGTTTTGCTTTAGTTGATATAGGTATATATAATATACAAACACAATTACAATGATTCATTTTATGATTTTCCATTTCTGAATTTTGAACACTTAAATTTTTGATATAGACACACAACACGAGAGGAGACAGATTCAACGAGAGCTTAAAAGTCCATGTTAATATACCTGTAAAGTCGATATTCGTATTTTTGTGTTATTTACAACAAAAATATGTCCAGCAGAATATTAAAAAAATTTTGTGATCCACGTATAATAGCCTCTATACCTAATTATTGAAAAAGTATAGACGCGAACTTTTTTAAACCAAGCAAGGTTCACATTATATTTCCGTCCATATTATTATGACTTCAAACCGATAGCGAGTCAAATAGTCAACCGGCACCTATACTCGAGTCGATAATATTATTTTCTCACCAACTCAGCCCGCACATAATATGTCTGATTACAGCACCTTGCGGGAGGCGATACTCGCCGCCGCCGACCACCAACCGCGGTAACTGCGGTACGCATCGGGTCGACGACGATCGCGGCGCCCCTACAACAGTCGGAGGTGCCGCGGTGGCTGCGGTCAGGTCTTATCACGATTTCAACCGCAGGCCGCCGCCGCCACCGACGGCCACAGTCGGCCGGAACGTGATCGTGGTCCAGGCGGACGTCAACCCCGTGGCCGACTCGATCGTCAACGCCAACTCATTATCAGGGTCTTTACGCGCGCTGTACGACGCGTCTAAAGAAACATTGTTCTAGTTTAAGGCTAAAATACGTCGTGTTATATACCTACGTGTTGTTCGAGAATAATAATATTGTCGTATGTATACTTCTATAATATTATATATATATATATATATATATATATATATGTAGGCATGTGTACTGTATATAATAACGATATACTTATTGTGTGCAAGTACGCATATATTATAATATTTTAGTATAATATATTATTATCTAATAATGTATATTCTGTATGCATATTATATGAAATCAGGGTTACCTACCGTTAAGCGTTATATACCTGCAGATGTCCATAATATACATTATATTACATATATATATATATATATAGCGTCGGCAATGGTGGCGCGGAGCCAAGTGAAAAATATTGGCCGAGCGATCACTTATTGACCGGGTGACTATGATATATTATAATAATTTATTACTACACGCCGCACGGCATACGAAGCAACTCGTCCGAACGGTAAAAAAATATATTGAAACGTCTTATATATAATTGTTTCGTCAGCTGGGCTAGAGGCCTAAGACGTACGGTCCGCGAATTGTTAGCGTGCAGAGGTATCGCGATATATTATGGATCGGGAAAGTCGTATAGAGCCGTACATTACAGGTACCTTATTCAACGTAACTGGTCGATAAAACGTTATCTACAGTTACAAGAAAAATAATTTTCAAAATATATATTGAAATCTTCATTTGATATTGTCATCTGTTATCTGTACACCCACCACCCCCCCCCCCCCGCCCATAGTATTTTCTAAGTCCACTACGTCGCCGGTCCGAGTCGACGACCGCACATAATATTATTATAATAAAAAATACGAAAACGTCTTCCCGGAATCTCGATGCGTATACCATCGCGGTATTATTAATATAGGTACCTACCCATTATGGTTAAGAGTCTATATATATATATTATAATTTATAAAGCAGGGCTTGCAAAGTTATGATAATGTTATGCAAGATAAAAAACGATTGACATTAAAAAACGTAATTAAAACGGAAATCTCGATAAACGAAAAAATAAATGAAATACCACAACACAAAACATAATGGTTAACGAAATATTATATGGAGTATAATTTTAAACAAAAAATGACGCAAAACGAAATATTATATAGAATAACATTTTAAAGTAAACATAACGCACAACTCTATATTTATATAGAATATAATTTTAAACAATAAATGACGCAAAACGAAAATATAATTAAAGCCATTTTATATTAATTATGTATCATAAAAATAAAATGTATTTTTCCCATTTTATACTATATTTGTTTTGTAGAAATATTTTTCCACATGATATATTTTTATCTTATCTATCTCGGTCATTAAGGCTGCATTACCAACTAACCAAATATTATTGTTAATTTTTTAATGTTATCGGTATTTCGTTTATAGCAAATAGACATTTGACTTATTACACCCTGACCCTCGTGACCCCACATAATATGTGTATAATATGAAGCCGATTGCACAGTAGTTCGTAATTCGTCATAATTCTAAATAACAGTAACACAACATATAAAGTTTTAATTCTAAATAATATTATGTAACTTAAAACAAATTTTTTTTTCAAATTCATGCCCTGCTATTAAGTTCAATCTACCTGGCTTTGTAGATAGATATAATTTGTTATCACTAACCTGCATAAATATTATTCGTTGGTTCTACGCCACATCAGTGGATTCGTCATCTACTATAAAAACAACTACTGATATCCCAACAAAAGCACTACTTCTTCAATACCGTGTAGATAATATATTATTCCGGGTGAAAGAAAAACTTAGAAATATGGAGTCCAAGTCAAAAATCGATACTTTATTGTATTTTGATAATATTGTAGTCATTGAAGTATCAAACCGTTTTTAAATGTATATATTTACAATTAATAATATATTTCTAATGCAAATAATATTTATCGTTTGCTTCCTGCCGATTTTATTCAAACAGATTAAACGATTCACTATTGGTTTCAGCTTTATACATCACACGTCATTAGGCTATTATTTTTAAGTTTGATTTTTTCACTCGGCGGTTTTCTTTTCTTACACACCGTGTTGACGAAGTCGGAATCCGATAATATTATACTACAACTATACTACAACTATATATAGGCACCTACAACAAGTACTATACTATCGTTGGACTTTTGTCGAAGTATTCCGAGATGGCGTTTTTCCTGTTTGTAAAAAAAAACGGTACCGCATAGCCGCCAATAATTCCTTGTGCATCGCGTATATTACAATATTATTGAATTTCACTCGCTGTCCTTATCATATTATTATACTTTAGCTACCTACCCTAGCTGTCACGGGTTATTAAAACGGCATAATAATTCGCAGGAAAGGACCGTCGTCTCTGCTGCGGGGCGTGAGACGTCATATAATTAATTATCCTCCCCCCATAACCCCATCACCCTTCCTACACCCCCGTTTAAGAGATAATTCATTCCATGATAAATCATCTCGGGACGATAATAATGATAGCAATAATATTATTATTATATGATAATAATAGGAATACGACGCCCCGTAATGATTAAATATTTTGTTTAAAAGCTATATAATATTATAAATTATTATATAATAATGATATACGTCTACACATTTTGAAATCGTATATTCTTCTTAAACGGGATCCGCATGTATACTGTATAATATATTATATAAATATTAAATACAGACAGCGAATAGGCTTTGTGCATTATATAATAATAATAATATAGTTTTATTATATAGATCGCCTGCGCTTAAGAATAGGACTATAGGAGTGTGTACCTTACGCGTGCGTTATATTATGCGTGTATAATATATATTATATACATAGAATATATCTAACCGCATATTATATCGGTGACCCCGTCAAAAACAATTTTTTTCAAATTAATATTCTTGTGTTAATGTTATTGGGAAAACTGTGATCCGTGATTGTTATTTTTTTGATTTACCGAGGTACTTGACAGTGTAGGACTCGGCACTTGTATATCATAATTATTCATTATAATAACTACAACTAACGCGTTAATAAAAAAAATTGGGTAGAATGCGATTGCATTATATTCGTAGAACGTTTTCGTTTATTATAAGCTGTAACACGATTTCGTACGAAAATTAATTTTATTTGTTTGTGATGTTGCCAAATTGTACAAAACATAGTACAGTTATATATAACTTACAAAATAAAACAAATCTATATAGAATAACAAACTATGAAGGAACAGTAGCCAATTCCATATAGTGTCCATCGTCAAACACGTGTAGCAATATTAATGGAGATCCTGCAGTCAAATGTGTGTTGAAACATGTGTTTAGCTAACCATAATACAAAATACTTAATCATTTTCTTTAAATTTAACATTTTTTTTCAAAAATTATCATAGTGATGTTGAACTACAACATTATACCTCCTACAGTATTGAGAGATTGAGCGTGAAGTATAAATCAATTAATTTTTACCTTTAGAACTTAGTTCGATTTTTTTAAGCTGTCAACGAAGCATTTAATTCGACCGTGTTATTTTGAAAATAGTATAATTCTAAATTTTACAACGTTAGTTATTATTAGTAGGTACGTAATTATATAATATTTATGTAATTCCTTTTTAATTCGTCAAAATATATACGCACTCGTGTTCTAAAAAGGTAATTTCATTTATGCAAAATACAATCGGGTTCTACCCAAAAAATACTTATGTTTACAAGGGTCTTACATGGATGTATCGAGCGCACAAGAATATTAGTATTTTTTCTAGCAGCATATTGCTGTAATAAGTTAATTCAAAATCCGTTCAGAATAGAAAGTGCAAATATCGTTAAGTTCCTGTTTGAGGTATACGTATCTGTATAAATGTTAAGTAAAACCTCGTGTTTAATTTATTAAATTGTAAGTTTATCGTAGTGTACCTACCTTAAGCAAAATTATTTAATTGAACATCTATATTATAATATATGAATTAGCTGCGTGTTACAACTTAAAATTTAAAATTAAGCTATTATAAGTGTCAATGCTAGTACATTCGACGTAACGAATTTAGGTAGGTATAGATAGGTTATATTATATCTCTTGCCGAATAAAAGATAATAATATTATAACCAATTAATTTTAAACGGCATAATGTTTGTGTTATTTTAATTAACCACCAATGATATGATAATATGTGTTATATAGGTTCAATAATAATAATAATAAAAAAAAAAAAATGTTATTATCAATTTTAATTTGTTGTATTTGTTATATTAACTTACCCGAAGTTCACACGTTACATATTGTTGTGTTGAGTACAGGGTATTTTTTGAGACACAGATTTAAGGTTTGCATCGAAAAGGAACTAACAAATGTTAGGTATCATATTAACGCGTTATGAATTGTAAGGTTTTGATGAATGTTGTCTCAAATTATCCGAGTAAATACTCTTAAATAATTATTCTTTTCACAATGCAGATACCTAATTTGCATGATACAATTTTTTTAATGAAAAAAAACACTATTTTTTATTTGTACGAGAAACTCATTATGTCTACCAAAAGGGCGGATATAATAATATGAATTATGAATAAATAAAGTTATTATTTGTTAAGTTTTTTTTTTAAGAATATATCATAATATGTATTATAATATTATGATGATACGTACATCTTGTACCAATATGAAGAACCTTCAATGTGTTCGCGAACAGAAAAAAAGCGGTTTTGTTTTTTCACACGTATGAATGAATAGTTCGTTTTTTCGTATTAATTGTATACTTATATTATTATTGTATGATAAATATTATATTGTTGTATGGTTAAAAATCGTTTCATAAACGAATAAAATGATAAAACGTTTACGTACTAATATATTATGTTCATGAATATAGGTACCACCTGAAACGTTTTTATCGGAAAATATGTAAAACCGTTGAATTTCAGTTATCATCTATAGTACAGTATAGTTTCTGTTGCTTTTTAACTCTGTACAAGGGTCGTCACGTTTAAATTGTGTTTGTGAGATGTTAGTAATAAAATAATTTTTAAATTATATTTTATAATAAATTTGTATAATAATATATACGATTTGTTGTGTTTCTATTGAGTGTTATAATCATGGTAATATTTTAGTTGTATTAAATATATTAATATGTGTGTAAATTATAATGCTTACCCATACAAACCATTTTTTTAATAGTAGGTAAACAGTATAAAGTTTATAATTTACCCGTAGGAATCGATTCTGATTTTTTTTTGTAAAGATAAACTGAGAAATTATTGTTAACCCTTTGAATAATAAAATAAAATGTACTTACTGTATAATATATTTATTTATTTATTTGTTTACATGGTACAAAATATTGTTTTATCTAGAAACCAATATTATCAATTTGGTATTGTTTTTACAGAATCGATATATAAGTATTATATAATAGGTATTGTATTTAAAATAATTGTTTTAATTTTTATTTTCCATCCAATAATTTCGATAACAACATTAGTACAGTAATAGTTAAAATTATATAACTAAACAACTTTATGATTTAAAATAAAATAGTGTATTATCAACTTGCAAGTGTATTTGTGTATTGCATTTAAATTAATTTAAACTTTTATGTAATTTTATTTTTTTCCATTCAAATCTCTTTCAGAGATTTTGGCGGTTTTACGTGCAGAACTCCTATAGCTAATAGCTATTTTGACAACATTTCATGGTATTGTCCTACTGTCTATTGCCTCTCAAATCATGGTGTAATATGTATTTTAAAACAATAAAGTATAGTCCTCAACGGCTGAACTCTAACTATTCTAAATGGGATGGATTTTTATAAGCTTAGAGCTCAGAACTTAATGCACTTAAAAAGTATTACATTTACATGCACTTATGTGTTTAAAAAAGTACAAATATGCACTTATTTTGTTTTTCTCGCTGTTTTTAACAAGTACAAATATTAATATAGAACGCGGACCCCGCGTGGTGCATACGTAAGTGTATAGCTTAACACTAAAGTATCAAAAAATGCAAAATATAACTAAAATCGTTTAAGAATCCGTGTTAAATTAATCAAATTAACTTAATACAAGGAACTTTCTATTAAGTTTCAAGTCTTGGGTATTACCTATAGTTGAACATTTTATGAATTTGATAAATGCTGTCCACATTTTAACTTTACGCACTTATAAAACAACAAATATGTGACTGTATTTTCTATATTTTTCATTAATGGAAAAAAAAAACGAAAAAATGTTCTACTTTTGACCCACCTAAATACCAACTATAAATCCAAATTGTGCCAGAGACCACCTCAAAAATCAAGATTTTTTTTCTGTTTCGAAACAATAGATTAAAAACTGTCGTGTAAATTAATATTTCAATACAACATTGACCTGCTTCGAGGTGAGTGATCTTCTCTGTTATGTAAATAAAAGATATTATTTATTTTATGTAATATTTATTATGTATTATGTATTATTTTCCTGTCTGCACTTTGTATTTGTGTACAATTGCAGTTAGTACTTAGTGCACACTATGTGCACATAGGTATGTTCAAATTATGCATTCTTCTAAAATGTAGATAATACTATTATGTAGGTAACTAACAATTTTCGTTTGCCATTTATACATATATATATAGTATGTATAATGTATATACTATATCAAAATTGTATAAACTGATGATTTGAATAATTTGATCGCAACAAATATATTTGCACGTGATTATATTGTTTATTTTTGATACGTTATCGTGTTTATATTTATATAATAACTACCTGTCTTGAGGTATCATAAATAATATCAAAGTAGAAGGCCAAATAATATATTATGTAATCTAGCGCGGTATTGCGTCAGATCTTACTATCTTAGACGTTCATATTACGTTATAAATTACTAAACTGTTTAACACATTGACGGACAGTGAGGATTATAAATAATTATAAAAAGCATACCTAAATCGATCAATTTTATTAATCGATTTTATAAAAGAAATAAATAATAATTGTTTTAAATTATATTTGTTTTATTTTGCCAGTGATCAATGTGACTTTACGATGTATATTGAGTATTGACAGTAGACTTGGTCTCTCATATGATACCATTGAAAAAACCACTGCTGTAGCAGTAGTGTCCATTTTTGGTCAGTTTTCAAGAACTGCTATAGCAGTACTATTACATACGAATTCAAAAGTGTCCCCTGGCATCACCAAACAAAAATACTGCTACAGCAAAATTAACGGACAATCATGAAAAAGTACTGCTGTAGCAGTATTTTTATTTGGTGATGCCAGGGGACACTTTTGACCGTCAATTTTATTTCTATATTAGATACCTATGTCCTATACCGCTAATATTCAAATGCAACAAATTAAAAAAAGAATTGATGATTTATCGCGATACGTTGGTACATATACTAAGACACTAGGTTATATAGGACACATAATATACAGTATTGTCACGTATAATGTGAGTTTATGTGATGATAGCGAAAACAACACTACAGCAAAAGTAAGAAATCCATGTAGGGACTAAGTAATAATAATATTAGGTACGTAATCAATGTATAATTTTGTACTTTCGGATCAAATAATAAAGGTAAGCTGTGGTTGAATCTTCCGTCACCGATAGTCGTCCATTGTCTGAACTGTATAAAATCACCCCTCATTCGTTCTTCCGAACCAAGTGGATGTCGATATTATTTTATATCTAATAGGTACCTTAAGGAATAGTTGGTTAGATATCTCACTACAAAACCCGGTCATGAGAACCAGCAGGTTGTTGGACCGATATAAATAAAGTTTTCTAAGTTATATTTTACAGGTTCTATAAAAACTTATGACCCACGTTCATATACGCTAACACAATCGAACACGATATAGCAACGGCGTATACAAAGGTTTATGAAATTATAGTAATATATTATAATACAGTACACTACCACCTAATCAACCCTGTTCTCGAGGGTAGTATATTGAACTGTCCACAAAACGAAAGAGGGATATACAAATAACAATATTAGTTAATGACTATATACGATAACAGGGACATACCTATTAGACCTAAGGGGTATTGCCGATAATTTGTCATATTATCAAATTGAAATTGTATTTCATAATATTGTGATGGTAATCGTTTTATATATTATTATACTTACGTATATCTTGTAACATGTAAGTATAGGAAACATGTATACCGTTGTACCTATCGAATAGAATTTCTTACTTTTCGTTAAAACATTTCGTGATGTTTATTTTCGCTGCTTTAACTGATTATACATATAATAATCAATATAAATATATAATATTGGTTTTACAATATGTATTTTTATTTTACTTATTTTTTTCTGTATTGTTTTTCACGCTCAAAATAATGTTCTAATCTATATGCAACGATTTGTCATTGAATTCAAATACTTCAACACATCTATTGCCATGGCTCATGACTAAATATGAACTGGTACTGACATATTTCGATACCTATAATATACAGCAAATCATTAGTACGTATATTTCATCATTATAAAATATAAAATATCTCAATTGGATCATTATAATAATTGTATAATCATTAACAAGTAACAACATGGAATAAATGATAATATTATTTTGCCATAAATGCATGTTTATTAATTAGATTTTTTACGTTTGTTTATTGATATGATCCGCATAATGAAATGTTTTATCGACTGATTATATTTAGGAAGTACAGTCGCTATAGTTTTAAACATTAATTAAAAAGCAACTCAACCTCTTATCACTTTCCAATACCATAATATTGCTGATATAAAACCCGATGTACTACCTACCATTTAGTTTTAATTTATTATATTCTATATTCTACTATACTAAGTGTTCATCATATTCGTTTAATTTGATCAGATTCCGAAGATTTTTTTTTTATATACAGTATTTAAACAAGTTTTGAAGATTTTACCACAAGAGACTACGAAGATTTCTACATTAAAACGTAATACAATTTTATTTCATTATTATAACTTAGCAAACATAGCGGCTGTCTAACTGTTTTGATATATTTTATTTAAGGATGAATAAAAAAATAAATAAATAATGTTAATACTTAAGCTTTGTGAATTATTGTAATTTGGTAGTTTGCAAGTTCACGCGATAATTCATGTTTTTTGATTGATATATCTAGTTGTAAGGTTGGACAACAATTTCGATAAGACCAGAATCATTAATCATATTTATCGATTCATTTATTCATTGTTTGAATATACTATTTATACTGTTTTTAAGTTTATCGTAGTCATACAGTTTGTGGTTTAACGTGTTAAAATAATTTGTTAAAACATAACAACCATAGCTTAACCTATTTCTTTCAAGATATACTTTTTGATACAAAATAAATCAAACTAATTAATTTGAAGTTTATAATTTTAAATGGGCACCGTTAAGATGCATTTGAAATATGATGCTTTATGATTAGCATTGAACGGGTTTAGTTCAAAAACTTTATATTCTAAACATTTACTTATGAAGACTTTAAGAAAAAATATTTTCATGAAATTGGTAAGTTTTATTCCATTTTAGTAATTTATTATTTATTATAGACACAAAGAATCAGTATTAACTTAAGTATTTAAATACCTAACTATAAAATAAATAAAATATTGATTTTTAAAATAAAATTGGTCATATTAAAACTTCACTTAAAATATTAAGTAAATAATGTTCTATTATTTTAGCTATTTAACAAAAGGATTGATATTACGTATATTTAATATTTTTTTCATTTTTTCACAAAGAAGTAAAAATTACTGAAAATTACTACTAAAATATAAATGTAGAAAAAAAGTGCTTTGGTCTTAGCCTGATCACTGTAGTATAAAATACCGTTTGCAATAAGTTAGTACCAATAATAATGATAACATATTTGTTATTCATTATTTATTAATTAAATAATTTACACCCACGGGTTCAACAGTACAATTAACGTAATATTAATTATTATAATATATTTGTACATAATATGAAGTGCACATAATTAATATATATATAATTAATATTATGTTATAATTATATTATAATACATTTATGGCACAATATTTTAATTTCATCTAATTATCTATAGAAGATTAAAATCTTTTAAATGATTACAGAAGTTTAGCATTCAATTTATTCACAATAAATATTTTTTGCAAAATTGTTCACTTGTATTATGGTATAGAAACTACGAAAATTACCTGTGATCATATTGCGGTAAATCAGAAGAGATCATCTGTAATAAATCTGGACTTTCAATGAGGCCTTTAAAAAGTTTATATACAAACAAAACATGTACACAGTGACGCAACTGGGCAGATATGGGGGGGCTTTGCCCCCTCCCCGACTAAGATTTAGCCCCGCCAATAATATTTTTTCTTGATTTAGATATAAGTCGTCTATGGGTTATTTTAAATTAATAGTTTTGTTAGATGGGCTCTAGCCCCCCCCCCCCCCCCCAGAATTTTAACCCTAGTTGCGCCTATGCATATACATTGATAATTATATTATATATTATATAAAATTACAAGTGATAATAATCTGTGGTACATTAAAAGAGGTAATTTTCACACAAAATACATAGATAATGATATAATATGACAGGCACCTATATTTTGTGAAAAAATAAACTCTTCACGTTACGCAACAACACCATAATATACTATACTTAATAATAGTTCAAAATAAAATATAATATAGATGTAATATCTCATCTAGTACTTATTACACTAGGACAATTTTTACAAAAGATACAATTATAATTATAGGTAATGCCAATAATTCTATATTAATATTAATTAATATTAATAGTAATTTCCAAAATATCACAGTAACTATAATATTTGAATCTATTACCATTGATCCATTATTCTACGTAAATAGTAGCAGTTAGTACAAGTGTACTTCACTTCGTCCAAAATTGATAATTCAAAAATTCAAATTTCTATTTAGATTACGTCGACATGTCCACAGTAGAACGAATAAATATAGTTTAACTGTTTAAGATGGAAACTGTTAAACATTTACTATTGTCTGGCTCTGTCTCGGAGATGTGTCGCCTATTAAATATAACAATGAAAACAATGAAGGGTGATTTTAATGAGTAAGAACCTCTCAGAGGAAAGATCAAGAATTTTTAAAGGACAGGACACGAAAAATTAGGTTTTAGTATTTCTCCAAATTTCGATGTTCTTTCCAAATGTCAATGTATTTCGAGACAGTGTAACTAGATATAATACGATTGCAAAACATTATTTCTATATAGGTAATACATTTGAAATAGAGTTTCATTAAAAAAATTTATCAAATTTTAAGCCACTTAACATTGTTCATTTTGCAGGGTTATTAAAATTCTATAAACAAAAACAAATATGTTTAAAACTATTCTAAAACATACAATGTATTTTGTCATATTTATTTTTTATTAAGTTTTAAGGCTTCGATGACTGAGGTCATTAGCCTATAGGTTGGTATGGTTAGTAAGGTTTTTGCGCACTACGAGCCTGGGTGGTCGGTCACCCATCCTAGAACTAGTGGCCGCTGCTGTTGCTTACTCTCAATCACGTTGGGTGATTGATTTCAGCCACTGCGCCGCGCCGAGCCACATTTTGTAATATTATAGGCAGCAGTAAATATAAGTTAAAAATTAAAATAATATTTATTCATTTTTACAATTAAAAATGTCAATGTTCAATCCCTTATCAGCTAGTCTTATTCATAAGGTTTAATGAATATTTTCAGGACTAGATATAATTGGAGTAACTCTAAGCAGTTTTTAATTATTTATTTCATTCGTATTTCTATTTTAAAACTAAAATTTCATGTAGAGTATTTTAATTTGTTTTTTCTTATTCTCTTTATAATAATCAAGAACACAATATTGAAGACTATAAAATAATGTTAACCTACTTCTGTAGTTCTGTTGTGCACACGCATTTTTCACGTGTTCACCTGTACAGATCGTAACCATTAAACACGTGATGTTTTTTATTTTATTAAATGATAATAAATTTAATGACCTATAGGTAAGTCTAAAATAGGTGGTAAAATATATTCTTATTTTTATTTTTATTTTAAATAGGTATTAGAACAAGTATAGCCGTGTATAGGTAGTATAATATACCTTGTTATGTAATTTGAATTTGAAGAAAAATACGTAGGTACCTAATAGATAATATTCTGCACAAACGTATTTTTATTTTGTATTTTTTTTTTTTTTGATCTAATTAATATTATATTATATTACTTAGGTAATATTATGAATTTACTCAATACTAATATGAAAATAGGATTATTGTAATCCAATACTTTCTTATCGATGGTTTGTCAATCAATATTATTGTTATTTTAATTATTGTGTTTTTTTCCTACAGAATATGGCACAGTATCAACTATATTCGTCCGTTAATGAACCAGTAACCGTGGCCCGTTGTCCAACAGATTGTCTAATTCCTGAGTATGGTTCTGAAGCCCCACAACCGTCACATAATCAAAACAGTGCTATCCCGTTTACAATTGATTATTCATATTTCATCAATGACATTTCGTCCAAACGACAACCGTCTCAACTTCGAGAAATTAGTAAATATAATATTGTGATTGATGTCAGTGGCGTATTTACGTGAGGGGGGATAAATAATCTTTTGGCCTATTTTTTAAAGGATTTTTGGCTTTCCAAGGAAATATTTGTCCATAGATGGGTATTTTTATAATTCAAAACATACACGCATCTTTAGTAGTAACCCTTCAAATAGTAGCTGAAAAAAGTCATTGATCTCTCGATAAATTCATCCCTTCCTTCCCTTCCCCCCACCAATAAACACAACCCTAAATACGCTTGTGATTGATATATTATCGTGTCTTTTAAATTTGAATTGCAGCAATAAAATACCACTTAAATGTAACACACTTATTGAATGTTCTTTCAGCGAGGGTGCTAGAGAAACTACCACCAACCTGCATAAAATTCGGTGTCGGTGTACCGAACGTACTAACATTTCCATTCAAGAAGATTAGCGTGGAAATAATTACCGGCGAGAATATTACACTTGAAGGTCAAGAACTATCTGATTCCTTGCAATATCTGCCTTCGGTTGGGTAAGTTATTTATTTATTTAATTTTTTTACTCATTAGAAAACAATACCTAAATATTCACATAATATACTAGTGGATATAAAACTATTTAAGTTTCTGAAAGCCATTAATATTATTTACTCAAACAATATTGTATTCATTGACGAACGACGAAAAACACTAACGAATTTTTGAATATGAATGCAATTCATTCCTTAGATTAATAGTTTATAAAAATATAATAAAATATTATGGGGGACGGAGTGGTGGAGCAGACCAAGGCGTCACGCGCACCGACGCTAGTTTAAAACCTCGGCCGTGGACGGCATTTTTCTTCGGGCAAGTCACGGTGTCCGGAGAGAAGTGCCGCCATCCCCCATCCGGGCATGGTAGATACCTTTCTGGTGCCCACTAAAAAATCTGCCAAAACTAACAAACACACGTGTTTAACCTACAGTACCCTCCCCCACAGTTAAAAATCACCCAATGACCTAAGTTGCCGCGGGTTAATAAAAAAATAAAAAAAAATAAATAGTTATTCTATTTAATAATAACGTAAATATTTAGTTTAAGTCGAATTGAGTGTTGTAGATAAAGATAACAAATCATAAAAATCAAATATTTTTTTCGAGATTGATTAACTTGATGCAATTCTACTGTACGTACATATAATATTGACATATATTAAAAAAAAAAATTATATAATAACGATTAGAAGCTTGAAGCAATAGACTAAAACAATTTAATAAGAGACATATAATGGATGAAGAAAATAACTTAACAAAAATATGGCTTGAATTCGTTGAAAAATTATCAGCATTATACATTTTTACCAGAAATTTGATTTATAAAAATTATAATGTATAATTTTTTATGCACCTTTACCTATAAGATTTGATTAGGGTTTTCAATTTTTTTTCCGGATGTGAATTTATTTGTTTATCATGTGTGAAAATCTAATATATTATTATGTAAATATTCCAATTAGATATCGGCCTTTGATAAAGGTATTGGAAGAGATACAAGAAAGGTTTCATGGACCTCTATATTGGAATAAAAGAAGTATCATCATGACATCTGGCGCACAAGAAGGATTATCCAAGGCCGTGAACATGTGCATGCGTTGCAACGACTCAGTGATTATGCCTGATCCTGTTTATACAGGAGCCGTTGACTTGGTAAAGCTTTTGATCCAACATTATAAAATTAAATTAAATTTCAGAATCATTATAATTTATACATATATATATTAAATACCTATAATCCATATACTCGTAGTATATTATATCTTACAAATGAAAAGTTATTATTTCAAATGCTAAGTTCACTGTATAGTCTGTATATTTAATACTTAAGTACCTATAATACCTAACTAATTACTAATAATAAATAATAACTTGTCTATTTATCAATATTTAATATAGGTATTGAAACTCAATTAAATTTGATCACGAAATCTTATAGTAAACATATATATTTGCAGTTCAGACCATATGATGCTGAGATCATACCGATAGTACAAGATTCTTGTGGTATGGTCGTGGAAGAAATTGCGAAAGTTTTAGCTGAAAGAAAAAGAAAAATGATGCCGATACCCAAAGTAAGCTACTATTATATATATATATATATTAATGTACTTGTGTATATTTATAAATGCTATGGCCCTTTGACACCTGCTGGTTACACTCGCCAACCATGCTCGATTTTACCACCCCTCCCCTGCCGGGACGTATTATCTAAAATTATTTTTATGTTACAATACCTAGGTACTCATAAAGTCATGTGCTATTTTTTTCAATTTCAATTATATTTTTTGTCATACCAATTATAATATTATAACCAATGGAAAATATTTAAAAAATGTTTTATTTTTAATAAATACTATATGGGTATACGTATAATGTATATTATAGTATTATCATCTAATATTTTTCTAACTGGGGAATGGTAAATACAAAAATAGCATAATTGATTTTACAACTTGCAGGTATTTGTTTAAATTTTTGTTTTCGCAAAAGTTGTATCAAAATATTCATGTAATGTGAAATTAGGTCTATCAATACAAAATTAAACGAAGGGAATTCAGGTAGGTACTTACATCAAAATTATAAAATTACAAACAGATTTTTAAAAAAACTACTTTAGTAATTAGTTTTGAGATTCTGAGCAGAGCAACAAATATATTGATTTTACAACGATTAGTGTGTTTTTATTTGTGTGTGATCACGATATACAGTGGAAAAAATTCTTTATCTTCATCTTTGAAGGTGATGGTTTCTGATAGAAAATAATTGTATCTATTATTGGTACTTCATTAGACTTTTGAGAGGTCAATATTGGAAATTCCTAGTATTTTACGAAAACAAAAAAAAAATTAATAAAAAACGGAAATTCTTACGCAAATTAAACGACGAATAATGTTAGTTATAACTTTTATTTTGATGCATTTTAAAAATATTTTTTGCTGGGTTTTGATACTATATTTGTATATGATAATAATAGGCTAGCAAATCGTCTCCGCTCAGAATCGTTTTTCGTAATTCAATGATTCATCATTGAATTAAAAATTTAATACAACCGTTAGTTAGTCATTACAGTGACCACACTCAATGACGAGGTAAAACCTAACTTGTTTAAGGGCGATAAAATATGACATTAAAATTCAAAATTGTAATACACCTTTGTAAAATGTTTATAATAGATGATTTATGTGAACCCTACTGCATCGAACCCTGCCGGAACTACATTACCCACTCATAGAAAACGTGAAATCTACCAATTAGCTTGTGAATATAATATGCTCATTCTTGAAGACGATCCATATTACTACTTACATTTCGAAAAAGTAACTTTCAACACTTTTCAGTACAATTAGTACTTAATGAACAATAGTTGATTAACTGGAACATGGTTTTAGGATAATCCTGTGAGTTTTTTGTCTATGGACACGGAAGGTCGTGTGCTTCGATTCGATTCGTTTTCAAAAATCATGAGCTCTGGTTTACGTGTTGGCTTCGTAACCGGGCCCATAACGTTATTGCATAGAATGGAGCTACACATGCAAACATCATCAATGCACACTTCATCATTATCACAAGTACTTTTGTACAAGCTCCTATCACATTGGGGCAAAGATGGTTTAATTTCTCATTTCATGCATGTCAAAAACTTTTACAAGCAAAAGTTAGATTACATGATGTGTGCAATTAATAAACATCTTCACGGTAAGCAACCAATACGATAAATAATTATTCTTAAAATGGTAAAGTAAACATTTTTAAAAACTAAAGTCAAAATATATATATTGTCTAAAATGATGAGCTCGGTTTAGGAATCTATAGTGAAGTTATTTACCATTTTGTGTTTATTTTTTTTTTTAAATTAACTGTTTTAAAATTTTAAACAATTGATTCGTTCTAAAATGACTTATAGTTTTTTAAATTTGGGGATTAACTAAAGTCTCAAATCTAAATTGGATTCAATCCTTTCAGCCAATAAAATTACGTTTCCTAACCAAAGCCTATGGTATACGTTAGAAACAACACCTTTCATAAGTCATAACGATCTCAAAATACCTACTCTATCTGTACTTTCTTCCACTCACTTAAAAAAATTCTACTCCAACACTCAAACCCACTTAAATCCCTTAATATCGAATTTCTCTTCTATTAATATTGGGCACACGTACTCCTAAATAAATAATTAAAAAAATAAAACTACCGATACACGCTATACAAATCCAATCAAGTTGAAGTAGCATTACTGGACGCCCCTTCACTCAAGCTGTCAATCCTTGTACACTTTTTTATATGTATCACTTATTATATTTTCTATTATAAAGATTGTAAATATTTGTTTTTAAAGCAAAAATAATTAACTTTTTTGAGGCACTAACAGTTTTTTAAGGTATACTTCATTGGTATCCGTCAAAAATTGCGAAAATAACAATAGCGAAATAATAATCGCTGAATACAAAGCAAATATAATTTATATTAGGTATAATTTATAGTGGACAAATAAAAAAGTCGAAATATATGGAAGATAATATGTGTGTAGAGTGTAGTTACACTATTATTAGGAAACAATTCATTGCTAATATATTGAATCATATACAGATATAAATAATAATAAAAGTTATGAGTGACAAATAATAATTAGTTATGACACGTGACAAGTGTATAGGTAGGGATATAAAAACTATGTATATATTTATTAAATATAAATTAACATAGTTTTTTAAAATGTGTTAATATATAACTTAAAAAATTACACTATATAAGACAAATATTTGTGTTTAACAGAATAACCGTTAAATCTTCCTGGTGAAAATGACTTTTATCCCTTAACCTTTGTTATCATAACAATATCCGAATAAATAATATATTAAATATACGTTATTTCCTCTAAACAGGATTAGCTGAATGGTACGAGCCAAATGGTGGCATGTTTCTGTGGTTGAAAATAATTGGACTGAACGATGCCAAAAAACTAGTAACTGATAGATGTTTACAAAAATTAATAATTTTAGCTCCTGGATATGCGTTATCAGCCAATGCTGAAAACCCAAGTCCCTACATTCGAATTTCATATTCTATTGCATCGCCAGAAGAAGTCGATCGGGTAAGTGATTTTTGCAATATTTGTTATATTTCATTTAATATTTTACAATCAATATATAGTACTCGCATGCCTACTTCAGTGGTGTATAAATTATTTTAACAAGGCCCTTCCCCCCCTGGAGATAGGGTTGATTTTTTGATATGCACTATTTTATTATTAAATATCAGATCTTAAACATTGAAAAAAAGGTCATAGGGAAGGATCTATCCCGGGCAATCGTTTCCTCACAATTGGCCAACTTATATTATAGAACATAAATGGTAGTTATATAGTTTAGAATAGGTTTGTATAGATTGTCGTAGCCATATCGTAAAATCGATTTTAAGATTGATATGTTTGTGGGATGGATACAATTTCTAACCGATTTTGCGTAACGCTTTGTTTCTGCCGTAGAAACGCAAATCAATAAAAATAAATAAAATATACATTACAAATCAGTCTATAATTCTGAATTGAATAAATTCCTAACAAAATGTAGCATGCAACTGGATGTTTGTCCACTGCACTAAACCCAAAATTATAATTATGATCCCTTAATTTTCCTTGCAGGGAAAAATATTTAGTAGCGTGCTATTATTTTGGACAGTAAAGAGATTATTTTTCCATGAACAGTAGTTGTACATTTTATGAATTGGTAACATCTTTTTCGCACTACACTTACAATAGTACAATTTATTACAGTACAGTTATAGTTCAATATAGGTTTGTGTAGACATATCGTAGCCACTAGGTACCAACGTGAAATCGATGTTTTCACAAAAATTTGTGCATTTCATCAATCGGAAACGTACTTTTCACACTAATACACTATGTAGTATGTTGTACTATAAGTTTTTCCTTATAAAAGTAACCAAGTATATTCGAAGTTTAAAATATTGTTATTATTCTAGGGAATATTATTACTGGCGGAAGCCATACGAGAAGAATTGTTGGAGAATACTGCTTATAACGTGATCAACGCACGTAACAAAAACATCATAAATCATACTTATCAATTATCGATTATAATTACCGAATGAGGATCTGTGTGAATTTTATTTGATTGTATAATAATATGTTAAGTTTAAGTTTTAAATTTTAATTGTATTTTTTAATTATACCTAATAATTAATTAAATAATTAAATAGTAACTAATAAAAAAATTAATATTTTTATGAAAATTGTTTTTTTTTTTTTTTTTGGTGGCTCCATTCAGCACTAAGCTACATTTCTGTGCAGGTAAATAACTAAATAACTTTGATATTATTTAACTGTTGTACCTATTGTCTACTAATATCTACCTTATATTGTGAAAATGATTACCCATTTTAAGTCCTGGACATGTATTTTTCCCAACGAACTAGGTACTTATACATAAATGTAGATTAATAATATTAATATACTCATTGATGTTTTAAGCGTAGACTATTAACTATGAACAACGATTACCTCGCTATTGATTTTTTTGTTTAATTCTAAAATTGAAACAAGGAAAACTAATTTCAGCTCTAGAACAATCTAAGATTGTGTAGACGTGTAGAAAAATAGTAGTTAAGTTCTAAGGAAATAGATACGAAGTAAATTGTTAAAAAATATATTAGTCTTTAAAAAAAAAAATATGAAGTCTCTATTTAATTTAGTTTAAAGTAATTACCATTTCAAATTTCAAAACTAAACCTCACACATTTAATATCTGTGTAGGTAGTTTTTAATAGTTACAAAAATAGAGGTCAGGATTTGAAAATATATTGTAACACAGACCTTGTAATGGAAAAACAATAAAATTGAATTCTGATCTAGTGCTGACACGGATATAAATAATTATAAATGCATGCCTTTTATACTTAACTTAATATAAATTATAAACTTTTGTAGTATTTTATATTTTATTGTAGAGCAAAATGTTATTATACAAATTTCAGTTGTCCAGGGGCGCTATTTCAGTTTTAAAATAGGGCTGCCAAATTGTTTACCAGGCCACAGTTATAACAATGAAAATTGAAATGTAACCATGTTTGAGTTTGTTATGGATTTTACACACAACACAAAATAGAATATACTCACCAATTGAAGATTAAAATAATTAATGTATTTTTATTAAAATTGGTAGTAAAAATCTTAAGTATAGCTACAAACTGTTAATCGAACACTGGTAATTCTACGACTGACTGACTCACTGTGTGTGGTCGTGACGGTGCCTCGTCTCACATTAAAAACCCTTATTCAGCGGTTCCCACGGTAGCATCGTCTTACGACGATATGAAATATTAGTACAAAGTTTTAAAGGTTCTTTTTAAAAATTACAAAATATCTAAATTATTTAATATTAGTGATTTAAGATCAAAGTTTAACAAAATTCGTCAACACCACGAATATGTCTAATTAATTTTGTAAGTGTTTAAAATTTCATATTTTTTTTTAATTTTAACACCCGGATTTGAAAACTTAATACAATAAACTTCGTGCCTTTCTCATATTCTTTTGGTGATATTTTGGTAAGTTTCGGCCATAAAAAATATTATAATATGGTGCTTGTTGCATATTTTTGCACAAATGATGCAAAAACAGTCAAAACTTCAAATTTCAAAAACGGAGTGCTACCGTTTCAATGACCCCTCTAATTGTTTTCGGGATACCTCATACGTTTTTCTGCCCAACCGATGAAACTTGATGCAAATTTGTACAAAACGCTGCACAAAATATATGTAACATAGTTTAAATTTTGAAAGTGAAAGGACATTTAAATGGATCTTAAAACCACATAAAAAAGGATATTGAAGGATAAATTAGGTTGACATATCTACGTGTTTCGACAAAGTCTGATGTTCCAATATTTTTGGCTCCTGTGTTTTTTTATTTGAAGTTGTTTCATAACCATAAGTAATAATATAGTAGAATAAGATCAATTTTTTTCAAATTTTTATTTTCGAAAGCATACATAATTATTAAGTGCAATGTTACAATAGCGTATTAAATTTTGGATAAATCATATATTTTGTATTTTAATGGGTGTATAATATGAGTATACATCTTAGTGTGCATAAAATTGTATTTGCATATAAAATAGGTACATTAGCCAACATAAAGTAAACAAGATAAATTATTGACTTATATCAGACTTGCAACTATAGCCATATTCAATATTATTATCAAGTAGTTGCAGTTGGTTATGAAGTTCTAGGAGGGTAAGATGGGCATTGGCCTGCGGTAGTCGAGGTAGGTGCGGCAGACGTGGCAGTCGTGGGAGGAGCAGATGATACAGCATCAACTTGTGCTAAATTCTAAACAATTAGATATAAAATAATTATTACTTTGATTATGCATACATTTATATATTTTAATCTTAACAATAGCAGTACCTACCTAACAAACTTTTCTTTCAAATTAAATTAATTAAATGCGAAGTTGTAGAAACGTAACTACTATACCAATCATTTTTTTTAGATCCGTCAGTGTTTTACATCCCCTTACAAAAGTTAATCTAATTAAAATCACTAACCAGTACCTAACTACCACCATTTAAATGCGACTAAAATTCTCGTAAATCACTTCAGAATTTAAAGTAGAGTCTGGTATTTATTTTCTGCGGTTTTAAACAAAAAAATTCTTCCAAATTTCGAATCCAACGATTCTGCGCTAGTGAAAATCAACTCAACACTAAACACATAACACGCGGAATACATAATTTTTATTTTTATTTTGGGGTACCTGTATACATATAGATATATAGTTCAAATAATAATAATAATAATATATTCACATAATAGTGTCTCAGAGGATAATTCTATGTACGACATACTAAACCCTGAAGTAGATTCGAGAAAATTTTATCATAAAATATTTATTTCTAATGCATGTACCTATTGGTTTAAATCATATTATTTTATTTTCGTTAATTTGAACTAAAGTTATTATAATATAACATTTAATTTACACAGTTTATTGAATTTAACCTATTATTTTTCATGTGTTGATAGTATCGGCTATTACAAAAGTTAAAAGTACGTAATCATACCTCATAGTATAATATAAACAAAATATGTTAAGCTATTTCACTTATTTCACTTTAATAATATTCTAAGTGATTTCAGTTAAGCGATACCCAATAGTTTGGCAATAATAATATAATTTCGTAAACGCATTCCATATGCTTATCATATAATTTGCACATTTTTAACTTTGCCTGACCTGCGTTTAGAAATATTACATTTATTTTATTATATTTTATAACATTTCAATTTTCCTACTTCATTATTTCAACTCATATAAATAAAACACATACAAATTATAACTTAAATAATATAACCATTAACTACGATATAACATGTTGATACTCACAAACATACTAACGATGATGAAAATTGCCATGGCAATGATGAATTTAAAGTTCATGTTTAGTTTGTATTGATGTTGTACTCAATAATATTTTAATATAATGTTGTATTTCGAATGAGTTTTTATGTAAAGTGGTATCCCTTTTATACGAGTTTTAACAATTAATCAAGTTTAAATATTTTGAATTTTGTTTTGCCAGCTACACCTGCTTAAATTATAAACAAATATTATACCTACTGAATTAATAATATGTAATCCTAAAACGTTCAATAAATCATATTAATATCTGCGCGAACATTAGCACAGCAAAAATATTTTTACCTATGCAAACTTAATAAAAAAAACAACAAACGTTATCCTATAAAATTAAAATATAAATTTAAAAAAAATGTAAACATTTCATTTTATAACTAATTATATCTGTATATGATTATCACTGTAATAAATTATAGAGATACGACTTTTGTGAATTAGAACAAATTAATTAGTGAGTTAGACCGACGAAATTATTGAAAAGTTTTTTCCTCTCTTATAAAATTTACCGACTTACGAATTACGACCTTTACGATGATATGCTAAATGTTTTATTATTATTTAACCATTTTGCATTGATGTTATACGAGTTCAAAGATTAATTTATTTTTAGGGGGCCATTAGTAATTATTGTGCGTAAAAGGCCACGGTGAAGATTTCAACATTGGTTTGTTCAGACGCTTCTTGAAAGATTCATTGAAAAAATAGTTAAAATAAATTAAATAATAATTGAATACAACTGTACATCACTTTGCTTTTTATTTTTACTAACCATATATCCATTATCAGTATATAATTATTAGTAATTAGTTGTACCTACATTCACACTCTATACATTTTACAGATTATAATTAAATATAATATATGTATCTACTATCTATTTAAAATTTAAGGGGCTCCAGCGTATCGTGCTTTAAGGAGTAATATTTAGGCTATTCACATGAGATTTATTTCTATGAAAATCAGTATTATTATTTTAATTGTAATTAATTACTTTACATTTTTATCATCACATTTACTTTTCTTACAATATCATAAATTTGGATTCTTTTTTAGGTGGCTAAGGTAATAATGGTAAATTGGTAAATGTTATTCGATTGTTCACATTATAAAATGTCTTAGGTACATATGTATAGGGGTTAAAAAAATTGTGTAATGAAAAAAGTGCAATGTTTTGTGGTGCTCTTTTTGTAGTGTTATAAACATGATATTTAAGCCATAGGTTTGAACCAATTTACCATTATTACCTTAACCACCTAATAAAGAATCCAAATTTATGATATTGTAAGAAAAGTAACTGTGATGATAAAAATGTAAAGTAATTAATTACAATTATAATAATAAATTTAAATAATAATACTGACTTTTATGATCGTATGTTAAAATTAAAATAATGAACTATGTTTGCGAACAATTATGTTTGTTATTTATTTTTTTTGTGTTTAGCGTGTCATTAGATTACTGATTCAACTATTTAAGTGTATTAAAAGGAAGTTATAAGAAAAAATTATTTAGCTCTTGTAAATTAAACCTATACCAATTATTTAAATTAAAAGTATCAATACATATTTATTAAATCAACAAAAACAAATCTTTTGGATATGTGTGAGAACATTAGAAAATTCTTCAAAGGAAAACTTTAAGACATTCAATGTGCTACAATGTGTAAAATTACTATATAAGAAAATAGCTAATAGCTATATTGTGGCTTGTAAAAAATTTAAATTACTAGGTAAATTTTAATGATAAAAAAGAAAACATTTAGCCTATAATGCCAAAATTATCTATTTTAAAAAATCGTTCGGTAAAAATGTATGGACTATTTTGCACCAACCTATTATAATTCTATGTCTTTATCTTTAAAATCAAATATATATGTAAATAAGAGTTCTAATATCAAAAAACCTATTCTTGAATGGTTATTTGCATTAATTATTTAACTTTAATCTTTAGTATTTAATATTGTATAATGTTTTTATCGTTTACAAGTCAGTATTCAAAATCCGTAATTTTAGCAAGAAAAATTGGATTTATGGTTAATAAAATTATTTCTGTTGTTTTATATGTCTTATATAAATATTATATAAAGATACATAGACAATTTCGGACCTCATAAAAGATTAATAAAAAAATATATTTTATACACTGATAAAGTTCAATATTATATTTTCACTGTTCGTTTTAAACATTTTCAATAATATACACGTCAAAGTTCAATAGTATTCACAGTACCGATATATGATGGCATGATGCAAAGATATTGATGGCATAAATATGGTCCGATTCATATGTACAGAAATCACAAATTAAAGTTGTCTTAATATTTATGTTATTGGTTTCGATTTTTCAATAGTAATTATTATTCGTGAATTTTACGCACAAGTATATAAAACGACGTTGATAAAGCTTTGAAAGTAATAAAGTATACAGGTGTTTGAATAAATATAAAATAAAAAATGAAAACAATATTACATTAATCATGACTTTTTTAAATGTTTTATTAAAATAATTAGTATATTTGGGGTGGGTGATATTAAAAGAAAAAAAAAAAGGTGGATAAGTAGATGTCGCTCTGCTGTACAGTAGGTTACAAGTGGGTCACTGTAATGGATGGTGTTAAATTTGAATTCAATGATATAATATCATTGTATAAGAAAAACGATTCTGAGCGAATACGGTCAGTCAGACTATGTTACTAAGTATATTTGATGATATTACTGTGCATAAAGTAATTTATATATTACCTATTTACGTGGAGCCTTGTTTTCAATTTTCAATCCTTAGCTATAAAAGTTGAACATTTTATAAATTTTGTCGAAATTTGAACTTTAAATGCTTATAAAAAAAATTGTGCCTATGTATTTTTAATATTTTTCAACTGCTATTGTAAAAATATATCAGGAGCCTTGTATTACATTTTTACGCTTTATTCCTAATAAATAAAATTTTATTAATATTTATAGAAAAAAAAACTAAAAAAATTGAAAACTGGCAATGTCCGTAAACAGCTCAAAAAGAGTCAAATTATTTTCAAAATTTTATCGTGTATAGAAAATGGAAATATAAACAACCAGTGAAAATTTCATGTATCTACGGTCATTGTTTTAAAGTTACAACAAAAACCAAATTCAATTTGTGAAAAATCGATTTTGCGTAAAAATCCCGTTTTTCCTCAATTTTTCTTTTGTTTTTCTTGGCGCTTTTGAAAATTACTGTGAATTTTCAATTTTGACATCCCCAATGCACCAACGATATTCACTTTCCAATCGAAAAAGATACTGAAGTTGAAATCGAAGCATTATTTCGACTACTTATCGTGTACACAGACACAAAAAAAAATATAAAAAAATATAAAAACACACATCATTGTAAAATCGATACATTCATCATTCCACTCAGAATCTAAAAGCATAAAACAACGTTCGAATAAAGTTTGTTTAAAAGATATATTCTTTAGCCTTTGATTTGCATTTATTTCACAGTAATCATTTATGCCATAGACAGAATACCAGCACCCATACCGAAGCCGCAACCTCTTAGTCCAAAATGAATATCGCCATCAGGACCATCATTCAAATTTGTCGAATCTAATGATTTACTGCAATCAGCGCAAGTAAAACATCTCTTATGCCAGGACTAAAAATAATTCATAAAATATATAATACTAGCTGATCCCGAGAACTTCGTTGCCCGTTAAATGTATCAACTGTTTATGACTCAAACTTTGTTCAATTCGTTATTTAATATTCGGTGTATGGTGTTCAAAATTTATCTTAACTTTTCCGTTGCCCGGAATAAAATTCTGATTCACAGCAGTACATTATCAGCAGGGCTAGGATTTGTATGCAATAAAAAATGGTAAAATATGCATTGAATTTACCAAAATATGCAAAAATATGCATTTAAATTTTTATAAGATAATCACAAAAATATAGTTACAAAAAAAATATTTATTTGTTGAAATACATTAGTGATTGGCTGTTTGTCTTAGTATAATATAATTGAAAAAAAAAATAATTTAGAAATAAAATTTATAATTCAGATTCACTACGTTTGTTACATGCTGCGGCGACAACATATTTTTTTAAATTTTTGAAAATAAATGTCAAAATATTCAATCATTTATCGCATACCTATTTATGTTTGACAAAAAAAACCAAGTTTTATTAAATATGGGTACTTACTATAAAACATGCATTTTTCGCATTCTTATAATCGAAATATGCAATTATATTAATTTTATTCAATATATGCAATAATATGCATTTCATCCAAAATATGCAAAAACATGCAAAATAAAATTACCACCATTTATCTCATCACGAGGTGATTCGTGGACATTACTGACAAAATCAATAATTAGAAGTCGCAAAAAAAACATGCTGTTGCATATAAATCCTAGCCCTGATTATCAGGTAGGCAATCTACCTGCGGTAGATCGCGGACCCCATGCTGTTTGTGCGTAAGTGTATGTTTATAGTGTATAACACTTAAGTATTAAAGTTATACCAAGTATGTCGTTTTTACTTAATTGCACCTACAGTGGATTAATATAATCAATTTATACGAAATCCTATTCTAACCTAACCGTACTTAAAACTGATGAATAAAAAAAAAACAAATTTAACCCTTTGTAAATTAACCTATCTTCTTCCCAGAGGTCCAATCTACCCACAAACATTAATTTATATATATATCTAACTATATCAATACACACACTATAACTATACAGACTAAACTCTGGAACTACTTATCATATCTTCTTGTATATATTATAAATGTCTTGTTTTTTTTTTTCTAAACGTAAGAGTATTTCACGGAGAAGGTTTATATAAAAGAAAATTTTAGGAAAATTCACCTGTGTATATTATATTGGTTGCTACTGGTTAATCGGGCATATTTTTTGATTTGTATTATTGTCTTTTGTCAATATACATATAAGATCTGATAAGTAGTTCCAGAGTTTAGTCTGAATAGTTATAGTCTGTGTATTTATATAGTTAGTTGGTAGATTAGACCTCTGGGAATAAGATAGGTTAATATTTACAAAGGGTTAAATTTGTTTTTTATTTCATTCATCGGATTTTAGTACGGTTAGGTTAGGATAGGATTTTGTATATATTGATTATATTAAGTGAAAACAACAAAGTTGGTATAACTTTGATACTATAGAGTTAAATCATCGTACAAATAGCATACATACATACATACATACCTGATAATGTACTGCTGCGTATTATAATTTTTATTCCGGGAAACGGAAAAGTTAAGATAAATGTTGAATACTATACACCGAATATTAAAATAACGAATTGAACTAAGTTTGAGTCATATAGAGTTGATACATTTAACGGGCAACGAAGTGCACGGGATCAGCTAGTCTATACTATTATATAAAGAGGAGTTGTTAGTTACCATTGTGGAGTGTAATCTCTGGAACTACTGAACCGATTTCGAAAATTCTTTCACCAATAGAAAACCACATTCTTTGTGAGTGTTATAGACTAATTTAAAAAGGGAATTGATCACCCCTGGTAGGTTCTCAAACAGGAATTTTGAGATTTACGATAGAAATTGTTGTTGATTAATGGTTGCTATTGGTTATAGGAGTTGAGAAAAATACTGATTTATTATTACGTAACAGGCCATTATTTATAATAATCGTTAACTCCTTTGTTTATTAAGTTAGAGAATCGATCAAATGCCATAAACCTTCTCCGCAATGAGCTCTTCAATTTAAAAAATTCAGTAGTTTCCGAGAACATAGGCCTCAAAGGTTTTCATTTATACGTTTATATATATAGATATGTATTATAATTTATAAAGAACATTATTAATTAGTATGAAACATGTGCATATGGTGATGTTGGACAAATTTTCAACATTAAAATGCAACATGGTGGGGAAAGAGGCAAAGAGGTTTCCTTAAAAACATCGCCGCAAATATAGATTATGCAGTAGTGCTAAGTAAAAACGCCGTATTTTAAACGAAACTTACGGCAATTTTTCTAAGCAAACTGTGGTTACAGCGTTTATGCTAAGCACTGATTATATTTTATTACTATTACGGTAATATTGTTATCATATGAACATAAAATTTTGGATAAATAATCATAATTACGGCATTTTAGGTAAGGAAAAACATGTAAAACTATAACATTAAACGTAATACATTAATATCTAATTTTTTTTTTTCGATTTATAGCGTTTATTCTTAGGACGGCAGTATACATATAATAGAGCCATACATATAATAAAAAATACCCAATATAAATAAGCTTTTTTTTATATTTAAAAATGATTTTCTAGTTCAATATTGATAAATTATTCAATTTTTCTCCAAATGTTTAACTATACTTGATAATATTTTTAAAATGTTTTGACTTGTTATGAGTGATTTACGCGTACCTAGGTACATTTTCAGTAAAAGTCTTTTTTAGATTTTTATTCTAAATCAATTCAACTTACCGTCCAACGTATTATTAATAACAAAATAAATATAAAATAAAATATCCTAGATTGACAAACCGTCTCCACTGAGAATCATTTTTCATATACAAAGAATATTATATCCTTAAATTCAAATTTAACACCATCAACATTTGTAATTCAAATTTTTTTGCTAATTAAGCCTTACATTTTACTTTAAGTTAATTTATTTTTTATAGTAGTTAAAAATCATTTTTTTTTTCAATTGGTAAAAAATTAAAACGTAGATTCATTTTTTCTGTAAATGAATATAAATTATAGGGAAATAATTTGACAAACATTTTTTTTATTTATTAAAATAATTTGGGTATTACTTATTATTAAAACTGCTGTCACTAATTATTCAGTAGGTAGTAAAATTCATGACGCAAGAGTAGCCAAGTAGGTAAACATTTTCTAAGGCACCCCAAAATGTGAACTGCCTATGAGCACACAAATGTTTAACAAGACACTAAATTCCAAACATCGAGGTAGATAAACGTAATATTATGCTAATCCATCACTAGCATGCCTACGCGTACAGCCAATTTAATTTAGTTAACCACTACCCAGGATACTATTGATATTATTAGTTATAAGTTATGATAACACGTTACGTTTAAATTAAAACAACACGTCAGTTAATACAAAAACCAACAGCAGTCGGTGCTTGAATTGTGGAAGGGGGGAGGCCTAGATTTTCACACCTGAAAGAAATTCGTTGTATTCGAAGTATATGTCTTCATTCAGGAAAAAATTGAAAGTTTGAAATGATGAAAAGTGTAAAAATCTTATTTAGTTCCCTTTCTATCAATTTCCCAATTCATGCAATGACAAAAATAATAATATTTAAAACATCATAATTAGTTTATCACTTATTAGGTACCAATTTTTAGTTATAACAACTACAAAACAATTTTAAAATTCGTATTGTACACTTAACTTCTTACTACACAAAGTGTATTTCTGCATACCATTTCCGTCTCTGGTACCTACATTCTAACGGATATTTTCATGTATAATTTTCATCTGTATTGATAAGTGATAATTCATAGAGTTAATTTGTTTTCAAACAGTAGATTAGGGCGTTGTCACGGCGTGTGTTTAAAAAGTTCAAACTAAATATGATTTTATATTTATTGCATTTTATTAACTAGGTATTGTTGTTTGCTTTTTAATGATTTAAATTATTCGAAAAAGTAGCGATTAAAAATGTTGATAGGTTTATTCAAGTGTGTAATCAAATATACACACCGTCGAATTAATAAACGTGTCAAAACCAATTAAATAATTTAAAAAAAGGTAGGTAATGAGATATGTAACCGATCTACAGACTGTATAGTAAGTACCTAATATAGCAGTAATGTGTTAATTTTGAATTCGATACTAAATCATTGCATTTACAAAAAAGTTAAAAGGATTCGAGGAGTGGTGATGGACTTGTGATGGTAAGGACTAAAGCTATAAAAATTGAACATTTTATATATTTTTAATTACAAAATAATTATTAAATTTTAAATTTGATAAATTTTGTCAAAATTTGAACTTCAAATGCTTATAAAAAAAAATTGTGCCTATGTATTTTTAATATTTTTCAACTGCTTTTGTAACAACATATCAGGAGCCTTGCATTAAATTTTCACGCTTTGCTACCCAACAAATAAAATATTATTGATATTCATAGAAAAAAAAACTAAAAAAAATTTAAACTGACAATGTCCGTTAACAGCTCAAAAAAAGTTAAATTATTTTCAAAAATATATGGTGTATATAAAATGCTAATATAAATATTCAGTGAAATTTTCAAGTAGCTACAGTCATTCATTTTTTAATTACAACAAAATAAGAAAATCGTTACATGAGAAATCGAGTGAATATCAAATGTTGTAAAAATATAAATTTCATACGCTCATAAAAACTTAATTTGACCTTCTTGTGGACTTTTTTTTTGATAAAGGTAGACAAAGTTATGGATAATCTTGTATTACATTTTCAAATCTTGATTGAAAAAGAAAAATTTTTATGAATTCTCATTCAAATAATTTGCTAATTTTCGTGATTTTTTCGTATTTTGTCAATATTGAACTTTAAATGCTATAAATAAAAACTGTGACTAAGGATTTTTAATATTTTTCAAATGTCATTGTAACAATATAGTAGGACCCTTGCATTAAATTTTCAAGCTTTTTTACCCAACAAATTTAAAAAAAAAACACACATCTTTGTAAAATCTCAATACATTAATCTCTTCGCTCAGAATCTAAAATGTCAACAAGAAAGTCAAATTAAATTTTTATGAGTGTTTGAAATATATATTTTTATAACATTTGATATTCACTCGATTTTTCATGTAACGATTTTCTTATTTTGGTTGTAAATTAAAAAATGTATGACTGTAAATACTTGAAATTTCACTGAATGTTTAATATCGCATTTTCTATACACAATAAAATTTTGAAAATAATTTGACTCTTTTTGATTTGTTTACGGACATTGTCAGTTTTCAATGTTATTTGTTGGGTAAAAAAGCGTGAAAATTTAATATAAGGCTCCTGATATATTGTTGCAATAGCAGTTGAAAAATATTAAAAATACATAGGCACAATTTTTTTTTATAAGCATTTAAAGTTCAAATGTTGACAAAATGTATCAAATTTAAAATTTAATAATGATTTTGTAGTTCAAAATCTATAAAATGTTCAACTTTTATAGCTAAGGATTGCAAATTGAAAACAAGGCTCCATGTAAATAGTTTATATATAAATTACTTTATTCACAATAATATCATCCAATATACATGGTAATATCATAGGCTGACTGACCGTTTTCGTTCAGAATCGTTTTTCTTATACAATTATATTATATCATTGAATTCAAATTTAACACTATCCATTACAGTGACCCACTTGTAACCTACTGTACAGTAGAGTGACATCCACTTACCCACCTTTTTTTTTCTTCTAGAACACTAGAGTAGTAGTAGACTAGTTGTAGTAGCCGAGCAGTTGTTTGTTTTTTTTATGTATAAACTGTATAAATCAGGGGTCTCCAACCTACGGCCCGCCAAGGTTTTTGCACCGGCCCGCCAAGCTAATTAATGTTTTGAAAAACACAATTATACAATATACAAATTAGTCTTGAAAATATGTGGGATAACCGTTTTTTTTTTTTTTCTTAATAAAATCTTACAAAATCAATTTATAATGCAAATTTATTGAAAGTATATAATTCTTATAATATATAGCAAATTTGGATTATTGATGATAATATATTATTTAATATAATAATATAAAAAAATTTTGAAACAAAATGTATTTTGGTATGAAAATAAAAAATGTAACTAATAATAAAACAGTATGTACAAATTAAATATGAACTACTCCATTAAAAAAAAAAATTGCACTTAAACAATAAATAGTAACAAACCGCTGCGTATACTAAGTAAGAAACTATAAATATAAATAATAAAATAAACTTTAAATAAAACGAATTGTCCACTGATAGTAATACAAACTGTATACAATCCATATATGAATTAAAAAAAAATTTAAATAATAATAATACCAGCTGTTTATGAAATTTTAATGACTATTCAAAAATAATGTTTATGAGCTTGAATGAATTTTTGAATGTTTTTCTTGTTGTTTCTTAGATAGGTTTTTGATACGGAAAGAGCGTGCGATAGCCAAATTCCCAATGAGTTATCAATTTCTTTTTCCGGTACAACACTGTACTTAATATTTACTCTTATAGCATTTAGAACATACAATAATTATATGTATAGATCAATGAAATAAAAGTATGTATTTAATTATCATAAATATCATCTACCTATAGCTATATAGGATATAATGATAATTAATAGTTAAATCATTTTAGTTTTATTGATATATTACACCTAATACAAGTCAAAGTTTAATATGTCTTACCTATAATAATTCGATAGCTCTTTAAGCCAGAAAAACATAGCTTTGATTTAAATCCATATAGTGAATATTGCGAAAGCAAAATATCAGTGAACATCCGTGAAGCAATTCTGCGAACACTGTTTCCAAGATCACTAACATCTATTAACACTGATAACTGAGTAACCTAAAAAATAAATATATTTTGCAAGACAATTATAGATAAACAAATACATAATACAGGATAGTTTAAAGAAATTACTAATAGTTACCAAAGTATTTTTATAGTTTTCATCATCCTTATTTTTGTTTCAATGACTCCAATCATCCTGACTTTTTATAGGGAATATATTATCTAGATTTATGGCAATTTAGCTGATGTTTTTTATTAATCATCAATGTATTAATATTAAGACTATTTGATTGTACAATACTTAAAATGCTGCCAATGTCGTATTTCATATTTACTAAAGTGTTAGTAATAAACCGTTGAAAATCTGTCAAATCAATAATATTAATTAGAAATACACAGTATTTATATATCATTGGTGTAGTGATTGCATGGGAGATATGAGTGTCGTAACCCAAACCCTCCCCTATCAGAATTTTTAATTTTTTAACAACTACCTAGCCCACTTTATTATTTAACACTACTAAACAATTACTATAAACATACAAATAATTTATCGTACTATATATATAACTAAATAAAATATAGTGCGCACATACCATCAGATATTTTTAGCTGATTTTGTAAAATATTACTGTCTTGTGGCTATGTTAAAGTATTGGCTGTATCGGCTGTAACACAAGTTTTATTAACTGATCCTATATATAGTAATAGAACAAAAAAGAAAATCAATAATAATTTACTGTATTTGCATATGGGTTACAAAATATATATGATTATAACATTTTTTTTAAATCAACAGAAAATTAAGGAAAATTAATTAATATTTTATTTCTACACTGTAGTAGTTATAGGTTATACAATAAAGCTTTTGAATAATACATTTATACTATATTGTAATACTAGATTAATAATAATAAATAAATATAAATATAGTTGAATATATTTATATATTACCTGAATTTTCAATACTTTGATACTATTGCGATCAGAACTTGTTTTGTATAATAATTGTGTATCATCGTTAAATGGTTCAACTGTCCAAGTCCCAACAGGAGATGAAATTGTAAGTACTCTATTTTCAATAGATCCATCTAATAAAGATACATGTTTTTCAGGTGTTAAACAATTAACACCATCAAAAACATTATTAGAACTGCCTGCAAAATTAAAAAGTTACTGTTATAAGTTTAAATATACACAATAATAGGCAGTTATTATTACTATAAGAAATTATACATTAAGTTTTTTTTAGCCAAAATAATGAGGTAATCAAACAAATATATAAATGTATAGTTTAAAAACAATTGCTTGCAACGGTATAATATCTAATTGAGTGAATATTATATAATATAACATCTAAGAGTACTTATGTAATAATATAGTAACTGATACAACTATTAGAGCTTGAATAAAAATCAATAAGCAAATTTATATTTAAAAAAAATGTATACGTGTTTAATAGTTAGATTATATAATCTAATGTTATTTAACATTAAAAAAGATTTATTTAATGGATAATAATTAAAGTTGGGATTACACATAATATTTATTATAGTATATTATACTATATATAGGTAATATTATGAAGTAAAGTCAAAAGGGTGCAAGACTTGTTAAGACTTGACAATTATATTAAATGATTCTATATCTGCTTTCTAATTTAGGTATATCTTTTTTTTTAAATTTATTAATTTAACAAATTTATCTATTTCATGTTATAATTTTTTTCACTTTTTCTAATATATGCAATATTATAGTTTATAATTTGTTTTATGTATTCAATTTTTTGTGTGATAAATATTTATATAATTATTCAATTAATTTTCATCTTGATATAATATATTATAAAAAACATTACTTTGGCCATTATCAATTTTCCAAAGAGAATCTTTATCTGAGTCATAAACCACATCATCAGTCATCAGAACAATCAAAAATACTTTTTTCTTTGTTTGAATAACTTGATTGAGAAATATCTAAAAAAGTGTTTATAAAAAGTGATAACATACAAACACTACAAATTAATTAGTATAAAAAAATTAAAGTTAAAATCTTACCATTATAACAACGAGGAGGACAACTTTCAGAAGAAATTTTTGTTTTTTTTGAATTCTCAACTTTTATTTTTTTTGATCTATTAGGAGATAAGCTTTGACCTCTATCAGGGCATTTTTTTTTCCTTCTTGAGACCCTATCAAGAATGTCATCAGCACTTGACAAGTCGGATTTTTGCATAGCCAATGGTAATTTAATTTTTGCTTCAATGTATGAACCTGAAGAATTTGTGTACAACTAATTAGTATACTAAATTCACTAGATTATAATAATCTTTAGAACATAATTTAAAAACTAAAATCTCTTAACTATAAACTTTATTTCCAATTTGTCTGGATTTAAAAAATATGAAGTCATTTGTATTAGGTTTAATTCGTTTTTGAATAAATTTCTTTGCTTGCTTAGAAGCTTTGGGCCAAGCACAAGAATTATTTGTCAACCAAAAGTTAGGTACCACTTCAATGCTATTATCATCACAAAACTCTACAACAATCCAACCAATTTGATGATCCATCTAAATAAAAAAATGAAAGAATTAAATTTATAAAAAGTATACAATATTTTATGTAATTATATGTAGGTACCTGAATATGTTGATATTTCAAAGTAATAATTTATAAACATACTGGTATTAGAATTTGTATCCTATAAGTAAAGAGCATTTACCTATTGCATAATTTTGATTTACTTGTTTATATATTAGGTATTTACAAATTATTATAATTTATTTAAATGTCTGTATGAATAATAGGCATGGCTATTTGTATCCCACTATAATGAAGCACCATCATTTTTTTTTTAATGTCAGATATTTCCCAGTATTTGAGTTGACTAGATAACTTTTTAACTTCAAATATTTCAATAATTGTTGAATTTATGGGATCTTCAAAATATGGTAATAAAACATTGTACTTTTTACCAATAAGCATAATAACACCATTTTTTTGAGCAAAATTCAAGCATTTGACGATTTCTTTATTTTTAGTTAGTATAAAACTATCACTCTCCTTTTTAATTTTGACGGTTATACTTTTGAATATTATAGTGTAATACTGTGGACCTGTTAAACCATCAACAAGTGGACCGTTATCATGAACATGTTTCAAAACTGGTTGATTATCCATTAATGTTTCTTTACTTGAATTTAGTACACATTGTTCATATTTTTCATAATATCTATTAACAATTTGTTGTAATGGTTTTTCATGTTTTCTAAGATTAGATTTTATTTCTTTCATATAATTTTCAAAACCAAATGCTGAAAAATTATCAATAGGACCAAATAAATCATAATCATCACATAAGTGTAATAAGGCATGGACATTGTGTGATACAAAATGTTGTCCATAAATATCTTGAAATTTTTTGACAAAAAAATCCAATAGCTCTCTAGCATACTGAAGTAGACATTTTCGACCAGGACTTAATAAAATTAACATTGAAATGTTCAATACCATAAAGTTGGTATAAATGTCTTCACGTAAAATGGTTTTCAACACAACGGGTCCTGTGTATAGTAAAAATAAACGAAATTCAGTAGCTTTCCAGCGACAAAATTCTTGAAGACATCTGCTCTTTCTAGAGAAATCAGATGTAATATATGGATTACATGCTAATAATGAAGTTGATATTTCGTTTATTTTTGAAAATCTAGTCTGACATTTAATGGTCCTTTAATCCAGAGGTTAATTAGTTTTTTACAAACGCCTAAGCAAACTAAATGCATATAATCAAGTGAAAATGAAGTTACAGAGTTAAAACTTTGTAATTCAATAAGAATAGAAGTTTCATTTGAACTGTGATAATCTTCATCCTCGGTATTCAGATATGAATAGTGATTTCTTTCAATTGATTTTATTTGAGAATAAGGAAAACATACTCTATTACATACATATTCTCCCTCAATAGTGCAACGAGTGCATGAAGAGAAACCAGAATGTCCTTTCACTTTTAAGACGAACGCCTTTGCAGACGAGTCACAGCAAAACAATATAATATTTACTTTGATATTAATTCCATTCATTATAATACCTTCGGTTTCTAAACGTTTAGCTTCAGTAACAAAATCAATTAAATACTCATTGCTGTCTTTTGGTTTTTCCATTCCCCAGTATAGACCAACAAGAAAAACTAATCTTTTTAGTGGAGGTTCAACTAGAATGGAAGCTAATATTGGCCAAAATTGTGAGCTGCTACTTTTTGAAATTGGTAATCCATCAATTCCAATGGCAATTTGAATATCATGCATATTTGATGGAGCATATAAATTAATTCCTTTTTCCAAACCAAAATGATGGTAAATTCCAGGACTGACAATTCGATTTTCTTTTGACTTACAAATATGAGTGTTTAAAATTGTGCGGCAATCAATTGGTAAGTTATTGAAACAACTATGCATTTTTAAACCTTTTAACAAACCATTAACTGCACTTTGGGGAATTTTAAAATCTATTGCCCAAGCAGCTATAAATTCCTGGATTGAAAACTGTTTAAATGCATCTAATTTCTCTGAATTTAATGTGTGTATATTTGTTGCCTCATGAGAAGTGTTGGTATCTGATAATGGCAAATTAGTTGAATCATTTGAAATATTCGAGGAAATATTGTAATGGTCCTTAGGGTTGGATGTCGCTGAGTTATCATTATCAAATAAAGGCGTACAATTTAAATTATTTATTTCAAAGACATTTTCTGGTGGTTCATATTCCAATGGATTTGAGTGTGAAAGCAATTCCTCAACAACTTTAATTTCTTCCCTTATCTTTTTTCTTTTGGTGCATTTACTCTCTATTTTTCTAATAGACATAGTGTAATTCTGTAGTTACTGCCAAATACTAATCCAAACCAAATCTATTACTATATAAGTACATATATTTAGTATAACCTGTACTTTTTGAAGTATACACCAACAAAATAAACTAAAACATACCTACTATAATATTTCCCTACATAGCACTATGTACAGTGGACACCAATTTGTGTGAAAGTGCGATTGATTAAAATTTATATTGTTATTTGTTTTCCAAAAATATTAAAAATAATATTCCTAATATTCAAGTACCTATATAATATACAATATAGTAGACTTTACTGCCTAGTGTAGTAGTGTCTACCACGAGTTATATACGGATTTATAATTATCTCAAGCTACCTAATTCTAATCATCATAAGCATAAACAATTTAATTTGTGGTGTCTACACATTATATTTTGTAATACCAAATGTAAGTAGGTACGTTCAAATCCACCACAATATTATATTATGATATTATATAAATATAAAATATAAATCTCAACTTTATGAATATTTTACTTACCGTAAAAACTCCAGTACTCCACTAGTCCACCGGTTACATCAATACCACGTGTCAAGTAATTAGTATTTTGTCTGTACTCTAGCTGCTGTCCGCACTTCGAGTATACTCCGTGCGCGTTAAAACAAAGAACAACTGAGCGGCGAACGACGATTTAGCGTCCGTTCCGCGCAGATTGCTGCTGGTTGGTTATACAAAAGTCTGGTAGCCGTTATACCACAGTTACACAGCGCGGTGAAACGAGTTCTATTGTTTGAGAATTACACGCACGACACCGTTTAAATATAAAAGTCAATAAAAGTCGATTGCAAGCGGTGCAGCAGAGGAAAATGTTTTGGCTACGCAAATGGTCGACATGTTCTTAACCTGTGTATAATATTATCTGGTCTAGTGTAGGACAGATATTAAGATAAGAATAATAGGCTATACCTTATCACATGAGCAATAATTATATTGAACAGTTATTAATAAATTGTGGTTACATTGAGAAGTAGATGGATAAGAATTTAATGTGTACAATCTATGTTATCAATAGTTTGATACATTTTATTAGAACATAAAAATTACCTAAAAATCGACCCCTTACGGAAATGAGAGACTTGCTTTCCCTCGTCATACGTAAAAGACTGCTATCATAGACTCGATTGCTACCCACTGCGTAGCATGCATTAACATGGGCCATGGCTATATCCCTATTATATTCCTATAATACCTATTATCTATGCACTTCGTAGTCCGCGACAGCAACGAAACAATAATAATAATAACAACAATATAGAATTCTGGAAAATATAAAAATACATTTTGTTGAAGGATGAACTGGGTAAATACGAATTGCCTACTGCCCACATATAATATAAATACGACGTACGTAAAATCTATGATATAATACTATAATACATTACAATGGATGAGCATTTACCAAGATATTGAAATAAAACGTCTATATTCGTGGTAACGTAAATCAGATCTATGGGCTTACTCACGACTCACGAGACCAAATAATAGAAAAATAATTCACACAATAATATCATATTATTATTATGAAATAATAAACGAAGATCGCCGTTCGCGGTTTATAGCTTATCAAGATCGGACGCG
Organism: Sitobion miscanthi; assembly: GCA_008086715.1. NCBI lineage: Eukaryota > Metazoa > Arthropoda > Insecta > Hemiptera > Aphididae > Sitobion > Sitobion miscanthi. The sequence goes on from CM017799.1 coordinate 6,913,024, forward strand.
GTTCACAATTGAAGACGACCGAAATAATATCTATATAAGTCTTACATTGTAAAATAGTCTATTGCCTAACTCATAACCTAACCGTGTATTGTTGAATTAAATATTGTACCTATTAATTGAAGACCTAAGGGCAACAACAAGACATATCCAATTAATAACATTTTTCAGGAGGCACTTATAATAAATCCCCATTCCCCAACAAAATGACCAAAAAAAGGGTTACGTTGTGATTTAAAAAGTTTCAATCAGCGCGTTTATATAGGTAATAGTACTTATAATGTTGCCTGCTTAACATCATTAAAATATATTGTTTACTATAACATTCTCGTCAGTTTTTCTATTAAATATTATAATAATGATTTGTATACAGCATTTTAAACAAACTATTTTCATAACCACATTTTTTTGATATTTTTCTAATTATAAATGTGGAATGTTATAGTAACTTTTTAACTATAACAATTAAAACTCAATATTATGGTAACTTTTGAAAAATGTTTTTTCAAATAATGGTAAAAAATTAACGTTAACAAAATAATATAATAACATTTGAACTCAAATATTATAACACAATATAATACATAATATTATTATAATATCAATGTTACTAAATTGCTGTCTGGGAGTATATGCGCTTATATGTTTATAATGTATTATTACTTTAAAATAACAATAATACAATCAATTATTCTTAGAAGTATCAACTACATACCTTTATTATGAGAAAAGAGAATTATTATGATTATAATATTTTTTCTACGAAAACAATATTATTTTTATTAATGTCAATTTTTTGTGAAAATAATAAATTAAAATTAATAAAACGGACTTTTTGGTATTTTTAATACATAAATATTTCAAAAAGTATTTAAATACTTGTATTCGAATACTTAACAAGACTGCTTGTAGTTTTGTGTTAAAAATACATACAATGTAATTGATTACTCAAACAAAACACTTATAATTATAATCTTGTTATTAATCTTTTTTTTAATTTGTTATAAATTAAATGTTTATTATTTAAATATGAATTAAATGTGACTTGTAGATTTGTGTTAAAAATAGATACAATGTAATTAGTAATAACATGTACTTTGGGAAAAATTGTGGAAATGACTCAAACAATAATTACAAAAAAAATCGAAAAATCCATAATTTTAGCATAACAATTATACACTCGACAATTATAGTACATACTGAAGTAAAAATACAACATTTTTAATAAAAGATAAAATTGCACATTTATTACCGAGATAAATATTATATATTGATATAGCACATAGTTTTGAATATAATTATGAAGGTAAAATATACCATAGCCTAAACCTTAAACTTTGATGATATTGAATAAGCTTAAAACAAAACGTTTGAAAAGTATAGGGGGGCTATGGACATTTTTGTTTGGGCTTAGCCCCCCCCCCCCGTTCCTTGATTTTATTCATGCCTCTTGTACAAAGACTTTGTTTCTGGTATATAATCTTCAGCATGGACTTGTTCTAAATTCTAAATATTTAAGTATAAAATAATTATTAGCTTGATTATGCATAAATTTATATATTTTAATCTTAAAAATAGCAGTACCTACCTAACAAACTTTTCTTTAAAAATTAATAAACTAAATGGTAAGTTATAGAAACTACTACCAATATTTTTGTTTTAAATCCGTCAGTGTTTTACACTCCCTTGCAAAAACTAACTTAATTAAAATCACTTTTGTACAAATTTTCATAGTTTCATTTCTATCAACGATAGCCTCACTGCTTCGTCAAATTTTCAAAACCACATCCAAAATTAAAAAAGGATAAAAAATATTTGAAAATATAATTTTTCAATAAAAACGTTGTTTTTTGAACGACTTGAAACTATGTAAAATCATATTTGTAAAATGGATGTAAAATCTTGCATCTACTACAACATCCGGCAATCTTCCAAGATGGTATAATTGTAAGTGGTGTCTTTTACGTATCTATCGACTATCATGCACACTAAGTTACTCCTCAATTGAATGTGTCACCACTGGGTGGCTTCTTTCTTCAAATATATTTATGTTTTTTTTTTACTCTTAGCCTATGTGTTTATTGTGTCAACTAATACAGATTATATATAAGGTACTTATTTAAAATAAAAAAATAAATACTAAGGCTATTTGAATGCTATCAAAAATCTCTTAAGAGGACGTCGTAAAGTATGTGTTGTCTCCGTCTTACACACGTACGACATGACAATTTTAATTCTCCAGTTTCAATAGTGTTCTATTAATGTGATATTATGGTAATTATCCTATGATCAAACTTTGAGGTAAGAACAATATCTATGTTTTATCGCTGTTTTTTTTACGATGTTTTAATTTTTAAGTGAGTTATAATTATGAAAAAAAATTAATATTTGAAAATGTTTTACACAGAATAAAATAATAATACAATAATAATGTTATAACCATAAATTACAATATAAGTATATAACATGCAGATACTTACAAACATACTAACGATGATGACAATTGCCATGGCAATGACGAATTTCAAATTCATGTTTAATTTGTATTGATGTTTTATTCAATAATAATATTTTTATATAATTTCGTACAATATCTAATGCGTCAGATTTTTTTATTTAATGTGGTATTAATTTTATACTATTTGTAACAATGATTAGGTAATCAAGTTCAAACATTTTTGAATTATGGTTTATTTAACCTGCCTAAATTGTAATTAATTATTATACCTACTGAATTAGTTATGTGAGACTAAAATATTTAATATATCATATTAATATCCGTGTAAACATTCACACAGAAAAAATTAAAAACCGCATGATGATAAAATAGGTCCGGTACCTATTAAAAATATAAATTTTAAATTTATATTTCTTACTAATTTAAACATTTTATTTTTCACTATTATAAAAAACAAATAGAAAAAAAAAAGATGGGGTAGTGGATATCCCCCTGCTGTACAGTAGGTTACAAGTGGGTCACTGTATAGTGCAGTGTTTGGAGTATATCAAATTATCGTACCCTAAATTTTTTCTTATTTTGTTGTTACCTATTTAAAAACTTGTAGCAGTATATACTTAACGTAAAACTTAACCTAACCTTAACGTTACCTTAACGTAATTTTTCTCCAAATGTTTATTTTATCATTTAGGTAATATACTTGTTTACATTTTTAAAATCTTTTGACTCGTTATGAGTGGTATGCGTACCTAGGTACATTTTCAACTATCGTTTTTTTAGTTTTTTATTTCTAAATCAATTCAACTTACCGTCTAACGTACTCATAATAACAATATAAATATAATATAAAATATCCTAGATTGACAAACCGTCTCCACACAGAATCATTTTTCGTATACAAAGAATATTATATCCTTGAATTCAAATTTAATACCATAAATATTCAAATTTTTTTGCTAATAAGGCCTTACAATTTAATTTAAGTTAATTTATATTTTATAGTTGTTTAAAATCATTTTATTAAAACAATTTGGGTATTACTTATTATTAAAACTGCTTACACTTATTATTCAGTAGGTAGTAAAATTCATGTCGCAAGAGTAGTAAAGTAGGTAAACATTTTCTAAGGCACCCCAAAATGTGAACTGCCTGAGCACACAAATGTTTAATCCGAAACTGGATTCCAAACATCGAGGTAGATAAACGTTATATTATGCTAATCCATCACTAGCATACCTACGCGTACAGCCAATTTAATTTAGTTAACCACTACCCAGGATACTATTGATATTATTAGTTATAAGTAGGGCTCGGAAGTTGTAGGAGTTGCATATTTTTCTGTATGTTCTCAATTTATAGCAGACCAAGCTATAAATCCGTTCTATACAATGACGAGTTTAAATACAAAAATTAAAAATGCATATTTTGCATATTTTGCCAATTTTAGCTAAAAAGTGCATATTTCGTTGATTTTATACACATATTATGCATATTTCATATTTTTCAAAAAAAAAATTGATTTTTTTCTTTCTTAACCTCTATATTTCAACTAATATTTAATATAAAACTCAAAATGACTAATAGTCAATTACGGAGTTAATAACAGTGGTGTACTAATGTGATACGCATTTAGTCTATCACGCTAGTATGCCGAAATACTTATTTGTAGTACTATCTTATCGTGGATAAGTTATCGTAAATATAATGATGGTTTCTTCGTTTATCGTTACTGTCAATTGTACACGATTGATGTTTGACAGTTTCGTTTTAGACGTCGTATTGTTAGTAGGTGAAGTGCGTATATTTGATCAATTTTATATTTAATTATTTATTTCGATTTTATTAAAATGCCAAAAGACATTAATTTACAAAGATATTTAAGAGAATATGGAGACGTTACGTTATAAATTAAAACCAACAGCAGTCGGTGATTGAATTGTGGAAGGGGGGAGGCTTAGATTTTCACACCTGAAAGAAATTCGTTGTATTCGAAGCATATGTCTTCATTCAGGAAAAAATTGAAAGTTTGAAATGATGAAAAGTATAAAAATACTAACACTTATTGTTAAATGTAATACATTTTATTACGAATCATTTAATTTAAAAATGGTGGTAGTAAATAAGAGAAGGAGTGGGAGAAAAACACCCACGGGTTCGTGTTAAATAAATGTTTAGTTGAGACGTTGTTTTTTAAATTTCTTATTTAGTTCCCTTTCTTTCAATTTCCATATTCTAACGGACATTTTCATGTATAATTTTCGTCTATATTGATAAGTGATAATTTACACAGAGTTAATTTGTTTTCAAACAGTAGATTAGGGCGTTGTCACGGCGTGTGTTTAAAAAGTTCAAAATAAATATGATTTTATATTTATTGCATTTTATTAACTAGGTATTGTTGTTTGCTTTTTAATGATTTAAATTATTTGAAAAAGTAGAGATTAAAAATGCTGATAGGTTTATTCAAGTGTGTAATCAAATATACACACCATCGAATTAATAAACGTGTCAAAACCAATTAAATAATTTTAAGAAAGCGGCTTGGCGTGGCGCGTTGGCTACTACCAGTCGCGGAATGCGACTGGGAGTAAGTAACGGCCACAGTTACTAGCTCCCGGATGGGTGAACACCCGGGTTCATAGTAGTTAAAAACCTTGCCACACATACACGAGTTTGCTACCTACCGTAACAATCGTAAAATCAACCTACCGTACCAACCTAACCCTAGTACAACAGCTAATGGCCATAGTCGCCGGACTTAAGTTCAATAAAAAAAAAAAATAAAAAAAAAAATTTAAAAAAAGGTTGGTAATGAGATATGTAACCGATCTACAGACTGTATAGTAAGTACCTAATATAGCAGTAATGTGTTAATTTTGAATTCGATACTAAATCATTGCATTTACAAAAAAGTTAAAAGGATTCGAGGAGTGGTGATGGACTTGTGATGGTAAGGACTAAAGCTATAAAAATTGAACATTTTATATATTTTTAATTACAAAATAATTATTAAATTTTAAATTTGATAAATTTTGTCAAAATTTGAACTTCAAATGCTTATAAAAAAAAATTGTGCCTATGTATTTTTAATATTTTTCAACTGCTTTTGTAACAACATATCAGGAGCCTTGCATTAAATTTTCACGCTTTGCTACCCAACAAATAAAATATTATTGATATTCATAGAAAAAAAACTAAAAAAAATTTAAACTGACAATGTCCGTTAACAGCTCAAAAAAAGTTAAATTATTTTCAAAAATATATGGTGTATATAAAATGCTAATATAAATATTCAGTGAAATTTTCAAGTAGCTACAGTCATTCATTTTTTAATTACAACAAAATAAGAAAATCGTTACATGAGAAATCGAGTGAATATCAAATGTTGTAAAAATATGAATTTCATACGCTCATAAAAACTTAATTTGACTTTCTTGTGGACTTTTTTTTTGATAAAGGTAGACAAAGTTATGGATAATCTTGTATTACATTTTCAAATCTTAGATTGAAAAAGAAAAATTTTTATGAATTCTCAATTCAAAATAATTTGCTAATTTTCGTGATTTTTTCGTATTTTGTCAATATTTGAACTTTAAATGCTTATAAATAAAAACTGTGACTAAGAATTTTTAATTTTTTTTATCTACGTTTGAAAAAATATACCAGGAACCTATGTTAATATACAATATATATTAACAATGGATAAACCCAAGTTAATCCGTTTTCAAAAACTTCCTGCTATACTAACTAATTTATGTTCAGCAGAAAATATTTTTCCACCACATCTCGTACAACCCTCTCCTTTTTTCGCTTTAATATAATATGTGATGTCTGGATTCTAAAATAACCACGATCCCGCTATTTGTTCATCTCTATTACAAATTAATATTTATGTATATATATTATTTGCAGTTCAACAACTAAAGGCAAAATATATCAGTGGAGTCGCTAATAAATATTTTTTTTTAAATCTTCTTCCCTCTCTTAGACATTCTATGGATCTGCTACTAAGGGTATTGATGCTATATCAAAAAACAAATATTTACTGCAAGTATTTTCATTAATACTGAATAGCCTATATAAAACGCCATGCTTAAATAATACAACAATATAATATATATAATAATTATTATTTATTTTCATTATAAACTTCATACAGAAAACAGTTTTATTGTAAAAAATTTATCGATTCTACTTAATGTCATAATATCAATTAATGTTTTTATAAGTTTTTATAAATTGAAATATTTAGGTTAGGTTATTTACGGGTTTACTAATCGTTCGTTTTTTTTTTAATTCTGATAGCGGAGTGATAGATGATTTTTTAATTCTATAAAATTATAACGTACCAATTATATAAAAGGGATCGCTTTGAAGGATTCCAGCTCCTTGTTCATAACTATAACCCTTATTAGGTCCAAATTTCTTTAATTTAAAAATATTCATATTAAAAATTAAAACATGCAAAATACATGGATTGCTTTATCTTTGCAGTAAATATCTGTATCAGAACCTTCACAACAATTGACTGAATCCAAACGTTTCGTGCAAGTAGCACACTTGAAACACTTTCGATGCCAAGACTAAATGAATATATAAAGATCATGCAGTAGGTATGTTCATGCTGCTGTCGTCAGCATTTCCGTCACTACATCTGTAACGGTGACAACGTACAGCACCTATTCTAATGCTGAATGCTTAGTGTAGGTACTAGTGTGTGATAATTTTTACATTTCACAATGGCTAAGTAGTTTCTAATAAGTAACAACTAATAAGAGTCTGTTAGATTAAAAATAGTTACTACTTTGTGATATATTATATTTTCAAGTTTAAATATATTCAAATCATTATGTTATATTTTTGGTATCTTTTTTTATGCCATCAGCCCATAGATGTATTATATAATATTATATTCATAGACATATAGAAATAGACGGACAATCAGGTATGATAACACGTGCAATGGTAGAGCTTGTTACGAGGATCGGGCGCCATTAAAGTATTGGCTGTCCTCATAACAGTGCCATTTCTCTCTCTCCTATGATAAGACTCATAATATCTCTCTTAATCCGTTTGGTACAACCACGCCTCCCAGTCCTCAGGACAAATGTTCCGTCTATTTCTATAAGTCTATGATTAATGATTATATTATTTATATTATACGCCCATGTACCATCCCGTGCTCACATTCTGATGTTGTCGCCGTCGGCTGAAATCGTTCCTATCTTCTCCCGGCGAACAACGCACGACTAGCCTCGACGTCTGACGGGTTTTTTTGTTTTCTTTCGTCGAGCGCCGCGACAGCATCAGCTTCAGTTCTTATTTTTACCTATCATTTTCGATAACTATACAAGGAAAAACGAGTGAAAAAAGCAATAAAAAAAGAAAATAGAAAAGAAAACAACAAGAAATTATTCACGAAAAGTTCAAAAAACATGCTTGATATAAGTAACTCAACGTAACCAAGTTAGTACTTTTATGCCTGTTGCTTAGTACTAACTATAATCAGTTAGATTAAAACATATTATACATATTTCAACAGTGCAAAATAAAAATACAAAATAAAAAAAATTGTTCTGACGAATGCTCAACTTCTGCAATTATAACATCTGATAAAGATAGTAATAGTAGCTGTGGTAGTAAAATATTAATTAATTTTGATCTTCATTGTGAAAAGAACAATGATACAAAAGAGGAAGAAATAAATTTAGATTCAGGTGGTGAAGAAAAATTATTAGTACAAGTAAGATAATTGTTTAATAATGTGTTGAACATATTCCAAATAATATAAAAAAAGTGAAAGAAAATTGATTTAAAAATTCATTATAATATTTAGATATTGCATTTTTAATGACAGTTGGAACTGCTCTGTAACCGCTTCTCTGGGTTTATCAAAATCCTTTTACAATTCTATGGCAATAGGCCCTCACTGACCCGGTCCGCCCCTGAAAATGCACATTTATTACCAAGATAAATATTATACATTGAGATAGTACATAGTTTTAAATATAATTATGAATTTTAAATATACTATAACTATATAATATTAAAAGATTTATTTGATAAGAAATTAATATGATAAATTATATCATTTTCATGAAAATTTACATCATTCCACAAGATAACAAAAAAGTAACATACTATTATAATTTAGCATTATTTAGAATAATTATCTTATGTTGAATCTGGTAAAAATTACCGAATATTGAAATTATTTAACATGGGCGCAACTAGTGGGGGGCTTAGGAGAGTTTAGCACTCCCAATAACAAAATTAGCACACCCAAATTATCTGTGTCAGTTTATTACAATATTGGTAATAGTAAAACTTCTAATTTTATAAATAATAATTTATGATAAATTATCAAAATATATTGTTTTTCTAAGTTATTTTAATTTGTAATGGTTAATTGAAACAACAAATGTGTTTATTAAATTTGGTTTATCATTGTATTAATTGTACTGTGTACACTAATAAGTAGAATAAGTAGGTTTAATATTTCCTAGATTCCCGACCAACGCTCAATAATCGTCGTTAGAAAACGCCATATCCGCATAAGCTTTCTCCGTCTACCAAACGTACAACGTGGCAAATTTCTCGTTCACAATAATGCAAGGTGAGATTATTATTTAAGCATCAAGAGGCTTTTATTGATATTTTTATTAAGCAGCAAGTTATGACCTTTTTGAAAATGTAAAATGTTTGTACATTTTAAAATGATCAAAACTTACTTAAAATTAATAATATTAATAAAATCCTCCAAGATCCCCTAGAAACTAAATAATAATCTTAGACTTAAATTTTTTTCGAAAATTCACCTTTACTTTAGTGGTTTACTGTTACAAAAAATTTTAGTCGATTTTAGACTTCAGATTTTCAATAATGGGTGATTTTACTCTTAGATTACCTACTTTAAAATGTATAAAAAATTATTCTGCGTAAATGCGTTTTGTCTATGTTGCACGTGGGCCAGAGAGAGAAAACAAATAGTGCGCTGAGTGGCCGTTGACATCCTCTTAAATAAAAACATTACATCTTAGTGTACCTGCAATAATATTGCTTATCATAAATAAGGGAGGAGGGTTCTCCTGTTGTGCTTTGGGTTTAAGCACTCCATTAATTTTACTCAGGTATCCAACTAGTTGGTTAATAGTAACATAAGATATTACGGCCGCCCTAGACGCATATAGTGTTACTATTGTAAATATATGCTCACACACCATTATAATAAATTAACTAAAATCTTACAGAGTAATAAATAACGGCCAGACTGTTGCTTGTAGAAATCGGACATCCCTAATAAAACCGTTGTCATCGACAATAAGTACGATATCTATTATACGATCACGAATTAAGAAATCGGCACGTACCGGCGCCCAGCGGGGCGCAGGACGTGCGGAATTCTTATATGTCGCTAGAGAAAATGTACGGTAAAAAGGTCCTTGCCGCCGAAGAGAAATTTAGTTCGAGGAAGTACAAAAAACCTTTGATAAAAACTGCCTACTGCTCTCTGGTCGGCATATCCGTGTCGTCCCTTAAACGAGTGCATGAGCACCAACCACCAGAGTAACAACCTCTCAAGTTTCATAAACCGATTTCAACGAGCGACAACTGGACTCCTTGTGCGAGCAATAATCAGTGCGTTCTTTAATTCAATTTTGTGCATTTTGAAGTATTGCTTTGTTTCATTTAAAAACCTAAAACTCCTATAATATCATACACAAACAACTGCGAATCAGGTAAAACATTTAATATAATATTTTATATTGATTGCAGTTATAACATTATATGTGCTTTTACATTAACATTAAAATTGTATGGTGTATTTGATATAATTCTCGAATACACGATCTCGAGAGCCCTCCGAACACCTGGAGGAAGGTAATAGCATGATAAATTAAATTTATTTTGTCATGGGTAATAGCTTATATTTAATATCATAACATCAGATTTCAATATAATTATCGACAGGAGTCGTTCTTATATTTATCTCATTTTTAAGTTATTACACTATAGCGTTTGGGATTTGGTGGGGCCTATAACATACCTTGATAATAAAGAATTCCTCTTCAAGATATCGTATGTTTCCGCTTTATAAGCAAATTCTAAACATTTAGGTAAAAAATAATTATTAGCTTGAATATGCGTACATTTATATATTTTAATCTTAAAAAATCAGGTAGATTCAGTGGATGTGGTTCTGCTGTATAGTAGGTTACAAGTGGGTCAATGTATAATGGATGGTATTAAATTCTGAATTCAATGATATGATAATATCATTGTTTAAAAAAAATGATTTTGAGCGGAGACGGTTTGTCAGTCTGGATATTTTATATTGATATTATTTATTATAGCCTGTAAGTTGAATAATTTCGTTTCCATGGTCATAACTCATAAACAAAGCGTTAGAAATTAAAATCCCATTTTTTCGTAATTTGTCAGTGGTTTTTTATGTGACATTAAATGAGTATTGAGGAAATCGGAAAATGACCTCTCTAAAGTACTATCTTGATCCGATTTGCTAAAAGATAAGATACTATATTATGTTCAAATCGATGGAGTCCTCCTGTTAAAAATTTTGTATTGGGGGAAACAGATTAACAAAATGCGCTCTGGTGGAAACAATTTGTACCCTCCACGATTTAAGATATACAGGTTAAACATCGGCCTATAACGAATAGTGCTTTATGGTGACTGGTGAACCAACTATCTGAAACAGCTGAGGGCCCAGAAACACTAACGCTCGTTGTGGTTTAAATATGTTAAATATATATATAATATCATAACGATATTAACCACTTACCACGGTTATCTGCTTTTGATACCAATAATACCTATAGTATAAAGTATTATTGAATCTTTAAATTTGTTCTCAGGGTGCGCTAATAGTACTGGGAACAGCTGTTTCAGATAATTAGTTCACCGGTCAAATTATGAGAGTTCGATACGCAACCTGTATATCTTAAATCGTGGTACCCTCCGATTCGGGATGTATATATATAGTTTTATATTGATTATATTACTTTTTATAATAAATTAATTTTGGTATCGAAGCTTTATACGCTTTTATAGCTAACTGTATACGTTGGTAAGTACAATTTCTACTAATATTATCAAATACATTCAAATACACTTCACTTAAAGCAAAATATATGCGAAATGTCGGAAAAATACATACGATCTCCCGACTCGAGTACCGACTCCACGTAGGGGGGAACCCGCCTAACCTTCAGTACGATATACGTCGACAACGCTCCCAATGTTAATCTGTCTTCCCAATACAGGATAAAAATAAAATAAGATAAACAACATTGTAAAATCACTTGCTCCTCTCTCTCCGCTCAGAATCTAAAAATACAAGGTTAGGTTTTACAAGGTATGTAAAATAATTTGACTCGGTAATATGTATGATGGTGAATGGTGATACTATAATATACCGTGATAATGCTGTATTAGTAGATAAATAGGTATTGTGTCATTTCAAACAAATAAGATAAATACACCATACAAGATTAGAATTACTTATTCAGTTAAACAGGGTGATTTCCTAAGAAAACAACCTTTTTTATGCTTAAATTATACATATATACAGATTTTGATTTTTGGAATGTTTAAATACACTTGAAAACCTTAAGCCGCGACACACTTGTAACATTTTCTGTAACGCCGTAACACCGTTCCCCTAGTTGTCTGTAAATTTGGCCGCATCAAAGGATGTTACGCGCAAATGTTACAAGTGTGTACGCGACTTTATACTCGAATACTTGAGATTTTGTGTACCACTTAAGGATGATCCTATGACTGTTGACTATATAAACTTCTGCTTTTCAAATAGGAACTCATCTTGTTCACTTTTAATTATTCAGCAGAAATTGAGAACTTTCTGTCTAGGCTGGCTTTTAACGAGTTAATAAGTTGATTTTAACTTATTAACTTAACTTAAACTTAACCCATTTGCCTCTACGTTGATTTAGAATCAACTCATATTTTTGATTTTTCTTTATTTTCCCAATATTAAGTTAATTGCAGATTTTCGGTTTATAATAACGATTATAAATTCACAGAATATAGAAAATATTATCAGAAAAAAAATAAGATAGGATTACAAAGAACTTCGTATTTATGTTTAAAGATAAATACTAGTATATTGTATTAATAAGTTACTTATAAATATTAATATAGGGGTAACATTAGTCGCTTGTATGAAGACATCGATGCCACGAAATATATTCATAAATCATAATACTTATTCATTACTCAAGAGTTATTAATTATTTTTTATTGGTACAATAATGATTATCATATATTGTTTGAATAGTAAATATGAAATAATACCTATGAATGATGATTACTATTCAAGTGTGAAGTGATCATCATTTAATTTATTAAATAATACCTCATAAATGTATTTTTTTTGTTTTATTAACTTAACCTATTAATTGAAATTAAGTAAATTTTACAGTATTTGTTAAAACAATTTAAGCTATTACATATTATTAAATAACAAAGTATTACAATTTTAGTTATTTTGTTTTAATATTATAATATTATAATATTAATTCAACTTACCGACTATCGTTTTATTCGAATCGTTTTTTGTATACAAGGATACGATACTATACCATTGAATTCAAATATATTACTATCCATTAAACAGTGACCAACTTACAACCTACTATTCAGCACAGCGACATCCACTTACCCGCTTTTTCAATTATGTTTTGTAACATTTGAATTTTTTACTACTTCATTAATTTAGCTAACATAAATACAACATTTATAAATTATAACTGTTAACTTGAATGTTATAACCATAAATTACAATATATGTATATAACATGTAGATACTTACAAACATACTAACGATGATGACAATTGCCATGGCAATGACGAATTTCAAATTCATGTTTAATTTGTATTGATGTTTTATTCAATAATAATATTTTTATATAATTTCGTACAATATCTAATGCGTTAGATTTTTTTATTTAATGTGGTATTACTTTTATACGATTTGTAACAATGATTAGGTAATCAAGTTCAAACATTTTTGAATTGTGCTATATTTAACCTGCCTAAATTGTAATTAATTATTATACCTACTGAATTAGTTATGTGAGACTAAAATATTTAATATATCATATTAATATCCGTGTAAACATTCACACAGAAAAAATTAAAAACCGCATGATGATAAAATAGGTCCGGTACCTATTAAAAATATAAATTTTAAATTTATATTTCTTATTAATTTAAACATTTTATTTTTCACTATTATAAAAAACAAATAGAAAAAAAAAGATTGGGTAGTGGATATCCCCCTGCTGTACAGTAGGTTACAAGTGGGTCACTGTATAGTGCAGTGTTTGGAGTATATCAAATTATCGTACCCTAACTTTTTTCTTATTTTGTTGTTACCTATTTAAAAACTTGTAGCAGTATATACTTAACGTAAAACTTACAACATACTGTACAGCACAGCGACATCCACTTACCCACTTTTTCAATTATGTTTTGTAACATTTGAATTTTCCTAATTCATTATTGTAGTTAACATAAATAAAACATGTACAAATTATAACTTGAATGATATAACCATAAATCACAATATAACTTGTAGATCCTTACAAAAATACTAATGATGATGATAATTGCCACGGCAACAATGAATTTCAAATTCATGTTTAATTTGTATTGATTTTCTGTTCAAAAATATTATTTTGATATAATTTAGAATATCTTATGCGTTTTTTATATTTAAAGTGGTTTACTTTTATACTATTTTTAACAATTAGGTTTTAATAAAGTTCAAACATTTCGAAGTATGTTTTGATAGATACACCTGCGTATATTGTAATTAAATATTATAACTACTGAATGAATTATGTAAGCCTAAAATGTTTGGTAAATCATATTAAAATCCGTGCAAGCATTTACACAGCAATACGATGATCAAATGTGTACTTAATGACGCCTTTCGTAAATGCAATGAATTATTATTAAATTCAAAATTGACACATTACTAGATTATGGTACCTATATACTAAATAGTCTATATATAGTCTGTAGAACGGTTTGGATAACCTATTTTTAAATTATTTAATTGGTTTTGGCATTTCAACTCGATGGTTTCTATATTTGATTATACACTTCAATAAACCTATCAAAATTTTTAATCGATACTTTTTCAAAATTACTCAATGCAAATAATTTAAATCTTTAAAAAGCAAACAACGGATACCTAGTTAATAAAACGCTATAAATATAAAATCATATTTATTTTGAACTTTTTAAACACATGCCGTGTGCCATATTATATTTATATTGTTATTATTAATATGTTAGCCGGTAAGTTGAATTGATATAATTTGCATATTATCATATTTCAATATTTGTTGTACTTATATAATAGTATACTTATGAAGTTTAAAATACCCACGAATAATATTTTTTAATTACAACAAAACAACTAAAATCGTTAATATTTGTTATTTAATATGTAATTTTGTTCAAATATGAACTTAGAATAACTCTAAAATAAACAGTGCTTATATATATATTTTAGAAAAGTCATAACTCATGAGTAAAAAATTCCCATTACTTTTATTTTCAAAAATTAAGGAAAACGGGAATTTTTACGCAAATCCAGTAATCGATAAAATCGGTTTTATTCTTTTAGTGTAACTAAAAAAAAAACGGGTAAATAGAAGTCGATCTGCTGTACAGTATGTTAAAAGTGGGTCACTGCAATGGATGGTGTTACACTTGAACTCAATGATATAAAATCATTGTATACGAAAAACGATTCTGAGCGAAGACTGTCTGTCCGCCAATAATATTACTTATAAGTTTACCTATATTTGATGATATTATTGGGATTAAAGGAATTTATTTTGCTATTAGGAATTAGTATACTAGTAGCCGTAGTTTTTATTATTTTGTTTTAAATAAGTAGGTACCTACCTTATAAAAGCGTAAGCCGCCTTGGAGGATTACCGGGCGTGGTAGTAGACGCAAGATTTTT
Organism: Sitobion miscanthi; assembly: GCA_008086715.1. NCBI lineage: Eukaryota > Metazoa > Arthropoda > Insecta > Hemiptera > Aphididae > Sitobion > Sitobion miscanthi. The sequence continues at coordinate 6,928,503 of CM017799.1, forward strand.
AATAAGTGGATTTGTACGAGTAGTTATCCTTTCATGAAACCTTATATAGTAGAACTTGGCTTCTTCATTTAACGTATTTAGATTTAGATCTGTGTGGAGTGTGGTATTTGATAAAGAAGGAGGAACATTTGATAGTTTTCTATGAGCAATATCTTGAAAGGTTTGTTTTTTTTGCCATTCCCCAGAGCTGAATTCCATAGAGCCATATAGGTTTAAGTAGGGATTTATACACGATAAGCTTAACATTTAGAGAGGAGTATTTGTTGTTGTGAATATTTTTTTGTGGGCTGGTCTTACAAAAATGGACCAAAGATAACATTCCGTTTTTTGAACACGCAAAATGGAAACCTAAATGTATATTTGTTTTATTTTGTAAAGGAAATTAATGTATAGAAAATATAAATAACGAATATGTAAAATCCATACTTGTTTATGATTTTAATCAGTCTAAATCATAATATGTTATTACTTACTAGTTTACTTGATTAAATTCATTATATTAATAATTTGTAATCATTTATAAATAAATATTGTATTAATAAACTTAAATGTGTTAATATTTGAATTTTTACCTCAGGAACTTGACGCGTGAAGTTCTAATTAAATATCTTAGGTTTTAAATTAAAGTTTCAGGTTCGACGGATCAGGTAAGTACAATAATTCTACGAGTTATCGGATTTAATTTCACGTTCCACTTTATTAGTTTTATATCAATTTCAATTAAATCAGTTTAGTATATATCAATAAGTGTACAAGTTATACAGTTAGTTTGCAGATTCGTGTTATAACGATCAGATCGACGTTAATCACGTTCACAGTTTATGTTTATTCAGTCTTTTTAAGTATTCGAATACTTTTTTTGTATTTCAAATACTTAAAAAATACTTTTTATTTGTATTTTTATTCTAGAATACTAAATACATTTTTTAATTCTCGTGGTCTAAACCAAATTCTAATTACTAATATTTTGGAATGTAGTAATGTACTATTTTAAATTTTGTTTCTACAATATTATTTTAAAATTTTTCTAACTTCTGATAATTTATAAATAAGGTTTCGCCAAAATACAAGCAGATAACAGAATGACTAAACACTGAAACCCCTGTCGCCTCCTCACTCCCATATTATACCATGGCATACAAGAGTACAAGACACTGACCACCACCAGTTGGATTGGCATTTATCTTGATCCTTTAAATATCTTTCTTCTTATTTAATGGGTGGTAGTAGGTAGTTTATAATTTAAATACAAGTTTTGGTATGAACATTATTGAACTTTTTTTTTATCATATTTATTTTAATTTGTACAATCTGTATAAAATATTTTTACAATAAACACAATAGATGAAGGGATACATAAGAGGGATTGGTTGGCTTTATTAAAGAAACTATTCAATAATAGTACTTCATAGCGTGGCAGCGTGGGTAGTATTGGTTAGTCGGCTTGTTATTGAATTGATTTAATTATTGATTATTAATTATTCATTTATTGAACTTAAAAAAAGTATTTGTGTAATTAATTTGAATACTTTTAAAAGGTATTTGTATTTATATTTAAAAATGTATTAAAGAAAGTATTTGAATACCTACGTATTTTAAATACAAATTTCACCAAGTATTTCAGTACGTATTCTGAATACATTTGAAAAGTATTCTTAACAAGACTGCGTTTATTAAAGTCATATCAATTATTTCTTTACGTTTTAATAAATTATCCACAGAAATCATACAGATCAAAAAAGACCACGTCGCAATGCAATAGGATTCCACTCATCGTTTACAAGTCAATATTCAATATCCGTCACTTAAGCAAAAAAAGTGTAACGATTGGATTGATAGTTAATACAAATATATAATTATTTCTATTGTCATGTATGTCCTATGTATGTCATGTATGGGCAATTTTTGATCCCATACAATATTATAAGTAATGAAAACATATATTTAATGCACTGATAAAGTTCAATATTATATTTTCACTGTTCATTTTAAACATTTTCAATAATATATACGACAAAGTTCAATAGTATTCACAGTACCGTAATATGATGCAAATTTATTTATGGCATAATTATGGTCCGATTCATATGCACAGAAATCACAAATTAAAGTTGTCTTAATATTAATGTTATTGGTTTCGATTTTTCAATAGTAATTATTATTCGTGAATTTTACGCACAAGTATATAAAACGACGTTGATAAAGCTTTGAAAGTAATAAAGTATACAGGTGTTTGAATACATATAAAATAAAAAATGAAAACAATATTAAATTAATCATGACTTTTTTAAATGTTTTATTAAAATAATTAGTATATTTGGGGTGGGTGATATTACAAGAAAAAAAAGCATAAAACAACGTTCGAATAAAGTTTGTTTAAAAGTTATATTCTTTAGCCTTTGATTTGCATTCATTTCACAGTAATCATTTATGCCATAGACAGAACACCAGCACCCATACCGAAGCCGCAACCTTTTGGTCCAAAATATTTTGCATAACAAGGTCTGCAATGAATATCGCCATCGGGACCATCATTCAAACTTGTCGAATCTAATGATTTACTGCAATCAGCGCAAGTAAAACATCTCTTGTGCCACAACTAAAAATAAATTCATAAAATATATTATTAAGATATATATTATGTATTATAAAGAAAATGTTTTATTAGTATGATAAAAGTGCATAATATGGTGATGTTGGGTACATTGTCAACATTAAAATGGTGGGCAAATAAAACATATTATTGTGGTTAAGTCCCCTAAAAAAAATCATGTAAAAACAGATTTTTTACTCATCAAAAAAAAAAAAAAATTAGAAATATACGATGATTAAGTAAGGCGCCTTTATTCGACCTACGTAAAATTCATATCATAATATATTATGTAAATTGTATACACTATACTACCAAATGTGTTACCAACCGAGTAACATGTTTCGTTTTTAGTACTAACAACTTATCATATATAATTATTAAACAAATTAATCAGACATATTAATGTTCATAAATCGTAGAGAATATTATATATTAATATTTCAGTCAAAAACATCTTGCAACAGATTTATAGGTATCTTATTTATATTATATATACTTTACTCTTTAATAACATTAAAATATGTTTTTAGAAAAATGTATTTATTTATATTATATTAGTTAACAGGTAAGTACTTTAATATTTTCATTAAGTAATAAAACTGTAAAATGTCTTTACCTTATTTTTACTTATCATTTGTTCAGCGGCATAAACTGCATATCCACACCTCAAACACCCATTTCCATTTCTGCCCTTGTTTCCAGATGTTGGTCTTGCTTCCGAACTAAAAAAAAAAATGTGAAATAATAAAATTAGTTCTCCGTTTTAAAAATATTTAATTTATCTTAAAATTGTTTTATAAAAATATATTTATTTTTGATTGTCAGTACTTACAATAACATTGTAGATTCTCCTTTGGTGGAGACCAAAGTTGGTGAGTGTCCATATCCAAATCCTTTGGGTCCAAAATATTTTCCATAACAGGATCGGCAGTAAACTTCTTTATCCGGTCCATCACAAGCTAATGTAGAGTCTAATGGCCGGTGGCAAGTAGCACAGTTAAAGCAAATTTTGTGCCACATCTGTTAATAATTTTATGAATTTAAAAATTAAATGCGTATTGTTAAAATTAAAAAAGGGTAATGTGTTTTTTATAAGGTACTTCACAATATTATATTGTCATAAAGACATAAAGTAATAAATTTCAGTAATGAATTCTAAAAAAATGCATAATATTATGCCTAGCTGCGTGGAGATTAAAAATGTACTTACATCATTAATTTTCTATGTGTTTGATGCATATTAATGATGAATAAGCTTGGTATTTAACTATTTTAAAAAACTTACTGCTCCTTTAGCCAATTGTTGTTCAGCAGCAAATACTTTTCCTCCACATCTCGGACAACCCTCTCCCTTTTCCGCTTTAATAGATGTGGTGTCTGGATTATAAAACGGTCGCGATCCCGCAATTTGTTCATCTCTATTAAAAACGAATATATATATTTATATATATTATATTATTTACAGTTCAACAACATTAGATATAATATTATATCAGTGGGGTCGCGAATAAATACTATGGGTAAACGATGGCCATTACCCTCTAACGTGTTTACACCCGGCAAAAATATACAGTTTTATGATAGCCGAAAGGTATCATAAATTAATTAATAACTGATAATATTTATTCGTTTAAACTACATATAGGTAGTATAAAGTAAAGCCAAAAATATTGCAATAATGTTAACTAACGTCAAGCCGTCTGTCTGAAGAAATCCTGAGCCGCAAGCAAATCCATATCCGTGAGGACCCCATTTTTTACCGTAACAAGTTTTACAATATACATCTTTATCAGGTCCATCACAAGCAATTATTGAATCCAAAGTTTTATTGCAATCCTTGCATTTGAAACATTTTCTGTGCCATTCCTTGAAAAATACAACAACGTTTATTATTATAATTATAATTAAACGATTTGAATTTATTATTAAGTACATCAGAACTTATAAAGTAGGTTTACGAAATTGCCTTCATCTTAAATTTAATAATAAAATTATTTAAAAAAAAAATTATTCAAATATTTATTAACTACAGTACTGAAAACTTAACTTTATTTATTGACATACACAGTACACACTACACAATCACAGTAAGTATCAACAATTGTTACTTACACTTCCTTTAGCAAGCACTTGTTCAGCAGCAAATACCACACCTCCGCAACGTGGACACCCTTCTCCTGCTTTTGCCTTAATAGAAGTTGTACTCGTATCAATAATAGGAGCTCGAGATGTGCTAACATCCCTAAATATAAAAATAAACATTTTTCATTCATGACATAATATAGAATAATAATAAGAAGAAAAAGTTAAAAAAATGTAGGTAATGGTATATACTATATAGAAATACTGGGCATTGAATTCTATTCGACATTCAGTTCGTGCAAATAGTGGAAAATGTACGTTCACGAATTATATAGGTAAATTGATAATTTATCGAAACGGATAATTGCATGCTATGAAAAAGAAATAGTTGGGAGACCTTTGGGTATCATTATATACCTTTCGGTTTCGTCGTTCAAGTCACATGTTAAACCAATTGACTGACCACCAGCACCTCTGTGACCTATACCTCTGGGACCGAAGCGCTTCGAATAACAAACTATACGGAAAAAAAATTGTGAGTATTATGCTGGATTTGGTCAATTTTTATTTTTATTGTATGGTTCACGAAAACAAAAGAAATTAATCTTAATGTTCCATAAAAAAGATTAAAAATTGGTAATTCACGCAAAATAAAACAATAGGTGATATAATTTAATAAAGTAAATATCATGCATGAGGTAAATTTGTTATTTTGAAAATATCGGTAAAATCTTCACTCGTTAACTAATAATTTCTATAGAAAACTCAGTGGTGGTCACGAGGGGGGCGATGAGGAGGCATTCGTCTTTTGGCCATTATCTTAATATTCTACATTTCTACCTATAATTGTTCATATGGTTTCAATATTATTAATTATTACATATAAGTTAGACATGTTATATGTTTATAGAATTTCATATATTAATACAAATCTCCCATAAATATATATTACTAATATATTATCATGTAAATATTTTTTAAAAATCTATCCCCTCCCTTAAACATTATCTGGATTCGCTACTGAGGAGACTGATGCTATATCAAAAAAAAATAATATTTAAGTACTGCAAGTATTTTCATGAATAGCATATATAAAACGCTATTCTTAAATAGTACAACTATATATATTATATAATAATTATTATGTACTTACATAATAAACTTTGTATAAAATACATTTTTATTGTAAAAAATGTAGGTACCGATTTTACATAATGTCATAGTATCAATTAATGTTTTTATAATTTTTAATAAATTGAAATATTTACGACGGTTTTACTATTTGTTCGATTTTTTCATAAATTCAAATATAGCGTAACGATGGATCAATGGATGTATTTTTTAATCACCTATAACTATACAGTTATAAACGTACCCATTATAAGCGGGATCGCTTTGAAGTGCTCCAGCTCCTTGTCCATAACCATAACCCTTAGGTCCAAATTTCTTGCCATAACATACTGATTCAAAAACATTTATGTTAAAAGTTAGAACATGCAAAATACACGGATTACCTTACCTTTGCAGTAAATATCTTTATCAGAACCTTCACAACAATTGACTGAATCCAAACGTTTCGTGCAAGTAGCACATTTGAAACACTCTCGATGCCAAGACTAAATTTTAAATAAAGATCATGCGTAGGTAAGTATTTGAAATTACATGGTTATAGGTATTTCAGTGACACTCAAAGGTGGTAATATTTAGGTAGTTAAGAAGTATAGCTAACAAGTAAACAAACCTAACTTTATTTGGAAATGTCACCATTTTAATCCAATCAACGTTAAAATTAAATATAAAACTTATTTCCGAATTTAAACAAACAACTTTCAAACAAATCAGGATTTATGCATTTTCACGCAAATATTTGTTCTCATTCACCTCTACAGTGTACTTCCTTATCGGGCCCATCACAATGTATCACAGAATTCAAAGTTTTGTTACAAGAAAAACAGGTGAAACATTCTTTGTGGTATCCCTAGAATACCATATCGATCAAATGACATATCCTACATAGATCTAATTAAAATTGTGGTTTTTGGACTGTTATTATATAAATATCACACTTACTCTTCCTTTTGCTAACATTTGCTCAGCCATGTACACAAATCCACCGCAGCGTGGACATCCTTCGCCTGCAGGAGCCATTGCCATAGATCGCGATTCCGAGGCACCTTGAGGTTTAGTATGATAGTAAGACCTAAAACCGCAATTTATCATAAACGCTTAATGCATAGTAAAATGTTACTTATAATAAATGTTAATCATAGTGTATTGAATATATTATGTAAATATGTAGGTAATAATGATACAAATATAAAGTATAATATATTAGTGGTTTTAGTGATTTTTTTACCATTAAATATAGGCATTATTAAAATAGTTGTGCGTTAAATAGACAAATTCCATAAAGTTAAAAGATAAAACAGTATCAAAAATAATATTATCTAAGGGATCATAATATTATTAACTAGTAATACAAAGTTATAAACTAAAAATAAGTGAGTAAAATTATTTTTTCATAATATATTACTATAGTTAATTTAAGATTTAAAAAAGAAATATACGCTATAACTAATGAGAATATTTATATTCTAAACTTAAACATTAAATTAAATTGAAGTCTTAAAGTATACTTAAATTTAAAACTATTATTATTGATTTCAAAATTTATCTATGTCAATTAAATAGTTAATACAGGCTATACATGTATATAAAATCTTGAATTAACAATTTTAGTTTAAATTGTTGACTGTTTTTATCATTATGTATAATATAATATATTTTTACAATTTACGTATATTAATTTAAGATATTATCTATATATATATATATTTATTCATTTTTTTTTTATATTTATTTAAATTTATAGAAATACAGTATTTTTGAATTATATAACAGAAAATTTTTCAAAAGTAAACTTATACCTAACCATAAACTTGATTTTATTATATGGATTAAATTTATAAGCTATATAATTAAGTATAAAGTATAGTGGTTTTATAAGTTTAAAAATATATGTTTAGTGTATAAAAGGTTACGATTATTTATCATTAATTATTGAGCAAAGTTTCCCCAAAAATGTACAGTTAAGTATATCATGCTATTTTATAAAGAAAAGTACAATTTAAAAAAAAATATATTATTTTCATTAATCATCATATTATAATGACTCCAATCCAAAATTGCAGCTTGCTGAAGTAAAAAAAAAACAAAATAATAATTAATTACTGTTGGTACCATTTAGGTACAACAGTAAAAATAATATTTACAAATCATAAAAGTTCACCTCTCCGTATTATTGTTATTTTATAAGTATTATTGTTAAATAGGTATGACACATTAAGCGAAAGCTTAAAATAAGATAAATAGGTACACAAATAAAATTACAATATATACATTAGTGAAAGCATAACCATCAATAAGCATAAGTTTTCCAATTTACAAAGACCGTGTGATATAATATATAGTATATGTAAATACTATACTTATATACGTATTATATATGGTAAGTTATTAAAAAAGTTTAATCTCACCATTTAAAGCCATTTGGACTCTAGAAGTGAAACAATATAGCATTCCATGAACTCTCTTAAAATTGATTCTTTACATATTACATCAATATGTTTTGTAATATTATGCTTAGGATTTAAAATGGTAATAGTCATGTCAGACATGATAAATCTAAATAAATAATTTAATAAATGGTATCTTAAGCGTGCTTTAGGTATCTGCAGTCGACATTTAATTCTATTGCTAGATGTTTAAAAATGTGTATCGTATAGCGTTATTAATATGTTTCAAAATTAAATACGTTTTAGATATTATGTCCGATCAATAACATATATTATTTTAATATGTACATTTCATATTATGTATTCTCCAAAGCAATCATTGTTATGTAATATGTACGAAAATTAAAATCATGAAAGTAATAAAATAAATAATTGTTATGATTAGCCGAAAGCATCGCTTAAGCTGCCAGATAAACGAAAAATAAAAATAAAAACAATCATTGGAAATAATATTATTAATTTAATGAAAAATCAACAAAACATCTCTATACAATATATTGCTTGTTCACTGTACATAGACTGATGTGTAGGTAAATAGGTACAAGCTTGGATACTTAACATATAATTATTAAAAAAAAATATCTTCTAAAACGAACAGAAATGAGAGGTGAATTTGTATGTATAAGCAAATATTAAAAAGGTTTTACTCTTGCATGCAAAAATAAATATAGGTTGATGGGTAGGTCCTTCGGATGGTCAGGTATTTAATTGGGTTGTTTCTCCATTAAAGGCTGTTAAAAAAAACACACTTATTATTATATATTTGAAACATGCTCGTAGGAAAACTATCTAACAAAGAAAACTTTGTTGGGGCGTTTTTTTATACACTTGAATATAGTAATTACTAATTAGTTTCGTATTGTTCTATTATATTATAAATAGAAAAAGATTAAGAAATTAAAAATTAAATTAAAATATAGTATCTATAGGATACTTATTAATACAATAACTAATCAATAAGTATAAACTTGCAAACGATAATTATTATTGCTTTTTAAAAATAGGTAACTATAATAATATTATGTATTATGTGATTTGTATGGTTATGTAGGTAGTTGTTATTTTTAAAATATTTAATTATGAAAGATAAAAATGTTTCTATCATTTAATGGTTCTTGTGATTCCTCGGAAAAAAAATCAGTGTGATAATAATTAGTAAAATATGTGACCATTAATAGGAATTAATTTTGACATTAATTATTATTCTCTTACACGTTGCTGAGATGTTCACCATTGTCTGTACTCAGGCATCCAGCGCCTCCACCGAAACCGTATCCTTTTGGTCCGTATTTTCTTCCGTGACAGTTTTTACAGTACAGCTCTTTGTCGTGCTCTGCGCAGTTGGTGGAGTCCAAAAACTTGCCACACAATTCTACATAATTTCATGAAGATTATAATAATAGAATAAAAAAAGTTTAAAATATTTAAATCTTACCGCATTTGAAGCACATTTTATGCCATTTATAACCTCCAGCAATTCGCTCTTCGGCGGCATATACTGATTTTGTGCATTTTACGCATTTCGGGTGTTCGATTGCGACGAAAGGCATTTTGAGAGTTGATTTAAATAATTTTACAAATAAAACTGAAAATCAAAGTTTTAAATTATTCAATGTTAAAGGTACCTACTTATGTATGAATGATAATAATGTTAATGTTAGCACATAAAACTTTAAATTTATTAACCTAACGTCCAAACCTAAGTACCTACGGTTTTGACGGTTTTATGTATATATTCGAGGAGTATAATATTTTTGTAATCAATAAAGTAGATATCAAAGTACAATTAATATGACAATTTGTGGATATTTAAAACTTAAATCATTGTTTTATAAATGAGTTAAATTTAAGTAGGTACTCCTTCAACAAAACTGCGAACGGATACGAATAATAACATATTTTTACTGATAAAACAAACTTGATTCCAAAAAAAAAACGTTGCTAATTTTTACACGTGGTCTGGTGTAAAAAAAATACTCATAGTGACACTTTTATTTGTGAAATTATATTTAAATTTAGAATCAAAAAAGTATAATTTAGATATAACATTTTGCACATGGTTTCTCATATCCATGAATTAGTCACCAGTAAGAATATAATATTATAGTCTAAAAGTATAAGTATAGTAAATAAATTATGAGGAATTTTAAATGTCAGCTCAATTTAGACTAGTTGTTCACCAATAGATCGAGGACTAATAGAAAAAAAAATAGAGAGAGAGAAAGGGAGATAGAGAAGTTAAATGACACAATATAATATATGTATGTATACATATGTTATATATATATACTACTTAATTATATATTAATAGCATTTGGCGATACTTGACAAGTACGATTGGCTATGAGCCATTATTCACTCCTGGACACTTTGACCTATTTTTTTTATGTCATATATAGGAAAAAATAAAATAGCACTATAAATTGTCAAAGAGGACAAAATATTGAACTTATATACACATAGGTATAAGAATATAAAAAAAATACCGAATAATTATTGTATAATATTAAGAAAATAATGTAGGTACATTAAATAAAATTAACATTTGTGAACACCGGAAATCTTTAGAAGTTGAGTGAACGTATAAAGAATGGGTGTCTAGGTAATTATAGGTTAAATTCGTCATATTAATATAAATATACATAACCGATATAATGCGAATAAGCATTGAAAGTTTAGAATTCCATTTACACTATCACTTAGGTACCCATATGGCCATATAAGGATAAAACTAACGTGGAAGAATCTAATGACCTCCGAATATGTATTAGCTCCATTTTTAGAATAAAATGTTACTCACACTCGTATATGATTTATTAAGTAAAATGGTAAAATGGAAATATAAATATTAAATATTAACAACACATCATCTATACAATGTACAGATTACAGGTAAGTACTACAAAATAGTAGGTACACGCATTACATAAATACTATTTATACAGCTAAACTAGCATACGCAGATCACTGTTCATAATAAATGTATAAATTGGTACGTGCAAGCACACCTATTACTCAAAATTAAAAACAACGATCCATAAAATTTGATAGTGCATATAAATTATGATCAAAATAGACTTTAAATTATTAAAGTTGGGTAGTTTTATTCAAAAGCATATTATGATATTTTACTTTGACGCATGCTTAAGAGTTTTAATTTATAATTACCTATCGAGATTATAGTCGAATATATAAATTAAATCATATGGTAGTAGGTTTCTTTTGTATGATATTTTGATAATATAATAGTATAACGGTAAATTTTAAATTTACTATGATATGTAAGAGTATTTATTAAAGTTTTTGTTGAAACTTGACATTTGAAATTTAAACAGGCATCGTACAGGAAATGGCATATTATAACTAAGTATTATAAGATATTGAAGTACATTATTTATTAGATTTATATACTGAATAAAATTTAAATTAATAAGACAAAATAATCGTAGGTTGATTAAATATAAGAAATATCAATTAAATATATAATGCCTTCTTAACATATTGTGATCAATAAATACAATTGTTGAGTATAGAAAACTTTATATTTACCAACCGATAGGTTATACCAAAGGTATACAATGTGCATCAGGAAGATCTAACAATTTTTGATTGAAATTATATATTTTGTTTGTATCAGTTGTCTGATTACCGTGATACACTCCGTGTATATTCACTAAATTATTGTAAATCGTAATTTAATTAAATTTTAATTAACCCCGGATTTTATTCGATTACACAATTAAAATAATGTTTGAAAAAGTTAAAAGTTTTTTTTTTATATTATGTTGTGTGATTTACATGAATATTTAATTCAAAAATATTATTATATCATTATTTTTGTTATTAAATTATTGTTTATAATAGAATATTAAAATAAAATATTTGCTCACCTTAGTAAACGGAGATTGTACTACAGGCGTGTTCGGCTTCGGTTTTGTGAATGTTCTCGAACTTTAATCAAAGTGTTCTACTGCTTTTATCCCTACTACAGTATTGCACACGGCACATTTGCTCCGCCCTTTAAGACGCTCCTACGCAAGAATATTTAGTATCCCCTTGATCTACAATAGTATAATTTCAGGATGAAAAATATACATATAAATAGTAAATACAAAGATTATTAAATTTACATTGGGTTTTTGGTACATATACTTTTGCCAATAAAAATAGAAAAAAATTGTATTGTTACAAATACTTAAAAAATTATATTTATAAAATGGACATCAACATTTTTGTACTTAAAGAGACATTAGTATTCCATTTAAAAACATAAATAATGCGGGGGCGAATTACACGGTACTTGGCATATGATCATTCAAATATTATTTTAAAACTTTCTAGATCTAAATTTTAAACTTTTAATTGATACACACACGCGTTTCTTTTGTTTTGGTCTAATTTTAGTGCACTGTAAAAATTATTATTCTCTACCTCCGCTATACCTACGTTTACGCTATTCGTTCAAATGTATGGGTAACGGGTTAATGTCCAAATAAAGTAAATGCTCGTATTTTAATTTAAAAAATATGAATTATTTAATTATTATAGTAGCTAAAATGTATCATCAATTATCAATATATCATGACATCATGCTATTTTATGTATTATCTTAAATGCATTATTTAGGTACTAGAATTCAATTTTAAAATAATGTAAGTAAATAGTATTTAATAGTAAATAAAATTTAGTGCAAAATAATAATATGTTTTAACAATTAATACCAATAACATATAAAATAATACATTTTGAGTGATAATAATTGTAGTGATTACCTTAAAATGTCCTTAATTTAAACATAATATATATAGTTATTTGACACTATACTAAAATGTGTGTCAATGGTCTACAAATTGCAATCATAAATAATAAAATAGTAATATTTTTAGTAGTTATTAAAATACAATTTATCAATAATAATTAATAAATAATAAATAGGTTACTAATCCATTTCATTCTATGCTCTGACTATAGCTATAAATGTATTGGTCTTAAGTTATATTGGTTATGTGTATTTTTTATTTTTTTATTTTTTATGTTTGTACCTGACGTAACTGTCATTACATTTTGTACCAGTAAAAATGCTTCAATTTTCAACTTTGAGAGATTTTGCTCGCAGCAAGCAACCTAACCTAACCTAATTGGTACTTTGTGGGAGGAAGGGATCTAATTCCCAGTCATTTAAAATATAATCGGGAAAACCAATAACTTTACGTATCTATATAATTTTCTTTTGCCATACACAATGAAATTTTCAAAATATTTTAACTAATCTTGAGGAATATCAGAGCACTAATTGTTTTTTTCTCTCAACCCACGCATAGATAAAACGCATTCGAGTGAAATCATTTATCAATTTTGTGTTTGTCAATATTATAGGTTTTACATTTTATTATTATTTTACCTTTTATTTTGCTTAAAAATAATTTTGCAAATTTAAATAAATATTAAATTATTTTGAGACAATTTTAATTCAACAAATCAATATGACATATCCTAAGAAATATTATTATCTATACGTTTTGTGAAGGGTGATTTTACTCTAAGATTACTCATAAAAATTATTTGCGTGAATGCGTTTTATCTATGTTGTTTGTAGACAGTGCGGTGACATCATCTTAAGCTATTGCCTATTTATATACCTGTACGACCCTATTGTCCCTATTCACACCATGCTATGATAAGTCGATATTTACTGTTAAGTTAATAAAAAACAATAGTATTATTAAATAATATAATAATATAATACACGCGATGTTTTAGGAAAAAAAAATTCAACCTACCGTTTTACTGATAGCAAAATAAATAACTGACTGCAATATAAATTGTTGATAACATATACTAGGTACCTATTGATAAAGGCTAAAAGACAGAGCTCAGAATCGTTTTTCCTATGCAATATTATTCATGATTGAATTTAAATTTAACACATACAGTGACCTAATCAATGACGAGGTACACATTCGACATCTATTATATAGCAGAGCGAGTTCTCCGATTTGTTTGGAATGAAAACTTCATTTTTTAGCTCTTTCATTAAATAATATGAAGCTTTAGTTTGAGTAACAATAATGTTGCTAGTGAGTTTTGGACTAGATACCTAATATGTAGTTACAACATACTCCTTAAAACAACATAAATAGACTATTTTTTACTGAGATCTACAATATTTGATTGAATGCGTATTGGAAAATGTATTTATAGTAACTTAGATTAGATTCTGAGCGGAGTGAGGAAGCTAGTCGTTTTATAATGGTGTTTATTTATTATATTTATTTATTTTTATCCTGTATACAAAATGTCTACCAGAAGGAGTGCTTCGATTTCAATATAATATATAATGTCTTGCCTTTTAGCAAATTGGATCAAGACGGTTAGGTTAGGAAAAGAAGTCATTTCTCAATAGTTATTTAATGCCTCGGGAAAAAATTACGAAAAATCACTTAAAACGGGATTTTAATTTCTAACGCTTTATTTATCACCATTATGGAAATGAATAAAAAATTGTGACGATTAGTGTATTTACAATATAAAATATCCTTATACCCTCTTTTTATATTTTAGTTTTAAAAAAGTGCAGTATCTTAACACTATTACAAGGTGTATATGTAAGTACACATTAAAATAATGAGACTTATTTTCTCTTCTATTATATATAGGTATATCATATTATGTAAGAATATAAAATTACTTTATAATACAACATAGTATAAACAGATTATTTTCCGGTGTCCTTTCAATTATGTTTTTACCAATGACTAAAAAAGTTGATTATATAATATTTATGGTCATTTTTTAAAAAAAAATTCTAAAAATGTACATTTTAAAATGCCGCATGACCTGGATAATAAATTACACGTCACAAGGACTTCCAGTTGCCCATCTTTGGTATAAAATGACTATTATATACTGTGTAATAAAAAAAAACAGATAATTTATTTTCTTCAATATATTTATTAATAGTCATAAAAAAAATAAAAATCATTTTTACATTAATTTTATTAGAACTAAAGTTACTCGAGTTAGTTGATTGCATTAGAAATGCAGTTATTTATGTTGTTACATCTTGTTTATAATTAAATAAACTGTATTAAAATAAGTTATTAGTATTTTAAATTAATATAAATGAATTCATAGATCTGAAATGTTATACATCGAACTAATTGGCCATAACGGTTTAATTTTAAATACCTATTAATGAATAAACAACGTTGACATGCTCGTTTAAAATCACCTGTAGCTACCGGTTTTTTTTTTTTGAATTTTCGAATTCTTGGCATACATCTTAAGGTATAGAAAGAACATTTTAGTACTATTTTCGTCCGATCATACCTTAGATACGCGTGGGTGGCCCAAGGACAGATATCTTACAAAGAGGGGGGCAAGAAGAAAAAGGGAAACTCAGATATAGATAGTACATAATATAATATGCCAAAATAAAATGGGCTTCTTGTGTAAATGACTAAAATAGGTCACGTGTCTAACCTGGCCAAAATGATCACGCGATGGTGAACGAATTCAATAAGATAGTGTTCACACATCGGTCTATTTCGGGTGTAATATACAATCAGTAAAGATGGTTTATATTTCAACTTTGAAGTAAAAAGAGATGCACAGTAGTGCTTATGTTGCATATTTGTGTATCTAAAATCAAAGTATATTGTATAGTAAATGAAGAGTTATTTTGATACATCTCGCGAGTATACCTACAGCATTTATAATGCATTAATATCAGCATTAATAATATTATGTACCTGTGCACACCTATGTAATTAAATAAAAATATTTTTATATTTTATTTACAAATTCCAATATTCTGACTATTACTGACTAGGTATTCTAGTCGAAAATTATTATAAATATTGAACAATATTAAAAAAAGCCAGTTATTAGAGAATTATAAACAATTTTCTTAGTTCTATACTAGTCATCAATCATCATTATAGTAGATAATATTATGAAAATCCCCGTATGGAAATAAAGTTTGATAAGACTATAAGAGTATATTATATATTTTTATTTCTGTATACACCTATAGGTGCACCTACCTAATAAAAGGAGAGGTATTAAGATGTGGGGGGGGGGGGTCGTATGAAGTTGACTAAAAGTTTTATATACCATATAGTATGATGAGTACTATCAAAAGTTATAATATTTATGAATCAAAATCGTGCGGCAGCTTTGCACTTATTTTTCATTATGTTTAATTACAACAAACATAATACTTAATTGTAGTTATTATATTATGTAACCCAGAGAGAGCTATTCACTACATTATTAACTTTTGTTGTTGTTATGGGTGTTAACAATTATACATCTGATAAGATAGATATAAAAATATATCTCTAATTATGTAAGTAGCCAACACGAAAACAACTAACTAAAAATTTATATTTCGGGAATTTGGAAATGTTGAGATCATAAAAATAGAGATATAATACCAAAATTATTATCGAGTAAATACACAATCTTTATTATTACCGAGGTAGTTTATAGAAACAATAATCAATATCAGGTGACATGATATCGCTATGGCTATAATATAAGTACATCATAAGACGTAATAACTTATAAATTAAAATAGGAAATTAAACACCAATTGTAGTTTCAATAGTTTTTAATTTTTTTTCACAACTCAACAACATAATTTATTAGCATGAATAATACATAAATATTGCATTAAACATTTAAAAGTTCACATTACACACGATAAATCGGTAGTTATATAAATTTCCTAGGAATTATATGAAAATTACCTGAAAATATGGAAAATGTTTACATAGTTATCCATATTGGCCAAAAATGCCCAGCCAACGTGTAGAATTCCAAGATTTTCCACATTGCCAATAATATATACCTACAAGAGATACCTAATATCACACACAGAAATCTGTAACTTTTTAACACCAACGAATGTCGATTTATAACACATTTGCACATCGTTTTTTCGCTAGGGCTCATTTGTGGTTGTTTTAACATGACTTGTATTAATAATTAAAACTTACATAGTACCTAATATTACAGTTTAATATTTATTGCTGTTAAAAAAACAACACCAAATTAATTTAAATCAACTTAATTATTTTATTGAAATTAAAAATACAATACTGTTTTCAATATAAATTTTCAATGGAGTTAATTGGAATGTTAAATTGACAACAAGCAATCATAAAAAATACTGTAATTCTTAACAAAAAAGTAACAATTTTTTTCTTAACCAACGGGTTTCACGTGTCCGTCAACTACATTATAACTACCTAACAATTATCCTACCTACAATTCTCCGCGTTGAACCATTAGACTACCTATCGGAGCTATAGTATACATGATAAAATATTCTATTCAAACAAGTCGTTATGGGTATAATATATTGTATTTTATTATTGGAAGGTTTGTATATGGCCCGCAAAAACATTTAGTACAGAGGCCCAACATTTTATGTTGGGGAAGAGGCTGGGTCTATCTAATATCTAGGATTATTTTTTCAGTTACCAAACACCGTTATCCCTCTCCCTGTAGATACTACTGGTTGTATATAATATGTAAGCAAATATAATATAGAGTGAAAAAAAGTTCCCAGGATATTAGTACAGTACACTGCCATAAGGTTATACCATTGTACAAAACCAAAAAAATAGGACAGAATGATTTGTAGCAAAAATTACAGAGGTATGTCCCTTTTTAAATGCAGCATATTATTATAAGGTTTTTACTAAAATATTTTAACAGACTTCTGCTGCAGCTGATACGCGTATTTGAATTTACCAATGTAGCTTTCGCAAAAATAAGTCGATGATAGATTAGGTATGAATTATCAACCAAATAATGGAAAATAAATATGAATGCCTAAATCTATATAATTTATAGTATTGATGGGACACACTATCAGATACTTTTGGCGAAAGGACGGCGTTTAACACAAATTGTTAAAACTATGCTATGCGCAATTTCCGCTACTTTTCCATTTTTCTCTTTGGAAGATCTTTAGAGGGATGAACCAGAAAGCAGCACCAGAAATAAATTTAAGATCATCCAAAAAAATATTTGAATTTTTAGACGATTTAAATATAATAGAAAAAAACATTGTAGGTATCTAAGAACCTAACATATTAATATATAATGCAAATTAAATGTTGATACGTGCAAGGACAATAAGGCTAGATATACCTAAATTAAGAGAATACTTAGGTGTAACTGTGCCAGAAATTAGAATTATTATTTAAATGCAATTGAAACACTGGAACTTTATAGTTGATGGGTTCGTTCTTGAGAACTTGAACTCGTTCAAGTATCTGGATGTAAACTTAAATAATACAAACTATTGGAGTACCTATAAGATATCAAGCAGACAACATAAATCAAAACATTCTACGCAAGTAGGCACTACTGAAAAATATAATTCATAGTTTTTCTAGAAATAGACCAAATTAAAATTGTACTTACATAGCGGCAGTAAAACCTAAGTTAAATCCGATGTATGCCATACCACCAAAAGAATTGAATATTAATTAATCGTTATGGATAGGTATATATTTGAATACAAAATAAATTGAAAATAATATGTTATGCTGAAAAGAGACAATGCAGGTAAATGTATAATAGCTGTGGCTCGTGAGAGATAACAAAATTACCTAAACATCGATTAAATATTGTAAATTTAATCAATGACCTAGTACCATATATAGTACTATAAGTAACATAGATAAAAAATCGTATTAAATTGTAGAGGTTTGGACGTGGTATGCGTGGAGAAAATGAAGAAGGAATCAGAGCAGCTATATATATATATAATGATGACCAACAGGCAACAGGTAAATGACCAAGGGAGAGACCCAGAAAACGTTGGATGGACGGAATCAATGAAGACTTGAAATATTGTTCGGGAATAATTCCTCTGCGATAAAAATAGATAGACGGATGTGGTGTTGACAGACGACAGTGTTTGATGAGCTAAAATATAAGAAGAATTTCTATTAATATTATAATAGGTTTAACTACTCGTTGACGAGAAAATCGCATGTAACTTGTAAGTTTTAAGTGAATACCGTTGTATGATTTCGATTGATCATTGATGGAGAACACACAACCGACTATCAGCCTGGGCTCCTAGAAGCCCTAACCCGGGATTGCGTGCAATTTACAAGTCTAAATTGTTTATTCAAGAAGTTTAAGTTTAGTAGTAAAAACTTTAAAAATATAGGTTTGCAATACACCATATTATTGTAAGTTGGCAAACTTACCTAACTGTTTTATTTATTATTACTATTTAATGTAATTATTCAAGATTAATTTGTTATATTATTATTATAATTTATTTTTAATTTATTATATATTTTATATTAATATTCGAATACTATATTGTTCTAAGTTTTGAATTTCGATAATTATTGTTTTGGTAAATTTTTATTACATATTGAACTATCCTGCGATCGATTGTCGTGGGGTAAATTATTTACGATGAGACGACGAGACACAATTAATACAACGATTGCATAAAAATTACAATAATCTAAATCGGACTAAATATAGATATTATATTCTAACTTATAAGTAGATAAGTAATAGAACAGTCAACTTTGATAATAATAATTTAGTAGGTAGGTAATATAATAATCGATAACTCTTAACAATATGTACATATCTTAAAAACAAAAATTTGCTTGATTAATAACTAATATGCAAATATATTATAGGTTATAGGTACTCGGTACACGTAGGTACACATATTTAATATAACAGGTTAATTATATAGGTTCAACAAATATTTTATTAGTTGAACGTGATTTGATTTTAAGTTTTAATTTTTTTTTTTTCTTCAAATCCGGCTACATTAATGGTAAACCGTGAGACGATTGATTTATTTATTTATTAATTTAAGTTTTTAATCAATTTTTTTTTATCTCTTAATGTCTAAAGACTGTCGTACAAAATATAACAAGAAAAAAAGTGCCGGGTAGAAATCGTATACACAAAAGGACGTACGCTTGGCACAAGTGTTGCACACGACGATTATTTTTAATCTGAGAGCTTTATTATTTATTTCTTTCACGAGAAATCACGAACCATTCCGACATTCCGACTAGATTATCAAAACGAAATAATAATAATAAACCACAACATTTTTACTTTTTAAATGTACGCTATCGACAACTAATATAAATATATAATATAATTATATATTATTAAGATATAATATATATTAATTATAATCCAATTGACAGCTAATATACAATTATATATTGACATATTATTAAGATGTATTAATTATAATCACCTAATTTATAATCCCAAGCAATTATTTGTACACGTATTTATATGCTTATATTGATAAAATCAGTGACTACTAACTGGTAGGTAAGTGGTAACCGGTAACAAACAGTCCAGTCGCATGAATTTTTTTAATCTACCAAATTATTTATAGAAACAATATTATAGCAATGTCAAATTTAATAATTTATGAATAATATACATCGCGTCATGTTATGTAATATTATGTTTTTTTTTTTTTAAATAAATAATCAGCTATCGGGTGCTAAGGATGTAGCCAGCTGGTGTCGCTTTTTGGTATGTAATGTGTACACAGTGCACACCTTTCATAAAATATTTTGTGGTATATATTTTAGTGAGGTACCTATGCCAATATGGCTAATAGTATCGCATGACGCATGAATTATTTACTAATTTTAAAAATCTGACCACTGGAATTTCTGACGGGGATACAGCATACCTATAAATAGTTAATACAAAAATGTATAATCAGTAATAACTATATTATATACCTAATATACAACAACTATATGTCAATGTATACAAATTAATAACACATCAAATTGAATATAGTTAAATATCATATTAATAATTAGGTACGTATGTTATTATATTTTTCGATTGAACGCCAATCGCATAATAATATACAGTCTGTATCATACGGAGTCATTATCTCGACAGTAAACCCTCAATATTTCCAAAAGTATATAAGTTTTCGATTTTGGAAATAATCAATCTGTGTTTTGAAAAACTAAGATACACACTGCTGTCACGCAATCCATTTTTTTATACTGCAGCTCTTATTTTTCTCCTATATATTTGTTTATAAAACCAATTGTTTTTTTTTTTTAAAAGCCTAAACTATGTTCTTTTTAAACCCAACTTTGTTTCATTTCTTTTTTTTTTAAAGCAGAACACTTTTATAAAACTGTAGATACATATGAATATAGAATATAGGACGTATAGTTTTTTTTAATTCAATAACCTTTTAAAGCTTAGTGTTGAATATAACGTTATTATTATTGTGTATAGTGAACCACACATTTCGTGGTTCATAACTCACCATTTTACTACACTTTTCGAATATTAAATAGTGAGTATTAATTCATTATTCGTTCAATATGTAAAGTACTTGATATTTGTACAAAAACATTTTTAAAAAAGTATTCAACTTCAGCCATAAGATTATGAAACAAAAAAAAACAAGTTATTTCAGAATTGGCACCTACCTATTTCATGGTTTTTTCGAACAACGGTTAGGTGAAAAAATGAAGTAGAAAGGATATATTATAAAATGTTAGAATTGCGGGTATCTTAGTATCTAGGAAGGTACCTATATTACATTTTGACAATATGTTTAGTTGTATTCAAAAAAGAGAATATTCTGCTACACTTAACAAAAAAATCTAGACAAATTCAATGACATTCCGGTTAGATTTTTTTTAGGAAGTTGATTTTCAATTTTCGATTTTAAAGGACCTTAAAACTAAGAAAAGAACCCCATGAAACAATTACATTGCATTCGTATTTTTTTCGGACACATCTGATTTTTAATCAAAAATGAAAAAAGTGATTCCTGAAGAGCTGCATGGTTTTGATAGACTTATAAATTCGATAATTTTTTCGAAATTACAATCGAACTTCAGGAAGTACCTATATTTAATGTAGGTTCTACCGCTTTTTGTAGTTTTTATAGTAAGTTATGCTGCAAACAAGAATATATTTCATTTTTTGAGAAGTTTATTGACATGTGCATGCGAGAGTTGCATCCGTCGGTGGTTGCCCGACGCGACATTACAGCGATTCTCGGAAACACACACTAACGTTCATTTTTAAGTTTTAACTACTCACACAATGTCCTAGCCGAAATCATTGATTATAAAATACTAGTATTTATAATCGATGCCGAAATGCACATGTCGTGTGAATTGCCTAAGTATTACTCCTTAAAACATGATACGTTGGAGCCCCCCCCCCCTACAGGGCCGATACACGATGTCGCGATCGATTTTTAGTATCTCAACAATAATAAATCATTATATTCATAAATAAATATCAAAATAGTTTGATATTTTCAATATAATATTAAACACTCCATCAATATCATCAATACATGGTAAATGATATTATAATTATAGATACAATACAATTTATCGTGTGAGTATTGGCCATTGGGCCCTTATTTAGACGCACATCAGCCGTCTATGATTATTAACAGGTGTTCTTCATAGGAAAAGACGTGTTCTACTTTCCACACGCCATTCTTCCGACTGTTATTTAGAATTTATTGCATCTTGTATTTGTGTTTGATGTGTTTGAAATTTTTGTTATTTTAACTATACAATAATACACCAATAAACTTAAAATTAAAAATTAAATAATTAGTGTTGTGATGTCTTTTAACCCGATTACAACATAAGCTATTGTCGCCTATCGGGTGATTAGTTTTTAGTAGGTTTTTAACTGTGGGTGAGGATACGGTGTGTACCTATATGTATTTTTCCCAAAATTGTATACCAATAAAAAATCTGCTTCTTTAATAGGTAGACACAAAAACTGTATACCAAAAATTTATGTTTTTTTAAATTATATTTTACTATAATTATTATTGTTATTTATTCATTTCAATTAGAAGAAACATTATAAACAACAAAATATTTAAATAAAATATTCATTACAAAAAACCACAATATAAATACAATTTTACAAAACAACCAAAATAACATTAATAAATAATAATACTGTTGGAATTAAATATTAATGACTATTGAAACGTACAAGATATAGATTTAATTTAACATAATTAAATATACTAACATATAGATTTTATTTTTTACTATCAGTTGTCTTAGAAGTAGACTGGCCTTCTTTATCACCTCCAAAATAATTGTATTTGATTTTCAATCGTTCACGAATAAGAAGAGCTCTTACTAATCGTTTCCAATTACCATAAACTCTATCTTCATATCTTTTTTGCTCTCGCTTACGACTTTCTTCAAGTTCTTGGTTCCATGCATCTATTAAAGTGTCCTTATACTCTTGGCATACTACAAAACCATCATTCACTGGATGGGAACCACCTGCGTGAAAGTCAAAACCTATAACTGCAGGAGCACAATCAATGTTTAGTTTTTTCGCTACACGCAGTAACCCAGGCACTAAAATTAAAAACGATAACAAATTAATATATTGATGAGTTACAAGTAACAACTTATATAAGTCTTATTTTTATGCATACGTTGAAGATGAACAGTTCCTTTGGGTAACATACAAGGTTTAAATAAATCAACATTGCCATAACAATTTCTAGGAACTTGACCATTAGTAGCAGTTGGAGGATCGTAAGGTTCAGTTTGCCAATAGCCAAACAATTCTAATGGTGGAGGATCTGTTCGCACGCCATTCTGTAACGTAAATAATTATTAATAGAATTAGATTTATGATATTTAACAAGGAACTAACCCGATCAAATCTAGGACGTGCTTTAACTTGCTTGTACCATTTTTCCCCCATTTTAACCACACGGGCTTCTTTTAGCCAGTTTTCTCTACCATTAAGCTCATGAACATATTCTCGTAAATAAACTGGTTCGTTTCTAACATGTCCAACAATTGGTGGTTCCGGCGGATATATGGCTTGAAATTTTAGCAAGTGTCTTGATAGGGCATACAATGGATGGTTTTTATACCTTAAACAAACATTTTAATAAAATTAAGTATGATAAATTGATAACTATGAATAATAAATTATGCTTGTAGCACAGATCGTATTATACAATCTGAGCTTTCAGTATAATTTTAATAAAAAATTATCATCTAACTAACTCAGAAACCGTTTTAGGTAATGGTATTTCTTCCAATTGTTTATTTAGTTCTTCATCTTCCTCACGTTCTCTAGCTGACCTTGTTGGAGTGTAAGGTCGTAAAGTAGCTTTCCACCATTTAGGATCAACTCGGATTTTTCGTGTTAGTGTATGAAAATATGGATCATATCGTTTTGTAATATCTTTAATACTATTGTCATTATACCAAGCCAAAACATAACGCATAGGATGAGATGTACCACTCTATAAAGAACAAAATTTAAAAAAATTATAATATATAGTAGAGTATTTCTATCATTTGTGTAATTTACTGTAAAAATAAATACTTTTTATTAAAAGGTTTTAATAAAATAAAATTAAAAATCTCCACTTAGTAGTGGAATATTTTATAGTTAAAATATTCCAATACGTACAAAATACTATTGTTATCTATAATTTATAATTCAACTAACATATATTTCTTTAATGCAATGTATACGCTGACCAATAACATCCACACAAAACCATTTTTCTTCCATTTCCAGAAATACTTCCACCCAAAAGTCATTTTTCACTTTTTTTTTAGCAACTGTTTCACTATTTGGTGTTGTATGGTCTTCTTCATCAGTTGAAAGAACACGGCGATCAATTTTTTCATTTCTTTTAGAATTTTTTTTTGTTACTTTTTTATTGTCATTAACAGATTTTAATTTTTTTATATTAGATTGTGCTTTGTTTGATGTTTTATTAAAATACTCAGATTTAGCATTTTTCTTGCTTTTTACAAAAATCTCATCTTCAGTATCACTAGAAGAAATATTTTCATACACAATTTTACCAACTTTGGATTTTTTTTTTCTATCATCTACTTTAGAATTTTTCGTTTCAAGTTCTTTTTTACTATTTTTAAGTTTGTTTGATTTTTTATCGAAATATTCTGATTTTGACGGAGTTTTCTTTTTATTATCTTCATTAGATTTACTACAAGATGGTTTCATAATATTATGATCATCGTCTACTAAAGGACCCAATAATTGTTCAGAACTTGGTTTGATTGAGACAGCATTTAAATTTATCACTAACCGTACATTCAATCCTAATGATCTCAACATAGAAATAAACATTGCAATCAGTTCATATCTTGTTTTAGCTTCACATCTTGAAAATCGGTCTGTCAAAGATAATACATTTATTTCACATAATGGATCGGTTTTTGAAGATATTTTAATTTTTTTAGAAAACCATTTTATATAATTTTCTAAATAATTCAAATCACATTGCTTTGGTGGATATGCCTTTTTAGAAGGTACTAGAGACAATGCTGATCCCATGACTTCTGGTGAATTAAGAACACTGTTCAACCGATTACCATAAGATATCCATAAGAGAAGATTTACTTTATGAATTAAAACTTGAGTATCTTTACATATTGTATTCATACGTCTCCTGAGAATATTTTCCATATCTTGACCTTTTTTACACTTCATATCATTCGGAAGTTTAACAGTGATTTCAACCATTTCAGGAATAGTATAGTTATCATCGCGTTTCATCTCCTCTTCTACAGTATCATCAACATTATTTAAAACTGTTCCTAAATTAACTCCTTCTCCCACAGATAAGATTTTGGCAACATCCATATTATCATAAAGACCATTTTCCACAAGGGTGTCAACAGTCTCAGATTTTACATCACTTTTGGAAAGTTCTGTGGTATCTTGAGGATTTAAAAGAGTGTTGAAATCAAAATTTGTTTGACAAACATTGTCATCAACTTCACTTTCAGTATCAGACTGTTCCAATGCTTTTGCATTGGTCTTGTTAGAGTCTTGAGCATCATTATCACTGTCCGATTCTGATAAATTCAAAGTACAAGAACTTTTTATAGAAGTATTGTCAGTTGGCGTGAATTCATCTCCAGAACTGTCATCTTCAGTCGTTGAATCCTTAACAGAAACTTCTAGTCGATGACTACGTTTACGTTTGATTGGGGGTTCATAGGTATTATTTTCAACCGGCGGAACAGTTACTTTTGACTTGCAAGTACGTTTTGATCTGCGTAACATGATAATGGATTGGATCTATAAATAATAATCAAAGTTAAAATATTTTGAGAGCAGTATAGGATACAAAGCATTTTTTAGGTATTAAAAAATAAAACCATAACTCATTTTTTTTTTACTATTATTTTAAATCTTAACCAGGTCTTATTAAAGTTTTACAAAAATTAAGTACATTTAATAATACTATTCAAAGCATTTACCTGGTATAAAAAAAAAACATAAATCGTGCAGAAATCCAATAATTACTTCATGTTTTATTTGAAAATTTGAAAATTTAATCAACACATAAATAAAACGCGGACTAAGGCAGTAGTTGCTGTTGTGTGATAGTATTAGTCATATTATAACTAAACGTAGGTATATAGTATTTGCTATAACTAAATAGTAACTAATTAAATAATTAGATCATGTACATAAATACATGATATAGATTATAAACCTAGGGTGTAAATCACATGTGACTGACTGGCGGCTGCAGACTGATCGACATTGAGATGTTGAATACATACGAGAAACTCGGAAAGTCAGAAAGCACAGAATACTAGAATAGATATTTTAATGGTGAAAGGACGCCAAACTGGGAAATTGATAACGCAATAAAACGACACTGATAAGTGATTGTTGATTAGTGTTATGATGAGGCTGATAACAGCATTCTATCCACGTGCTTACAACTACTGACTACTGCTTACCGCGGCTGTGTTGCAATTTGTTGATTAGTCCCTGTTTAATGTACTGTTGTAGTACTAATGTGAACTTTATTATGATAGCCATACAGTTATAGTTCTTGTTTGTAGTTAGTTTGTACTGCTTAGCTAATTGTATACAAAATACAAATTTGTGTAATATTATAATTTTTATTTTAACATTATTATTCACTATCTTGGTTGTCGTACGGTGTACGATGAGATTTAATTACAAGGTATAACTAGTATAAGTAATCTAATGTTATAATATTATAATAATCTTTTTAAACGTTTTTATGGTTTTTTCTGATTTAGTTTTCCAACGTTCTTGGAACAGTTTATCGTGAGGGAAATTTAATTTTCACTCCAGATGGAAATTCAATCTTCAGTCCAGTGGGAAATCGGATATCAAAATTTGACCTGAAGAAGTATAATATTATAAACCTCCATAATTCACTTATTGTGTTTCTCAGAATGACATGTAATTTGAATTTCATTTTAGTAATACATCGTTTACACTACCAGTGGAAAGCTCGCACAATTATGAACAAATAGCTCTGTCACCAGATGGCAATCTTTTGTTTGCTGTAAATGAAGGTATTGTAAATATATTTAAAAACCTAAAAAGACTTGTATTTTGATTATATTTCCTGTACCTAGTTGGAGAAGCGGATTTAATTAGCTTAGTAAGCAATAGAGTGATTCACAAGTACCGTTTCAATGAACGAGTGCTTCACCTGAGATTTAGTCCTGATGGAAAGCATATAGCTGCTTGTAAGCTCAACAAAAGTAAGTTATCTGTTTGGTACAAGTGAATGTATTCCTTTTAAAAATTTACTTGTATGAAGTTTGAAGTGTAATATTAAGTCGATTTTCAGTTTTTATATTACAAACACCTGGTCATTTTATTGGACAGTTCAATCAGTTTGCATTGGAACGAGTTTTCAGCGATATTCTTGGGGATACCACATATGTTGCATGGACTGACGATTCAAGGTATATTATAAAACTTGACACTTTTGAATTAAAAAAACCTTACTTACAAATTGTTAGTTATTGTTTGTATTCTGTACAATTGTGTGGGTACATACCACTAATTTTTTATCACACCACTTTATTTTACAAATTTGTTATGGTTGCAATGCCCCTAAAGTATTTGACAGCTATCTGCTTACCTACTAAAAACCTACCCCAGCGTAACTATAACCTTTCCTATACTATAAACTTATGACACTAACATAATACATATTCTTTTAATTTTTCAGTATTTTCGCGGTAGGCAGTAAAGATGCTACTGTAAGGCTGTATACAATTGGAAATTACTCAAATTTTCGACCATATTCTTTAACTGGACACCCTGATACTATTGTTGGAATATTTTTTGAAGAAAATTCGTTGGATTTAATGGTTGTCTCCCGGTATGTTATAGATTAAATTTTAAAGTATTTTATAAATAAGCTAATTCTTGAAATTCAAATTTCAGAAATGGCCATTTATCTGTTTGGCAATGTTCACTATTTTTAAATCAAATGGCTACTATTGAATCAACTAATAGTAAACGATTGAAATTAAATGATGATGAAGAAGATGAAATTGATTTATCCAAAGGAGAAGACAGAGAACGTTATGTAATTAATAAAGAAGGTACTTAGTAGAAAATTAAATATAAAAATTAACTCCCCTCTGGTATATGGTATTCAAATCTGGGGACAAGCCAAACCATCCAATATAAGACCCATTCAAGCTTTCCAGTCTATATGTCTTAGACAAATAACTGGAGTCCCATGGTATATGACCAACGACGCATTACATAAGGATCTACAAATCCCAACAGTCAGCGAAATAACAACTTCTCATTACAAGAAGTTTCACTCAAAACTGCACTCAAACCATAACCCTCCAATTTCCCACATGTCCTCTATAACCATCCCCAACAACCCTCCAAGGAGGTTAAAAAGAAAATGGCCAGGAGACGCTTTTGCCTAAAAAAAAAACTGTCTCCATAATATATGAACCCATAAAATAAATAGAAGGTACTGTTGATGGACGGTTTTCCCCCCACAAGACATTCAAGTCATATTTTACTCATGTCTCAAATTTACTTATTGTACAAATTGTATAGATTGTAAATATGCTTTTCAAATAAATATAAAAAAAAAAAAAAAAATTTACTAGTTTTTAAAATTATTTTGTATTTTATATTATTTCAGAAAAATATAATCAAAAACAAGCAAAGATAGATAGTAAAAATTTATTGAGTTACCGTAAATTATCAACACATTTTCTCAATGACTATATTAAAGATGAACATAACAATTTGAAAATGACTGCTGCTGACTATCATAAAAAGGTCAAAATCCTTGTAACTGGTTTCTCAAACGGATCATTTTTAATTTTTGAAACTGTCGGGAAATCACTTATTCACTCTTTAAAGTTGGTTAACTTCCATTTTACCTTTAAACATTATTTATTGATTTGTGTTGTTAGTATTTCAGAAACCAGTATTAGTACAATAGTTTTGAATAATGCTGGAGACTGGATTGCAATTGGCTGTAAAGGACATGGTCAATTATTGGTTTGGGAATGGCAAAGTGAAACATATGTTATGAAACAACAGGCTCATGGTTCTGAAGTATCTTGTTTGACATACTCAGGTGACTCTGTGTATATAGCTACTGGTGGTGAAGATGGAAAAGTAATTGATTGATGACTTGATATTATATTTTATGTCTATGACAGATACGATAATTATGGGCAATCATAATACTCTCTTAAAATTCTTATAATATATAATTTTATTTTTAGGTAAAATTATGGAATAACCAATCAGGATTTTGCTTTGTTACGTTCTCGGAACATACAAGTACTGTAACTGACATAGTATTTGCTCCCAACAAAAAATTTATCGTATCTGCATCTCTGGATGGTACAGTCCGTGCTTTTGATCTTACAAGGTAACAATTTGTTCATGAATAATTTTATACTATTTTAGTATTATGTAATATCAATTTTTTTCTTAGATACCGTAACTTCAAAACATTTGTATCCCCTCGACCAGTGCAATTCAGTTGTGTATCTATTGACTCTACAGGAGAGTTTATAGCTGCTGGCGGACAAGATGTTTTTGAAGCATATCTATGGTCTATGAAAATTGGCAAACTTTTAGAAGTAATTATATTTAAAATACTGAAAACTAAATACATAACAACAGTTAATTAATTAATATTACTTTAGGTTTTGTCAGGACACGAAGGACCAATAGTAAGCTTAGAATTTAGTCCCATAATTTCTAGTACTACGCTGGTAACTGCCAGTTGGGATAAGACATTGCGTATTTGGAACGCTGTGGAAAATGCATCTGATCATGAAACTATACAACTGTTTGCTGATGGTAATTAATATATTTATTATGTTGTACAAAATGGGTATCTATAGACCTGGCATTGATATTACTTAGGTTTATGTGTTGCATTTCGTCCTGATGGAAAAGAAGTAGTTGTTGCTACGTTGGACGGCCAATTATTATTTTTTGATGTGCGTACTTCAACTCAAGTTGCGAGCATTGAGGGCAGAAATGATCTTGGAAGTGGGAGAACAGATACAGATCTCATTACCGCTAAAAAGAATCTTCAATCAAAGTATAACAACCTAACCTTTTATAGTTAAATATTGATCAATAATCAGCCACATAGGGTACCTATGTGTAGGATGCTAGAATGTGCTTGATAACTACCCAAACATTTAGCTGGGACCCATTCACTACCATTTGTACAACTATAGACACAAGAAATTAGCATAGATTGTCATGTACCAAATGGAAATTTTTCAGTAGCAGTTATGAACCATAAAGCCCATATTTCAACATATTTATACTTCAAAACGTTTTGTATTCTTAATTTTTATTATACCAAATAAGAGTGTTTATTTTTCTGTAGGGCGTTTAACTCAGTTTGTTATTCAGCTGATGGACAGTTTGTTATTGCTGGGGGCCAGTCCAAAAATGTTTGTATTTATAATGTTGCTGAAGGTATTTTATTGAAAAAATTTGAGATTACACAAAACCAATCATTTGATGCTGTACTTGTGAGTAACTTAAACAGAAAATATACAATTTCATTATAATATATTGATATATTATGTATATTATAACATTAGGATGTTGTCAACCGACGTAAGATGACAGAATTTGGGAACATAGATCTAATTGAAGAACGTGAAACAAGAGAAGGGGGAAATGTAAAATTAAAATTGCCCGGTGTGCATAAAGGTGATTTGGCAGCAAGAACATTTAAGCCAGAAGTTAATGTTTTTGATGTCAAGTTTTCTCCAACAGGTAATAAACTATATGAACTATTTTTTTTAAAGATATTTCTAATATTTCTTTTTAATTAGGTTTATCTTGGTCAGCTGCTACAACAGAAGGTGTCTTGGTATATTCACTTAATAATGGGTTCATATTTGACCCCTTCCTTTTGGAACTAGGAATAACAACAAAGACAACAAAAGATACTTTGCATAAAAAAGAGTATGCATCAGGTGAGTTGGATTTATCATTGTGTATATTTTCAACTATTAAATTTTTAAATATTAATTTACCAGCATTAATGATGGCATTGCGTCTCAATGAACCAAAACTCATTACTGAAATATTAGAATCCATACCATTAAACGATAGTAAGTACTTTAGTTAGTTTCAAAGTATTGAGAAGTATTAAAAACTAGATAATAATATGTACTTACTGATGTCTTATATTCAATATTTTGTCATAGTTGAACTGACTGTAGTTTCATTGCCAAAAATGTATGCTGAGAAAATTACCAAACACATTGCAATACTGTTGGGATCTACCCCACACATAGAATTTTATGTGCAGTGGGTAATGCACCTGCTAAACTCATATCAACCTCACCAAACCATAATTTTAACTCTATACAAAAATATATCGAAAAAATATACGGATTTATCTAAGGTGTAAGTATTTGTTATGACAAATAATACCATGCACTCTCGTACTTATAAGAATAAGACGGGGTAATTGACTATAATACGTTTTCAATTAATTCAATGCATTTATTTATAATTAAGAATAATTATTTAGAAAAATATTATAAATTCATTATATTATCATTTTACAGTTGCGATTACAACAAATATACTCTTGCAGTTATAAAGAGGTTGGCTCATTTACAAATAAATGAAGTGAAAGAAGAAGTAAAAACCGAAAATGAAGAAATGGAAGTTGACGAAAACAAAGTTATTTCTATTTATTAATAATGCCACTAAACTATGTTTACTCAAACTAGTGTAAATAAATATTAATATTTCCAAGTATTATATTTCACAAGTTTGACTTTATTATGATTAATTATATGAATCTATGTATAGTATTAATTGATAACTATATTCTAACATTATTAATGTATGTTAGTTATTCAAACAAACAAAAATATATTATTTATAAACCAGTAAGAAAAAACACACTCTTTGAGTTTGTTTTGAGGGATTTCTATTTTTCATGAAAGATAATAATATTGTACAGTAGATACTCCACTAATTAGATCTAAAAGTCAGTGATCAGTCACTCGGTTATAAAAAAAGTTACCCAGTAGTCAATGTAATTATAATTAGTAGTATAATTAATATAAATTCTTAAATTTATTATATTGCCTCCACCCTATAAAACTAAAAAAAAAGAGGGGGCTTGACGGACGTGTGGGGGTGCTAAGCGAAAATAGTATTCTCTATCTTGTTTTTAATGGGTAATTTTTAGGCTTCTTCAACGATATCGATATCTCGAACTTTTTTTTAAGAAATTTAGGTATCGATTATCGTAATATATCGTTAATCTTAAAATATCCATAACCGATGTACAGCAAGTTAAACTGATTTTAATGCCAAAGCGCTTGAATAATATATTTCAAAACAATTAATTGTTAATATAATACCCACTAGTTACTACCTGGTACCTAGTCAATTGAGTATTGACATTATGATAGTCATAGAGATATCGATACCTAAATTTTTTTTTCAATATCACACAATTCAAAACGATTGCGATATTCAAAAATATATCGTTGAAGAAGCCTAGTAATTTTACTCTAAGATACTTAAAAACAGAAAAAATGATTCTTTTTAAATGCGTTTCGTCTATATTGCGCATGGGAGAGAGAGAGAAAACAAATAGTGCGCTGACATCCTCTTAAGAGATTTAGTTTCATGTTAATATAATATTTGTGAAGTTATTTTATTGCATAATATCTTACTACATATTACTCAGTTTATAGTTTTATAATATAATTAATAATCGTTTTTTCTGTTTTCTAGTTTTAAAAAACAAGACCAAAATTTAGCTTATAATTATTTAAATACTGATACAACAAGGTACCATTAATTTAAACTGTTTAACCATCTAAAGCAATCCGTAAGGGGATTCGATACCGTGATTTTCTGTTTTTGTTTAACTGCACATGCGCGTCATAGTATTTTAGACGTGTTTTTTGCCAAACATACCAATTAATCTAATGAAGCGATAAGTATTCTAAAAACAGATTTGAATTTGTCGTCAAGTCTATTCAAAATTGACTTTTCCACATTTTTGATTTTTTGATTTTAACTTCTCCGAAAATTTAAATACAACAATTTTTAAATACTCTATTTTAATAAAACATTTTTAGGAATTTGGGGGATAACCAAAAATGTGGGAAAGTCATTTTCAAGTAGACTTGACAACAAATTCAAATCTGTTTTCAGAATTCTTAGACAAGAACAGAAAATCACGGTATTGAATCCCCTTAATGAAGTGAATAGCCGACAGTAGACCATTTAGCACTTTTTTTTTATCTCAAATTAAAATATTAAATTAAATTGTGATAATGTGGCTGGATCAATTTCTATAACATGTTGTGAAAAATTAAAATATATTGTCAGAATGCACTTTATGACGTATTGCTGGAACTAGAGTTGTCTATTTGAGTGAAAAATAAAATTTGCATTCCGTTTTATACTTATATATTTCTTGGTTACCTAGCCACCTATAGATTATCTTTTTAATTTATTATCTACTATACAGAGTGATTCACTAAGCGTACAACAGTCATTATCTCAAAAATTATTGAAGACTTTTTTCAGTTTTTTTTTCAAAATCATAGATTTACGCTGTTCTAGAATTGCATATTTTTTTTATATTTTTTACCCTTATATTTACTAGGAAAACCACTATCATTTTTTGATTTTCAAACGGTAACCTATAATTTAGATTTCATAAATTAATAAGGCTATTTTTTTCATGAAGTATCACGTTTAAATTTTCATTTTTCATTAATCCGTTGATGAGATATTGCTCCTCAAAATTGGGTGGTTTTGGTTAGTCTGTGTAAATGTGTTATACCTCGTCATTAGATACCGCAGCTATTAGGATTTGTATGCCCCTGGGCGGCCTGGCCAAAAGATATTACACTTTTTAAATCAATTCATAAAATACACAAAACCCCTATACGTATTTTATACAGCCCATTTTCAAGGGAAATCAAGCAGTTCGCCCCAGTGGCGTATTTACGGCGGGGGGGGGGGTCCAAGGGGTCCGGATGTTGTGTTTTCACATTATAAAGAAAAACAAATTTTAATATTGATTGTAATTTTAATTATGATTCGAAAAAGTTGATATTTTCAAGTTTTCAATATTACAGTTCACAATAATATAAAATATAGTGTTGACAAAGTGCTTCGTAGAATCTATTTACAATTTTCTGGTGAGTTCAAATTTTTTTTCAAAATCAAAATATCGGACAACGTTTACTAACTTTAATTTTGCCAACACTTAAGGTCTTTTCAGCTAAAATTGACGGCAGTAGCAAGGCCCCTTAATCTAAGGTACTGTATTTACACGATACTTATCATTATATAATACTTTTCACCAATTCGCCATGTCACTAAAGTACTCACTTGAACCAGTACCTCGTGTGTAAACAGATAAAAATAGTACCGACTACTAAGCCAACTGAGAATTGAGATAGAAACTAACATAGTAAAAATTACTAATTAGTAACGTACTGGCAAATACTATTATAGTTAAGAATACGGGACAGGCGGAAATTAAAGCTGAATTAAAATGCGCGACTCATTTTGTCCACAAGAAAACGTATGGGTTGCCTAATTAAAACATTTTACAGTGTTGAATCTAATATTATGCTACCTATTAATTTCTGATTCAAACAAACAATAATATAAGAAATGATTATCAACCCATACCGAAGTTATTAAATTGTCTAAACGTAATAGTAAATACTGAAATACTATAGTATGTATAAAATATATGTCTGTACTATTTGGTAATAATATAATTATTGTGAACAATGACAACGATGGTTACTATACCTATAGTTACCTATTATTCTTTAAATTTACCGACTATTTATTTATTGTATTCGATCTTTGTGTTTCCTTACATAATATTCCTTCTTTCAATCCAATCTCACGTGGCTTGAACATATTAGTATTTGGTTCTGCAATGAAAGGAGTAAAAACAATCCCGAATATTCATTCCATAAATTTCCAGCAAATGAAAAACTGTAGGTGTGGCAATAGAAAAATGTTTAGAAATGAATTGTATTTATTCATTATTGCATCATAGTAATTAGTGGTGCTAAGATATAATATTTATAAGTCATTGAGACCGACTAGTAGTCTTAAATAGTGTTAAATCTTTTCTATAGTATAGTAGAGTGAACCCAGTTGGTAATTTTGGGTATCTGAAGTAATAAATTCCCAGTAGTTTTCAAAAGCATCAGGAAAATAGCCGAGTGGGTATTGATAGAAGAAAGAGTTAAAAGAGTACATTTTATCGAACAGGTATACCTATATTATAAGCTGTAAGTCACCTAAAATTATTTAAGCAGTATCAATTTTTTTTTTTTGATACACGCCACTGAATTTCTGGCCATCAATAAATATGATTTAGCCAAACCATTTCATACTAGATGAGCACATAATATGATATGAATGAACTTTGTTTATTTAATATGTTATTTAGACATTTACCGGGTATAATAATACGTTAACCCCATGATAAGCATCCTCGTTCAACCGAAAGTGGAGTTTTTTGTAAGTTACCTACGCATCATTAGAAAATCACTGTTCATCCATTCCCAATTCATTATTCGTAATGATATACATTAAAATGATCTACTCACTCAATAACTGACGGACTTATAAGACAGTCCCCACCGGTCGTAATAGTAGATATTTATAGTACCTACGTGTAGGCGTATAGCTCACAAAAATGCTGCAACAATAAATGATAAATATAACGAATAAATAAATAAAAATATTTGGTAAATAGATAATTAAAGCAATCCTGCACACATTTATTGTTTGCAAGAGATACCATTTAAGAATAATATTTACTGGCATGATATAATTTAAATATTTAATACATTCTGTAAACTGTTTGTATTTTGATTCAATAAAAACCGATTAATATTGCATAAAAAATGTTTAATTAAACTTATACAAAATCTAAAATTGATGGAATAACAAATATAGGTAGGTAAGTACAACCATAAATTATAATATATTATTATATTGTAACTACGAACGATCATCTCTTTTGCGGTATCATATTAATGACAGCTCCAGAATTAATTTTAACAGTATAATCTCTTTGGGTTTTCATTAATTTCCATGTATTGGTGATAGGGTTGTAAATTTCTGCAGAATCTGAATCAGCAAAATATTGAGTTCCACCAACAACACATAAAAAACCATCTGACGCAAATACTCCTATATTAAAAACAAAATTTAAATTCAACACCTATGTCATTATTACAAAGATTTTCCTAAAAAAATAATAATTGTCATAGTCACCAGGTAAGCATCGAGCCAAATGCAAATCAGCAATAGGTGTCCAAACTCCGTCACTTGGTCTATAGGCCTCGACAGATTTATACATTTCATCCCTATTATTGAAACCACCAATAGCATACATAACACCGTCTAATATTCCTATACCAACACCGGCGCGGCATATCGACATCTCAGCAACCTGTGTCCATTCGTCAAGACTGGGATCATAACATTCAACAGAATTTAAACATTTTCTAGTTTGATATTTGATTGAACCATGACATCCT
This sequence comes from Sitobion miscanthi, assembly GCA_008086715.1. Classification (NCBI taxonomy): domain Eukaryota; kingdom Metazoa; phylum Arthropoda; class Insecta; order Hemiptera; family Aphididae; genus Sitobion; species Sitobion miscanthi. The sequence continues at coordinate 6,965,696 of CM017799.1, forward strand.
CCTACCTATATAAAATTTAATACAATGTAATAGTACTTATCTGTCTTAGTTAATGTTTGTTAATCACCATTCACCAACAGGCCACATCCAATTAAAATTTATAAAATACTGTATTAACATCCACAAAATTAAAATTAAAAATTGAATGCTTATTTACCGCGTATAAAAGATTATCGAGTACTCCAACACCAACCCAATTTCTCTTACAGGACATACTAGATATCATTTCCCACTCTTTATTATCGATATCAAAAAACTCTGCACTGTTTATAGTATTATGACCATCATATCCACCAACCTAAACGTTAATTTAATATACAATATTTATAAAATAAAATAAGTGATATATTGGTTAACTTACAGCGTACACACAATTATTTATAACACCAACTTGAAAGTATGTTCGATCAACTATCATACTATCTAAGGCTTCCCAACGGAAGGATTCTGATGATAAATCAATCATTTGAACAGACCTGGTTCTTGGTAAATAATTTTTACCAATAGCAAATGCATATTTATCTGTTAATAAGCCAATATGAATTGGCCAACAGCCATCCCTCATATCTGGTGCTCTCTTCCATAGGTTGGCTGCTGGGTCATACCAGTTTATATTGCACTTTTTCGTTAATTCTAGCCAATCAAAAAAAAGAGTTACCTGAAACAAATAAATTGATAAAATATTTTTAAAGATAAATTAATCAGAAAATCCAATTATACTTTTTGAAAGCCACCAGGTTGTCTTGGCTTACACCGAATTGTTTTTGGAATAGTGATGGACTGTTGTGCCTTGAGCATATGAAAATTTAATGCTTCTAATGCATAATCTTTATCTAAAAATATTGCAATTATGTAAGATGATGTTAATAATATAGGCAATTTTAGGTTAAGCTACAAAAATCATACATATAGGATTATATTTTAGCAGAGGTTCATCAACTACATTTTTAAATATATACTGCATTGAAGTTAATGGCAATCGTACATGTTCCATTAAATCGGTCAAATACCTTTTTCTACAATTCAGTTCATGTTCTACCCAATCAATAACACACTCATATACCTACAAATAATCAAAACAATTTTCTTAATACACATTTTTCTCCATTTTTTTAAACATTAAAATATTTATTTGTCTGTCAAGTATATGCAACCGCTTTGCTCTGAGTAGGTCATTCTAATGTATGTGTTATATTTGAATTCAATGACTAGTAAAATTATACGATGAAAAACGATTTTGGGAGATGAAAGTCAAACTTTTTACTAACCGATATTTGTTTAGTACAATAAATTATTGTTTTAATAATAATATTAATATTTGAACGAGGTTTTTTTTCATAACGAGGGGCAAAGACACAACACAGGCTAAAATAGTAGAATAAATATCTAAAGAGTAAAGACTAAAATTAAAAGTTATCGTGAGTCTTGGCAGATGTTTATCAGTTATTACTTATTACGATATCTATTGCCTATTAGTGTTGTAATTTGTAGCACTGATATAGTGTGTTTTTTTTTATCTTAATAAGACTTGTTGTACTTAATACTTATTCTACTTAGTATAACTCAAGTCACAGGTACATTCTCGTAATACAATTTAATAAAAATATGACATGTTATATAATACTATAAGAGTACCTATGTATGATTACAGGTATAGGTATGTCATATATTTTCCGGTAGATATACTACATGCCACATGCGTACAGTTTTTTGGTGGGTAGAATTTTAAGTGAATTACAGTACACGTAACATATTACACGAGTACCAAAAATTGGATCATGTTAATGCTTTTCAAAATAAATTGGAAAAATAAAAATTAAGGAAAACGTGAATAACTGTAGGACATAAGTTATCACCGGATTTTAATGTTAGTACTTAATAGTCAAAAAATAATTTTCAAAATATTTTGGATCTTTATGTGTTATTTAAAGGTATTTTCAATTTTCAACTTTACATAAATATAAAAAACACATCATAGTAAAATCATTACATTGGATGCCATTATTTATCACAAAGTCTCTTATACAGCTATTATATAATTATATTACAGTAGGTACAGATATTTTTTTATTTAGTTTTTTTTAATTTTATTAGTTCTTCATAGCCATAAAATAATTGTTGGTAAAAAGTATGAAAATTTAACACTAAGTAGGTACCTCGTAAATTACTATTATTGCTTTTTAGAAATATTAAAGATTCATTACTTCATTAGTTAATTTTATGTGTGTCGCCAATTTTATTAATCTAAATTAGGGTATCGCCGTAAACAAAAAGTTGAGAAGCACTGAATACTGATACAGACCGTAATTTATTGTAAGAAACATAAAACATAAAAATATTTTGAACCTTTAAAGATTTAATAGGTAACCCACCTACTTAATGCATATTATATTAAAATAATTATATGGGTTTATCAACAATCCATAGGTACATATTATGATACAATGGGACAGCTACTAAAGTATTAATTTCTATAGTGCAAAACGCGTAGGTAAAGCAAATATTATTTTTACAAGCCACTACTATATAAGATATATTATAGGTACTTCTACAGTTATACATATATTTATCTTATATGTAAGCAAATTGAACCATCTTTAACCCACAATAATAAAATATAACATTATAATTAGTTATTTTTGATTGCTTACACTTTCTTCAAATGGGACATTAAGGTCATTACAAGAGATTAGTTCAATCACTTCTTCAGAAGATAAAGATAGAAACTCGTCATGTTTAACCACCTCTCTGAAAATAATAATCATTATGTGTACAATTAATTAGTGGAACCAGAAAATTAAATTACAATTATTATCGTACAAAAACTGTTTTTTGATAAATGCTTCTGAGCTTGACAACAATTCTGTACTGTTATGAAAGGCAGCAAATGCTTTGATACCAAGACAATTTGAAGGGTCCAAGTGTGTTTGTAAGAACTTAACACATGCCCTTTTTACATAGTCTAATTGTATAAGATTTGCAGCTGCTAACAAAACCTTGAGAAATCAACAACAATGAATTTAAATCATATTTGTATACGTCTATAATAAATCATGAAATATATAATAATATACCTGAACATTTTCTGTGGTCACCGTGATTTCACCAGTATAAAAATAATTTACCAAAAGTTGTAAAACGGAAGAATCTAACTCTCCGATATCAATATGATCGGTATTGCTTCCTTCAAAACTTGTGAACATGGCCCGGAAATATGGACTAACTGATGCTAAAACAACTTTATGGGCAATAACAATAGAACCATCATCTGTTTCTAATTTAATATCACACAACACTTCATCTCTAAAAGCAAACATTTTCAGTTTAAGTTATTTTGTTATAAAATGGCTGCTAATTTAAATCACTGCGTACTTCCGTAAAGATTGAAGGCATTCAAAAACATCGACCTTGTGAGACCCATTTTTGAATTTTTTTGTTTCACTTATTTTAAATTTCAAAACTCTCTTTTGATCATCTTCACGCGGTAAAATATGTTGTATAGCATTTTCATCCATCTCTATTACAGATATTAAACCTTTTAAAAAGTATTAAAAATTGTAAATAATTGATGTACTATATATTTATCGTGTATTATCAAGTTTAAGTCAGTAAGGAGTAAATACCAGTTGTATATAGTCCTATGTAAATATTATATTTTTAAGTAACTACTCACAAGTTAATTATGTACCTACCTCGTCTATAGAACTAAACAAATAATCACACGTAATGAGGTTTAACCACTATACCTTTATTTTAAACAATAATATTATGTTAACAGATGTTTGCGCTGCAAACAAATTTATGTTGTGTATTTCTGTTATCATTTTCATGTGCACGTATCAGTGCGTTCCACAGTTGCAGCCTTCGTCGGCGGATGCTTATCAGGCATTTGTGTGCGACCGGCCAGCTGTGGAATAATTATCAATGTTTTCATATATATTTGGTTATGTTAAAAACTTTAAGTTGTGTTTCGAGGAGTCATGCTTTCAGTGTCATAAAGTACACAGTCTTTTTTTATTGTTTATTGTTTTAGTGTGGTGACACTGAAAGGCCGTTCATTTTTGTGTTGCTCTATTGTGCCTCCGGAACATAGTGCGTACTTTACTTTTGACCGTTGGTGCTCGGTGACAAGCGGTTCAATTATTTTCATGGTTGTCTAATAATCTTTGTGATGAGCTGTTTGCAGTCGTCAAAAAACCACGTTGTTGTGAATTTGTATTTAAGTCTCTGGTAATTATCGTTCTCAACAATTTTATTGCCATCACTAATTTGTTTCTTCAGTACAGGATGGTCAAAATTACCAGAGATTTGTGTTGTGAATCAACGTGTTTTGGTGTACCTCATTGCTAGTGGGAACAGTAGTGCAAACACTAGAGATCCTGTTCCGGCTGTATTCAATGTGTTGTTGTTAATGAATTCATCGTCAACAGTTGCTGGCACACACTCGAACGTACGCAGGGTCAATTTGTTTTTATTGTAATTTAGTGACATACTTACAGGCCCTGGTGCGGTAACGTGGGTGTAAAACCAGGTGTGTGTCTCAACTGTTATGTGAGTATTGGTCGACCAGATATGTGTGTGTATGACCGACGGGTCCTAAAGTGGTACATTACATTATTATATTCTGTTAGCCATTAAGGCATATTAGTTATTATTTATATTCTTGTAATATTATAGTCATTAACGGATACTATTTATAACTTGTATTCAATTGTATATCACAGCCGTTCAGGCCTGGTTCAATCATATATTATTTTGTATTATTATTATCATTATTATAGCCAAAGAGGCAACTGAATTTATATTTTATACTGTTGTTATTATTATTATTATTATCATTATTGTGCCAAACAGGCAGTAAAAAATTTATTACAAAATACAGTCCACATTATAATTCAAAATGACAAGGCTGTTCATTATTATTTTGGTCACCTTAAACGTTATCATTTTGGTCCTTCGGGCCGGATGCGCTAAGTGAATTAGTAATCAGTATAAAATATAAATTTCATTAATTTGTATAATCATTTCTTATATTATTTTTATTGTTAAATAAGCACACTGTGCATCACTCCCAATATTGTCATTTAGGCACAATCATGGATATCAAAAAGGCAACTTTAGAGTTGAAGATTATTCATTCCAATTTAAAGGCGATGGGCACATTTGCCAAGAACTTCAATAGTGGATCAAACAATCTAAGCCATGTTAGAGTACGCTTAGAAGAGCTTCCAAGTATTTCAGAAAAATTTGAAGAAGTGCAGTCAGCAAAAGAAGAACTTGATCAAAAGTCAGATGAAGTAGTAATGGATGAACGAGCAAAATTTAGAGAGAGATTTTATGAAGTCAAGGCATCATTATTACATATATTGGAAGCTGAAGAATCAAAAAAATCAGAAGTGACCAGTCCATCCTTCAGCGTCACATCCAATCATGTAAACAATAATATGATGAAATTACCACCTATTGAACTCCCTAAATTTAGTGGTGATTGGAAAGAATGGACATCATTCATAGATTCGTTTAATGTTTACTTCCACAACAACAAAGACATGGCACCGGTTCATAAATTGCATTTTCTTAAGGCTTGTTTAGAAGGGCAGGCCAGTGACATTGTAAAATCTATACCAACTACAAATGAGAACTATGAACAGGCCTATGATGCAGTAACAGCAAGATATGAAAACAAAGGAGCAATTATTCAATCACATATTAGAGCGTTATTTGATACTCCTAAATTTCAATAGCCTCAGCAATAGAATTGCAAAGACTTTACCATCACATTACATCAAATATAAATGCATTACAGGCGTTAGGTCAACCGATTGAAAGCTGGGACGCTTGGCTAGTCACATTAATATGCAACCGAATGGATAGAGTAACCGTCGGAGAATGGCACGTCAAATATAACAAGAGACTTACCAGAGTTCAAAGAAATAAAAGTATTTTTATTTAACCGTATTGCTGCCTATGAAGCAGGTGAAGTTAACGTTGGTACATCATGTATTAAACAGAATGTGGTTAAGTCCAGTAATAAAGTCCAAGAAAAAAAGGTTTTTTTTGCTAAACCTGCAAACAAGGTAACTACATTATACAAATGTCCCTTTTGCAATGAAACTCATCGGTTATACCAATGCAAAGGGTTTAATGATTTGAAAGTACCAGATCGCCGAGAGTTTGTTTCAAAGAATCGGTTATGTTTCAACTGTCTCTACTCTAATCATCAAGCTCAAGACTGCAGGTTCCCAAATTGTCCAAAATGTGGTCAAAAACATAATTCAAAATTGCATTCGGTTCAAGTTCATGAAATTCAACAAACTAGTAGTGAAACGGAGCCCATTGCAAGCACAAGTGCTCTATGTTTTAGTAAGGGTATAGCACAGTCAATGCATGCGTCAGGTGACATGGTCATGTTGGCCACAGCCGTGGTGTACATTAATGATGCAGCTGGCTATCCTCGGCCCTGCAGAGCACTACTAGATTCAGGATCACAGGTTAATTTTATAACTGATGCCTGTGCCCAATTTCTTGGAATTTCTAAAACAAAATGTTTTCTACCAATAGTTGGTATCAACTCACTGAGGTCAGATGCACAGAGATTGCAGCCAGTGATAATGTATTCCAGGTTTGAAAATTTCAACGTTTCACTAGACCTTCATGTGCTTCCTTCAATCGCCAATGATATGCCGTCTCAATTAATACGTTTAGATCAGTCAAAGATTCCGGATATTGTTAATGAACAATTGGCAGATCCAAGCTATGATACACCAGGCAAGATAGATATACTACTTGGCGCAGAAATGTTTTACACACTTTTCAGTGGAGAAAAAGTCGCCATAACAAATAGTTTAGTGTTTCACAAAACCACACTTGGATGGGTTCTTACTGGAAGGGTTTTAAATAGTGAAGTTATACAGTCTAGGTTGTCTGCCTGTACTTGTGCTAATGTTACAACCATAAATTCAGCGCTTTCACTATTTATCAGTAAATCAAGTGTTCGTAAAGATGAAGAAGATGAAGCTGAACAGCATTTCAAGAAGACACATTACAGAGATGATTCAGGGCGATTAGTTGTCAGCCTCCCGTTAAATACCAAGCTCAGTTCGCTTGGTGAATCTAAACACATGGCGCAACAACGATTCTTTAACTTGGAAAAACGGTTATCTAAAGACAGAGAATTATGCATAGCATACCACAAATTTATGTCAGAGTACTTAGACATGAATCACATGGAACTGGTAACTAATGGTGATTCAAATAGTCAAACATATTATTTGCCTCACCATGCGGTCATCAAAGAAGACAGCATCACCACAAAATTAAGAGTTGTGTTCGATGGATCAGCTCCATCAAGTTCCGGACTATCCCTTAATGATGTCATGTTAAAGGGACCTATAGTGCAATCTTCCTTGTTCTCAATACTGTTACGATTTAGAGTACATAATAGCATTAACCGCAGATGTTGAGAAGATGTACCGTCAAATACTAGTAACTCCAAAGGACTGTCAACTACAACGAATTTGGTATCGTCCAAGTCCCTCTGAACAGTTAAGGGAATATAGTCTTCGCACAATCACGTACGGTACAAAATCGGCTCCCTATTTAGCGACCCGTAGCCTGGTGGAAGTAGCTTTTTCAGCTCCAAGTGAAACTGCTCAAAGAGCTATTAAAGATGATTTCTATGTAGACGACCTACTTACTGGTGCCGAATCTTCAGACGAATGTTTCCAGCTATACAAAGATGTTTCAGACACGTTGGCGTCTCGTTGTCTACCGTTAAGAAAATGGTGTACAAGTTCTTCCGAAGTCCTGAGTATATTACCAAATTCTGGGACCGATCCTAATCATGTTTTACAACTTAGTGAACATGATGCTGTCAGTACGTTAGGTATATGTGGCAACCCATAACAGATTGTTTTTGCTATACATTAAAGCCATGGATTCCACCCAAAAAAATGACTAAGCGCACATTACTTTCTGACATTAATAGGATTTACGATCCACTTGGATTCCTAACACCAGTTCTTATAACTGGAAAAATCTTTGTTCAACAGTTATGGGTGTTGAAGATTGATTGGGACACTACATTACCCGACGACATGCAGCATCGGTGGAAAAACTTTTATTTATCTTTGTATGCTTTGGATAAATTAGCCATCCTCCACGTCGGCCATTGTCAAACAATTGGTTCAACATCCAGCTTCATGGATTTTGTGACGCCTCACAGGAGGCGTACGGAGCGTGTGTGTACGCAAGAACACAGAATGCAACTGGAGATTTTGAAACGTCACTATATGTTTCAAAATCAAGGGTAGCGCCACTTCATGCGACCACTATACCCCGGTTAGAACTCTGTGGTGCTGTACTACTCAGTGATTTAGTTACAGAAGTCACGTCTGAATTAAAGAAATTGAATATAAGCCTACATCAACGTGATGTTGTACTATGGTCAGATTCAACGGTCGTCATCGCCTGGATAAATAGCACCCAGCCACTTAAGTCTTATGTATCAAATAGAATTGCTCAAATTTTAGACCACACTGATAAAGCACAATGGAATCATGTGCCCACAGATTGTAATCCAGCTGATCTTATAACACGCGGACAAACAGTTAATAATTTACAACAGTGTTCAATGTGGTGGAGTGGTCCACACTGGCTTTCAAAGCACCACACTTCATGGCCTACACGTACACAGCCAATATTTACAAAAAGTGGAATAAGGCGAGTCAAGTCCATAAAAAGTTACATTGCCGTATTTGTATGTTTCAGCACTCGTGCAGTACATTTAGAGCTAGTTTCAGGGTTATCATCAGATGCCTTTATAGCAGCTCTAACCCGGTTCATTGCGCGACGAGGTCCATGTCTTCATTTACACAGTGACAACGGAACCAATTTCATTGGCGCAAATCGGGAGTTATCCTCGTATTTCAAAGCAGAATCTGGAAAGCAAACCGTAATCGAAAACATGACACAACGTGGAGTGACTTGGCATTTCAATCCACCATCTGCACCACATTTTGGCGGCATCTGGGAGGCAGCAGTCAAATCAGCAAAGGCCCACTTAATTAAGCTGACAAATAATGTGCTACTGACATTCGAAGAGACCACCACGTTGCTCTGCCGCATTGAAGCCGTTTTAAATTCAAGACCATTAACTCCGTTAGCAAATGATCCTTCAGATTACGAGGCCCTTACACCTGGGCACTTTCTTGTAGGAAGTCCCATACTACTGCTGCCTGAGCCAGACTCAACCGGAATACCTCAGAATAAATTGACTCGATTTGCCCTTGTTCGTGCTCAAATGCACAGTTTTGGAAGAGATGGAGCCAAGAATACCTGCCACAAATCCAGAAACGAAATAAATGGCTAAAACCCCAAAGAAATCTAGTTGTGGGCGATCTGGTCATTGTAAAGGAGGAAACTTACCTCCACTACATTGGAAGTTAGGTCGTGTCTTGACTGTTCATCCTGGGAATGATGATGTGGTGCGTGCAGTCACCATCCGAATGGGAAACGGACATGAATATAAACGTCCTGTAGTCAAGCTGGCCCTACTACCAACAGTCAATGATGAAGAGGAAGAAGAACACAATTTACAACAATAGCATCATCTCAAGAATTGAAAATTCATATGTTTATAGTCAAAGACAGTGTGTCTAGCCGCCTAAGGCTCAAATCATTTAGTATTATCATTATGTAATTGTTATTTATGTTATAGTCAAAGACAGTGTGTCTAGCCATCTAAGGTTCAAATCATTTAGTATTATCATTATGTAATTGTTATTTATGTTATAGTCAAAGACAGTGTGTCTAGCCATCTAAGGTTCGAATCAAATAGTATTATCATCATATTAGTCGCTTGCTCTGTATTCCACTCATAGATCAAGTATGTTTATTGTCGTTAAGGTTATTGATGTGCTACTGTGATCTAATCTGTTTATGCATATGTAATGTTCCCATATCATGTCTTAGGGAAATCAGCATCATCATTAATCATGTCTAACGAGCCTTGAAAGGACCACATCCTTTCAAAGGGGGGAATATGTTTGCGCTGCAAACAAATTATGTTGTATTTCTGTTATCATTTTCATGTGCACGTATCAGTGCGTTCCACAGTTGCAGCCTTCGTCGGCGGATGCTTATCAGGCATTTGTGTGCGACCGGCCAGCTGTGGAATAATTATCAATGTTTTCATATATATTTGGTTATGTTAAAAACTTTAAGTTGTGTTTCGAGGAGTCATGCTTTCAGTGTCATAAAGTACACAGTCTTTTTTTATTGTTTATTGTTTTAGTGTGGTGACACTGAAAGGCCGTTCATTTTTGTGTTGCTCTATTGTGCCTCCGGAACATAGTGCGTACTTTACTTTTGACCGTTGGTGCTCGGTGACAAGCGGTTCAATTATTTTCATGGTTGTCTAATAATCTTTGTGATGAGCTGTTTGCAGTCGTCAAAAAACCACGTTGTTGTGAATTTGTATTTAAGTCTCTGGTAATTATCGTTCTCAACAATTTTATTGCCATCACTAATTTGTTTCTTCTTCGTACAGGATGGTCAAAATTACCAGAGATTTGTGTTGTGAATCAACGTGTTTTGGTGTACCTCATTGCTAGTGGGAACAGTAGTGCAAACACTAGAGATCCTGTCCGGCTGTATTCAATGTGTTGTTGTTAATGAATTCATCGTCAACAGTTGCTGGCACACACTCGAACGTACGCAGGGTCAATTTGTTTTTATTGTAATTTAGTGACATACTTACAGGCCCTGGTGCGGTAACGTGGGTGTAAAACCAGGTGTGTGTCTCAACTGTTATGTGAGTATTGGTCGACCAGATATGTGTGTGTATGACCGACGGGTCCTAAAGTGGTACATTACATTATTATATTCTGTTAGCCATTAAGGCATATTAGTTATTATTTATATTCTTGTAATATTATAGTCATTAACGGATACTATTTATAACTTGTATTCAATTGTATATCACAGCCGTTCAGGCCTGGTTCAATCATATATTATTTGTATTATTATTATCATTATTATAGCCAAAGAGGCACTGAATTTATATTTTATACTGTTGTTATTATTATTATTATTATCATTATTGTGCCAAACAGGCAGTAAAAAATTTATTACAAAATACAGTCCACATTATAATTCAAAATGACAAGGCTGTTCATTATTATTTTGGTCACCTTAAACGTTATCAACAGACAAATTCACGGATTTAGAGAGGCTCCGCTGTCCTGTCCAAGACTGAATCATCTCCTGAAGCGGCTGCAGGCTCGACTGCTCGAGCGCGGTCGAGCAGTGGCTCAAAATTGTCCACGCAGCGAATTGTCGTAATTAAATATGTTATGTGACCATGCTCGTTCCCAGTTCCCACATATTATACTATACATATGTCTATATCTATATAAAAGAAATGTTTATACTACAATTTACTAATACTAAATGAATAGACCTATATAAGACGAAAAGACGATTATATGTATAAATAATAGTAAAAATAACTATTATAGTCAATTGATAATGTGCCGATGTATTATAGGCATAAATATATAACGGATAAGAACAGTAGTACAGATATATATTGCGTTTCACATTCTTAAAATATATACGCTACAACAACATTGGTAATTATTAATCATTTAACAGAAAAGTGAGCAACGCTCTATATCTATATCTGTACATATAATTAGTTGTTTATTTTATACTTTATGGGGATATAACTGTAAAGCTGGTTACACACGGAGCGGTTTAGCCGCGCGCGGTCGCGGTTTTTATCCGCCGCGGATTTTCTTTAAAAATTAAACATCTATATTTAAATGGGTATATTCAAACGAAGTAAAATCGCTAGCGGACGACCGCGATCGACCGCCTGGAATCGCGCTTGTTCAATTTTCGGGCGGTCGGCCGCATCCGCTAGCTAAAAATAAACTGTGGATTTCCAATAGCTATATTCATACGGGGCGGATCGTCCGCCAACCGCCGCGGTTTTTTCCAGCGGATTTGTCATTTATGAATATTCAGTTGACTTGGGAGCACCTAATATTTGTATTTTAGTGATATCTAAAATTACAGCCATTATTAGTTAATATTTTTTTTATTACCTTTGTTACAAATTAACGCAAATTCAAATCACATGATAAATTGGCGGCGAAAATATCTTAAAATATAAATAAACCGCATTCATAATTCGCTTCGTGTGTAAGCAAGACGCGGACGCGGTCGCGGACGTGATAGCGGTCGGAAACCTCGTCCGCGCGCAGTCATTCCGCCTAGTGTGTAAATAAGACGCGGATGCGTTCAATTTGAATTCGATAATACCTACAGCGTATCATTGTATACGAATAACGATTCTGAGCGAAGACGGTCTGTTGGTCAGCCTATTATATCAGTAGGACAGTAGATAAGTGTATAAGTAATAATTATATTATATGATATTATTGTGAATAAAGTAATTTACTTTACAATTTTATTAGGTATTAGTTTTATGGTAGGAAGGTTAAATCAATTTTCGCTGAAGAAATTGCATTTTAAAATGTCATTACTTGTATAAAATATAATGAATAATATAAATTTTAAAAGGATCAAGAACAATATTTTTACAACTTTATAACTAAAACTAACATCGTTTTTCTTCGTTTAAATATTATCTAATTTTGTCCAAATTTGAACTTAAAATATATGTAAAAATACCGTTTTTATATATATTTTTAGATTTTTTGGTAACATTATGAACTATTAATAAGAATCCTTGTTTTAAATGTCCAACCCTTCACTATAAATTTGTACTTTTTTAACATTTTTAATTACAACAATTTTGAGATTTTGGTCAAAATTTGAAATTTAAATGATTATAAAAAAAAAATTCGTGTAGAAATCTTTAATATACTTAAATCGCTATTATAAAATGTTATGAAAACTTGTTTTAAATGTTCAAGCTTTTTGACCCATCGAAAAAATGTTTTTTGACATTTAGAGAAAAAAAATGAAAATTGTATCTTGTAAGTTGTACCTTTAGTAAATAATAAAATGAACATTTCAAGTATCTGCGGTAATTCATTTCTGAATTACAACAAAATAAGAAAATCGTCCGATGAAATTTCATTAATTTACGATAGAAAATCTAATGTCGAAAAAATTTAAACTTCAGACGCTCAACTCAGGGGCGGATTTAGGTATGTGGTGGCTCCTGGGCAGAATATATTGTGGGGGCCCCTTATACATAAACAAGGAAGTATATTTTTTTACTTATTAAATAGTATTTATTATTATGATTAGTAGTAGTAACAATTAACTCCTATTTAATAATAAATAATTATAAAAACAATAAAATCGAGTATAACTAGTATATTCAGTAATATTATCATAATATTAAGTGTAAGTAATTAAATGAAAAATAATAAATAAAAATAATAATGTCAAGTAATTAAAATTAAATGCCTGGAACTTTTCTTAATTTTATTTGTAGTCTGTAATGTGTATTTTATATTTCCGAAAACTAATCTCATAATTCTGACGATGAATTACCTATATTCTTGTTAACCATCATGTTTTCTACGACATTCGACATATCATTCAGACCCACATGTGTATATTTAGAATCACATTTACTAATATTATTACAATCGACGGTGCACACCGATCGCGTACGGCATAAACTATCTTATCTAGATTTTTAGAGACCGTTTATTGTCAATAAACGTAAATACATCTATTATTAGTTAGTAAAATAAAAATTTTAAAATGTCCAAAAAAAGTTCAATATTATTTAATTAAATATTATGCGTAAATAGAAAAAAATATTTTTTCTGTATTCCAATTTAAATATCATAAAATTGTGGGGGCCCCGAATTTGTGGGGGCCCCTGGGCTGCAGCCCACTCAGCCCTCCCCTAAATCCGGCCCTGGCTCAACATACTTACTCGTATTAATTTTTCAAGTATTTAGACTGAGCAAACATTTTTTTATTGTTGATAAGTTTTATAAAGATATCAAAATTTCCTTTTGTCTAAAAATAACTCAAAAAGAGTCAAAATATTTTGAATGATGTTTAGAAAATAGTATTATAAACATCCGGTGAAAATTTAAAGTATAGTAACAATCGTTCATATTAATAATAATTGAAAAGAAAAATCCGAGTATTTATACTGCCATCCCCCAACCGGACATTGCAGAAACCTAAGGCCTACAGGTGCACAATTAAAAATTCTGCCAAATAGGCGTCCGAACTAGGCCTTCGCCAAAAAAAAGTATATTAGGTCAGGCCAGTGCCGTAGCCAAGGGGTGCGCTAGGGGCACGTGCCCCTATATACCCTATATGCCTTTTTTATATACCATACAATTAATATGAAAATATTTTTACTTGTTTTGACCTGTTTATGGACAATATTTCAATTTTTTTTCTATAGAAATCAATAAAATGTTATTTGTTGGGTGAAAAAGCGTGAAAATGTATACAAGGCTCCTGATATATTGTTAAAATAGCAGGTTAAAAATATTAACACCTCTTCAAAATATGAATATCAGAAAATAATTTATTATTGCACATCTAGATCAATAAAGGAACCACTTTTCCAAATATCAAGTACGTACATTTTATACTTTAAACCCAATATTGTATATTTAAACTAAATATTGCTTTATAGATAGCGCCACTATTGTATTCTTTCAACCCTCCATTTACCCCCTTAGAGGTCGAATTTTGAAAAAATCCTTTCTTAGTGCGCCCTTACATTGCTTAAGGAGCCTCTGTAGAAAATGTCAAGTCTTTAGACCCAGCGGTTTGGTCTGGGCATTGATGAGTGAATTGGGGCGGTCTCCTATATGTATATAGATTATCAAAGATTACCAAGCTCCGCTCGTGGATCGACGCACTGTATACCTACATACACGCACCTACGACAAAGGTAAAATCACTAAAATGTAATAATATATAATAATAATTGTATTTCAACCTGGAAATTTCACGAGACGCCATAGTCGCCATACCATAACATACATATCTTATCGTTTACATTAAGAGGACGTTGCACCCGCATTCTTACAAATGTACTACATAGCAAAAACTGTTTTGCGCGGGAATGAACTGAGATCGCTACAGTCATAACTAAGAAACGACATTTTCACCACATAAAAAGGAGAACTTTGGCTGTGCCAATATCTTTTTTTATTTTTTCGTTATCGGAAGTTCAAAAAAAGTTATTAAAGTTTGAAAAACACAAATAATAATGGATTTTGAAACAATAAGAAAAAGATATTGCAGAGCCAAATTTCTCCTTTATATGTGGTGAAAATTTCGTTTCTTAGTTATGACTAGAGCGCGGATTTGTATGCATTTGCATATTTATTCTGGTTGATCGTATGATATGCTAAGTGAGCACATAATTTGTTTCATAACATGACGATTTAAAAAATGAAACTATTTAGCGCATATTTTTGCATATTTTGACATTTTTCTATTTTAAAGGCTTATTTTACAATTTTAATAGCATATTTCATCTTTTAGTGCATATTTCAATGTTTTTTTTTAGATATTTTAAAAATATATAGTATTATAATATAAGAAAAAAAATATCATAATTTTATAGTTTCGATTAATATCAAAATAAATTAATAGGTATACTTGTAGGTATAAACGGTTTTCCCAAATATGACCTTGGATCAATAATCGGAGTAATAAAATACACAGTATCGTGCGAGCAGCCGTACCTAACGCACGCGTTTTCCGTCGCTTCGTTAAGACACCGCTGTAATATCGATTATCTACGTAATTAAAATCATTAATTGCCTAATAGCCGTCGCGTTATCGCGCACGCCGCGCTGCGGAGCGCGACTTTATCCACGAGATAAATATGCCACAATCGCCGAACCAAGCTAAATTAAACGGTAAGGATAAAAATACTATTATTAAGAAAAAAACTATTATACAGGACGCTCGCCTAAGCCTAAACCTAAACAATTCAACAAATATTTCTGACTTGAACCCTCCACCTCTTCAAACAAACTCAAATAGTTCAAATAATGATGACTGGAAACAGCAGACCGGAAAAGAAACCACTCAAGCTCCTCAGAGCCTAACTCACCATCTAACATACAAAAAACCATCAAAAATAAAAAATATTTACATCAAGGAATCGGTTTGCAATCCTATCGCAACCGAATCAATTGAAGTCGACACAACCGCATTTAACCCAACTTCCGAAATAAACGATTCAGAATCAAACCCCCAAGGAAAAAATTACTCATCTACCTCCACCTATAATGGTCAAAGGAGTTTTAGACTTTGCAAGTTTACGTGCAGAACTCATAGACCTCGTTGGACCTGAAAACTTCACTTTTAGTCAAGCATTAACAATCTCAAAATCCAAACGAAAAACCCAGAATCCTACAGGGCAATTATTCACTTCCTCCAAGAGGAAGAAGCAGACTTCACACCTTTCAAATGCAAGAACACAAAGCCTACCGTATAGTAATCAGAAACATCCACCCAACAACCAACACAGCAAAATAAGAACCGCCCTAGAAGAAATCGGTTATCAAGTACGCCAAATCACAAATGTCTTACACAACACACAAAAATAAACCTACCTATATTTTTCGTCGACCTTGAACCTTCTGAATTAAACAAAGACATCTTCCATGTAAACCACATACTTCATACCAAGATAAAATTGAAGAACCATATAAAAGACGCGACATAGTACAATGTCTCAATTGTCAGGAATATGGTCATACAAAAACTTATTGTGCACATACGCCAAGATGCGTTCGATGTGCCGAACATCACCCCACCTCAACTTGCCAAAGCCTCGCAACCTTCCTGCCAAATGTGCTCTTTGCCAAGGTGAACACCCTGCCAACTATAAGGGATGTCAAATTCACAAAGAACTTCAAAAACTACGCAATCCCAACTCAAGAAGCAACCAGCCAACTTCAATCATCAACCAACTCAATCCAAAAACCACAGCTAAGCTCCTTCGGCGGAATCCAACCCCTCATCTTCCACAATAGAACATATGCAAATGTAACATCAAACCATGAACCACCAAAATCTAACAGCGACCAGCCAGACCCAGGTATTTTTCTATCTAAATTTATCAGTGACTTCCAAGCTCTCATAACACCACTCCTCTCTCTTCTTACAACAGTCCTAGCCAAACTTGCAGCACAAAATGACAAATAATACCCCAACTTCTAAATCTTTACTAATTCTCCTTTGGAATGCCAATGGCATTCTTAATCACAGCCGACCTTTCACTCACTCTACACGATAAACGCATTGACATAGCACTCATATCCGAAACACACCTTACTAACCGAACAAAAATACATATTCCTGACTACACAATACTAAGATCAAACCACCCAGATGGCACCGCCCACGGAGGGGCGGCAATAATAATCAGATCCACAATTCTCTTTCACAACGTCTCTAAACTAAGTGAACCTCACATACAATCTTTCACCATACAAATTATATTAGACCATTCCCCTATCTCTATCTCTGCAGTATACTGCCCCCCTAACAAAATAATCTCACCAATATTATTTGAGCAATTTTTCAACTCCCTCGGGAACCAATTTATAGTAGGAGGTGACCTGAATGCAAAACATACTCAATGGGGATGCCACTCAAACTCACCCAGAGGTAATTCTCTAAGACAGGTTTGTAATTCCAAAACTACTCAATAATTTCCCCCCCCCAAAACCCGACTTATTGGCCAACATCACCCCGAAAACGACCAGATATCCTTGATATATTCGTCTCTAAAATACCAAACAGATTTAACACTAGCATAGACAATCTATCAAATCCCCACTCAGACCACTCACCAGTACTTCTCACCCACCCTTGATACCGCTCCGCTAAAAAGACAAACAAATCCATCACTATCAATGGAATAATAAACTGGAAACATTCCAATTGACGCTATCCAACAACATTAACTTAAACGTCAGCTTAAAATCCTCAAACGAACTTGAGGAATCAATTCAACATTTAACATCATCATACAAAAAGCAGCATGGTCCTCTTGTAAGCCAAAAAATCAAAATAACAATCAAAACAATTTCTCACTACCTGCCTATTTAAGATCTCTTATTGTTCAAAAACGTCGAGCTAGAACAATTTGGCAGAGAACAAAATATCCTTCCGATAAAACTAACTATAATAACTTATGCACTCTACTTAAAAGACAAATGGCCAAACAACGCTCCGAAGACTTCACTAAACAAATCAATCTCCTCTCTGAAAAAGACGGCTCACTGTGGAAAACAACCAGGAAAATCCTCAAAATCAAATCAATATCATTCCCAATTAAAAAATCTGACGGCAGTCTTGCAATAAACGACAAAGAAAAAGCAGAAACACACAGACAGCACCTTTCCGAAGTCTTTACCCCTAATAATTTCACCATTCCTTCTATAGAAAACAAAATATATGATTTTCTAGACAGCCCGCTCCCAATGACTCTTCCACCCAAACCTTTCACACACACAAACGGATAAAATACCATATACAAAAATTTCCATAGGAAAATCACCCGGACACGATTTGATAACAGCCGAAATAGCCCGCAAACTTCCAGATAAAGCTATAATTCACCTCACTCATATCTTCAACGCTATCCTCCGAATCTCGCACTTCCCAATCCAATGGAAACTCGCCACAATTATTCTTTTCCCTAAACCAAACAAACCAATAGACAACCCTTCTTCATACAGACCTATAAGCTTGTTACCCTTCTTTTCAAAACTTTTTGAAAAATTAATACTGACCAGAATTTACCCAATCATCAAGGAAAAGAAACTAATTCCTGACACACAATTTGGATTCAGAGAACATCACTCAACTATCCACCAAATACACCGTCTGGCTGATACTATTGCCTGTTCCCTAGAAAAGAAACTATACACTTCAGCTGTATTTCTTGACATTTCACAAGCCTTCGACAAAGTCTGGCACCCTGGCCTTCTTTTCAAATTAAAATCCTTCCTACCCCCGTCATATTACTTATTCTTTAAATCATATTTAAGCGAGCGACACTTCCTTGTTAGATCAGGAACAGAACACTCCAATATCTCTCCAATCTTAGCCGGCGTTCCTCAAGGCGCAGTTGCATCTCCAACTCTATTTAACTTATACTCGGCAGATCAGCCCACCAATCCGAATACTCAAATTGCCGAATATGCAGACGACAAAGTCATATTCTCTTCTCACACTGACCCGGAATTAGTTTCAACCTCTCTCTCTCCAAAACCATCTAAATGACCTATCATACTGGTACTCTCACTGGCGTGTCAAAATAACGAAAGTAAATCTGTACACACTACCTTTGCCCTCCGCCACCGCCAACCTCCTCCAGTGCAAATAACAACAAACCAATACCAAACTCCGATATAGCTAAATATCTAGGTCTAATTTTCGATAAACGTCTAACGTGGGCTAAACACATTCATGCAACAAAAATTAAATTAAACAAACGACTCTACGCTCTCAGAGACCCATTCTTGGAAAATTCTCAAAACTATCCCTCCGAACCAAAATTCACATATATAATCTCCTCCTTAAACCAATATGGTTATATGGTATACAGGTCTGGGGCACTGCCAAAAAAATCAAACATACAAAAAATCCAAGTATTCCAATCCAAAATCCTCAGACTTATTACCAATTGTCCTCCTTATATCTCAAATCACACCCTACACACAGATCTCCATATTCCTAAAGTCACTGAAACAGCCAAGTTATTTTACTACTCCAAATTCAGAAACCGCCTTCATAACCACACTAACCCTCATATTAAAAAATTACTATCCATCTCTATCCCTGGAAATCCCCCAAGAAGACTCAAGCGACAATGGCCTCGAGATCTTATAAATTAAAACCATTAATCATAAAATCATAAAATCATAAATAATTGTAAATTCACGCCGAAGTGCCTTCGCTGGTTGGTTCTTCCCTCAAGATATTCAAGCTCATTAATATAATTTAAAAAAAAACCATAATTTATGCTTATTGTACTTTTTTTTTTTATGTACAGATTGTATAATTTCTAGATTAAAAATAAAAAAAAAAAAAAAAAAAAAAAATAAAATACATATAAGATAAAGATTTTAAAGACTAAAATTTATTTTAGAATACATTGTTGATATAAATTGATTCCTATTTTTTTCTTATGAATTAAAACTACCTACAAAAATAAGTAGATAATATTTATAGTAGGGCTCGATAATTTTTTGCTTATTTTATTATGCATATTTTTATTTTTTGTGCATATTTTAACATTTTAGTGCATATATTTATGCATATTTAGGATTTTTTAGTGCATATTTGGTTGGTTTTTAATGCATATAAATCCGCGCTCTAGTTATGACTGTAGCCTTCTCGGTTCCTTCCCACGCCAAAACGTTTTTGGTATGCCGTACGTGTGTAAGACGGTGACAAAATTGGTGCGACGTTCTCTTAACGGATAAAATTGGATATTTTGACCGATTACCTGTCTTAACAGCATTTTAAGTTTATCGTATTTTAAATTTTATTCTGTTGATATTATGTTTATCAAATTGTTAGTTTTAAATTTCTTTAAATTTCTATCAAGAAGGTATTGCAATAATTGGTATTAGTATATATCTGTGGTTATGACGCAGTAATAAATAATAATCTATTATCATCATACCTATAATCCATCCAACTAAAATGGGTTTTTTTCTGTTTGTGCACAAAATGCACAATAACATGTTCCAATTTTATACTTGTAGGCTTTACGCCTTTACTTGTAATATTTTAGTCGTTGGTAAATAGGTTATATTATATGAGCGTTTGTAAACTCCGCAAACAGCCATGAATACCTGTTAGATAATTAGAATCTATATTATCTGTTAATGAAAAGGTCTAATATAAGCTCCACCAGTTTTATTTTCTTGCCTTTAATCACGATTTAAGATATACCTTAAATATCTCAAGTACCTATATCTTAAATCGTGCCTTTAATGGGTATAATAAAGAACCGGGTGATAACCGCCTTACTTATGTACAGCTACCAGAGCCCAGAACTATAATAATTAATTAATACTTATATTAATTAAATTATAATATTTGTACACACGCAGGGCGAATGTAAGTTCCTACACGAGACCTAGCAGGTAAAAAAGATACATATGTTGGTTCCTACACGATAGAATAAGGTACATATTATGTAAGTTCCTACACAGTAAAAAGCAGGTACATGTGTAAGTTCCTACACAGTAGTTCTTTTTTGTATATCGAAAGTAAGTCACTTTGTCTGCTTTATCGATAAACTATCGTTATAATCTATCTTTATAAATCCTATTATTTTATATAGGCACCATGTATAGAGACATTATTTCATCACTTACTCCACACCTTATGTTCTTACAATTATGAATTATTATTTTTAATATTATTAAATTAAATTAGCTTATAATTATTTATTATATAGAATAAAGGGTTAAAATGTATGACAGTATAGACTTACACATAGGTATACCTTTTTTACCGTGTAGGAACTTACACATGTACCTGTCTTCCGTCGTGTAGGAACTAACATAGGTACCTTTTTTTCCGTCGTGTAGGAACTTACATATCACATATGTAGGAATTAACGTAAGTAATTGTCTACCTGTTACTCTCTTGTAGGAACTTACGATTCCCCCTTACATTCGCCCCCTATTTTTACTGTGTAGGAACTTACATAATATGTACCTTATTCTATCGTGTAGGAACCAACATATGTATCTTTTTTACCTGCTAGGTCTCGTGTAGGAACTTATATTCGCCCTGCGTGTGTACAAATATTATAATTTAATTAATATAAGTATTAATTAATTATTATAAAAATTAGTCATTGTGATTTATATTTTATAAATTCTATACAGACGACATAATATTGTATATATAAATACATATATGCGTGTAATATCCAATAGGTATATTAATTTGGATTAGTGACCCCTGCAGTTTGAACCTTAAGCATAGACATAGGTCAAGGGTGGTCAATATATTGGAGGGGGGGGTCTGAAACTCTGAAGCCCCACTATACATTTTCAATGTGACATTTCACGGTGGGGGGGGGGAGTGTGGACCTTACCACGGCCCCTTTGTTGAATTACATCAAAATATCAAAAATCGATTGAGGAGAAATAGTTAATTTAAGGGTGAATATCCAATGTCAAAAATTAAGAATCTTGTATTCAATTTTAAATCTAAGATATTATGAAAATAACAATTTTTAAGAATTTCTAACTCAAAATAATATGCACATTTTCGTGACTTAAATGATGAATTACCAACGTCAAAATTCACTTACCACTTTAAACAACGCTTATAAAAAAATATTGTGACTATGTATTTTCGATGATTCCGGGAAAAAAATGCAATAAAGTTTATTTAAGGTATGGTCTAAACCACGTATTAAGATGGTGGTGTATATCTCCATTCGTGGTCTGAACTATGAACAGCATAGAATAATAATATATCAAACGATCAAACGAGCGTTACTATTATATTATGTTCGTGGACTGATTGACTGAACGTTATCAAATTTATCATTTAATAATTATTTTCTTATCGGCCGCCAAACCGGTCGCCACTCGCCAGACCAGCGACCAGAGACGACTCCACGGGCTGTGACAAATTTGTCAATAATAATAAAATTACGGAAATTGTTAATTTGATAGAGACACTCTATAGACGCAATAATGTATACAGCACGATGTGGAAAAGATAAGTTGTATTAATATTTTCTCTACGTCGTGGTAAATAGTAATTCGCCAGTTAGCACTTTGGCTCTGACACTAGCCACCATAAGACGGCACCAAGCAATAAGCTAGCGCCTAGCAGTGAGGCGGTTTTCAATCGTCATTCCGCATTCGTGTCTCTCTGCTCTCTCCCCTTCTGCTTATCGTTTCCCCGACCACGACTCGCCAGTCGTCGGTACTCACACAGTCACATTGCTCTGTTGTAGTCGGTACTGTTCAGTCTCATTGAAATTCTTCGTCGTTGACGTCATCCCCAGACGGGAGGTGAGCAAACAACTTATGCCTTATACAGTATCAATACACTATACAATATATATTTTTTAATATTCATTATTGCTAACCGTTCGTTCGTTCGTTTTTTCTTCCACTCGTTATTTCGATAAACTGCTTAATCTGCTATGACGATGATTCATCGTTTCGACACTCAGCTTCCGTTTGCTTCGCACGTAGCTGTTAAAATTCGCACTTTGTTATTACGCCAATAGTACATCAATACTTCCAACGAGCAGACCGATCAGTTTTTTTCCACACGCAGATCCAACACTCATAAACCCTACGCAAATCATAAGCCACTTACAAGAAATTTCACGTCGGACAAATAACAATGGCTTTGGAACCGGAAGAACACTTTAAGACGGCCGAATGGGTTTCGAGGTTGGAGAATAAACACAAAAAAGTACGTAAATACAATAATTTCGTTGTTTTCTATAGATGCTCTATTATTCTACTATTTTAATCAACGAAATAATAACATAACTTGTTCTGTACAAGAATCGTTTACCCAAGTTTAATGTGAATTCCATATTTTCTATACCAACCCATGCAGTAATACTAACCCGAGTACTTATCAACCTCGACTTGATGACATTTTTTCGTATAAGGTAGGACTTGGGAGTCACCAATTGATGTTTTTGAAGGGATGATTTTTTAGGCCATCAAGCTGCAGACCTTGGTAAAACCAATAAACAAAAATGATAAATTATAATACTAGAACGTATAATTAACCGGTTTTACTTTTTTTTTTGTTATCTGCGGTCTGGATAAAATTTGTCCACAGAGCGCATGTGGTCCTCGGTCTGCCATTTGGTGACACTTGAGATAGGTAAACCACGTAACATCTGTTTAAAAAAATTTTAATTAGTTACCTAAATTTTTTTTTATTTTATAAGTAGGTTAGGTACTCACCTTAATTAATAACTAGATATTAAGCAATTTTTGTAAATAATATAATAATTTATGATATCTAGGTATTCAAATAATTTTTGTAACATATTTTGTTTTTGTTCAGAGAATTTTAATGATTTTGTAATACCTATATTAGCATATGCGCAACTAGGGTTAAAATTCTGGGGAGGGGCTAATAAAACTATTTATTTAAAATAACCTATAGGAGGCTTATATCTAAATCAATAAGGGATATTTTTGGGGGGCTAAATCTTAGTCAGGGGGCCAAGCCTTTATTAGTATTTTCCAGGATATTTTTAATTTTATAATTCATCAATGAAAAATTACCTGGCATATAGGTACATATAGGTATTATCATTGATAAAATTCATTGAAAGTATATTTAATCAATGGATTTAGGTGTCTAATAACAATATTTAGTTTATATTTGTATATTATTATATAGTAAATTATTTTATTTTTTAGTTCCATAAATTAGCTCATGAAGTTGGATCTGGTTCAAGTTGTTTAAAATGTGGAGATGCCTGCCCTGGCTTGGATTTACATTTTTGGAGAAAGGTGTGTAGGAATTGTAAATGTAAAAAAGAAGAACATAATATTGTAGATGAGGATCAGTATAAACAGTTAGATATTTTATTCAATGATTCAAAATCAAATTACCAACCAATAAAAGCAGGTAAAGTATTGTAAAATAAATAGGTTTATGTATGTGTGTTAATTAATTGGCTTAATATTTTTGTTTCAGTGTTGAATATGATTATTAAACCTGATGACCAGTTTGTCAAAAAACAAGAAACTGATCAAAATCAAAATGAATTTAAATTTGATTGGGTCCCACCAAATGTTCATAAAGATCTGGCTTCAGAATACATGCAGTTGTTACCATCTGACAAATTACCTATTAGTGGTAGTGAAGGTGCTTTTTACAGACGCAAGCAGCTCGAAAAACAAGTTCCTTTACATGATTTTAATGCTAACGTTTGTCATAATCTTACCATCGAAGAAGCTGATGCTATGGGTTCTTATTTGAAAAATTTAAAAGAGAATGCTGTTGGTCAAGGCTTGGTCAAAAAACTTACAGATAACACTAACAATCCAATTCCACTGTTTAAAAATATGAATTTAACACCTAAACCATTTAAAAAAACTTATAACCAACAATTTGAAGAAGAAGAAGAATTTCCACCTCCTCCTCCCGAACTTTTGTATCCGTTATCTAACTCTGAATTGAAGACTCCAAGCACATTTATTGGGAACAAAAACTGTTCTGGAAGTAACAAACCAAATGTCAATATTTTAGACACTGTCAACAACAATCCAGCTGAATGTGACACACAAGTTATTACTTCTCAATGGCCAACTTCAAACATTGCTGTATCAGAAACTTTACCCCAACAACAGACAAATTTCTCCTCAAATATTCAGAATGATAATTACACACCTATGCTGCATGATAAGAATGTTGGTGAATCTTTAAAAAATCCACCCTGGGAAGGTTCAAGCGAATTCCCAACATCTAATGCTGATATATGTATATTACCGGACGGACAAGAGTTGCGTTGTAAGCAATGTAATAAGAATGTTATACCAGGTCAAGTTGCTGTCATGGCTGAACGCACCGGTAAAGAAGTATTTTGGCACCCACCGTGTTTTGTTTGTGCTACATGCGAAGTAAGTTTCATAAAATACAAGAGTAATATCTTAACATCGTAACAATCATATTTTTTTTTTATATAGGAACTATTAGTTGATCTAGTATACTTTTACTATAGCGGGAATGTTTATTGTGGTAGACATTATGCTGAAATCTTAAATATACCACGATGTAATGCTTGTGATGAGGTGAGATAGCACTATTATAATTTACATTTTGATAACATGATAATATTGAATTATACTTTTTTTTCTAGTTGATATTTTTGAAAGAGTATACAATTGCCGAGGAACATACTTATCATGTTCGACATTTTTGTTGTTTTGAGTGTGACAAACCATTAGCTGGATTAGAATATGTGTCAATTGAAAAACAACCTGCGTGCTTGGACTGTTATCAAATAAAATATGGAAAAGTATGTACATTAGTTATTAAAATACTTTTAAAATGCAGTATATTTTATAAATGAGTATCTATAATTTTGTTTAGAAATGCGAAACCTGTCAAAATGTTATAGTGGCTGGTGATAATAGAATTGGTTGGCAAGAGTTGAGCTGGCATGAGTCCCCGGCATGTTTTAAGTGTTATCAGTGCTACACATCGCTTTTAGGTAAAAAGTTCACGGTAAAAAAGGAAAAGCGGCCCTTGTGTAGCAGAGAATGTGTAATAGCTTTTAACAATTCTACAGAACTTTAATATTGTGTTATATCGATTTTTGTAATTACAAGGGGATTCATCAAGTACTTTTGATCTTTAGTGGTGGAATAGTGATAACTATATTATTCTACCACTAAAACTCCATTATGCTTAATGAATCATCTTGTGTAAATTGAAATATTAATATTTTTACAAATGATTTTACTTAATTAAGAAGACAATACAAATTTAAATCAAACTAATGTCTGTGATACACATATATATTTATTACTTAAAATATAATTTAATTTTCTTATCACAAATATTATTTTTACTATTATTATAGATAAAAAAAGTATTTTTACAATAAGAAAACATTTTAATTGAATATTTATATATTATTATATTATACTTTCATGGTCTTCATTTTTATATATACAGAGAAGAAAATGAATAGTTTAAAATGACACTTCATTACCATTTTTTAAATTTAAAATTATGTATTGTCTTCTATTAAATTTATCAAAATACTTATTAAATTATTTATTACTGCTTCATATATTCTCTAGTAAAATTATTTTAGCATTCCAATAATGTTCCTATTTAAATATTTTTTTTTGAATTTTATATTATAAATACAATTTTATTATCTCAAAATTCTATTGTGGATTATAAATATCACTTAACAGGGTAATTTTTATTAATTTGCCATAATTTCAAAACTACTGTGATATTATACATCTGCCATTTATTATTGTACTTTTAACAATATATTTTTATTTAAAATTATATTTTTGTGTGTTAAATTATTTTATAATTCAAAGGAAAAAAAACATTCATGGATAAGAAATATATTTATATTATTAATCTTATGCATATTCTTAATGACAAACAAATAATGTCTAAATCCTAAGCTTTAACATATGGTAAATTAGTCATTTTTCTTTGGAAATATCTTTGACGTGCTTCTTCAAAAACATTACCAATTGTCCTCTTTAACCAAATATTTATTTTGGGTTTAATTTCTTTCGGTTTACTTTCATTTTTCTCAATTTTTTTGTCCTTAGGTATCTCTTTAGTTTCTTCTATGGGTGATTTTGGTTCTTCATTTGGTGTTGTATCCTTTACCTTAGCTATTTCTATTGACTCTTTTAATTTTACTTCGGGCTCATCTACATTTTTCTCTACAGATTTCTTATCGTCATGAATTTCAATTTTTCTACGCTTGGAATCCACCGATGAATCAGATTCCGATAGATCAGTATCTTTATCATCATTAGCATTATCGTCATCTGAAGTGTTTGAAGAAGCACGCTTTCTATATTGGCGACTTGCATCAGATTTCTTCGTTGACTTTTTCACTTCATCAGTTTTATCATTTTCATTCTTGCACAATTCTTCTTTAAACAAATGTCTATAAAAACTACCCATATCTTTCTGTTTTGTTACATCATTAATGTCTTCAATCATGGAAAACTTTAAATCTTCTTCATCCAGTTTTCTTAACTCTTCCAGTTTCGCCTTGTATGAAGCAGTGACAAACGCTTCTTTGTCTTTAAACTCGTCTCCTTCGGCTTCTCTTTCTTTTTGAATTAACCTTTCATTTCTGCGTTCATATTCGACCTTACGTTTCTCAGCTTGGACTAATAAATTTTGTATATATCGTGGCTAAAATGTAAAAACAATCAAATTAATAGGTACATCGTACATGTTTAAAAAATACTAATAATTTTGTATTACTCATACCTTAACATCTTTCTTCTTTTCATTGGTATGTTCTTTTTTTTTCTCCATTTCATCATAAACTTCATCGTACTGAAAAACTGTTGCATCTTCTTTCAGCGCCTTGTCAATAGATAATTTTGCACTTCTTTGCTGAGCTTTAGTTTGGTTGTTAGTCTAAACATGTATGAAATAAATTCAATTCTTAAAATAGTCAACAAAAACATATTATGTATCAATACAACAGCATGGTTTTGAATTTTGATTTAAATAAAAAAAATGTATAATATACATATCTTTAGGCATTAACCAACAATGAATTGAAGAAATTGTTGTTTTTTGTATGGGTACAATTAATAACAATCTTTATATATAAAATGGAGGGTGAAAAATGTACGTTACCTCATCAATCAAGAACGGCGAGTTCAATTTGGCTCAAATTTTTTTAAGATGTTTATAATTGCCAGGAGAAGGTTTTTACGAAGGACAATTTTAGAAAAATCTACCAGCAAAGCAGGTAATCGGAATGTTCAAAATACCATAATGGCACCATTTGTCCAGAAAAATAAACTAAATAATAAAAAATTTATTGTTGAAGATTAAAATAATAATAGTGTATTATATTGGTTTTATGTCAACATATAAAAACAGCCGTTCTCGATTGATGAAGAAACATACATTTTTCAAGCTACATTTTTATGTATATATAGATAGGCTAATTTAAAAAGGTTTAACTTGGTTTTTTTCTATTCGTCGGATTTTAGTACCATTACGTTAAGTCGGGATTTTGACCTAACCGTAGGTGGAATTAAGTAAAAATTGACAAACTTAGCATAACTTTGATGCTTAGAGTTAAATCATAAACTTACGTACAAACAGCACGGAGTGTGAGATCTACCACAGGTAGATTGCCTACCTAATATACCTACTGCTGCGAACCAGAATTTTTATTTATTTATTTTTTTATTAGGTTTAAAAGGCTTCAACATCTGAGGTTATTAGCCTATGATAATTATACAATGTTATTCTTAAAGTTATGGGGAGACATTATGATAGACATAAGAATGGGAATGGCAATAAATTATGTACATTTTCTTTCTTTTTTTACATTAATTTTGCTAAGCCTATGTTTGTGAAGAAATTGTAAACATTTTTGGTGTTCTCTTCTCCAAGTACTTGTTTCATCGTTGATGGGTTTCCGAGGATTTGCCTGGAGATGTTAAACTTAGAATTTTTATTCCGGGGAACAGAAAAGTTATGATAAATTTTGAACACCATACACTAAATATTAAATAACAAATTTAACGGGCATCGAAGTGCACAGGATCAGCTATAATATATATATTTACTATTTAGCAAACAAAATTAACAAAAAAATTATATACATATATGTATTTTAAATTTTAGATTAGTATGTTTTAACTTCAGTTGTCTAATATAAAATAATCCCATAACCGTAGTTGTAACTATATTTATAATAATATGTAAGTTATAGAAGAAAGTGAGTGTTGGTAAACTTTCATAATTTATTATGCAACAATATTCAGTTAAATAAAACTTCAGTAATGATTTTTGTGCATCAAAAAATGAACACAACTGAAATTTTGCTTTGATATAATCGCCCAGAACATATTTTGTTTTGTGTATAGTTAATTAAAACTGATATCAATAAATACTTGAATGCGTTTTTTTGATGTTTCATTTTCAGAATCACTATCATCGCCAAACACATTAGTAATCTTCTTCGGTAGGTCTGACAGTTTTTTAGGAACGATTAATCCATACCTAGAAAGAACAAAACGATTAGTTATTTATTCATTCAATATTTAAGAGGATGTCAGCGCACTATTTGTTTTCTCTCTTTAATCCACGCGCAACATAGACAAAATGCATTTGCGCAAAACCATTTTTTCTACGTTTTTAAGTAATCTTAGAGTAAAATTACTCCTGACAAAAAAGATAGAGAATAATATTTTTGAGGGAATGACATATCGGTTTTATATTTTATTGTTATTTGACTTTGTATTCGACTTTCAAAATAAACAAAAAAATGTTGTAAATTTAAATTATGTTTAAATCGTTTTGAAACAATAATGAGAGAAATTGATATGTCATTCCCTCAAAAATAATATTCAGTATCTTTTTTGTAATGATAGATTTTACTCTAAGATTACTTGAAAACATAGAAAAAATGATTCTGCGCAATTGCATTTTGTCTATGTTGCGCGTGGACTAGAGTGAAAAAACAAATAGTGCGCTGACATCCTTTTAAATGGAATATTTAAAGTATAGGTCTTGGTATTCCTCGAGATAAGATGTCAACTGGCCAAACACGAATTCAACGACCTATGATGTAATTTAAAGTCTAATGTAATATATGTGGCATTGTACAAAATACTGATGGCCAACATAACCGATAATATTGTAAACCGCAACATCTTTTGTATCTCTTTTTTACTCTTTGTTTCTTTCTCTGTCATATTTGCCTAAAAGTGTATAAAACACATAGCAAAGACTTGCCGTGTGCACACCCAAATTTAATTTCAATGGTAAAAGCACAAAATTGTTATTCATTTAAAGCATTGCACGGCTGTACATTTTTTTTTTTTAACACCATACCGTTCTGCATTGACAAACAACAGCATAACTATCTCGCTCACTTTTTACTACTGGAGGATTCCATGATGGCGCACGATTGATGTTCCAACTTGTGTCGATGATTGGTACTTTAGAATTCCATGTTGATTTTATTCATTATTGAGGGCAACAAAACTACTGTAACACACGTTAGTACATTAGTGAATCATGACGAATTAAGTTAAATTTATTGCTTAGTGGATAATATATTATAATAATTATTGTTTTCGACAACGGATTTGTTTTTTTACTATTATAATATTGTGATAAATATGATAACAATATTATTATGATTTTGTGATAAAACTACAAAAGAGCGCGTAGCACTATTGTTATATTCTGTGATAGCACCCATAGATAATAGCCACGATTTAAGATATATCTTAAATCGTGATAACAGCACCTTAGATCATAGATAAAAGATCGCGGTCTTAGATTATCTTGACCGTGCCTTAGATCCTATACAGTTAATGATCTAAGACAGACATTTTAATGCGATAGACAGTGATATTATTATTATTTTACAATAAAATTGTACTATTATATAAATTTGTATTTTGTATAGTGCATAAATATTAATATTATAACAAAATAAATAGTATTCTGTTAATTTTTTTCATACATTAACTGAAAATGTGACTAAAAATGATAATATCAGAGAATCTTCTATACGTCGTGGTGTACTAGTATCACAAAATAGACGAAATTAAATCTATTAAGTTTGGAACTTGTCAAATAGACAGACCATCTGGGTGGGTGGTGCAATTTGGTGCAAGTGAAGTCGAGATTCCCTAGTACGAAATAATGTCCTAATAAAATTGTAAAATCCAAATATAATATAATAGTTATAAAATGAACCATATAACTTTAAGCCTTAAGGTGTAAGTTTCATACTCAATAGTCTATATTATGATTTTGAAAGGTGTGACTTTTTGTTCATCAATAATGTATAGTGTAGAGACAAGTTTGGTTGTATGAAAGTATAATTTATAAGTACAATTTTTGACTATAAATTCTATAGTCAATGATATAATATTTCAAATACATATTGTAATTAAAAATTAAAATGTATACTTAATAAAAAAAATAATTTGACACAATGTTCATATTGTTGATAAAAAAATATTCAAAATAGTAATAGTATAGGTCTAATGCTTCAACATTAACTTTGTAAACATAATAAACTTTAAGTAATAAAAATAATTAATTTCATTAACTAGGAACTTATAATAAATAATACATTTTTTCATATAACTCATTCCGAAATAAAATAATTTTAGTAAATGTTTTACTCATAGAATTTCAATTTTTTTTCTGTTGACCCAACAGCATGGTGAAAACGAATATTTAAGTAAGCAAGAAAAGCCATACTTATTATGTGTTCTTATTCTTATTAGGATGTGTATTAACTAACTTATGGTTTTTATAATGGTAATTTAATTGTTCTTCTTTCTAATTTAAAAATATTTGGTTTTGGGTGTAATTTGTTTTTTATTTCATTAAACATTTTGCGTTTAATATTTAGTAAAAATTGTAAGATCGCAATACTTTTTCTGCTTCCTGACATTTCACAACACTATGACTTAGTTTTTTAAAAGCATTTTTTTGATATTTTTATTTTATTTATTTAAAATTGTGATATGGACAGTCAATTAAAAATGTGTGACATATATTATAGGTTATTTTTTTTTTGTCACTAAAAACCCAGCAATGTAACTTGTTAATTCATCTAAAGACGGTGTTATTGTCATGACAACAAAAAGCGGCTGTTTGCATATAATATGCAAGCAACATCTTTTTTTCTATACACAAGGGTTCTCCAACCAAGGCGGTGCGCAATCAATCAACCAACAACGCCATGTGCAGCCTTTGCTTTTATGTTTTTTTTTATTTTATTTTTGCCTTTGTTCTTGGTTTGGTTACCAATTGGCAATTTTGACTTTCGGCAATTGTTTTTACCTAATATGCATTAGATATCATAATAATTCAAAATGCGCACTCTTTAATAATTTGGCGATACAATTATAGAAATTTACCACTAGGATTTTACATATCAGTGAATACTTTCCATTCTCCTGATTATTAGTCTATTTAAAAATTGTATAATCATGATCTTGTTGAACTGTACAATTTTTCGGTCTTTGAATTTGGTTTTTCAAATTTTCATTTTGTATTTGCCTCTCTTTAAATTTGTACTTCTTCGTGTCCAAACGTATCTTTGCTTTTTTCGCAGAAACTAATTGACTTGGTGATAAGACTCCTATTATGTTAGCATTTAATATCTCTTTACGTTCTTTTTCTTTTAGCAGTCTATTTAAAGATTGTATATATTCACCATCTTTTTCAATTTTTTTTTTCAGTCTATTGATTTGTTTTTTCAGATTACTATTTTGAACTTGTTTCTCTTTAAATTTGTTCTTCACCATGTCCAAATGTGTCTTTGCCTTTCTTGGAGAACTAAAATGACTTGGTGATAATTGTCCTATTGTGCTGGCATTTAATATTTTACGTTTTTGACTTTCAGGACAGTCTGTTATAGAACAATTCACTATGGGATAGTCCAAAGGTTCAATATCTAAAATGAAAAGTTCAATTTAGTTTATAAAATTTGATTGAGACGTTATGTATACAAATTTTGGATGGTAAATATATTGATATATACCTGTACTTGTAGAAGCTATGGGTTCAATACATGAGAGTTTCATAGGAATTGGACAAGGCCTAGAAGTATCTTGATAATCCAAAGGTTTATCTAAAATTAAATAATTTAATTTAATTTATAAAATTTGATTGAGATGTTAAGTATACAAATTTTGGATGGTAGATATATTGATACATACCTGTACTTGTAGAAGCTATGGGTTCAATACATGAGAGTTTCATAGGAATTGGACAAGGTCTCGGACAAGGCCTAGAAGTACCTTGATAATCCAAAGGTTTATCTAAAATTAAATAACTTAATTTAATTTATAAAATTTGATTGAGATGTTAAGTATACACATTTTGGATGGTAAATAAATTAATACATACCTGTACTTGTAGAAGCTATGGGTTCAATACATGAGAGTTTCATAGGAATTGGGCAAGGTCTCGGACAAGGCCTAGAAGTACCTTGATTATCCAAAATTAAATAACTTAATTTAATTTATAAAATTTGATTGAGATGTTAAGTATACACATTTTGGATGGTAAATAAATTAATACATACCTGTACTTGTAGAAGCTATGGGTTCAATACATGAGAGTTTCATAGGAATGGGGCAAGGCCTCGGACAAGGCATAGAAGTACCTTGATTATCCAAAGGTTTATCTAAAATTAAATAATTTAATTTAATTTATAAAATTTGATTGAGATGTTAAATATACAACATTTGAATGATAAATACATACATTATTTATAATATGTATCACTAAACATACCTGTACTTGTAGAAGCTATAGGTTCGATACATGCGATTTTCATAGGAATTGGACAAGGCTTCGGGCAAGGCCTAGAAGTACTTTGATAATCCCTAGGTTTATCTAAAATTAAATAATTTAATTTTTACAATTTATTGGAATTGAGATGTGATATATGCGAATTATGTTGGATCATAAATATATTGATACACACCCGTACTTGTAGAAGCTAAGAATGGAACGGCGTCCTTTGAGAGGTATCCACTTAGTAAGTAGTGTTTCGGTAAAAAATGATCCCCGCATATTTTGTTTGATGGCAAACACAATTTTATCTTACAAGCTTTTAACCACATTTTTTTTCTAATTTCATTTTTAGGGAAGCTAAAATAATATAACATTAAACATATTGTAATACACATTTAGCAATGTAATGTTCTTTGTAACCTAACATAACATGTAAATTATAATATTAGATAGGTATTGTACTTACGAATGAAATGTTTCATCTGAACCCTTAATGTACAATTTATTACAAACAACACACTTCCTTGTCATTGCTAACAATATAAAAGGTATAATGAAAACGGATAAATTCAAACCATAGACAATAGCAGACTGACAGTATTATAAGGTAAACATTTTAATACGTTTTTTTTATTCGTGAAATAAATAAATATCATTATTGACATCGTACTTCGTTAAATCACAGAACAATATTATTATAATATAGCTCCATCCAAGGTGTATTGATATAATATGCTTAGTACGCTATTCTGTGATCACGAACTAAGATATATCATAAATCTTAGTTCGTGTCTGTGATATATTATGTATCAATACAACTCGGCAGTTGGCTCCATGTGTTGAAATCAATTAATTTGTTATGATAAGAATATCAGTTGATTTGTGTCATAATATTATTATGTATTTTATTCTCTATGCACATGCGCAGAAACACGGACAAAGTATGAAATCAAAGTAAATCCACAGATTTACCCACATAGATAATAAAGATATGGATAGGCCACGGCTATGTTAAATATATTTGAGGCCGCGTTCCCAGAGGGGAAGGCAATCGAGACTCCTTTATCCATAGCCGTGATTGATAGTCGATACTCGATATAGGCATACTTTATTTGGCCTCAATTGTTCCCCTCGAAGACCGCTGATAAGACCATTATGTCCTATCCATGAACTAAGATATACAGGACTGGACACCGACAGGTTGGCGGGTATGAGGGGTACGGTCAGTAAATGTTACGCCTCTCACCTTTAATCGGAGCTAACGCGATCTATGAGAATAAATTTGCAACCTGATTTATAAAACGCAAAATTTGTATGCTATAAATATATACATATTTCAAAAACAAAAAAACAATATGTTTATTTTAACACCTAATATCATACTGTACCGTACATGCTTAACGCATACGGTATTCGTTATAAAACTTGTAAAAATGGTTAACAAATGTTCGTGTTGCTGTGTAAAAGTCGAAAGCACAATATTAAAAAGTATTCGATATTTCAAGCGCCGAAAAATAAAGATATTTCTGAACTATGGTCCAAAATTATATCGCAAGTTAACCACAAACAAACTACTGTGAAATATTTGTTTGAACTCCACTTTAGTAGTGAAGATGTTATAAGGAATTATTCGGGTTGAAATATGCCAGTTAAACAGAAGTAATATGTGTTTGTATTCTGTCTGGTATTATATTATTTGAATAATTATGATAATAATTGATTCTTACTATTGTTTTATCCTAAATTATTTGGTAATGAAATGAAAAATATTAAATTAATTTTTTTTTTCTTTTAGTTCTAGTTCTACAGATGGTAATAACGTTTCATTTTCTTCAGCTGATTTTGTTATTCCGTTGTCTGCTACTAAACCTAGGCTAAAAGAAAATGCCATTCCTTCAATGTTTGAAATAAATGGTTAGTGTAATGATTTAAATACATGGATATATAATTAGGAAATATTATAAATTAAATAAATACTATGCATAATATTTTTGAAAATAGCTAAAATATGCATTAATAATGTAATATAAATTATAATTAAAAATATTCCTAATATGTACATTCCTAAGTATACATACTCATAACAAATATTTAAAGTTGTGTCTTATATTATAAAAAGTAGGTATAACTAGTAACTACATACATAACTAGGTACTTTTTAATTTAATTAGATAAAATAAAATATATGAAAGTGTGTTAAATTCCGAGGTGCAATAATAATGTAGTAAATTAATTCGTCACTAGATAGCGTAGGTACCGCTTAAAGGTACAATGCGTAACATTGTCTGACCGGTTGATAAGGCTCTGTGTCCAGTTCTGTATATTATCTTAGACCGCGGTGATAACTACATAATATCTTCTATAAAAGATAAATTAATCTATAATATTACAGAAGATATCTTCCCTATAACCATAGAACAATACTATAACGTTATATACGTACTATAGAACAGCGTGTGCAGCGCGCCAGCGCAGCCCTAGTTTACCGCGAGAACTAATACTTTGATCAGTCTATTCAATTATTATAACTTATAAGCTATTAGAACGATTAACGAGATAATATAATATTATAGTATTTTTTATCGTTGCCCAAAGGCCAGAATATGTAGAATATTTGGTTTTTATGATTATGGCTATTGGCATTAGAGTTTGGATCTATGAATTTATGAATCTAGAACGTTTCCCCCTGTGCCTCCCTACCCCCTCCGGAATAAAAAATTAAAATAAAAAATATTAAACAATAATATAGGTATAATGCAAACCAATAAATGCGCAAATTATTATATTAATACCCTAATTAATATCACTGAATCGCTTTTTCATACGAACCGGAATTCAATACAATACAATGTAATTATTATGATCAATGATATTATTATGTTTACAATTATTAATATGGTACCTATCCCATAGAGTAATTATAGTAATATTACTCTATGACCCATATACCTATTAACTATAGGTCTATACTCTATACTATGACCTATCCATAAATAAAAATAAATTGACTAATTAGAAATAAACTTCATAGATGGCAGCACATAGTTTATATATGTTTAGGTATTTCACGGATATTCCGATATTCAGATCATAGAGCATTAAAGCAAGAATATATAAACAAAATATAAAACCACAAAAAAATTAGCCAATTACATTAGAAGGGGTAGACGTCTTTATTTATTATAATATTTTTGGCTAGGCTTTGAAAATTTTATAAAAACGCCAAAAATATGGATTTGTGATTAAGAAAATAATTGAAAAAAATCCAATAATAGTAATATTATGCCACTGAAAATGATTGTAAAAAGTAAATGCTAAATAGCCTATAAAGGTAAATTTAAAATTTCACTAGAATCCCATCCAAATTAGCTGCTGTAATTAACCTAATGATCTTTTGGATAAAATTCAGCCATGGTACTCCACCGTGAATACTACGAGGAAAATAAATAAATTATCACTAATTCTCATCGATAACCAATTTAAAGCTCGTTCATATTGGTAAAAAAATATCAGCGAAGCATACGAAAACTGATAAAACTGACAGAGCCAATCCTGCGGGGAAGTC
Organism: Sitobion miscanthi; assembly: GCA_008086715.1. Lineage (NCBI taxonomy): Eukaryota > Metazoa > Arthropoda > Insecta > Hemiptera > Aphididae > Sitobion > Sitobion miscanthi. The sequence continues at coordinate 7,003,302 of CM017799.1, forward strand.
GTGTGTATAATAATATCGAAGAATATACTTATAATTTATATATAGGTACATACGGAAGTGAATTTGTTAAATATTAAAAATAGTTGGACAACAATTCCAGATGAATATCTGTATTATATAGTCTGTTACCTACACACAATTATTATTGCTATTATTAATACATGAATAGTTAATAGAAATAAATTATTTGTATATACTTTCTTAATTAAAATTGAAACCAACGATTTATTTAAATTGTTAACAATATGTTTTTACTTTCGTGTGTGCCGGGGCACCTTATGGAATGGGCTTGCACATTTGGGATCCGCTGATAAAGGTTATAATATATTTAAATGTATTATACTATTAAGTAAGTAGAATCAGTGGCGCAGAAGTCTGAATTAAATGGTGTAGCAAAAGGATTTTTTTCGGACCCATCCGCCCATATCTGCAGCTATCTCTGTAACCATTGCGGTCCACATTTTTCTTTCAAATATACATATTTAATAGGTATACGATATACTTAATTATATGCCTTTTAAAAGGTATGCAGTAGTTACAATTTATATCGTACATGAGCTGCGTACTGCGTAGATAACCGTAGCTGGTATAGGTACCTACTAGTATAGTAATATGGTATACCTAGGTAGGCACCCACTAACTTTAATGTTTTATATACATAAAATATACTGAATTACCATTAATAAGAGTATGCCTATACTTGAAATAAATCGCTGAATTAACACTGTTGGTATATCAACACATTGTAATATCTTTTGAATATGCACTGCAGTCTTGTCAACCCTATTCCCCAGTGACAGAGGTACAGCGAAAGTTTACACACGTGTCGGGGTCTCACGCAATAATGTATTGCACCATATGTATTTGTACGTAGCTAGGTGTGTATATTATAGTCCATATAATATATAGGTATATTATTATATATAATATTAGCCAATCATGTAACTGTGTGCATGAGACTCTTGGGTGTCGTTAACTATCATGTAAGCATTAAATCATTTACAAATATATGACGCCAAAAGGTGGAAAGACATTCGTTATACAATTTTGTCCAATTTTATTAGCACGTGTATCACTGCCAGTGTATCACTGCTAAGGTCTATGCGTATATTTACCGTGAATTGTGTATTATTATCTTGTCGAATCCTTGTATAGAAACGTACTGCGTGTCTGGCGTGGATCTATACACATATTTGATCTTAGATAAAAAAACAGACGTGAAAATGTGAATATTGTGATAATGGTGCTTGGTTGACTCTTTAAAAAAAAAAATCGAATGCTAATATTACCATAGTAACTACAGTGGAACCTCAATAACTCGAATCGGTTGGGGGCGAAAAAAAATTCGAGTTATCGAAAATTCGACTTATGGAAAACCTCGATAACTCGAATCTGCAAAAAAAATTCGAGCTATTGAAAATATTTTTTTTATTTAAAAACACAAAGACTTCAATTTTTTAATTATTTATTTATGTATGTATTTACTAATACATTTATAATGTATGTACTATGTAGGTATGTATATTGTATAAAAAATTTAAAAAAAGTATGTATAATGCAATGAATAAAGTAGACTAAAGTAGAAAAAAAGAACTATTTTTTAAAGAAATCACAAAATAAACTGAACATTTGCTGTGTCAGCATTATATAAAATATCGACGTATACATTTCGTATTTCAATCGACGTATAATTTTACCAGTAATAAATACTAATAAAGTAGATAAACGTAACTTATCGGAGATATAGATTAGGTATAGATATACAAATTACATAATACAATATTATTGAATTTATAACTGTTCCTTTTAAGTAGTATAGGTAATGATAAGATTGATAATAGTAATCGGTTTTCGATTACGATTTTTGATATTTATAATAATATACATATGTACTTGGTTATTTGACCTTTGAGTTATCGAGATAGGTAATTGTACGAATTACATATATTTTATTATATAAATTCGAGTTATAAGCTAAAATTCAACTAAAATTACTTCGAATTATCGAGAAAATTTACCACACATATCATATATTGGAAGCCAGGGGCCAAGGTATTCCTTCGAGTTATCGAACATTCGACTTATAGAGGTTCGAGTTATCGAGGTTCCACTGTAACCTATATTACAAAAACATTTTTCGATTATTTATGTACAGAGAATATAACGGGCATAAACTAGAGGAGTGTCGAGGACTAAAAATAATAGCGAACGATATATATATAAACAATTATCAAATGCGTAAAGAATAGATACAGTCTTTGTTTTAATTTTAATTTCACATTATATGTTCAGTAAAAGCATATATTGTAACTGTTACGTGTTTTATCTTTTATGGCAGGGTGCACGTGCACGTGTTTAATATAGCTGCGGTGACAATATAGTTTAATGCGATGACGTCTAGTAATTAATGGAGGAGTTTAATGATAGCCACGGGAAATTGGATTATAGTGACTAGTTATATAGACTTAGATAGTAGTAGAGGAGAAGTAGTAATTATTGAAGATACAGTCTCGAGAATCGGAAGTGCAGCTGATCGAGTGCCGAAAGACTGGAAGGGGCAGTTAGGGACTAGAAGGAAGAGTCAATTCAGTAGTAAAGATATAGTAACGTAATTACTAATTAGTATAAATAAATTAGTATTAATAAATGATTATTAGTGTTGATAAATGATAAATATAATATGTGTATAGTTGAATAATTATTAAGTATACTGTATATTTAATAATATATAATATATAATACCTATATGGCTATATCAACAATGAAAATAATTAAGCTGAAACATCGTAAATATTTAACTGATGATCAGCACATATAGAACCGCATCTTAACCGCTCTTACATCAATGCAACTATTGATTTCGAGTACCTCATAAAAACTACAATACACAAAAATAATTCCTCAATGGAAAACTATTTAGCTTTACGTACCTACGTAGAAATGTTTATTTATTTATTATACACCTATATTAATTAATGTGATAAAGACATTTTTGTTTTTTTAAACAAGACGAGGACCACTTGATGCGAATATGACACGAACTGCAAGATGGCCACCCATGTTATATAAGATAATATTAACCAGTGGATTGTCCAGCTGAACAACTTCAATACCACGTCGAATTCTCATAAAATAATAATTTATGACTTCATATAGTTCGTATCGACCTAAAAAAGAGGAGACATTACAGGATTTAAAGAATATAATTATGCACTTAATACCTATATATTAAATATTATATTGTAATTGTATACCTATTTGTATGCTTTATACAGGCCCCCACATCAAATTTTGGGACCCTGTGCTAAATGTTTTCGAGGGCCCTATAAAATATTATTTAATATAAATTAAGTATTCTTAACAAAATTTCAAAATTAATTTCAACGGCCCCTTATAATAGCTGGGCCCTTGTACTCCAGGTCCAACAGCTCTCCCCTTGTGGAGGGCCTGGCTGTTTATGCAAAATAAGAATAATAAGATAGATTTTATATAGATTAAATTATTTTGCGTACAATACGTAAATAAGGAAAAAACAGAATTGCCTCTCTATAAAATTTTTTTATAACTAGGTAGCTGATATTACTGATACCATTGACAGTTATGTAAACTATAATGCAAAATGTAAAAACAATATTTCCCATCATCCATTCACCCAACGTTACTTTATATACAGGATTTAATTTACTTATATTGTACGTAGCATGAGTACTTACAGATTGTATGAATGAAACAAATTATATTCACGGGTACATTCAACAAAATCACATGGAAGACTACATTATATAATTAAAAAAATCCATTGTGATGTAAAAAAAGTTAAATTTATAACGTCGTAAAAACAAATTTAATACATTTATTTAAAAATGCTTAGCACATTAAAATACAAGTTTAACTTAGCGCAAATATAATACCCGAGAAAGTTATAAGGTGTACGTGCAAAACGAATAACAACGTTAGAATATTAAAAAAAAATAATAGTAATAACAAAATTCATTTTTACGTCGCTTTAAGTAATTTCGATCTCCCCACACCGTTTCAACAACGAATTTATAAATTCTCTGAATTAATTAAAATTTAATTTCAGAGAGTATTAGAATCACAATAATATTTATGAATCTAAATTTATTCAATTATTTTTCACCGGGAAGCTTATTAAAATTTCGATTTTAATTAGAGATAATGATATTTAAACGCACAATACTAAAACGAACCAGTTTTTATTGTATAACTAGCACATGATCAAGAATAGCATAATAATAATACCAAATAAATTCGATTCCAAACGATTCCACTTTTTTTTTGTGTCTAACCTAACCTAACCTATCATAGGAATATTATTATAATTGGGAAGGCACAATTATTACTGCGTCTGCGTATCGCGCGTACATTGTACAGACTGTGCAGTGTTGCGTAGTTGTTGTCTTATAACTATTATACTACCTATAAATATCGCTGACAATTGGGAAAAGTATATAAATTTATCCCACGGGAATATCATCGTTTGCAGGCGCAACGAACTAAACGGGGGATAGGAATCTATGCATGCGTGAGACCGATAATATAGCTGTATAGCGTGAGAGGCGGTACCAGATATATATAGATAGGTACATATCGTACATACCTTGATTTAACGACCGTTATACACAAAAAGAACCAATTGTCTGTTGCCCGGCCCGTTTTTTTTCCAAGTGTTTTATAGCCAATTACAGCGAAGGAACAAATTGAATATGTTAATTTTTTTTATTGTTTTTGTTTTTTTTTTTTTTTTTAAACCGATGTACAGAGGTTTATATTTTCCGGCTCATTGCAGGGAATCGATCGAACTTACGACTTTTAACGTATAATATAATAATAATATGTACATTAGCGCGACATTTTAATTGACTCTGTAGAAGTTGGTTAGAGCAGTCGTGTCCCCTCAGAGTTCAACCGCATATAGTTTTCCCGACGATTTACCACAACTCTGCAGCGAAGTTTAATGCGAATTTAATTTTAAAAATATTTTACCATACCAAACATAACGATGTAATATCTTTTAGCGATTTTTAATGATACCTATTTTATTTATATTTTTGTTAGCCACTGTGCAGTATCATGTGATAAACATTGATAGAATAGTCACTTATTTTGGCACCAAATAATTTCCCCGTTGTGAAACCGTTTTTCACTGTATTCGAAACAATTTCCCATGAACATTGTTATAATCTTTATTGTTATAAGAAAGGTGTAATTCGATTTAATAAAATCAAAACAAAAATGTAGACAGGAAAGACAGCGTAAAATTACGTATCGAACAAGAGACACCTTGGTACGTTCCTCCCTCTGATAGGTATACCCAAGTAACAAGGGACATTATAGGTACTTCCTATGAGTATTTAGCGTCACTAAGACCGCGTATGTGTCCCTCATATAAAATGTCGTTGTCTTTCTATTAGTTAATGAAGTAATTTAAGTAACTGATGATGTGCAAAAAGTCGTATATACATAGTTCGAAATCCTTTTGTGTATGCTCAGCCTTTATTTATAACACGTGCACTAAGGTGCTTTAAAAATATATGTATTATAATATTATAATCTGATAGACTTTTAGCATCAAGTCTTCAGAAGGTAATAAAAAAAAAAAAATTCCCGAGATAAAAATGTGCGAATTGTTTATATTTTGTTTTATTTGTAATTTCTTATTTGTTTATCTTTATCTAGATAGTTAAATTATAATATATCTTTTGTCTTTATATCTACCTCATTATTCTACCAATTATCTCTTATATTTATCTAGATATTTTAAAATGTATCATACAACACTGGTTAACAATAAATTATTACTTATTGTATTTTATACTCGAATATCGGAATATATGATTATAATGTATATTATTTCTATTGCCGGCTATTTTGTAATTTCAAATCTACTTCATTTTAATTTCCCCCGAGGCCAACGACAAATGCAAATTGTGGATACCTACAATTAACCATTAGAATCAAGTTATTAGTAAATAATATTATAATTGTGTACCTAAATAATGGTGACAATGGTGTATTCAAATAAAAATCTATTGCCTATTGACTATTTATGATGACATAATCAGAGAAAACTTGAACAAAGCAAACAATTTAGGTACTTAAAAACATTTTATTGAGCAAAAATCGAGTTAAATTTTCTTTTTATGTAAATGCATATTATTATAAATTAAAAACGAGTTTACACTATTAGTAATTACTTAAACCTTTATGACTGATGTTGGTAGTTTTGTTGGTTATTTAATCCAACAATTTAATTAACCCAGAGATAGAACACAATAATGTTAATCAACTTAGAAATAAAAAAATTTCTACAATAAGTCAATAACTATAACTATTATAATATCGAATATCACTTAAAATAAAAATAATTGAAAAGTAAATTTTATTATAATGTACGTAATATATTAATATAAACACGCGTATATTTTATTTTACGCCGTACCCGCCATGTGTTGTCTCCGTTTTAGTTATTAGTATTAATGCAAAATAATCAATTTAACTCAGTTATTTTTAATATTAAGAGTCAGGACGGATTCATTTAAATCAAAATTTAATTTTAGAATATTGTCTAAGTCCCCACTTGGGTTTTTATATTTTAATTTTGAAGAAATGGTTAACATTTAAGATTGAGAACTTTTTGGAAATATTAAAATAAAATGTTCGTAACTCGCTGCAAAATTGAAACATGAACAAACCTAGTTGGGGCCCAGATAATATTCCCAAATTTAAATTGATAAAAAATCAATTCACTCTAACATTAAAAATAACAGAGTGAATTGGATTATTCTGAACGTACGATTTGGTTTGATGTTATTATTATTATGCGTTAGTATGAGATATACATAATATTGTGCAGGAATTGTGCGGATACGACGACGTCCTCTCAAGTTCTCCTTACTCTTTACAGAGTACCTACTTAGTAGGTAGGTATATCACGAGAGCGTTGATTCGTACTTTCAACAGGACAGACGAAAACAATATAATATATTCTCCAGAATCTTTTGAATTGTAGTGTGCGAGTGCGTCCCGAAAAGGCTTAAGGGTACTGACTAGTGAGTATACATTTATACCATGGTGCAAACGCATACTGCCGGTTTCTATTTGGATGGTAGCCTTATGGTTGTGCGAACCTGCAATAGTGGAAGTATCGTTCTTGTTGGTAAAATTTGTCGAAGTTGTTATATGGCGGCAATTAATTTAATAGTTTTTTATTCCTAGAGCAGCGTTGTAAAGTAGGATGATATATTGTCGTGTTGTGTGCAGTGATTGTCGTGTCGTGTGCAATTCATACAACTATTTTAAACACTATGGCATTATGGCTGTTGCTGATTTTCTGTTATGTGCTTGCATTCTCGCATTGTTCTACTTAACTGATATTAATTGATTTAATAACAATAAAGTCATTGTAATATTATTGTGTTGTTGGGTTGATTATTCATACAATACACTGTATTGAATACAGTAAACAATAATTCATATAAATAATAAATATAGAACACTATACGTCATGGATTTGGCACAATGCTCATTTTTTTTTTTTTTTTTTTTAATGCGGTCTAAAGAAATCCGAAACCATAACAAATTATGTGACTGTAATATGGTCAATATGACTTTTCGGAAAATTCGAGTTGCAAAGGCATACAGCATAACATATTCCAAAGTTCTATACTTACGGGTTTTCTTGCACTGGACATCATAACTCAAGGCGCACGAGAGCGCGACAATATTGATATATTGAAAAATAAAACTTTTGCCAGCGCGAAACAGCTTAAAAATAAAAACAATAAAATTCTTAATTGTCAAAAGCCGGCGAAAAGTGAAATCAGCCTTTTCAGAAACAGATTTATTTGTTGTTTCTGGTGTGCCTGTGTGTTGAGTGTTTTATCTACATGCAGCCTATAGGTACATAATACTGACTCGGGAATTGTTTTGTTCATTTTTTTTCCGCTATAAGTTTTATAAATGTAACAATTTTACGTTGTAATGTTATTTATTATACTATAAATATACTGTTTCGGTGCACCAAAAGATTATTTTTTCTTTTTTTTCAATACTACCAAGCACCAAGCACCACTATACAATATAATGGTACCAGCCAAAACAATGTAGTATTATGTTGAGAATGCTATACATAATAAAATTGCGCTCGAGGCCGAATCCAGACATTTTTCCGGGGAAGGTATTTTTCTCGCCTTTATATATAAATGATAATGTAGGTATATATTATATACTACCTACGTACAGTATAATATTATAAACTATATCCACAATATATATATATAAATTATAAATACGTATACATAGGTACCTATATAATTTATGGTAATTACTGTGATAGTGATTAGTGATTACTGATTAGTGGAGTATACATGGGAGGGGGGAGGGGGTTGAACATACAATTGATGTATAGCCGTATAGATATAATAAAAAGTATTTTTTCTTTTAATATGATCACCCCGACTCACCCCCCCCCCCCCTTTAAAATTATAAAAATAATTGAAGACCTATATGGCTGTATAATAGTAACTACTAACTAGTAAGTACCTATACCTATCTAATATTCTATAATGACTACCTAATTATTAAAATACAGATATACACTTGATATTTATACCTATAGGCTATAACAGTACATTTTTAATATGAACGATTTGGTATTGATTTGGAAACGCGATATGACAGGTGGAAGTTCAAAAGTCAAAACGTACTACTGAGAAAATACTGGTTTTTTTTAGCGGATTTTAGCTGATTCGACCAGGAAATAGTACGTTTTGTTCAATTCTGACGACGCACATTTATCGATGTTTTTCTTCATAAGAATCGATGTCAAATTCCATTTTGTCAATTTTGGCAATAGCACGTTTTGGATTTCCCCCCCCCCCCCCCTCATATAGGTACTTATTATATCTAGTACAAAATAAATATTTTGTTTCATTCCGGTATTATATAGTTATTAGGTTATTACCGGTGATTTATATAATTGGATAAAATATAATACTACAATTATAGTACAATAGGAAGTACACCTATTAGAAGTAGGTATACCTATAATAGGTAATCCTACTCCTACTGTTGTACCTATACAGGTACAATTTTTCAGTTTTTAAAAAAACTTACATCCGAGGGATGTGCACTTTTTAGCTTCTGCCATCTTTAACCGGCCGGCCCTAAATTCGTTCCTAATAGGTAGATAGAATAGAAGTGAAATAAGTGATTACTGATTATAATATAATGTTTTCCAATAAAATTGTCATAATATTTATATAATTGACAGTATTAATGTAAAAGTGGCGTAAGCAGGGGTAGGGTTTTAGGTTCTGACCTCCCTTGAAATTTCTTTTTTTTACAAAAAATCTTATTTAACACCATTTTGATACCCACAGATCAATTGTTGGTCATTTTCTATAGGTATAAAACAAATTGTTGAATATGACAAAAACGTCGATAATCATAGTTTTTTTTTTTTTTTTGGCAGATTTAGAACATTGCTAATAAACGTCCGCCATAATCGATGGTGTATCATCGTCCATCAATGATTACCACGTTTATTACGGTCCGAGGAGGCTCTATAGATGACCCGGTTAAACACCGTAAATGTAGACTAAATTTGAGGCTATAACTAACTATAATTTGTTATATAAAAACTGTTGGATATAAAATAATGCAAATTATTTACTCAGATAAAACCCTAACCGAACTAAAATCCTGCGTACGCTACTGAATGTAATATACAGGTAGGCATATTATATTAAACACATTTAATATTTTATACATTACCTATTACATATTTTACGATACAACGGAATATAATAATCATAATATTATTATGTGATTCTTTACCTCAAATTAGTAATTTATGATATTCAAACTATATTATTTATTTATCAATAATAATTATTAGTATTTTCTTCTAACATAGAAAATACGTAAATAATATTTAGGCAGGGCACAACTTTTTTTACTGACCGATTTTCGTGAAGCTTTGCTTTGTTGTCTTAGAAACGCAAATCAACAATAAAAACAAAAATAAAAATATTAACTCAATTCCTAACAAAATGTAGTAGCACTGTAGCAGTATGCTACTATAGATACTTTTTCACTATCCAAACACATATCCATGATTCCTTCATTTTTCTAGCAGAGGAAATATAATATCAAGTATAGCATGCTATAGGTTTTGTTTTTCGGTTAATTCAGTTAGGTAGGTACACAATATTTTTGTTCTATTTGCTATGAAATATCGGTTCCCCTCCACCCGGGCCCATTAGCTCAGTTGGTTAGAGCGTCGTGCTAATAACGCGAAGGTCGTGGGTTCGATCCCCCCATGGGCCAATAATTTTTTTGTTTTTATTTAAAATAAAAATGTTGTTATGATATTACATTAATTATTTTAAATAATATACTTTTTTTCTACACATTTAGGTACACTGAGTGCTTTAAACGTTCAGAAGTAACCTTATTTATCTGTTGTAAATCTATCTTGACACTCGGATGGGTCGTATTAATTTGATTTCTTCAGATTATTATGTTTTCAAAACGTAAAGAAAAACTATATCGATAAACGATAAAAAAAAATATCACTCTGCTATACATTAGAGGTCACGTGGATCACTGCGTAATGTGTGTGTTGAATTTGAATTCAATGATATAAAATCGTCTTATAAAAAAATGAAAAAAATGATTCAGAGCGAAGATGGCCATATCACACTAAGTATATTTTTTGATATTATTCCTATTTAGGAATGATAATTTATTTTACTATAAATTAGGTTGAATTATTTTTAGCCCAAAACAGAGTATTTGAAATTGTCATTGTGAGTATAAAATATAATACGAATAATAAATATATTTAAATTACGACAAAATAACTACAATTATTTAGTTATTTTTTCGTTTAAACATCTAATTTTGTCTAAATTTGAACTTAAAATATCTGTAAAAAAAAAAAAACAGTGTATATATTATTTTTAAGATATTTTGGTTACAGTACGAATTTCTTATGAGAAAAATTGTTTTAAATTTTTTTCATTAGCTATAACATCAGTTATAACACATTTTTAACTACAAAATAATTTTGCAAACGAATTTCGTAAAAAATTGAATTTGAAACGTTTATAAAAAAATGGTGCATATATTCAATATTGTACCTATATATTTTTGAACTGCTATTATAACTGCTAATGAGTATATCTTGTCTGGGTTTTTTTTTTATGAAATAATTATTAGTGGAGATTGTGTGAAACTGACGTGACAATATTGCATTCGGATTTAAAAAATAAATACGACTCGAGTACTTACCAATACTGCAGAGAGCTTATATTATATTAGTTGTTCATTTTGGACGTGTGCCACAATGTAAAAATAAATTCAACGGTTTAAAAATAATAATACATCGTTATATATTATTTATCATTTTTTGTGAAGTATATGAAATGTAAATTAATCTGGTAGACAATAATATTAGTAGTTAATTTAATTTGGCTTGAATCTAAATTGATGTATAATAAAAAACTTTGATGGCCCATGGGGGGATCGAACCCACGACCTTCGCGTTATTAGCACGACGCTCTAACCAACTGAGCTAATGGGCCAGTCGACATGCCCCCGCGATTTTCGCTGAATTGACGAAGACGAAAATAATAAACTTATCCATTATCTACAATTTTTACCGTACAAACACAGAGTCACAGAATTGACAATACAACGATCTCAAGACGTTATATTTATTAAAATTAAAAAAACGTATTTATATGTTTTTTGCATATAATTCAAAAATACGTGATATCTTTGCATATGCTTAGAGCCTTAGTAATTATAATAATATGATATTACAACAATGCAAAAAACAAGACAAAATCCGTACCTATTACCAGCAGCCAGTGGCGTATATTTTTGGGGTTGGCAAAATATTGGTATATCGATATTAGAAAACAGTTATTAATTATAAATATAGATTAACAAATAAAAAAACAAAACAAATGTACACAAATGAAACACTTATCATAAAGACGAAACAGAAACCACCCCGTCCTCGTCGTCATTACCAGGGTATATTTGCGGTATAGCTATACAATACTACGGCGCGTGTGTGAACTCTTTCATATTATTATTATTATTATCGTTATTAAACCGCATACGTATACCTATTATACGTTGGATATAGTCCATATCGGTATAATAGGTATCTCATATACCGACCTACATAATAATATATATGTATTTGAATTACCTATACGGCTATACAAAATCTGAACCATACAAACCGAATATACATTATTTTATTTTTTTTCAATAAAATATAAGGAGAGGACTGTGCGTGTATAAATGTATATCTCGTTGGTATATATATATATATATATAGGTATAATAATATAGCGTATGGAACCGTATTTTTATATATATATATTTTTTATTATACAATCGAGAATCTCGATAATAGGATTTTAAATCACGGCTTTATAAAATGTCGTTTAATAATTGGGTATAAAATATAAACAGAGAGCGGTCAAATAACGAGGCCTTGGGTTTTTTGTTTTTTTTTGTACAACGATCCTTTTCACGGGTTCAATTGCATTCGTTATCATAATATAATTTAGGTAGGAATATTTATTTATATTTAATTGTACCTATGAGCACACCGTTTACCGCTGAAATTCACATTCGTTCTGTTTCTGATAATTTAATTTAATATATGTATATTATAATGGATGTTAATTATGGTATATAGGTATAGGATAATATTTATTTTTTTTTTTGAATAGATGAATGCACAGAAATAATAATATGTACATGCGTATATTTAGAAATTAATTAAAGACTTAACTAGTATAAAGGTATATAAACATAATATATTATAACATAATATAATAAACAGAATGATCGTTTTTTCAGGTACTTAACACTCAATTTTCGGCGGATTTTACGTTAAATTGTTAACCCTCCAAAACGCGCATGCAATATGCCAATATCTCTAATATAATATATATTTTGAATAACATATATTAAGGTAGGCCTATTTTTTGAAGTAATATTTAATTTCTAACTATGATTCTAATATAAAACTTGACTTAATATGAGAGCTATTTAAAATTTAAATTTAAACTTAAATTCGTTTTTTGTATTTTTTTGAATGATTAAGATTATGACTATCAAGCAATTCGTAACATGTCTAGTTCAAATATTATAATCAATATTTATAGTATTAATATTTAAATAAAATATTTAATACTAATTAAGTAAAACACAATAATATTTAGTACATTTTAGCAAATAAAAAAAAACTATTTATTATGAACGAATTTAATCATCTTAACAATTATGAAAAAAGTATTTACTATTATTATCTAACCTATAGCTAAGACCTACCTAAATATGATTTCAAAAATATATAGATATTTGTAATTATAAAAATACGAGTGAGAGAGAATCAATAAACTTGAAACGTTCAAGCTACAATATTAATGTGCGTTTAGGTACGTCCCCATTATATGTTGTGAAAAAAGTACCGATTCAATTCAACGTAATCCGTCCTAGAAATGTAGTGTTATCCTGAAACATGATCACACTGAACATAATTATATTAAACAGATATATAAATAACATACTTAGAGGTAAATATTATATAATATGTATATACTATATTATGTACAGACACTGCACACAATCGTATAGGCGTAAAACAACGATAATAATAACTGTATAATAAGCTACCAAGTTTTATAATAATATATAATAGTAAGTCTGTCAGTGAAGTGCCCTGGAATTTTCAATCGACGGGAGGAGGGGGGGGGGAGTTATAAGTAATAATACATTTAAATGAATCGTGGTGGTAATACCAAAGACAAAAAAATCTAAAAGGATTTGTGGGACAATGGAGGGAGGGAATATAAGATATACCTCCCCCTCCCCCTCCTTGGCACGTCACTGAAGTCTGTCGAAGTGGTTGCTTCCGTCAAATATACGTGCGCATTACGATACACGCGCAGGCATATAATATTATAGACTTGGAAGTATCGTCACCGCTCAATAGAAGTCGTCGCCACCCGCAGCCTCATGTTCGCCGTACTTCTTGTTGTCGGACAGGGTGTCGTACTCGGCCTTGTGGTCGTGGTGCGACTTGTGGCCGGACTCGCCACTGTGGCCCTTGTGGCCGTCGTGGTAGCTGCCCTTCTCGAACTGGCCGGCCGCGCCTTTGTGCGCCTCGTCGTAGCCCGACTCGTGGTGCGAGCCGTGCTTGTGGCCGCTATCCTTCTGTGAGAAGTCTTTGTGCTTGCCACCGTACTTGTCGAACTTGCCGTGCTTGTGCGCGTCGTCGTAGAACTTCTGTTCTTTGTTGTACTCGTCCTTGTGGTACACGTTGTGGAACCCGGTCGTCTTGTGCCCCTTCTTGTGGTGCTCGGTCTCGCCGAACTTGTGGCCCTTTACACCGTGAGTGCCGCTCTTGTGCTTGCCGTAGTGGTCCGCTTCGCTCTTGTGACCGTTGCTGTGGCCGGACGCCTTCTTGTAGTGGCTCTTCAGGTCGTCCTTGCCGTACTTGCCAGCGTGGCCCTTGTCAAAGTCGTGCTGGTTCTTGTAACCGCTGTCGCCCTGCGTGCCCTGCGAGAAGTAATGGCCGGCCTTTTGGTACGAACCACCAGCCTTTGAGTGTTTGCTCGGCGACTTGTACTCGTTGTGGGTGTAAGGTGAACCGAAGTAATTCTGAAAAGGTCCGCATAAAATCGTCAGACGAAAACCATATGATGTCGCAGCCGCTACCGTAGAATTTGTTATGGAGTTAGGTACTTAGTGTAATATTGTATACAGGAGTGGATCTAGGAGAGGGGAAAGTGGCATTTTCCCGACTCCCAAGTACCGCAGTTTCCTTATGTCTTAGCCCGTGTTTTCCACTGTAGTGCAGTTGTAGTTTATGTCTGTAGTATTGATGTATTAAATTGTTTTGCACTTTGCGCCCCCTCAAATTAAGCACTGGATAGGCCATTGCGACTGAATGTATAATATGATAATGCACAACTGGTACAAGTGTAGTACGTTTTGGTTGTACATATGAGTGTTATAATTAATACAAAAATGCGTCAAAATTTATTGATTTTGAATTACTTTGCGATATGATTTTTCCTAAGTAAACATTAAACACAAATATTTTATTATTACGTCTCAGGAATTTATCACCTTCGACGTTAACCTGTACAATTATTGTTGTATTATATAAATGTATTATTTATCCAATATAATATGTTCTGTTCCATTGCAACAATAATATATTAATTTATTATATAAAAGAGTTTAAAAAATCCTTAAGGGCCGAAATTTTGCAGTTTGGTGATAATGAATATTTTAGTTGATTTTTTTCAAATGTATATTAGGATAATCAACACTGAACATTTTTTATTAATTTACTGTTATACTACGTATAGTTATATTAAAATCTATTCATACGGATTTCAATATTTCTATCAATTTCTAGAACCATCGGAATTTCGGAATAAGATAAATATTAAATTATGAATTTTAATATTAATTAAGTGCCTACCTACCTATATAAAGCTTGGGTAAAATGTTAAAATTAAATTTGGTTTAAAAGGAATTGAAACGAGTTATACATTAGTATGCAAATAATATTATAGAGTATATAGATATATTATTTTTGTTATAATTATATTTTATCACAAGGGTTCTTAAACAATGGATTTCAATAAAATTACTTAGTTTAAATGATCGTACCCATCATATTATATATTTCACCAATTTATTCATCTAGATGTTGTAAAAATCAAAATTTCAGTGCCTGGAATTCATGTTAGGTACCTATATATGAAGAATGGTCGACGTGCATAAATCACAGCTGTTTGCATATACATTTCGTTAGGTAAACTTTTGGCCTTCGAACCTTTGGAAAAACGAAACTATGTAGGCCGGAGGAAAAACAAATGGGATAAAAATGCAAAAGCGTTAAAATATGTATAAGACGAAGAAAAATAGAAGTCATAAATCATAACAATGTTTAAAATGTCTGTCCGGGTTAACATGTGAGACGGTTTCGAATTTCATTCAAATGTAATCACTTTGAAATCTTTCATTCGTTCACCGTTTTGTATTCATTCAAAGGGCATAGTATTATTAAATATCGATTTATTTTTTATCCAGCGCGAATTAATATTATTTTTTAAAAGCCTAATCTAATGAAGTGCTTTCAAATGTTATTTATTATCTACGTAGCAAATATGAGCTCTAAAAAGTATATTATGTATGTAATACAATATTATAAGTATGTTGAAAAAATAATAATGAAAAGAACCTGTCCGGTTTTTAGTCTGTATAAATAGTATACAATTAAAATTATATTATATTTATTGAATAATTAAATATGTAATATTCGAAATAAAAAAAGTATAAAACGAATACTAAAAACTTAATGTTCCCAAACTCCAAATCGGAAAATGTTCAATTATGCATGTTGGCTATAGGTCTTTAATTTGTATAATATATTTTTTTTAGTTTGAAAACGGGCAAAGATAAAAAATATAATTGCATTTTTTCTTTGATTTTATTAAAAATTATTTACAGTCCATACAATATAAATTTTATAAATGGTATTAAAAGGATGTCGTTTTTTTGGGCAGGCACTCAGAAGTGCCACCCGGGCAGGCACTTTTTAGGTATTACCCATAGACCTATGAACTAGTAAGTTTATATGTCGATGGTATTACCTATTGTTTTTTACTTTTAGTTTTGTAGGTAGGTCTCTAGGCCACCGTATTTTGAGTCTTCTAAACTTTACCAGAAAGTGAAATGTAGGATATAGTTGTTTGATTAGGTAATGCGTGTTACTGGGAGAGTTTAAGTTAGTATGAAATTTAAAGTAATATATAATTTTGCTAGTTGATTAAGTGTAGGTATTTTTAAGTATTTGTGAATAAATTATTGTTTGAGAAATAAATAAATAATAATATTATTATGATGCGCACACTGACCTGATCGTCGTATCCGTGCGCGTCGCCTTTTAAGCCGTCGGTGGACACGTCACGATGGTACTTGAATGGGGACGGGCCGAAGTCGAATGCGTCGCCGAGATCGTCGTGATCGAAATTATAGCCGCCGACGTCCGAAATTGGCGCTGCCGAGTCGTCCACGTCGTCCAGCCCGTACTTTCCTCCGTCAAAGTCGTCTGCCATCGCGTCTCCGAAACGAGAACTCGGTTGGTTGTAACCGCCGCCGTCGATGCTGCGACCGCTATTGTAGGGCACATCCCTCTCCTCGCCGACGACCGGTATGTGGTATGGCGACGCGTGTTTACCACTGACCACAGGCATCCCGTGAAAGCCATTTTCCTTTTTGAAATCTATATAATAAAATAATATAATATAATTATCGACAGCGACAACCACCGAAATACGTTGAGTTGACGATATTGATATACAATAGTAAAATTATAGACCTATACAGATTATAATAATTTTAAAGGCGACGAGTATTCTTTAAGCGTTAAAAATAATATCGAAATGTACGAGCACATACAGCATGATGATTCACCGAGCATGCTCATCCCCGTGTTTTCCTTGTTATTAATGCAATTGATCAAATTCTGATTTTTCGATTTTTTAAATAAACTTAAAGACCATATTTTCAAATTATTGAAATTTGTTGAACTGCTGAAGGACTAAGGAGTGTCCTTGGGTGATACAAACTTCTGAGTTCTGTTTTTCAAACAAGAACCCCCCTGGTTATTATTAATTGTCCACTGTATAGTTTGCAGTTAAAAAGGGGTGTTCTCATTTGAAAAACAGAAGTTTGTATCCCCACAGGACACTTATTCTTAATAATATAACAAATCTCAAGAATTTAAAAATATGGTCTTAAAGTATATTTAAAATTTACAAAAATCAGATTTTGAATAATTGATTATTGAAGAAAAAATGGGTTTAGCATGCTTGGTGAATAACCCTGCATTTATGTATTAAGGCCCTCGTAGACTTATAATATATTATTTATTTTAATATATATTATTATTTTAATAGCAGTCAATATATTTTACAACAACCGGACTAATTTGTTAGCAAATTGTTAGACAACTTTATTATAATATAATATTCGACGATTGAACATTTTTGAAAATGTTGCGTCGCTATTTACACAGTAGCAATTATATATATATAGCATCACAACATTTTATCAGAACTTTTTTTGGACTCAAACCACGCTTTTCACGACATTGTTAGACAACTTTCAAAGTTTGTTAGATTTTACTTCTGACGCTAGAAATTTTTTAATTTTTGCGCTGTAATCTTCGCGGTAGCAGCATAAAAGTTTGTTATACGACTTTTTTTGTCTTGAAAACCGAATTAAACCAACGTTCAAACAAATCGTAAGACTTTATTTACGATGCTAAGAAATTTTCAATTTTGACGTTACTGTCTTCGCACGCCACTATTATATTATGTATAGTATTATGAAAACAAAAGATTGTCAGGAAAGGATAATTTTATTTGAAGTTTAATTCAGTAGGAACAGTTACACAACAAACTATAACAGTAGACTAACAATATAATATATGAGATAAATATATTATATATATATATGTATAAACAATGATATACTAAAGTTAGATATTTTTTTAGGCGGCATTGAAATTCCATTGGATTAGGTTTGCAGCGGTTGTAAAGGTTGAAAATCAATATTTTCTTGAAAATCCATAGGTACGAGCTGGGGTTTTTCGGACACGATGTTGTACGCATAATCTTTCAATTACATTTCGATCAGTTTTATTCGGACGATAATTTAACGCTTTAACAAAAATTACTATCACGAATCGCCGACAGACAGGTGCTAATAAGACGAGATTGATTGGTGTAAAGCGAGACAAAATAATTTACGAAAATCGAACATTTGCGACACGGACCAGACTGCGGATATATCTCTTTATGCTTATTGCAATAATACGGAATCGATATAAATATCGACTGCGTGACTCGTATAATGGCAATTTATTCTGCAATAGCCGGTATTCACGACTATCAATTTGTACACCGCTAAATACTGACACGACTAATATACCTAAAAGTGTGACACATTATACAGTGTCGAAGTCTTCATAATATTGTGCCTATATGTGTTTAGTATAATTTTCGTTACGTCATCATAATATAGTTACAATATATGTATTGCGCGTAATATAATAAGTCGGGATTAGAGTTATAGGTACAGCATATACCTAATAGGACGTTTCGAATTACATCATATGATCCATTTTAGCTGAAATTTAAACGTTTTTCGGCGACTGCAGTATTTTAATGTATTTAATTTATTTTTTATCATTAATATAGTATTGATCCACCGCATCAAAAAGTAATTATTTTACTGCGAATTCAAATGGTTTACAACAAACACGTGGTACTCGTAAAACTGCAGAGGACTAAGCATTGTCGTTGCGACAACATCTGCGCAGGACCTAAGACAGTACAGCGCGAGTTGCGAGTGACCTTTGTCGCAGATTTCATTGCGGCATCGCGTAGGTAATTAATTAAAATGTACCTAATTGAAAAAAAATAAACAATTATACCAATGAAAACAAAACGAAAAAATACCTACAATGGAAATGGGAAAAAAACGAATACAAAAGGGCCCCTTGTGCGCGGTTGTCTCGACGACAATTTATAATAATCGATTCGGGTCACCTGTACCGCGGCGAAACTCGTGAGCCGACAAAATATCGTCGTCATTTATTTCGTCAAGGGCACGACGATCGTCGATCCGCGAACTGCGAAGTATTCAAGTTCAACCGGCTACTACACAGAATGACGACGATGACTTATTACCTATACTATATAGGTATATAATATAATATGTATATAATAAATAAATAATAATACACGATAATGAAAAGTGGCGCGCCGCGTGCTCCCCCGCACGAGCGAACGACAAACGAGGCACGCGAACGACATTCAACAAAAAAAAAAATATAATAATTTATGTAACTATTATATAATATTGTTATCACCAGCTCACCAACAGGTAGTTTTTTTTATTTTAACGCTTTGAACTCTCGTCGAGATGGAGTAACCCTTTACTGCACCCCGCAGGTGGCCCGCCAGTCGGTCGAATAATAAAACACGCGACACCGGAAATGTAATAATGTAATACATAATATGTAAAACCGTGACACGAAGAAAACCCTATCGGCGGCGACGATCTTCCGGAAAAACACGTCAACTGGCGGCTAATTATCATCACCGCGTTGACATGAAATCAACGATACATGCATTACCATGTATTATCATTACGCAGTCATCTCGCCGATCCCTTCTCACTCCCTTACGACTCATTAATTAAGGTCCGGACGACTCATCTACGCGTCGGTGACTATAATCATCGCCAGTAATATCGGTTAACACGACTTTGTCTTAAACAAGATCGGATAGTTCCATTTTCAGGGATACTACGGTACATTATGCGTACACCGAAAAGCTAACATAAGATAGTTTTCAGAGTGGGGTGGAAAAAAAACGACCTCGTCTACCTTATATGGATACAAGAAAACGATGCGTACCTACCCGTTAAGATAAATTCATAATACACGACGTATATATAGCGGTAACATTATATAATTATGAAGGGAATAGTTAATTGATCTACCAAATATCAGGGCTGGGCAAGTTAATGATTTTTCTTTTAACACAGTTAAGTTAATATGCATCAATAACGAAAAGTTAAAAGTTATAAAAGCCAATTTCATTTTTGGTTAACTCTGTTTAGTTAAAATTAGTACACACGTTTTTTAAATTTTTTATCAATCTAATTAACGATACATTTTTTTTATACAACGCTAGCCTACCTACTTTATTTATTAGCATCCCAAAACTAAATTGTAGACTATATAATGTTTAATTTATACAGTATTTTCATACATTATATATTTTATTGAAGTTTTTCGTTTCTAAAAACAGAATAATGGTTACATACTTATCAAATAAGTAAGATTGGAAAAATTAATATTTTTTAACTTTAAACAATATTCACGGTAAATATTTTTTGGCATAAAAACAAAATAGATTCAGATAGTGAAATGTAATAAAAACAAAAACAAAATAAATTAACTTAACTTAATTATTAAAATGAAAAATTAATTCGTTTATTTCACGTTAATTAAAAAAGAAATTTAGTAAGTTAATGGGTAGGTTAATGAAAATCCAAAAGTAACTAGTAAGTTAAAAATTTAAAATAAAATTTACTTTTTAACTCATTAATGCCCAGCCTTGTCAAATATTAAACTAATTATGAATACAATGTATAATAATTAACGGATTGGAAAAACAATAAAAAAATTAAAATTCTTAACTTAAAAAAAATGTTAATAAAAACAGGCGCTAGCATAGATATATTTATTTCGTATTTCCTGTTTGGAATGATCGTCTCATATACTCATAACTACTAGTTAATTGGGATCATGTAAAGAGGGTTGTGTTACATATATTTTATACTTAGACGATAATTCCTTTTAAATTCTTTTCTGTTTATACTGCTCCAAAATTTTCTATCAGGAAAAAATAATATAATAAGAACGCAATAGGTATTTGATATATTTTATAGAACCAAACGTAAGCACTTATAGTTCAAAAATAAGGCAAGCCCTCTTATAAACAGTTATTTATGTTGCAAATTTTGCAATATTTTAAATTACTGCATACTATATTATCAACAACAATTAATATTTATTGTAAACAAAATATTATAACGATTAACACAACACCCATAACAATGCGAAATATTATACTACCATTGTGTCCTGTATTACTTTTTATTGATAAGTTTCGTCCCCAAAATATGTGTAGACTATAGTTGCGTCCAACATGGCTGTATATTTAAGTACTCACTCGCGTTCCGCATTAAAAATAATTCATCACAATTATCATTAAAAATCAAATTGTTATTATTATTTATCTGTTTATTTGCCCTCACAAATATAGGTACTTGAAATAACATAAGTTATTTTAAATTTAAGTATTGTAGCACGATTTACTAATATTATTACTTATTCGGTTAGTTTTTACACAAGAACTCAATTTTCCGTACTTATTACATGGACAATTTGTTATTAGTTATATTGTATGATTAGTTATTATTTCATATTGTTATTACACCGCCTATCGTATAAATTATTATTATAAATAAATAATTATTTTGACGCCACAAAATATGCATATTGAAAGTTTACAACAAATAGTTATTTATCTTGACTAATATTTAAAATGATGAAATATTATTTTTTTTTATTCGATTATAATATTATATTCCATAAAAATGATATAAAATCAGTAGGTAGGTAACTAATAATGCGTTCGAAATCCCGAGTCGCGAATAACCTGCGTGACAAATATTTATATAACCTGAACAAAATTTGTTATATTTTTGGGACGCATCTATTGTTTATATCCATCCACGCTACTGGACTATAC
Organism: Sitobion miscanthi; assembly: GCA_008086715.1. NCBI lineage: Eukaryota > Metazoa > Arthropoda > Insecta > Hemiptera > Aphididae > Sitobion > Sitobion miscanthi. The sequence continues at coordinate 7,025,771 of CM017799.1, forward strand.
CGATGGGTTTGGGTACATGTATGTAGGTCACAAATGTTATAATATACAATAATAAGAATAATGTTACATTCAAAATAATTTACATCATAAAATGAAAATTACGAACAGTTGGTTTTTTTTTCGAAAATTATAATCCTTGATGTGGACCAATAATTATTTATTACATAATCAATACCGTGGTACACATAACGTTGTTATATTTTTAATAAATAATAATATAAAATTGTAACCAGATATTCTAAGCTCGAATGCTAATACGATAATGTAGGTCGTTGTTGTATACCTGTTGGTATTTTAATCAAACAAATATTATGATTAACTTTATGCCGTTTGGAAAATCGCACCGATTTATGTTATTTTAAAACAACCGAGCAATAAATCATAGAAGTTCGCCAGTAAAATAATCATTTTCATACCAATCAGTTTTAATCGATGGAATTAATGATAATTTATCTAAACTCCAAAGTAGTCTCAGATGTGACTATTGACATTGTTATTGATGGTCATTTTCGTAATAATTTTAATATTTCACAGAAATTTCAGTGAATGGATAAAATGCGAGCCAATTAACCGAGTAATATCTAACGTAACAAATTATATTTTTTGGGCCCATGAAAAATAAAAATAAAATAAAACTATATAATATGTTTACGTTATTACTGTTTACGTTTTAAAAAAATTTTGGAAATAATACTTTAAGTTGTGTAATAAATGATATGCATTATTCACGAGGCATATTTCTTTGAGAATGTATTTTTGTCGCAGTTTAAATAAATAATTTTAAATCTTACATTTTTCAATCTTGACATCGTTCTTCGTACAGATTTAAAACATTGTTGAATGATTATTATTGCCAAAAGACGTACGACTTTAAAATTTCATTATTTGTAGTAATAAAAAGGTGGGCAAGTGGGTGTCGCTCTGCTGTACAGAAGTTTACAAATGGGTCACTGTAATGGATGGTGTTAAATTTGAATTCAATGATATAATATCATTGTATAAGAAAAACGATTCTGAGCTAAAACGGTCAGTTAGCCTATGATATTACCAAGTATATTTGATAATATTATTGTAAATAAAGTAATTTATATATAACCTATTTACGTGGAGCCTTGTTTTCAATTTTCAATCCTTAGCTATAAAAGTTAAACATTTTATAAATTTTTAACTACAAAATAATTATTAAATTATAAATTTGATAAATGTTGTCAAAATATGAACTTTAAATGCTTATAAAAAAAAATTCTGCCAATGTATTTTTAATATTTTCCACTGCTATTGTAATAATATATCAGGAGCCTTGCATTAAATTTTCACGCATTTTTATCCAACAAATACAATTTTATTGATATTTGTAGAAAAAAAAACTAAAAAAATTGAAAACTGTCAATGTCCGCAAACAGCTCAAAACAAATCAAAATATTTTCAACATTTTATAGTGTATAGAAAATGCTAATATAAACATTCAGTAAAATTTTCAAGTATCTACAGTTATACGTTTTTTCATTACAACAAAATAAGCAAATCGTTACATGAGAAATCGAGGGAATATCAAATGTTGTAAAAATATAAATTTCAAACGCTCATAAAAGTTTAATTTGACTTTCTTGTAGCCTTTTTTTTTTTTGATAAAGATAGACAATCTTATATTTCATTTTTCAAACCTTAGATTTAAAGAGAAACATTTTTATGAATTATAAACTCAAAATAATTTGCCAATTTTCGTGATTTTTCCGTATTTTGTCAAGATTCGAACTTTAAATGCTTATAAATAAAAACTGTGACTAAGGATTTTCAATTTTTTTCATCTTGAAACAATAACCTAGGAGCCTTCTATTAAATTTTCAAGCTTTTTTACTCAACAGATAAAATTTTATTGATATTTATAGAAAAAAAAAACTAAAAAATATGGAAACTGACAATGTCCGTAAACAGCTCAAAATAAATCAAAATATTTGGAAAATGTTATGGTTTATAGGAAATGCAATTATAAACATTCAGTCAAAATTTCATGTCCTTACGGTCATTTGTTTTAGAGTTACACCAAAAACCAAAATCGATTTTCTCGAAAACAGATTTTGCGTAAAAATTCCCGTTTTCCTTAATTTTTTTTTTGTTTTTCACGTCACGTTTGAAAACAACTGAGAAATTGTTACTTTTGACCCCCCAAAGTACCAACTAGATTCACTTTCCTATTAGAAAAGTTACCGTTGAAGAAAATCCAAGCACTTTTACTGTCCTAAAAGGTGATGACAGACACAAAAAAAATTAAAAAAAAACATCATTGTAAAATCAATACATTCATCGCTTCGCTTAGAATCTAAAATGAGGTAATAGTAAGGTACTTCAAATAATAAGATAATTTTTAATTTTAAACTAAAAATATTTCAATAGAAATGTACTATACAATGAATGGTATTCAATAAAAATTTAACTTTTTATTCCTTGAATTTAATCTGCAATATAGTTTTTAAATTATAAAGACCTTTAGCTATATTTACATAAATGCTCGAATACCTTCAGTAAAACTAAATTTAATTCCGCCTGTGTGCATACCTACATTTTACTCATTACATTTAATATTTCAAAATTCAAAGTAAAAATTTGTTTTTCATTTAACATACAATAATGATGAATTATTAATAAAAATATCGTCTTGTCGTGCTTTTGGTAAGAATTAGCGAATTGCATTTTTTAATTTGTATTAATGTTGAGCGCTATAATATTTTACGTTTATAATACGTATTATAGAATTAAAATATTGAAACGCATTAAGTACAACATTAAACTAAAACATTTTTTTTGTCGAGTTCGTATATAATCTATCAATTCTGAACACGATTATGTCGTTATAAAATGCATTAGAAATACCTACTGCAGATTGGTGTTAATACGTTGGTATTCTTTCCCCTCACATTTTGAGGAAAAACATTTAGATACATTTACTTGAAATTTTGGTAACAGGCGTAATGCGTATGACTATTAATGATTAGGTTTCCTGAAGTTTTGCATGCGGTGGTCTGTGATTTGAATTTTTTACTTAAAGGGCTTACAACACAAAGTTTTCAAATTATTTCTGATTCAACTAAAACTTGTGCAATAAAATCCTCATATAACCGACGATAAAAGTATGGTGTTCAGTAGGTATATTTGATACAATTTACGGTACACGGGGAACGGCTTGCATAATATTGTAGCAAAAAGGCAAATGGTTATTGAAAGTTTCGGTTTTTTTGATTTTGAATATATTACTTGAAAAGTGTCTATTAAACTTTGAATTTGTGTGTGGAACCTGGCAAATTTAATGCATGCATTTCACGTGTATCTATATTCAAATCTTTTTATTTTGTCGATTGATAAGATTGTCCATCACATTATTCATGTTTTTCAAAATACAACAGTTGTTATTATAACGTTTTATCTTTTAAAAAAACTACATTATTATTTTATTACCTATAGATATAACAATAGATTATAATATAATATTATACATACTACCTAGTAGTCCATAAAAAAATAACTCCACAAATAATTTGCTAAAGAAAATCTGGGATATTTCAAATGAAAAAAATGATTTTGTATTTTGTTTGAGTAATTCAATTTCGCTTAATACTACATACCTATATTTATTACATTGTTTATATATATCATAATGTTTTAATTCGTGTAAAAGCCTCAAAGTTTTTCCTTACCTTCCAATATGGCATTGAAGTTTTCATTGTTGCCTTCTCCGAGCTTAATGAATATCGGAGGGTTCTGCCCATCTGTTCTGTATATGTATCCCGAAGCTGAGGTTTCTAGGTCTTGAACTTTACCGTGTTTCTCCATGTAAACTTCTCTAGTTTGTTCACCGCACACCATCACTGTTAAAAACACCGCAGTCGCATACACGACCGGTACAACAAAAAGATTCATTTTAATACGAAATAAGCAGACGTCCTATACGTGTTTATAAACTTTCGAACCGCTAACAGTTTTTTCTTTTTATATTAATTATTATGTTTTATAAATTATTGTTATTTATAGATGTTCAGCGAAACGATATGACAACAATATTATCCATGTGTTGCTGACGGTGGACCGGGCGAGCGTATATAAAGCGGTCGACATCCAACCCTCTCTCCTCTTTTCTGGTTACGGACCACAAGGGCGGGGCGTGCAGTGATAGTCCTTGGAGTTATGACTGACAGCTCAACAGGTAAGTACAGATACTTACTTGAGGACCACTGAAACGGATGGCCACCGCGCGTGTGTGTGTGTGTGTGCGTGGGTGTGGTAAAAAAAAATAACAATATGTAAACACAATGAGGGTTTTCGTTGTTCTTTCGTAATCCGAAGATTCCATTTGCTATAATATTATATAGGTACGAACTATAAATTGGACCGCGGCGACGACAGTGACAACGAGTCCTTGAATTTGCAACGGTCCAAAAATCCGAACGTTATTAGTATTATCTATCTAGTCCGATAGGTTAATATATTGGTTATGACGTGTTATACGCATACCATAGGAACGTATGCTTCAAGTGTTTCAGGTATATGTGTTGACGTGTTGCTCGGTTGCCGGTTTAGTTTCTAATCGCATTTGCAAGTATATCTAACTCCAGTTTGATAGTTCAATAATACACAACTACGTCATTATCTTGAGAAACACGAACGGCGTGCACAAAAATTATACCAATTACATATTATTATTGCAAATAGATGAATAATAACAAGAATAATAAATGCTAATAACAGCGTAAATTCTGTATATTTGAATTCAGATCAAGCGTGGGAAACTAATGCATTTTTTCTATCATATTATACAACCACATATAGAATTAGAGGTACTTATATAATTTTCACAAGTTTAATTTCGGTCAAACAATTTTCGTCAATTATATTATGACTGTCGATAATATTTATATTTTATACGAATTCGGTTGAAAACCTTGCAAATCGCTCGAGTGTACCTCGTAACTGACTATAGGTTACTTTTCTAATGGACGTGTTAGAACTAGAATTCAATGATAAATATTGATGAATACGAAAAACGATTCTGAGCGGAGACGGTGACCATAGCCTCCGCTTCAAAAGGATATTTATTATTTTATAACTTATTGAGTATAATATAACCATCCGTAATATTTATTTTTCGATTAGGCATGTTGATCAAAATATATGGGTCAAAAACATAACATATATTATACTATTACTAAATGTAAATAGTAAATACCACGACCATAGAACGGTTTGAAAAGGTTCGTGGTATTATAAGCAGCTTAAAAGTAGTCTAATTATTTTGAAAATTTCACTGTGTATAGAAAATAATAATAAAACTCCATGATGACAAAAATTCTCTACGGTTAATATATTTTTAATTACACAATAGGTATTAACTAAAATAACTATCGTCATTTGTACATTCAATTTTGTCAGAATTAGAACTTCAAATATAAATAAAAAAAAATTGTAGACATGTATTTTTAATATATTTTTTTAATTTCTGTTAGAAGTACAATTTTGTGGAACCCATTTTTGTGTATTACATTTCAAACATTTTTAACAAGCATGCAATTTTTTATCATCGTTTATCTAATAAATTCGAACATATCAAAAATCTATGATAAATAGCACAAAAAGAATTACAATTAAATAAGTAAATAAATTTAAATATGAAATAATTTTTACTTATATAAAATATACTTAGTAAAAATATCAAGATCCTACGGCTATATTTGTTTTTGAATTATAACGAAAGAAAAAAATCGATTTTGTCAAAAACTGATGTTGTTATAATTTTTTTTGCCCATTATTTGAAAAGTTCTGCGAATTTCCCCCCTCTAAAGTACCAACTAGATCCAATTTAATTCCAGAAACCACACTCTCAAAAGTTAAAGCTTGATCTATTTTTGCGGCTCCAGAATGAGATTAAAGACACAAAAATAACCAAACAAACACATCATTATAATGTAAAGCCAAAACATTCATACCAGATCTAAAATTACAATAGGTATATTATATTAGTGGTGGCCTCAGCAGGTCTATTCGACTCCCTTTCGTCTTTAATAATAATTTTTAATAAAAAAGTAAATGATTATCTTTTTTTTTTATTTTGGTAATTTTTTAAATCGCCGAAAATTCGGTGGTCTATCTCACTGCAAATCCATTAAAGCAGTAACCAACCCCAGGTCAAATGTTCGATGTAGTAAAATATTTGTTATAGAGTCTTTGAGACGGCATTACCGCGGTATACCTATTACCTATATATAATGAAATGGCACGAGGCCCATAGAAACGGCACCTTAGTAAAATGTTCGAGTATATCACGTTGATAAGTATCGGACACATTGATTGATATTTATAAATATATATACATATAGTGTATACACATTTTCAATATATAATACGAAACACTCGCCGCTATATGTATTACACGTCGCCTTGCGTATTATTTACCAATTATTTATTACCAATGCCAACACCAGATTAACAAATAATAATAGTCTCTCTTTTTTTCATACCAAATTGGTTAATATTGTCATAAATTTTCAACACATTCGTATAGCATAAATTGTTTTCTTTGCGATTGTTATTCATTATATTATTATTATCATGTTAGGTATACATAGGTACTATGTATAGATATATAATATTTTATATTATATACTTTATAATGTGTTCAATCGACTTATTACCGTCGGATACGCCATATACGAGTTAAGAGTAAAATAATGTATCTATATAGTATATAATATAACGTTGAACATACACCACACCATCCGACTAATACCCAACAACGAATAAAATATTACATTCACTCTCTGCAGGGTGTACGATATTATACGTTATCGATCACTACTAATTTTGTTGCGTAATATAATCATCCAATCGTTTAGATTTCGTCAAAATATTGGCTTACAGTTTGTTATTTCAAATAATATTCATTAGTAATTTTGGTTTTATAATAAATGATTTGGTCAATATATTCTTTTAATAAGTAGTTTAAAAAAAATACTAATAGGTTAAATAATAATTGATCTAATATTGATTTGTAAATAGGTATTATATGAAATTAGTTTAAAAAAAATGTTAAATCAATATGTTACTTAATTTATAAAAGTTTAAGCTGGCACACTAAATTTAATATTTATAAAAAATATAAGCTGTGCACTTTTATTTTACAAAATGTAGAAAAAGTAATGAACAAAAAAATGTTTATGGCATTTTTATTTTGGTCACTTAAAATTTTAAAACCTGTTGCAAGTGTTGTGTATCATTATCATACGAATTTATTTTCTCTATCGTATGATTTTGTGTCATGGTGAACTCGATAAATATATCTCACAGTGAAAATTATTTAATACTTAATATTAACTCCATAATCAACAAATACGGCATGAATATTAAAAGTTTTTGGATGTAACGAAATTTTAAATTTATATAGGCAATTATTTGCAATTAATGTTTGTTCAATGTATCATTTTCGATTTTCCTCTTGAAATTTATGTTTATGGCATCATTTAATTAATCAACGAAACAGTTTTTTTTTTAAATATATTGTTTTTAAACCCAATAAACGACTGTCGACTTTCAATTAATATTTATTGTATTAAAACTACAGGATACTAGTATCCTAAAATAAATAAAAAGTTAAAATTGAACATGATTTTCAGAAAATGTTCACTTTTAAGTTAAAACATGATGATAGTAATTTAATATATTATGATAGTTCCCATTTCCATTATATTTATGATTATATCAAGGGTGGGCAGGTACTCACATAGTTACATGTATTAACAACAGCCAAAAGCCCGGAACCCATGAGACAGATAATATTCAATAAGCGAATTTTAAATTGGAACACTTAGTTTTACGTTTAATTTTAAAAATCATTATAATGTTTGTGTAGGTACCTACTAGGTATTTATAATTGATCAATATGATGGGTTTTTGTTTGTTGTTGTGTTATGGTATAAAATGTAATACATTTGGAGGTATAAGCAATTCTATTCAGTGTTGAAATATTACTAAATTTAAGTGAAAAAATAAAATTAAAAATAACTTTGTTGCAGAGTTTAATGATACAAGTTTAATCGTGCTTTTAAATAAAATGATTATAAAGAATAAAAGAATCGAATTAAATAATTATTATAAAGTGTATTCATTAAAAAAACTAAAATCTTTTCCAACAAATATTACGCGAGTATTTACATAGTTATAAAAAAAACATTTAATATTATCTAAATATATCTTGCAGAAATCGCAGAAATGTTAAAAATTAAAAATCATACTATGACCACATAATATTATAATATTTATAATACTGTACTTACTTAGTATTATATTAGATTATATGCATAGGTTGATGGGTCACGATGTAAAATTCAGAGATTAAATTATAAAAAAATAGGGTATTGTAAATAAGTATACATTTGACTACAGTTACATGAGTTGGTCCCCGAAAATTGAGTATAAACTATAAAGTAATAAAATCAGAAATAATTTTGACGAAGATGGCGAAGATGTCAAAATAAATGTCACATATAGTAACATTATTTAATGTGAATGCGCGAGAAAAAATATAAAAGACGAAACCATTAACCGAAGGAAATGATAACGAGTTAGGCGATGCGTAAAATTTGGCTCGCATAGTGTCGAAAAAGGAACTTTTTACTCTCCTCCCTACACACACACACACCCTCATTCGTTGGCCACTGGTTGGCGATTTCTTTGATGAACGTTTTCATCTGGCCTCGTGCCAGGATATCATGTCACGTTAACCTATTGCAGGTGGAACTTAAGTTATGGAAACTCCTTAATAACGAACAATCGTCATTTAGGTTTCAAAACCAAGAAACCGTCAATTATGGTAGGTACCTAAATTCATGGCGTGTGCGGATAAATAATATGCTATCATATTTTGGTACACCGTTTATGTGAACTTTATGACTGGTTAGTATACGTTACAAATATAATTTTTTTTATTTAGGTAGAGACTAGAGGTAGATATAGGTGAAGTGTATAATATCATTTATATATATGTATACATATTACATATAACATATAGCATACGTCGTTTGAAATGGTACCTAACACCTAAGGGCTAACAATGATTCGCTAAGAGTTTATGTGTTTTAATAAAGTACAAAAGAATTATTATTACCTCAAGGTTTTAAGAAGAAACCGTCTAGTTCGAATTTTAAATTGTTATTTAAGACGTCCCATTATGCACGGTCCACATGACATCGTTAAACGGTACCTACACGTTGACAAAGGAGTATTCTAGATACTCCGTTATTACTACATACCTACTACATTAGTAGTCGTCCTTCCAACGTAAATAGATCCTTGATGTTTATTTATATGATATAATATATTTTTCGGTTTATCGCGAACAATTGCAATTTGATACACATTAATTTAGAAAACACACGCTCCTGAAATGAAAAATTAACATAAAAAAAAAATGATAATAACCTGTTGCAGACCTTCCTCTTTGAAAGAATTAGCACATGGGCGTTAGGCATATTGTTTTCGAAAATTCGTTGGGTGGATTGATTCCCGCGATAAACTCAATTTAATATTAAATATTCAATAAATATTAAACTCAATAAACAGTAACAATATTGACAACACATCGAAAAAAACCTTGCACACCATAATCAAAATTAAGGTCCCAAATAACACATTTTTATGACAAAGCGATTAGTAAATAAAAAAATACTTGTGAAAAGCTTACAAAATTGTTTATATCTACAGTTTAAAGCAAATTGCAATTTAAAGTATACGATGTGTAGCAAGTGTGCTTAAGATTAATTTTTTTTCGTGAGTAAATAATAATAATTCATTCACCTATGGTTTATAACGTGTACTAGGACAAACTCAACAACGGCCCATGGTTCGATTGGTATATAAATTATTTTGTCCGTATAATATATTATATAATACACTGTACAAATATGATCATGATAAAATGCAACGGCCAACGAGTGCATTAAGTGAACCGAGGTAGAATTTTTTGACAATTTGCTCGCTCGAGTATGATAAAAAATATTGATAATAAATTATCATGGAAACTTAATTTATAATTTTTCAAAAAAAAAAATCACAAAAAAATGGCAACCTGCGAACAGCAGGGCCGTTTATGGGACGTGTGGGACACACGCGCGGGTTCGGAATGCATACGGGAACAACAAGTGCCTCTCTGTACGGAAGAATCCCATTGCGCGTCATAGGATTGTGACAGGACACTGCGACCGGGCGACACCGGCGGCGGGCATCGGGAGTGTCCTCCAACCGTGAGACACCGGACACGTGATGAACACGCATGAGCAGATCGGCCTAACTTCACTCAGGGATCGATGTTCAGCATGTCACCACTGGACACACCACTCCCGCCGACGTCTGGTCCGTCGGCAGTATATATACATAGTATTCGGAGAGTGAACGTTACAAGCGAGAGGATTTCGGCCCAACGTCCGTCCCGTGACCTGTGGGTGACCCAAGTCACCGGGCTGGGTGTCGGTGGATGGTCCGACAAACGGCACGTCCATTAAAATGACGCGCGAGTAGGTCCGACCGACCACCGACCGATCGCAACCGATTTTCTGACGAGTCGCAATCAGGTCGGCCGACAGGGGCGATCACTGTAGACGCCGCCTGTGGTATGGGTAGGTCGTGGCTGTGGCGTACGACGAACAAAACGATCACCAACAGATGGCGAGTCGGTCGCAACGGCGGCGGCTCCAACGTGATGGAACGAAATGGTGGCGGGACATTTGAATAGACTCATATCATGCCATACTGATTATTTCAATCTTAGTGACCCAGTACCAATGTAGTGATGATACAAGCATTCCCAGTACAGATTAATAATATTATGTATTAATGCTATAGCCTATATTTTTTAGATTTTTTGGTTACAGTATGAACAGTATTTTAAAATAATTTACAACAAAATAACTAAAATTTGTATTCTCTGTTTAAATATCTAATTTCTTTCAAATGTCGACTTAAAATGCATATAAAAACCAAGTTAGGAAAGCTCACTTAGTAAAAGTGCTAAATTATTGGTTTCTAAACGTAATTTAAATTTTAAAACAAAGTAATACACTATAATTGTATTTATAACTAATAATGTAATGTTTTGACAAATAGGGAAAGAATTAGGGAAGTCTGCAGAAAAACTGTATAGGTAAGTAATATTAAGAATAAATTATTGAAATAATCTACGAGTACTATAAAAAATTATGCAAATGCAAGAAGTCCCGAACCCTATAGTAATAAGTATATTATTTTATTATTATTATTTATTTATTATTAATTAACGTCTGTTAGGGCAATTTTATAAAGGTAAAAGTAACTTTTGAAACACTTATTATTACAATAGTTTTTTTTTTTTTTAGATAATTATATCTATAGTAATAGGTATATTATTTTATTATAAAGTTTGTTATTATTTATTTTGTGGATTTTGTTTCATCTATTGTGCAGTATTTAATGTCAGATATTCTACATACAAATGTTTAAACATTGTATTAAACACCACTAATCAGTTATGGTTTTTTTTATGTATTATACATTATAATTTATAATATTTCATTACTGAATGATATATATATTAAACATATTAATAAAGAAATAGAATCATATGGAATAATGTTATAATCAAAAAAAAATTACCAACTACAATGTTTTTCTGGTCTAACTATTATTAGTGACTTTTTCACTATTCACGAAATCCAAGTGAAAACAATTAGAATTTATCAACATTTGGCAAATATAGTCGTAGATAGAAATCGGGGAGGTTGAGAAATTCCGCAATAATGTCCTCTCTAGTAGTAGCTCCCCGACTAAGTTCATTCCTCGTAAAAGTTTAAAAGTGAGTGCTTAGCCGTAGTTTAAATAAATACATGAAATGTTTATTTTAACTCCAATAACATATTTAAGTTAGCCAGCAGTTATTCAAATGTTAACGTTCACAAGTTTTCAAAATATATACATTCACATAATTCAATTTGAAAGCACTTTACAGTCATTGACATTATACATATCGCTAAAATAATAATAATTGAGAGCTACTTTGATTGAAGCTTAGATTTATTTAAGATCTCATCTCATTTATACAGTAGATAAATCAAATTTAGAATTTGCTGGGGGATAGCGTTTTTTACCTCACAAGGTGGCCATATACCGACCACCCACCCACCAACTAAATTTATCAAGCTCTGCCTATGTTAACCCAACTTAATCCCTAACACTAAAAATTACAAGTGCCATTATATATATACACCATGAAAAAGTCACACATTTTAGGTAGGTATATAAATAGTTATGCAAAAATAGTATGTAAAAACTTATTAGGTAAGTGTTACAATAATATAAAATAATGGTAATTATAATTTAATTATTTTTAGGCAGTAATAGGTGACTTGGTAAATGTTTATAAATCGTCAGTATGTCGTATTATTAAACGAGTGTGTAATGAAATTGCTAAACTTTGAAGAAGTTATATCAAAATGCCATCAACTATAGAAGAAATACAACAAACAAAAGTTGGGTTTTATAAAATGCGCAAATTTCCTCAAGTGGTTGGAGTTATAAATTGTACCCATATAAGAATTCAGTCTCCTTTTCGAGATATTAGAGAACAATAACATAATAGAAAGGGTTTTTTTTAGCTGGTTAGGTTAGGTTATGTGCAGGCTGTATGTAACAGTAATCTAGAAATAACCGATTTTGTTGTAAGTTAATAAGATATAATTGTACCAAGTATGTTTGGGTTCTATTAAAATAATAAATAACATAATGTAACAACATGATTGGTTTTATATTTGATTTAGATGGCCTGGTTCAGTGCACGATAGCACTATTTTTGATAAAAGTTTGTTTCGTGCCAAATTAGAAAACAATGAGTTTGGGGATTGTTATATTCTTAGAGATGGTGCAGATTACCCATGCAGGAAATATTTAAACCTCTCTATTAAATCTTGAAACAGCATCAGAAAAAAAATACCAAGTAAATTTAAAAAAAATATGTAGAAAATTGTTTTATAATTAATTTAAAAATACAAATATTACATTATTTTTTTAGAAATCTCAAATAGGCACATGAAATAATATTAAAAGAATTTTTGGTATTTTAAAAAGACGATTCCCTGCTTGGGTATAAGGACGAAATTGACAACCACTATAGCTATAAAATAACCTGTTTCTTTTTGAAAATTTAGGTATTATGTTTATAATAATAATAATAATATTAATATAATAATTTTCATTTGTCAATAACAACAGTAAAATATAGGTACATTAATATTACAAAAAAAAGCTTGTGATAGTGGATAATGAGTTCATAATATAAAAACTAAAAACTACAGCAGAATTAATGCATTAGCATGCATAAACATTATATAATGTCTACTTAAATAAACTAATCAACTTAACAGATAAAAACAATACAATATAATATAAGTATAAAGATTATCAGATGCACAATATATTATTTGGATCTAAAGAGTGTATATACTCGTAAATACGTGTTCATCACAATTTATAATTTATGCAAACCAGTTTTGTTCATTTCATCCCATACAACAATTGGATATTAAGATAAAAGGGATTGTGCTAACACAAAGTAAACCATCTTAAGATTGTTAATATCCAAAATATATCTTAATGATTTTAATTTTAAAAATCAATCGAGTAAATGAGGAAGTATAATCAATATGATTATTCCATTTCAAATGTTCATCAATAATAACTCCTTAATACTATATACGTACTAGCTGTTTTATGAATAATCACTCAACATCACACTACAAATGGTTAGTAGTATTATAACATTTACTCAAATGTACCATGCTTACATCATCAACAGTAGTGGTTTTGTTAATGAATACATTTTGATTTTTTAAAGTTTACCATAAAACCAGAATTGTCCAACCAAAATTTAACCCTTTTTAATCATACTACTGTATGAGAAGAAACCAGGGTCTTTTTCTGCCTGGTGTCGTCTCTTTTTGAACAGGGTATTTGTTTAATAAAAATTGGTTCACTTATTACGTATTCCAGTTTAATTTAACATATGTTTCAGAATTTATTTGACTAGACATATTATTACTGACATTTGCAAAATAATCATTCAGAACATCAGCAACAATAGGTTAACTGAGGTTAAATAGGTTAATAACAAAATTAAATAACTCACTTATTTTATTATCACATGAATTTATGTATCCAGGTGTAACAGGTTCAACATGTATAGAAGGTTCTTTTGTACCAACTAAAAATAAAAATCATCTATTCATATTTTATGACTTTGAATCTTACAAATTACTATTTCTGATTCATATTTACTTGTTCTATTTATAATTCTATAACTGAAAATTATAATTTCTTATAAGACAATATAACAAAATATTTAAAATTTTTTAATTGCTAATTCAAATATTTTATACTTACCACTATCACCAAAACTTTTGGTAGTAGTTTCCTAATTATTATATCTCATTTGCATATCTCTTTGGTAATTTTTGGATTTGTAGTTTAGGAATTATATAAATCTCCTGCCATGCGAGTTTTCTTAGTTTTGCATTTATATGAAGAAGTAGTAGGTAACAGAAAGTTATTCTTGATAAATATAATCAAATAGTCAGTAATATGAAATGTGTATTCATTATTTCATTCTTTATCATCTTAAGTGTCCTTATATGACATAATTTTGTCCACCAAAACGTTTTTATCACCCTGTGAGAAAGAGTTCACCAAACTTAGGTTTTGGAAATCCATAAATATTTTGACCTTAATAATTACTTATCTATCACTTTTGTTCTTTCCAGTTAATCTTTTTTCGGTATCATAATATCATACAGATTTTAATTGAGTCACAGTCCTAATACCAGTTGTCTGTTCTACATTGTAGCAATTTGTTATTTGTTTCCAGATGCTGTCTTTGGTTTTATTAGTTGCATTATCAGTCTGAAATCCACCATAGTTTCATAAAATGTTTGTACGACATATTGACATGATGTTTAAAACTACAATTAAAATCAGTAAGATAATTTTTTGTTTGATGGATTTGCCTAAACGTACTTACCTTAATGTTTTCTATAGGTAATACATTTGTGTGGTACAATTAGATCAATGAGCATTTCTTTCTCACAGTCTAGGAAATTTCTTCCTCTAAATAGCTTGGTATCTATCATTTTAATAATAACAAATTTTCTAATACAGTAAAAAGGGAATAAAAAAATCAAAATATTAATTATTAGTACAGAACAATAACTAATGTTATTAGTTAGCTATTAACATGACAAATTAAATTATTAAATTTGTCATGGCTATTACTAAATTATTATTATTTATTTCTATTAATAGCCTCACACTTTTTATCATTTTATCAATAACAATATTCACGATAACAACCTTGTGATATAACTCAGCTGTTAATAAGTACATTTTAAACAAGATTATAGATGATATATATTTATTCTCTTTGGATAATTTGAAAATTTGCATTGTAATGAACATTGATTTAACGACCCATTAAAATCACTAATGAGCCGTTAGTTAATCAATCTTATATATTTAATAGATGTTTAACGAATGACTTTTATGCAACCGGGCATCATGAGTGGACCGATGTGTTTTTTTTTTTTAGTTTTATGTCTGTCATCAGCTTTTGGGGCAGTAAAACTGTTTCGATTTTCTCCAACAGTATTTTGTTCGACGGGAAAGTGAATCTAAGGAGGTCAAAATTAAAATGCTCAATAGTTTTCAAAGGTGCAGGGAAAAACGTGAATTTTTACGCAAAATCAGTTTTGGTTTTTGATATAGGTACTTCTAAAAAAATGACCGTATACATGACATTTTCACTGAAAGTTTTTTTTTTTTTTTTATTGTTACGATGACAGTTGAAAAATGTTAAAAATACATAGTTATTATCTAGTCACAATTTTTTTTTTATAAGCATATTTTAAAGTTTAATTTTTGACAACATTTATCAAATTTAAAATTTAAAAACGATTTTGTAGTTAAAAATGTATGTAATGTAAACTTTTATAGGTAATGATTGAAAGTTTAAAACAAGGTTGCACGTAAGTAGTTAATTCTGTAACCAAAAAATTTAAAAAATATACATAACAAAATAAAAAAAAAATTTTTATAGTTATTTTAAGTTAAAATTTGGACGAAATTACATATTAAATAATCAAGATTAACGTTAACAGTTCATTACAGTGATCCCCTTGTAACATACTGTACAGCAGAGAGACATCCACTTATCCGCTGTTTTATAATTGAAAATAAGTTAACAGGTAATATATTTATAAATCAATTATTATTATTCTTGCTATTGAATTTAATTAAAAAGAAATACATAATATTATTATAGCCTGTAGGTACCTATTTTAATTATTATTAATAAAAGTGTCTATTTTTGTTTGAAGCTTGAGATTCTGAGAATGTGTTTCACAGAAATCAGAGTACTAAGTATATACCTATAGTTATAGTTTTATCAATTGATTAGTTTTTATATCTTCACATCTTCTCAGTACTTATGTATATAGTGTATACATGGAATATAACATCTTCGTAGGTAGTTTTTTTTGTATTTTTTTTTTAACTTTAACGAAATTATATTGAAATAAGCAGATACCTACTTAGATATTATAAAACATGGGCCTTAGATTGGTATAAAAAAATGAAACTCAACTGAAATATTAAAATGTATAATACTCTCTATAATACCTATTGAGATTTCGTTTTCAATTAATTTACTTGAAAGGTGAAACGTAAACAGAAAATTATCGATTTCGTGTACAAAATAAAGTACCTAACTACAAACAAAATACCTACCAGGGTTACTGAAAACGATTTTATATTATATGGAACAGGGATGTAATAAAAAAGAAATCAGTTTCATCAGTTTATAGAATTTGACGAATCCAAATGCACAGGTATTAATAATAATAATAATTATAAATATGAAACTAAGTACATATTATATTATATAGTATAAGTATATGACTGATATACATTAAAATAATGTAATGTAAACACGCGCAATAGTTTTGGAATATTCGAAACGAATTTGTGTTAAAAGTACCTTTAAATACCCTAAAATCAGCTGCCATAAAAAAAAAAAAACCGTTCAATTGCGTTTTAACTTTATCTAAAATATAATACAATATAAAATATTATATATGTATATGATTATAATATTATTATAGCGGCTCACAGGGTGGCGGCGTGGAGTATACACATCACAGTAAATTTTAATTTCATCCCTCCGGTCTGCACAAAACGTTCCGCCGGAACGACAGCATCGTCGCCGTCGTCGTGCGTCTTCAAGTTGCCCGCCTCAGTGCAAACAGTTGTCGAGACTACAACGACGACGGAAACGTTTCTCGGCGAACGAATTATGCGCGACGTTGTTGGGTGGGTGAGTGGTGGCACCCACCGCGTCCGGGACATCCGAACAAACTCGAGTTTTATGTTCATGTGAGTGAATAACATCGACTAATTTAAACATTTACTACTCTCTTTACGGCCAAAAGTCGAAATGGTAATGTGTCTTTTAGTATTATACATCTCTCCAGAAATTCACGCGAACTGCAAACGTATACCCGCAACTCCTACGCGAGAGTCGAGTTGCGAATAAAACGGTTTAGCGTCTCTCTGCAGCGCTGCGCTAATGCAATACCTACCTACCTACCTACTTATTTTTATTCAGTTTTTTTTTCAATAATGTCTGTTATAAAAGGAGCCACTACCATCACGTTGGAAATCGAATTATTCTCAGTGTAAAATGTGCAACTTATATAATAAGAATAGAGGGATGTGTTAACGCGTTATAAGCCGAATTTAAATTATATAATGTAATAATATATTATATAGGTATATATATATTATAATTTTCTATAACCATCCGGATATTATTAAATCCAAAATAGGCTGATAACCATCGGCTGTTGGAGCCTTGACAGATAAAAAAATAAACAAATAAATATATATTCAGGTTGTTTCACCAAGCATGCTCACCCCCCTTTTTCCTTTAATAATGCAATTCTTTAAATTCTGATTTTTTGGAATCTTTAAACATACACAAAGATCATTTTTTGAACTCTTTAATTTTTTTGTAGTTCTTAAAGAGTGACCTACGAATTGCGATGACTCAAATTTTTCGTATGTAATTATTTACCAGATAATTGTTCTCAAAATGTTAATGTATCAGAATCAAAATTAAAATAAGTAGGTTTTAAGTTACTAAACTTTGTGGAGTATAAGGATAATAAGTGGTTTAATGTCGGTGATTAATATTAATTTATCAACATTAATAATTTGTAAAAATGGTTCAAGAATAATAAATACTAGATTCAATATTATATTTGTTTTATATTCTTATAAAACCATTTTTAAGGACTATTATCCTTTAGATGAATATTTTCATAACTGAGAAACTAGCCGTCTGAGTTTTGAATTGGGTGCATTAAAATGTACAAATAAAAATATACACTAAATAATATACAGTAAAAAATGGGGTTCTCATTTGAAAATCAGAAGTTTATATCGCCACAGAACACTCTTGTGGTACGAACAAATCTCAAGAATTTGAAAATATAGTCATTAAAGATTCCAATAATCAGATTTTGAATAATTGCATTAAAGAAAAAAGGAGGTGAGCATGCTTGGTGAATCACCTTGTATATGATTTTATAAATTATCGGAAAGGTTAGGTCGATTATATTAATATCGAATACAAGCAATTTTTAACGTATTATAATACCAAATAATAATGTTCACTTACAACTGTAGTCTGAAATATTTATAGTAGGTATATCAATAACTCATTTATATCCCAGTAGTCAATTTTGCTGGATCGCATATTGTTTACAATAAATTCGGTACACAATTTTCAACTTTTCCACTGTCGTGCTGGGCTTGTTATTGTATTCCCAGCGAAATACTAGGTAGGTATGCCACGTTAAAAGCTTAAAGTATTATTATGACAAACTAAAATTGCTAACATTGTGTGTCGAAATGTCGAATAGCGAGAAGGTTTGATAATATATTTTCAATTTCGCACATACAATAAGGACGCCAAGTTATTTCTGAAACGCAGTATTCTAGCTAATATAGTAGTGTGTAACGTAAACCTTACATTTTACTTTGACAGTTTACATAAAAGTTGTATTTCAAAATTATAATAATACAGTGTATATGTAATATAGTCTATAGAGGTATGGTGTACGTGGTACGTAATTTATACAGTTATTTATGTTTTTAAAACCAATTATACGAGGTTAGAAAAAACAAAAAATAATAAAACAATTCTATCATAATTGTTGATTTATTAAACTGGAGAACAAAATATGAGATTATTATACTGCACTTTACATATTATATTGTATAATACAATTACCTAATATTATATGTATGTTTAAACGATATTAAGATATGAGATAGTCAGGTAGGTGTACCAATTATTGCCAGTATACCACTAACCACTGACTATTTTTCCGGTAAATATTATACGTAACCCTAACCTAACCTATTGTATATTAAAATACATCAAAGTATACGTACCGTAAACTTAGTTCGTGGAACGCATGTCTATAGCGACTTAACGCAATTATAATTGCAAGATATCAAGCAATAGTGTCTATGATCTATTGGGAGATCGTTATTTAAGGTACCTGGTAGGTACTGGTTTAGTTGACGTCCTCCAAGAAAGTATTCTCCCATCGCTATAAGGTAGTTTAGTTGATGCCCACTTATCCCTCACGTATTTTCGATGTTCTAAAAATCATCATACTGTATTTAATATATTTTACACTTTTCTGTTTATAATACCTATAATAAATTCTGAGAATATTCAATATTATAAGTTATAATCATTACAATTTGATATTCCCGATTATTACCTATTACTTTTTTTATACAATTATTTTTACAAAATATGATATATTTTAAATTTTTGGTTTTAGGAAAAAAATAACGTAACGTTACAATAAATAATATAATTAACTTGTAAACTTAAAATCAAATAATTAGAACATACGAGAGATATAAGTTGCGGTCATCAATTATACCAATACCACTATCTTATTTAATTTGCGATTATTCAAGAATAAGTAATTATTAATTAGTCGTTTCGGTGAAAAATTAGAAAAAGACGCGATGGGTTAATTTTTTCTCAAATAAACCTCTGTAGTATTTTAAATTTTGTAACATTTTTTGGTTATAAAGTAACATTATTGGTCTCCTCATTACTCGAAACATAGTGGCCATAAATATTATAGTTTATAATATTATAATCAATATAGGTAGTAAAAATATCTCCGTCCCCAATACTAATATTTGATCATAAGCGTTTACGAACTTAAATTACCTTTACAATATATGCGTGGGTAATGGTGAATTTATCAAATTCAAATATTAACATAATTATGTTAGTCTTTGAATACTTTATTTATACATTTTTCATTTGTTTAATATATTTCACATACATATTAACACGATTAATAGCATAATATACATATTAAATATACCAGTCACAGGATTTCTCGTCTAACAAGATAAAAATACATTTTACCAGTTTTTATTTTTTGGTAATTTAAGAGCCCTTAAGTGTAAGTAATATAATATTTTATCAATAACTTGAACGTCATTAAGTTTGGTTTTGTTAAGAATTTTTATTCAATAAAATAATATTTTATTTTTACATAATTTATTTGTCATCTACTCCTCTCCATGCTTTGGTATGAACATCCTTTTTAACAAGGAGACGAGTTTTTCTGTATTATTATTATTATTATTATTATTATTATTATTAAAATTCTGTTTATTATATAATAGTCTTCACCGTTCAAACAAACGTGCCAAGTGAAATGGAAGAAAAGCTGTTGGTATAGAAGAAAAATAAATAAATAAAAATATTAATAAATTGTACAAAGATTTATAGATATCAGCATTTTCACGGTATTAAGAGCAAATAGATTTAATATAATTGAATTGAAATCCATTTTAGGTCATGAGAATTTTTTTTTTTTGGTGTTCATTCATCAGATTTGTGAAGTGTTGAATTTATTTGATCTCATTATTGAATAATATTGTTATGACATAAAAGTTAACTACATAAGTTTATTATTTGAACAATGCAGTACCTACCTACTGTGTGACATTTTGATTACATAGTATGACATTGGTAAGCACCTACTTCGAAATTGCCAATTGGAAACGCCAAACATCCGTCTCGTGTTTAAACGTCATAAAAAAAAAAAATTGAAAATTCCAATCCATTTATATTTAATGAATAGTATGAGTTCCATATGTAAAATATACTTATAATATTTGAATTATATTAATTGAACTCTCTAAAAACAAAAATATTACATTTGAAATATGTAATAAAATAGTTAAGGTGCAAGTCTATAACCTATATTTTGTAAACGATTATCGATTTGTAAACGTATTGATGTGTTAACAGGAATATTACATTTAAGACGACCGTTAAGAAATTATATAGCTATTATATATATTTAATGAAAAAAAATATTACAAATTGCTGTGGTAAACTAGGTATAAATTCAACAGAGAAATCGATATTGGCTACGCAGAATGCGACTAATGGAAAAATGCTAAACACTATTTGAATATATAAATTTTAACTTAATACTTTTAACAAGAAATTTAATAAAATTGGTTATAGTTGAAATAATTAAAACCATGAAGACGTTTGTTTATCCAGTAGTAAACCGTTAATTTATATAATTTTATTATAAAATACAATGAAACATCGATTGCATTCCAGAACGCCCTGAATTGATGATAAATCGAAAATATACTACAGTTGCTGCTGA
The DNA here is from genome assembly GCA_008086715.1 of Sitobion miscanthi. NCBI lineage: Eukaryota > Metazoa > Arthropoda > Insecta > Hemiptera > Aphididae > Sitobion > Sitobion miscanthi. Next base: position 7,047,616 of record CM017799.1, read on the forward strand.
CTAAAAAAAAACATATAACGATTGACGTTGAAAATACAAAAGTTTTATCATCTGAATTTATTTGTCTATTTTCTTTGAAATTGAACTTGTTTGTTGTTTTTCCTATTCACTAAATAATCACATTAACAAGTGTTTACCTACGAGGTATATATATATATAGTTTATATAGTTAGTACTAATCGATAATAAAAATAACAATACATATGCAGCAGGTGACCAGAGTTTAAAAAAAATATCTACCTTAATGTGTACCTACCAAATAACTTCACGATATGGTTCTTTATTTGTTAAAGAGTTCTTTGGGAATTAAGCATGAAAAAAATGTCTAACGGTATAGAAGTAGAATGCAATATATTGAGACACTAAATAACTTTATTAATTTATTAAAATGAATTATTTAACATGATAATATTATATTGTAATTCCTCACTTTCATTATGTATATTAAATAATTAAATACATTTGTAACACATAGGATACTACCTATGGGCATCAGATATGTTTTATTGGGAGGGTGATACTGGCCCAAATTTTTTCTGGTGGGTCATTTATGTATTGTTACTCGATCACCCATTAATTTATTTATACCATATTTTCAAGAAAGTTATTGCTAATAATGTTTTGGGTACCTATAATATGCTATATTTCTAAATAAATAATCAAAAAAATACCTAATATATAATATTATTGTCACAAATGTTACAGTAAAACTTCAAATTTCCTCCATTTTCTTTTATTTGTAAGTTCAATACATAACTTTTATTTTTTAATGTACGAGATTTTAGAAAGTGTGCAGTTAGTATTAACTTTATTGAGTATTTTTATTTCTAAATGTGCAAAAAAGCATATTTAATTTGAATATAATTTATATAAATATTAAGTCTAAAAACCCTTGAAGTAATTAATACTATTTTATATATAAATAATGATTTATCTAATCTAACCAGTGATAACATACCAAATTAATAAAATGTTTAATTTAAAATGGATTTCCAGACTAGATTAAAATGTTCAACATTAAATGATAGGGGGGGAGGGGGCACTAGCACCTACGTGTAAAATATTAATAAGTTCTAATTGCTGACACATGGTTTGATAAACTGCATTATTTATTTATTTGTTTATTTTTTGAATTTTAAATAACATTAAATGTATAATTTATTTATTATTTTAATATTTTATAGATAATAATTGAAAAAAAAAACTATTTATTATTAAATATGGTACTCACCGCTAGGTGTATTTAGGTTTAAGTGTGAGAAAATCAGTTTAGTTGGTCTGACCAAGTTGAGGTTCTGCAAACTTAACTCCACTGAGCGTAAACAACATTTAGGGGTAAACTTTCGGGCTACATAAAGAAGCTGTGAAAACCCCGTCAAAATTGGTTTAGCCGTTTTGAAGATTCCCCGCACAAATGTTCAGATGCTTTAATTAATAAACAAAAGTTTAGGTACTTGAGTGAAGATACATCGTCTGCGTGCAACTAATCAAAATCCAGACATTCAATTCACACCAAACGTGTATGAGGCATTGGTTTTGTCGTTTCGATTGAGGACATATGTTTGGGCGTTTGGCAATCACTAACAAAGTACTGGTACAATTGATAATGGCTGCACTGAATCGACTGCAAACGATCTGTTTGATAGTGATTTGCAACGATAAATACACGTTGATGTCGATGAATTGGGTACATTTGTTCAAACGAACCGTCTGATTCCAGAACAAAGCAGAGTGTTACAAGCCAAGGCGACACGGAAGGTGTAAATGTGTAACTCTCTGATACACTTGGAGGAAAAACTTGTCTTTTTTCACTTATTTTGGCAACCATATGATCATGAAATAATATGCTATTGGCAATCGCATCATCTGGAATTGCGTCAACTCTTTTGGATGCTGGCCGAACAGCGCTGAAATTGCGGTTGAATATACAAATTGCACAAACACCAATGCATGCAATATCAACAAAAACTCTGGAATGGGTACAGTACTACTATAATATAAAATTATTATATTACAGGACACAATTTGTTTTGTGTGGTTCACAAAAAATCATTGGAAGAACTTCATCGTATACACTAAAAGATTTGAGAGGAAATTAATATCTTGTAACGTCACGAACTTTTGACCCTCTTATAAAAATTATCAAAATTCAAGCCCATCTCCGCATAATAATGATATTATTACGATCAGTAATAATTATACGTATCAGCACAAGTGATTATGAAGCCATAACCCCACAGGCCACAACGTATGTAAGTCAATCGATACTACAATGAATCAAGACGAAGTTGTCAATTATCGAACTTAATTCTTGAATTCCCTCGATTTCCAGGCATACCGCCGCACGTTTTAACAGTGAAAATTGGCGTGCCTATCATTTTTCTTCGAAACAACATTCCATCTCGACTTGCAATGGTACCAGATTTTCAGTGGAAATTATGATGAACAATATCATCGGAGCTACGATTGAAATGAACAATTTAAAGGAATTTATTATTTATTGATGCCACGCATCCCAATGATTCAGACAGATATGCCATTCGAATTCAAACGTTTGCAGTTTCTGGTGTGACTCGCCTTTGTAATGAGTTATGAGTTTATGACCAACGACCACCAACACAGTGTCAATCGCTATAAGTGTGTGGGGATCATTTATCGGAAAACCTTATGATTTATTCTTGTGTACACCAGACGGAAAAATAAAATAATATTGTGTATTTAAAAGCACTTTAATAAACAGAATTAAAACAAAACATTAAATTGAAAGAATTTTTTAAAAAAAAAATTAACGAAAAGATACAAAAAAATTATTAAATATTAATTATATATTGTCATAACGAGTTTTATTTAAATTAAATTTTGGATGGTGGCGACGGGTGCAGAATATAGCTAATAATAATAATAATGTATAGTATATAAATATCTAATTTTAATTAAGTAAAATCATTTATATCAAACCTTCAATGGTGTTCATTTAGTTTATATTATATATATGCCAAAAACGAAATTATCAGGGTACTGAGTTAGAAGAAAATAATAGACGATTAAAGGAATACAATTGAGAAAAGAAACATTTGTAAAGTAGTGATACCAAGATACAATGAAAATTAGAAGAAAAAACAGTTAGTTGCGACGGCATGCCGCGGCAGGAATTTGAAAACGAAGAGACAAATTATATCGGTTTCTACACATACGTTTATTCTAAGTTACCAAATTAATATAAAATTATAGTTTATTGCTTAAAATACAGCAAAAGAGCAATATTCAGCATGCTCGCAGAGTCAGCATTTTTATTTTGTTGTATTTATGTGTACCTATAGATAATAATTTATTGTACAGGTATTTTTACATACTATTATTCAAATTATAAAATTTAACTAATTAAAAAAATATTTGTATATTATTTGTCATAGACATTAAAAAGAAATGTATGTGTCAATGTATTATTAATATTTATTCAGCAATATTTTCAAATTATAACAAAAAATATATTTTTTTTTAAATTAATTAATTGTCTATTTCCACAGATCAAAATATGTTTACACAAAACTATAAAGTTACTAACTACATTTTAAATTACCGGCTCACACTATCGTCTCGTTGAACACAATATCTTATTTACGCGTTAACTATAATATGACTTTACGCGTTTTTCAAATTATATTCACTACGCATTCGACGTTATTTTTTCTAATTGAGCAGATTCGATCTCTGAATAATATAAAGTGTTATTAATATGATGATACAATTTACTGTCTGTATACTGTTGTAGCATGATACCTACAACTCGACACACACGGATTGAGAGATTCTCGTTTGAAAACTATATATGAATTTGAACTAATGTTCGGATGATTAATTAACGGAATAGTAAAAGCGCATAATAATATGCATTCGCTGTAATAATAATGATAATAATAATAATAATAACAATAATTATTATTATCGTTGTTGTTTAACCAGCAGCAGTTGTATACCTATACGCCGTTTCCTTTGTACCGGAATAACCGGCAAAACAACGACCGGCGACGGCTATATGTTTGCTCGCGTATCGCCGCGTTGTTATAGTGGCAAATTAAAATAATTACAACTACCAATATATGGGTGAAAAATCTATAGATTTGTTGTTTAAATTAGTAGTTTTTTCATCTACTATATAATAGGTACAAAGCGGTCATGAGATGCTGTACTTGTGTGGTTGTGTTTAAAATTTTAAATCTCAACAGGGGTGGATCCAGAAATATGGTTTGGGGGAGGGGAAAGTCATAATTATCAGAAAACTTTCTATATTATATAATATGATTTTATTTTGTAATTTTGTTTTTTACAGTACCTAACTATACAATTTTTTATAAATAATTTTTTATTAAATCAAATAAAATGATTATCACGTTATAGGTGCTTAGGAATATTATAAAATATTACGATATCGCACATCCATCGCCTAAGGGCCGTTCTTACAATGTCCAATTTAAGTTCACCGACACTTAACCGGCTGAATTCTGTCGGCAGTAAAATCTGTTATCAGTCAGTTAGCGTTAACCGATGCACTTTACTGGACATTGTAAGAACGGACCTAAGTATAATTCTAATGTTTATGCTTTACTGTGATGCACCTATACTTACGATGATGATATTTATTTATTTGTATATCGATTTATTATTTACTCATTTATCGCAGCAGCAGCAGCAGTATTTTGCAGATTACATGTATAGTGTTTTATCTCTGAAACGTTGTTCAAAAAACCATATAACCGGATAACAGGAATAATACGCCAGAAAATTGAGAGTGGACGTCCTGCTTTTATATTCGTATATAATTATATATATAGTCGCTATATATATGCGCGCAGTTTCCCGTCGCCAGGATGGAACCGCAGGATTATTTCAGCGGAAATAATAATAAAAACCACAGACGACGAAGAATAGCGAAATACGAGCTTTTTGTGGATTCGCGTGCATTATGCACGCAATATTATTCTACCCGCTGAACGCCTATGCGAATTTGACGACCACCGCCGCAGCCGGAGAGCACATCCGTACGACGATTTTTTTTAAAATGACATTTTGTGAACGTAGGTATAATATATTTATTAGTTTATTATTATTATTATTCATTATATTATATTCATACGCGTAAATACTTACATGATGAATATAATATAGAAGACACGCGTAGGTAGGTAGTGGTCGTATCTTGTCCGAGTTAAATAATAAAAATGTGTACCTACTCGTCATCATGAATATGCGCACCCGTGTATTATAATTTTTTATATCAACGACAAATCACGCGTTCGTGTCGACGTCGGAGTCATAATAATAATTATTATTATCGTCGTGTTTTAGTGTGCGGGGTATATTATAATAATTGTGTCGCGAACGTGTGTATTTTAATTCAATATCAAGAGGTGATTTCGTATTATAATAGTCAGGTGCGGAACGGTTTTTTGAAAAACCTTTTAAAAATAAATATAGTTTCGGATATCTCGTGGCTCAAGAGAGCATAATAAGGTTTTTTTTTTTCGTTTAATGAGTAAATAAAATATTTTCTTTCCACTATGTAGGTACTGTTATATTATAATTACATTTATGTAAATGAAATAATAATAATAAACTTTTTTATGTTCAATCAAATACTGTTTACAATAAAGCAACATAATATATTGTCCTTTTTTTTATTCTAAAAATTCGGAAATTAATTGTGTTTCAAATTGTTGTCAAATTAATTTCGTTGTGCACAAAAACAGGTCGTGATGGGTGATCTATAGAATTCTTAATTTGAAATTGAAACATCCTTCATTGATTGTTTAAAACCGTGTAGACACCCGATTATACTTCTTTACTAAAATCATTTTTGTTTAGAAGTTAGGTTTTCCAGATTATATTAATTAGGTACCTATGTCTCGAAATTAATCTGTGCGAAACTGAGTTTTTAGTCTACTTTAACCATTATTTATATATTTGGAAGTTTTCGAATCATTTTAACAACTTCGTTTTAAATTCCATAAATAGGTACTAGGTAGTTTTAGTGAAAATGTTCACTCACTTTCTAACTCGCAAAATCGTTCCAAAACGAGTCACCGAATATTTAAAATATTCGTTTGTTTCTGACGGATACGGACCATATTTATTTGAACATCAAAAACCATTATTATAATATATTGTGCATAGATAGGAAATGTGTTGGAGAAAATGTCGATGGATATAAAAATGATGTACGTAAAATTCAATATGATATATTATTATTATGGTATGCTGCAGTAGGTATAGTCATATAGTAGTTACACAAACATAATATTATATGGGTATACGGTTATTAATATAATATATGTTTATGATATATCGGTATATCACGTAGATGGTAGATACTCTCTGTACATTATTAATTATATTATGCTACACGAATAAGCTTCAAATTCGTATAGAATTGACCGATGACGATAATTAAGCTCAGATCGTTGACTACCAAAAATATACCTTCATTGAAATTATATTTAACGTTTAGATATAAAATATACATTTTATATTTTCTCGATTTATCTGCGAGGCGTGTGCGTACGAAGGTTTTATCGCAAAACCAAGCAGAAAATAAAGCTTATAACATTTATAAATGTATAATAGCAGAATATGATGATGTTGTAATGAACATCATGTAGTCATATAATTAAAAGTTGTGTATACCATCAAAATAAAATGAAACCTATAGTTTTTTTTTTTTTTTTTAATGACGAGATAACATTGAATAAATTATTATTACGTAAAAACAAAAACAACTGTAAAATATGACGTTTTGTATAAATACTATATAGTATTATATATGTTTGTAAAAGAAATTTTTTTGTATTTGTAAATAAAACTGCAATTTAAAAGGCTTTGATATAATTAATTCAGAAAACAAAATGGTTTTTAACACGCGAGATAAATTAAAATAATATTACATTATACTATATTGTACAAGGGTGGTTGTGTTCTGCCTATGTACATTGAACACAGTTCGTTCATATTTTTACATTTGATTGTTTGCTGGTTGTACAAATTACGAGTTACAGTGTGCTCGCAATAATAACAATAATTGGACAGCAGTGCTCTATATAATACTTATGTTGTTTGTCTTTCCCGCGAGATTGTTAAAACTTTTACGAGTCCCTCTGACACTTACGCTAATTCCAGATTTCTCATTTCGTGCTTAAATATGAATAATAGCCATAGTGAATGGCAATTGCACGAGTGAATTAAAATTGATACGGCAAGAGATTATTATCTAAATATTTGGATTCTGCAATCGCATCTTGGCATAATAATATATATACAGATAAATTCGTCAAGCATGTTCATCCCTATTTTGCATAACCAATGAATTGATCAATATTCTGATTTTTTGAATTTTTAAGTATACTTGAGTATACTGTAATATGTAATTTTTAGATTTTTTATTCCATTTAAAAAGTGTCTTGTATGGCAACATAAACTTCTTTTTTTCCAAGCGAGAACCAATGATTTTGTCATTATTAAAGTAAATATGAGGGTGAGCATGCTAGGGGAATCACCTCACAGTATATTATACCTAACAATATAATATATTTATATTATAGTTAAAGCCTAACAATTTTAAACTTAGTACTTTGTACATATATATTATAATATGACTATTATTACTTTATCACACAGACACCGTCTTTGTGGTGGGCAGTAATGACTTCTCTGATTGAGAAAACTGGGTCTCTGAATTCAAGTCATGATATTGATGTATTATGCTGTGTTGTAGTCAGTATACCGTGGTAGATTGAAGTAATTGGGCCCTGGTGCAATTCAAACTGTGGTTTTATTCATCTATCCACAACTCACAAAAAAAAAAAATAAATAAATAAAGTATAAAATTGTCCATATTAAGGTATTAAACTCAGGTCAATAAACATCATATTATGTTTGGTGTAGGGCATAACATTCAGTTATTCTTCAATGAAACCATGTATGAACCGCCTGTATCGTGGATTTTATGACATATGCTGTAGTTCACCACGATAGGTATAAATGTATAATACGGCGGCGGAGAGAGACTTTCGTTTGAATTTGAACTTATGTATGGATGATTTAAGCAGGATAACGAAAGCACACATGTGCGTTCGTAGTAGGTAATAATTAAAATAATAGTTATTATTATGAATGTTATTTTATATAATACTTCCATTAAAAATATTATGAGATATCTGAAAACTTCAGCCACAACAGTGGCGTAGCTAAATTGCCTACACAGACCGCCGTTTTATTATTGGAATGTATACCTACGAATGATAAATATTATAATTTATTATGTAGATTGCCGTTCGGGATAAATCGTAATTTATAAATATTATATAAAACGAACGGTCGTCATATTATTATAGCATCATGTCGTGTGCATAGTGTGTGTTGGCGTGTGTGTGTGTGTGTGTGTGTGTGTGTGTGTGTGTGTCGGTGTGTATAATACTATGATAATAGTTAACAAGCTAATTTTGCTAATACTATACAAAAACATCATTATAATTTTATAATACATTGCAGGTAAGTTGCATACAATAAAGCATACAATTCATACGGTCAAATGGTGAACGGTACCTACTATAACCACTATAGAAGGCTTTGAATTCAAACCGTTGCATCCACATATCTTATAACTTCGATGATTACGAGAAAATACGTTGGCATAAAATATATTACAAATGCCGAAAGTGCGCGGCTGGTATAGTCGGTTAACGGCTCCACTCCAACCTCCCGATTTTCGACATACGTGAACACAAATCTATTCGCAGTACTTATGTAGCATTCCTACGGGTAAGTAGATAATAATAATATGTTATATTTAAGCGATTTAGCGGCACTGGAATAGAACACACGAGTTCCGTTACATATAAAATATAAATTTCACAACACAATATGATATTGCACTTGGTCGGATATCTATCTCAGAATATTAAAAGGGTCAGTTATTCGGAGTCCATATTCTAAAACTGACATTGATATTTTTATTTAACGAGTTCAAATCCGTTTTCTCAAATATGAGGCCTTTGAATTTAATTTGACCAGGTACATTGATTACCACGACTATACGCAAAAATCTGGGATCTCTGTTTAAAAATTCTTACTCTATATATAGCTTCTATATAGACGTGAATTATTAGCTGATTATATGAATTTTATTTATAAACTAATTTATGGTAACGCTGATGCTATCCATCTATTAAATTGTACTGTTTTTTAACACCCTTGTTTTTAATAACCGTTACACTTCCGTGTTTTACTTAAGTACCGATATCAATGCACAGCAAAAAGTCCTCAATTACAATGACTGTGTTATACATTCTTTCTGCAAATTTAAAATTTTTCTGTTCATCTCTATATAGACGTGATTTTAAACGTACATTTAGATTACGTCATAAACACTGCAGAATATAATAATAATATAGAAACCTATTTTATTTTATGTTGCATTTTTACCAATTTATTTGTACTCATTTATGTTAATCCTAAGTATATTGATCTAATTTCTAAGCTTCTTATCTGTACTTGTTACTATTGGTCGTTTTATTAATTTCATTTAATCACATGATCGTTAATATTATAATAATATTTGGTTTGATAATTCTACGCGTGCTTAACATTTTTTTTAACAATAGAATGCGAACAAGTCGACAGCCATCTATAATAATCGTATAGATCACGCGTGATGTTGCATAATATAGTATTTATATTTTAATATTTTATTATTTACTTTACACATATTATGTGCGTATGGACTTAATATTACAAAGACAGCCGAGGACGTAATAGATAATATAATGTTATATTAACGAAATAGTTCGTTGCCCGGGGATTTAAAATAAACTCCGACGCCGACGACGGAATTACAAGACTATCCGAAATGCGATTCACCGGCTAATGCACACGGGTAATTTATGCAAATAGTTTGCAATAGACAATGTATTGGTATGGTCCCGGTATGATAGATACGTGATATCACGTACGAAACTAAAATCCATATGTAGGTGTACCCTGATAAAACGTATATATATATATATATGAGTTAAACAACACACACACACACACAAGTTTACGTATGCGTACGTGTGTGTAATGCGTATGAGTGCGTGCGTGTAAATTGTTCGCGGAAAATCGATGGGGTGCTGTGAAAACAAAAGTGCCAATTCCAAATTTTTGAAAATTGTTTTTCTTCGCATTTAGGCAGGTCCTACAATCGTCCCATTATACGGGGTGGTTGGAAAAAACAAAAAAATCGAAATCATGTTATTTGTACAAGCGATCGTTTTTCATCAAGATGTAGTACGAATGTGAAAAACAGCGTAACTGCTTAGCTATACATTTCATGAAATCGAGTTATACTCGAGAGGAACATTTTTTTATGACATATTATTAATATGAGGCTTTTATTGCCATATATTATACCGCCTACCTTCTTAGTAGTTAGTACTTACTATATAGATATATTAAGTTTGTAAATATATTATTAAAACGTATAAACGAAAAATATGGATTATAATATAATAGCATATTATTATTTTATTATCTATTATCGTATAATCGTATAGATCAGAGGTTACCAAATAATATTTTTGAGGGGCCACATTAGGAATATTGAAATTGTTCGTGGGCCATCGAAATTTCTGGCGTAATAAATTACAACTACTAAAACAAATAATATTAACTGTTTTTACTTTCTTTTTATCGTCTGCGGACCGGATAAAATGTGTCCGCTATTTGGTGACCCCCTGGTACCTAAGGTAATATCTACACTTGTTACCAGATCTTTCCATTGACGCATCTCTGTGTTAAATACGGTAACTCATGAGTATAAAAAATACTGCACAATTATTGGTTTATTATTTTTAATTTTTAAAATGTATTTATGTCAGTTTGTTATTTTTTAAAGTACCGATAAATGTGAGCCAATTTAAAATTAGTTATTGATAAACATAAACTTGTTGGCCTATTAAGATATTATTGCAAGATCTTATGTCAAAACTTTTTTCCATAATTCATCGGTTTTGAATATATTATAGTAGAACGATTTTAGAATAATAATATTTTCCAGAAAAGGATGAAATTTATCTTTATCTTGTCAGAAACATATTTTATCTCACTTGTATAATATTATGTTAAGATTTATTTTTATTTTTTATAAGTAAATGCCCTATGGTAGTAAGGTTTACATAGTAAATTTTCTTTGAGTAAATGATAATATTGTGATAATTTTATTCTTTAACATTTATTATTACAATTTATTATTCTAGATGTAAAATATTTTAAAGCAAAACTCACACAAAAAAATCCTCTGACATAATACAAATTGTGTTAATTTTTAAAATATTTATCTATGACTATACATAATAATTTAGATTTTAGATAATAAAAAATTTATAGATTAATTTATTATTGAAATATTTCGTTTACCTAAAATAATCAGTTGTGATATTGCAGTGTTGTGACAATAGTATATAATATATATGCCCTACTTAAATCTCTTTAAAAATATAATATCAAATGAGTTTTTGTTTTCGATTTATATTTGTATTTTTTATACCTTTATTTTCATAAAAGTTGACTGTTCTAGATGGTATTAAATAAACTGTTTATAATTTCTCTTCAGTTTTTAGTTAAATAATAGAAGTTTTTTTAATTATTTTAGAATATTTTTTTAAACAAATATGAATATTAATTTGAATTTGAACCTTTACTGTTATATCAGTTATATACTTTTCCCCAACACTGTCTAAATGTCGTACGACACGATAAATTATGATTTTATTTTACCATTATTATCGTAGTTGTGAAGACTAAACATTGTTTTGTGAGGGTTTTTTTTTTATAAATATGTCTATTGAATTTATTCCACCGATGGTGTTCAGATAACTTTTTGCCACAGAACCTCCTCCACCCCCTTAAAAAAAAACTTACATCAAATACCATTTTTTGAGTATGGACAAAATATGTCTATTCAGCTTTCACAGCTGTCATTCCAAACACGGTTATCTGCATTGAGATTCCTTCGTATATAAACTTATAACCGTATAATCAATACACACGAAAACAATAATTTTGTGGTGAACGGTCAAAATATTTCCGATTAAAATATCGTTAGACAAACATTGTATGTGACTCAACGATAAAAAAAATGCCTTTACAGAGATATTTTTTAATTTCTGTTTTATACTTTAGGTTTCTATGTTATATAATATTATACACTGAGCGTTGGAATGCTTCAAATGGCCGTTATGTCCGTCGGGACTTTGGTTGCCTTGGAGACCAATACTGAAAGATTATCGTTTTTGTATTCGCATAAAATATTATTTTTTGGTTTGAAATTCTGTAACCAAAACTACAACAGATGTGTTGATTTATTTAATACATCTTTGGTTTTTTGACATTAAGCAATGTTTAACTATTGTTTAGCTAGTATCTTGAAATGAATGATTTCATACAATAAATTGATTACTATAGTATTATATACATTAAGTTCCGTATTTACCGTTTCAGTATTGTGTCAATTTGAGTGCAATTAGTCATTATAATATATTTTATGAGTTGTATGCCGTTGGGATAAGTGACCCACTTGCTGAATAAGCCGACTTACCTACATCAAAGTGCCTTCAATGGAAAATCTCTTCTCCCATCCACAATCAACCAAACATCCAGAGTACATCACTCACACTTATTGTAAATAATTATTTCATAAATTGGGTAAAAAAAGTTGGTTCAAAAAAAATTACGATTTATTCATAAATTAATTATTCAAAAACTTAAAAGAAAATATACAATGGTACTTTTGCATTCAATTTTGACTAATTCTTTACTTATATGATAATCACATCTTTCGTTTGTAAAACCACATGTAGTACGCCTAATAAATCATCATTATAATTAATTATAAGTACCTCATCATATTATTGTTTTACACAATTAAACAGCAATAATCAAAAAAATATTTTAAAAATGTCCAAGTCAAAACATCGGATAATATATTAATCAAATTGAAAATTCATTAAAATTATTTTAAAAATCACAAAAAAAACCTCTGAGTGTAGAATAAAAATTGGAAATCCATTAATTTCAATAGTCAATTCACATCGAAAATCAATAAATTATAAGATATAATATGATGACATATTATGTATAGTATGTATATCGGACAAATAAAAAATGTATTTTGGAATCTTCGCACCGAAAACAGAATTTTATCTCGTGTAATTTAGAGGATAAACTAACGGAAAACTATGCTGTATAGTATAGTCTTAATTGTGAATTTTCCAATGTTCGCCTTCGCTGATAATAAATGCGGTCGAAGTCTTGAAGCCTGTAAATAATTTGACTGCATAAATTCGTCGAAACATCTTTGAAACATTTTTGTTCTTTTTTTTCACAAGGTTTTTGTCCGCACTCGCTTCATTAGTTGACATATTTTAATATTTACTATTAACACAACGTGTAGTATATTAAACGATATTAATTGGATGTTAGTGCAGCATGAAATATTATCTCACGAGTAACAAAGTATGGTTAGTTTGGAGAAATTTAAATGCGTTTTCGTGTTTTGTGTAACTCAAACTTTTGCCGTCCCGTCTCCACCCTAATTCTGGATAAGAATTAAAATCATATTCAAAAATAATAATATAAAAGTCGAAAAACGTGTTCGCTAAATCGTTTCCTATACTTATAATATTTATTATTAATTTTATGAACACTTTAATAATATTATTGTGCTGTGATGTATAACAACAAAACAGAATACAATATAATATCATTATGACCGTTTAATGCAAAATTAATACAGCCGGTGAATATATTATTACAGAACTTATATCATCATCGTCGGGGTCAGAATTTTGTATTTTATCGTTCCATCAACACTGTAGTGCTCACATTAACCGATGAACACTGTAATAATAATAATATTTTAATACTTCAAAACCACGTTAGTCATTGGGGGCTGTTTCTAGGAATATTTACATGGCACGCACGGAAAGCAAATATAAAGTGTTTTTTAATTATTTCATAAATACTCACCTACCATAATATAATTACGTACCTGTTTTCAATCATTATTGCGAGAAAAAATAAATCAAATTATGACCTACAGTTCATCATTTGTATTCTATAATTATTATTCAATTCTAAATTACACGGCGTGTTATAATGTTATAATATTTTCGTTTCCGATTTTAAACGTATGCAACAATGTATCTATGTGTAGTATAATATTACATGCATGCACAGGATAATTAATTTGCACGTCGATCGCAAAGTGGTTCATCAGACTACATATATGATGATACAATTGTAATACACTGCGTATTAACTAGATATGAAAATATTATTTTATTTGATTATATAAACTAGTGTAATATTGTACACACAATGTTATTATACATTCATAAACATGTTATTCGTATACCAATATACATACATCACGCATGTAAAAGACCTAAACAGATACGATTTAAACATAATAGTATTATGTTTATATTATACGCAACGATTGAACGATATACAAGTATGAAAAGTAAAAGGTTTTATTGTTGTGTTATTATTATTTCATTTATTTTACAAAATCCGCCTTGATGACATATTTGATATGGTCCATCTATGTCCATAATATACATATATATATACCTATATTATGTTATAAGTAAACGAGGTATAAGTATGTTTTGCAGGATTTGAAAAAATAAAAATAACTATATTATCTTATTATATACATTCATCGATTTCGTTATACAAGCGTATAGGTAGGTACTTTGTGGGATTAATTTTGTATTGTAAATATATTTTATAATAAACGCAATTGACAATATTTTACTTTAATTAAATTTATATTTGTTTAGATTTACCGACTGATGATCATATAGCCTATAGGTGCATACTGTACATACTGTACATACTGCAATATTTATATACTATATCCTATATTATTATTATTGTGTTTGAAGACGGACCCAACTGCAACCGTGTCGACCGTCGAACGGTACCCTGCCAGAATCGAGTATTGACATGACTTTAGGTCAAACACACATACAGACACCGATGACCTTTGTCATTGCGCTGATCACGACATAATCCAGTATTGCTTTAAATTACCGCGTTGCATAACAGTAAAAATAAACTATAAATTAAAAATATTCGCAGAGGAAACCTATAAACGTCTTACGGACTTGTGGATCTGCTATACAAATAAATAATATGTATTGATATCATACGTATTCGCACGTATTATAATTTATAATATACAACCAACAGTTATAGTTATAGTAGGTATGTATTAAATTATTACTACGATTTTTAAATATATAGCCTGTAGGTAGGTACGTGTTTTATTTTTATAATTATGTAGATTCCTATATAATGTGTACATAGTTGTACTTAGAAAAACGAGCAGTGACGTATAAATATTTCTAAAATCAATGTCTATACACATAAATAATATTAAAATCAAAAGGTCGAGTATAGTGTAATATATATTATTATATGATGTGTATACTACCGCGAGTGATCTTCAAAGATTTATATACCTTTACGGATACCTGCCTAATATTATATTATTGATAGCGATTTCAAAAGATTCGTCAAATACGTCATATTACTTTACCTAGGATATTTTTTTAAATTATACATACCTTTTTTGAAGGACATCGAAATAGTAGTCTCTAGTGGGGCAGTTTTGGCACTAACCCACTGACCTACTACGGAATTCGAAGAGGGTATAAAACCCGATAAAACCCCAAAAGAGTTTTTTTATTATAATTACAAGGCACCAACTGCATTGGTCATTGGCCGCTATATTAGCGTGTTATATATTGCACGTTTTTAGTACATTATAGAATATAAGTATTTTTTGTTTATATAACAACGAATTAAATCAGTAAGTAAATAAAAATTAAAAGCGAATAGTATATTTACTACATTTTGATTTTGTTCTGGTTATAATATTATGGTTTTCTATAAATTCCAGGTGTGTCTTTGATAATTTTGAGTAGGTTATAGATGTTTAGTGGTTCATTCAGAGAGGTTATTTGGCATGTATTTTGATCTTTCATCATTAAACCAACGACATTCAGTAGAATATGTTTTAAGGAGATTTTAGAACCGCAAGTACCGACAGTGTTAAAAGCACGGCTTGTTAACGGATTTGCGCACTGCAGACACGCGCGGTGGGTAAGCAACTCCTAATTTGCCTGTATGCGCTACCTACCTAGTATTATCATCATTATTTTTCCCCTATATTTTTCACGAAACCAAAAGAATATTATAGCAAAAAGGTCTCTCGCCGAGTGTTTAATATGAAAACAAAACCATTGCAAACGTTGCGCAACGTTTAAATGTAAATTATGCGTTTTAATTGTGTGCGCGCGCGCACACACACACAATGACTCGCGCCTGACCTAAAGAGACGCGATCTGTCACGGTATTTCGGTTCACCGATTAACCGTCGTTTTTCGGCTCGTAATAACATAAACGATATTCACACCCATTAGTAGCATAATAATAATAATAATAATAATAATATAATAGCGAATTGTGTTATATTATTATTGGCGGTGGTGCGAATAGTTTGTGTGTGGAGGGGAAATCCGAAAGGAAAGAAAAACCGTCGTCGATCGATGTGTCGACATTTCCAGTCGATACTCTAACCTAACCATTATCTAATGTTGCGTGCACAATAATAATTTAGTTTCTCCGTTGCTGTGTGTACCGGTAAATATATATATATATTATTATTTACAATGCACGGCTCTTGGCCGCCCTGACACGATTAATGGTGATAAAACGTTAAAATATCATACCGACGACGACAGTTGCGCTCCGCCGATGACGCGTTACTATAATTATTGTTCGTAGGTATACACATCACAGACACAAACCCCAATAACGATTGGTCCGATCCAGTGATTTTTGGAGTTGAGTGAGACGAAGCTCGGGATTTATCGGAAAATCCGTTTGTGAAAATCGTCATTTTGTTTTACCGTATGAAAAAGCGGCTAAAATGAGGGAAACATACAGCGTAGTTATCCCACCCCCAGCAGCAGTACAATCTATATTATGTTATTAATAAAATTGTAAGAAGTTCGTATCATTTTTACCTACCTAATATTATATTTCGGTAATAACAAAATGACGAGAAAAACAATACGACCGAGGTACTTCCTACTTCACGTGTTCTATTATAATAATAATATTATAAATTTATAAATTTACCTGAAAATGAAAACGCAGAAGAAAAAATATATTGTACCTACTATTAAAGGAGATTGTTTCGAGTGCCAGATCGATATATGGTATAACGACAAACGGTTATTAATGTAAACACTCGCGCGTTTTCTAAAAACGTATTACAAAGGTATTATGTTTGACTAGTAATACTCAAGTCGTCGTCGTTGGCCAATAAAAATAAAGTCTAAAAAGTTTTTCAATTATATTTATCGCTTCGTATAGACGTATAGGTGGGGCTGTAGACTGCAGTTCTCAGTTCTGATACAATAATAATATTACGACGTTCGGAGCGCGGCGAAGAGAAGAGAGAAAATGATATGGGTACGTGTGAACCGACATCATTGTGTGTGACGAAAGCGTCTTAGAGACGCTTCAAAAGATTATTGAGAAAACAAATTGCAAGTATATAAATATAATAATATTATGCATACATATATGTATTATAAATATAGTAAAAGATTTACGCATATAGAAAAAGGATTAAGGATAACATATGAATTTATTCAGTCGCAGACAACGTCACATCATTATAAAGTTGGTACTACGTCGTTAAAATATTATTATTTATATAATATATTATACCTATTGCAGTTGTAGTTATAAAATTATTATTATAAGTTCATTGTAGGGTGACACAGCGACCGCTGCAACGACATCGATGATTCAAGTTGGCTCATGCGCATGTACAGTTGTTATTGTTTTTTGCTAAACTTCCATTTCTTGTGCTCGTCATGGCCGCCCTTCTTCGCGTAGTCCTTCTTGTGTCCATACTTCTCGTCGTGTCCCGCCGCCTTCTTGTGGCCCTTGTGCTCTTTGTGGTGCTTGCCGTGATGGTGTTTGCCCTTCTTGCCCTTGTGGTCGTGATGATGTCCGGCGTGTTTGTGGCCCTTCTTGTATTTCTTGCCCTCCTTGTGTGCGTGTTTGTGCTCATAGCCACCATGCTTCTTGTGATGTCCCGAGTCATGGTGCTCGTCATAGAACTTCTTGTTTTTCTTGAACTCGTCTAACTTGTGTACCTCGTGTTTTCCCTTGGTGCTGTGCCCCTTCTTGTACGCGCCCTTGTCTTCGAACTTGTGGCCCTTCTCGCCCTTCTCGCCCTTGTGATGGTCGTGGTAATAGCCGCCCTCGTCGTGGTGCTTCTTCTTGTGGCCGCCATGCTCCGCAAAATGTTTCTTCTTGTCCTCCTTCTTGTGGTGGCCCTTCTTGCCGTGGTGATTCGAGTGTTTCGATTTGTACCCCTTGTCGGCCTTTTTGCCCTTCTTGTTAAAGTGGTCTTCCTTGTGGCTAGCACCGCCGCCCTTTTTGAACTTTTTCGATTTCTTCTTCTTCTTCTTCTTCTTGGACGCGGCCATGTCCAGGTCTGCAGCCGGGGCACCGGCCAAAGCCAACGAAGACGCGGCTCCTACCGCGTCAAGGCCGACGGTGGACGCGGACACTGCCAGCGGTGGTGCCGGCGCCACAATCATCAGCCCGGAAGACGGTTGTGGCCGCGTGGCCACCACGGGAAGTCCCCCTGGATCGTCGACGGCCGCGGCAGGGGGGTGCCCCCGTGCATGGCAACACCAAACGCTCAACAGCACCAGACACCTGAACGCTACGCAGTGCATGGCTGTACAGTGTGCGTTGGTCGTTTTACCTTATATTTTATACACCGACGCACTCCCACTAGCAAAAATGGCGACGACTATTGCACCGCCGCCGCCACCACCGCCGTCGTTCAGCCTCCGCAGCCGGTCGAATCGCGAACGTCTCTGCGTGGCTGCTCATCCACGTCCACCCGCGGCGCCCGCTCACCCACACCGCTGCTGCACTGCAATAGCGTCTCCCCCGACCCCGACGACCTCTGACCTCTGCAACAGGTCGCGGTGTCGAGTATAAGTCCCCTGCTTCTGCCCTCGCCGCACAATATATGTATAGGTAGGTCCTTACCAGCTATATACTCATCGGGTGGAACGCGCGATGTACCTATACTTTGTCGTCACGAAAAATGAACACCCGAGCCCGATCGACCCACAACCCGACCGATCCACCGACCCATACCCACCGCCGCCGCCGTCGTCTGTGGTCAGATACGAGCGAGGGCCGACCACCGTTGTGTGCAGTTTTTTGTTTTGCGTAATTTCGCAACACGACTATTATAAAATAATATTATGCTAAAAAGTAAAATTCATATTTGTGTAATAAATAGGTAGGTATTAGGTACATATTTTATGGTTATTGGTTAGCTCTTGCGATTTTCGCACGCTTTGTGATCCGACGACGGTGTGAAACGAATAACGATTTACCGTTCGACCTAATATCATATTACACACATTATTCACTTGCGACTTTCCCGCGTCCTCAATAATCTACGTTTAAAAATTAAATAAAACGCATCATCTGAAAACCAAGCACACTATTTTATATAAGAACTATTGACGATGAACTAGGAATTTCTATATTGTGTCTTACATAGATGATATCATGTAACGTATACAGAAATATATTATAGTTGATTATTAACTATAACACCGAAGTTTGGAAAAACTCTTGTGACGATCATTATATTATATATAGTATAGCAAAAGTGTCCTTCAAAATTATGAAATATTATACATATTATTATTATCATAATTTTATAATAGTCACACTATGTAATGCAGTCATAAATACAGAAAAATAATAATATTATTATCAGCCATTAGGATTGTATATGCATCGTATAACTAAACGTTTATTTTTATTGAACAGTATGGAATATAATAAAATCACAGAAATCGAATTGATCTATTCATACTTAAAACATATCAATAATAATAAAATGTGTTAACATAAAAAATAATATATTCTTATACATGATTTACGAATTATGGAAATATTATCCTTTTTAATTTGGTCCTAAAAAATAGGGCACCGCAGAAATATAAACCAGTGTAGAGGTGAGAAACGAGGTGGCAATTTTAAAAAGCTCTGATAACACAGCATATACTATTTTTTTGCTTTTTACGAGTGATAAAACAATTAATATCAACTAAAAGCCGTGCCCCTCGGTACCCCCCGATTGGATTTCGGCTTTAGAATAAAATCAATTAATAACTATACCTATAGCCTATAGGTGATTTCAAAAAAAAAAAATAAATAGCATGGCAGTTACGATTTGTTTGTAAAAAGACACGCTCTGCTGAATAGCGTTTGGAATTACCGATGTTCAGACCAAAAATTCGTTGTTTTTAAGTGTTGTGTCGTGCCGAAACCAGATTTTCTGTTGGTTACATTCCATCGCACTTAGCACGAAATTAGTAGACAGAAATCTTTTGTACTTGTTCACAGTTTTCATTCTTTTAGACAAATACTTTATTTTTTATCAACCGTACATAAATTTGGGGAAATTTTTTTGAGACAGTTTAACAAACAGCCTATAATCTATATAATATATGTTTATAACTAATATAAACGCAGTGCGTACCTATAGGGTTAGCTGTTAAATCCTACCTATTATTATTGGACATTGGTATTAACGTTATACTATTTGTAATTTATTGATCATAGTAAATAATGTATAAGTATACTGTATATACATTGAAAATAGGTTAGGTATTAAAATTTGTTAAATATAAAATACGTGACCTGATATTATGAGTATTTACATATTATTATAAGGTATTTAATTTAGATCCTAAATATTCATAGCATGAACCTTTTAAATAATTTCAATGAAAACTATATTCTATTTCTATTATTCTAATATTTTTTTGTACAATCATTACTATTTCATCGTGTTTTGTTAATTTTATGTAATTTACCTATCTAGTTTTAATGGTTTAATAGGTCTTATATAGATACATCATACACCATAATTTATTAATATCATTGTAATCATCAGTCACACACATTTCGATATTAATTTATTTTACCTGCATGAGTCAATAAATATATTTAAACATTTTTATAAAATAGGCAATCGTTAAAAATAGCCAAAATATTTCGAAAATTATATCATATTTAGAAAGTGCTATGCATTAATTCCAAGTTGGAAATTTCAAGGTGAAAATTCCAAGTTATCGCAATCATTTCTATCTGAATATTACAACTGAAAAACAATATCGTTTTTATTCCGGTAACCAGTATTTCATAAATAATTCTATTCACCCGCTGTTTTTTTGTTAGATTTTTCCAATTTTTAAGAAGAATAGTGATGATGTATTATTTTTTTAGTCTTCTGAGTACGTATATTAACAACTGTTACACTATCAAACATTTTACAAGAAAATACCCAATAATTACGTTGAATATTGAAACAAAATGTTCTGAACCCAATGCATGTTAAAATAAATAAACCCACACATCGCTCCGCTCAGAATGAAAACGTATCCTTCTATAACTTATTACATATATAATACGTCATTAAACAATATTACCATGTACCATAATATAGTAAACACATAAGAGTTATTCGGTCATTCACGTGAACTCTGTTCAAGGAAATATAACCTAACTTGAGTTTTGTATGTGTGCGTTGGATATTTCTACAAATCAGCTGCAACATAAAAATTAGTTTAAATAAAAAGAGCACGTTCAAAGGGATGAGCGAAGAAAATATCAACGTCAATTCGTAAAATATTTATTAGGAGCACTTAGTAGTATACAGTAGGTATTGGTAGTAGTACCTAGTAGTAGGTAGTAGATAGGTAGTAGTAGACATTAGACAGTAGTATAAATATTGTATATGAAATTGTAATAGTAATAGACAGACTAATAGGCTGATGTTCTATTTTACCTGCACAAAACGTATTTCGAGGCGAATTTTTTATTTGTAATTATTTTCATGTCGTTCATCTCAGAATTGGATTTTGACCCATATAAAGTGAGATGAAAAGGTACGGAATCACTTCCCAAAAGAATAACGTGCATTATCTTATATAATATATATTATTTAATTATATTCATTATTTTATCGTTGTAAAAATGCAAAATAGACATAAATTTACGATTCACCTGATCTAGTAGACTATTCGTGATTGAAATATATATTATATTAAACATACTTAATAATAATTAAGAATGAAAGAGCATTTGAAATAGTTATATTATCATAATATTTTAATATGCTATATTAATGTTTGTTAGCTATTCACTATTTATAACAATATGTCGTACGTCTTGTGGATGATAATGATTAATTCTGTAACGTTTTATTCTGTTAATTTGTAACATGTTATTGAACTAAAATATGTATAACAACCTATATGTTTTTACTCAATATTAACTTTCGGTTAGTAAATAATCACAAATCATTGAATTTCGCAGGTTAGGTTTACAATTTTTTTCGTTTGTAATAATTTCTTAGTTTAGATTTAAATAAATAATAACCTCTGGAGTTCAATGAACGAATACGTCCAATATAAAAATATATGAAATCGGCGACCATTAAATTTTTTTTTTAGTGTAATTGTATTTTAATTAGATTATTACGTGAGGTGCATTATATAATATATTATTATAAATATAACTAAGGTAGTATAATAGGTATACGTACTCCTAAACAAGTCAGTTAGGTGGTTAGGTTAGATCGACGTTTTATTTACCTACCTATTGAATATGATTTTGAAAATATTTCATTTGTATAATCATTATTAATGTACTTGATTTTTTAGTTGCGTCACTATAGTAAGAAAAATAATAATCTACAATACCTAATAACAATAATATTATCTCATCCGATGTGTCCAGTGACACGAAAAGAAAATTCGATGCGAGTAATGCGACGTTGTCCGCCGCGACGATCGTGTTTTCGTTTGTTTTTTATACCGTTTTTCTCAGCTGTTATATATACAATTTATTATTGTTATAACTTCGGTGGTATTGGTTGCAGCAACACTCAATTCGCTCGTTATTACGTTTTAAATTTTAATTAATGAACCACGCTGTAGTGTGTTTCGTTAAAAAGCGCTTCTTGTTTACAGGGAAAAATCGATTTTATTTTTCATATTCAATATAATAATATTTCTGTTATTACTTTTGTCGTGTTCAACGATGATTCGCCAAATAACGTAAAAACACGTTTCTCGTAAAATAATCAAATATCAATACAGTTTTATTATTTTTATATAAACGACGATCTTAAAAACATTCTGATATGATTATTTTATATTACATACACTCGAACGTGTAATATTTGTTTCCTTATAATCTTACGTAGAATTATATAATATATATAATTATATATTTTATATAGGTATAACGTCATGTATGTTTCAAATATTAATATTATATGTGACACGTTTAATATCTGAATTATCTGAGAATAAACTCTAAAAGTTTTGGTAGTCATACAGATTGTTTCGGCTCCATATATTTGCATTTTCTTTATGCACGTAATT
This sequence comes from Sitobion miscanthi, assembly GCA_008086715.1. NCBI lineage: Eukaryota > Metazoa > Arthropoda > Insecta > Hemiptera > Aphididae > Sitobion > Sitobion miscanthi. The sequence continues at coordinate 7,071,231 of CM017799.1, forward strand.
GCACATACGATTAACACGACTTCTAAAAATTGAATTAAGACCATAACAATTAACAACTAATTGTTGTGGTTTGTTATTGTACCTACCACTAACAAGATAAAAGTTATTAATGAGTACTTTTATTTTGAATCTATTTTGAACTTTTTAAGATTAATTAGATTAATTAATTATAATATTATACTTGGCAGTTGTAATCAATATTTAAATTTATCGCGAAGTAACGGAGTAATCAACATTATAATCAGCTGATGCAATTTTGGGATCTCAATATCATATAATACCAATATCATTAACATTATCTAGGTAGTCGATATCAACCCTAAGTAACTCTGAAGTACCCTCATGCCTTGCAACAAGAACCTTCTATATTATTCAGTGAGCAACGAGTCATATAAATCCAAACATTCTATAGGTAAGCGTTATAGTTTTTAATAGTGTTGGCCAATGATATATTTTTAATAATCGACATCGTATTTATTTTTCCGATATCGTATCGGATTAAAAACTTTTTAATATCATCGCCAATGTATAATTTTCAAAAAAATCTAATTTAAGTAATAAAGAATAGTCTAATAATCTAATCTAATTAATTCTAACTTGATTACACAAGTTAGGCAATTAATGTTTCAACGTTAAACATGATTTAAAAATTACATTATCGATGACAAATATCGTTCTTATACAGAACAACTTAAAAAAGGGGAGTATTATAAAAGGCTTTCGTTTTTGGTTTAAAAAAAGCTTTTATATATTGGACCATTTAAATGAAATAATTGACATAGGTAGTTATTCAGTATTTCTTTTTTTCATAAATATATTTTTTTTAATATGTATATTCATTAAATATTATTTTAGTACTATATAATATTCGATGTCATTATAATGCTGGGAAACCGTCACAAGTAAATAATTATTTAACCAATATAATTTGGTTATTTTCACAAAGTGTAAAACTTTATGTATATAAATATTGGTTTTCTGTCGATGATCAATAAACAATAAATTAGCTGTCCAACCGGTAAAAAAAACTAATTTCGAAGATGTTTATAGTAGTATACGATTTAATCAAATTAATGATATATACGCATATTATAATATTATAATATTCATAAACCTTGAATAATGAGATATCTAATATTAATAAAATTACATATTTGCATACCTATAGCCAGCAAAAATTGCTGAGTTGCAGTACAAAAAGTATTCCAAAAATATAATAAAATTTTGTATTTTAAAAAATTGTTTTTGTGACTTAACTAAGTAGGTTAATCAAAAACTAAATAAACTTTTTCTTCGCAGCCTTTCGGTTCACGCAGATTTTCAAGATAATTTGCCGGACAAATCCAGCCTTGTAAGTTTATACGACGCTCATTTAGAACGTATCGAATTTATATAATATTATGTATAAGTAATAATACAGTAATATACAATTTATTTATATAGATAAACAATAAATAATAGATACAATTACTTATATAGACTTGTGGTATAATTTATTTGGGCGGTTTGCGTTTGGGTAAATTTTTAATAATTTCAATGTGTTTGGGCTGTTTAGCATAATGCGTTTGGATGAGTGATCTTAAAACATTGTAATGTGTTTGAACGAATAAGTATGAATAGGTTTTTTAGGTAAATTAATCTATATTATATTGTAATATTGTATTGTAATAATATACATTATCAATTGAAAAATAAAGTAACATACAAAATACATAAAAATTAGTAATTAATAAAATATTAATTAAAATTTATTGGTATAGTAATATTGTAATTTGTAACATACAGCCAACGTTAATAACAATTTTGCAATTAATAAAACAAAACCATGTACATAAATACATAATACATATCATTAAAAAATGAACCCTATTTTTAAAAACGTTCACATCAAAGTCACCATCAAACTAACCAGCTATTATTTTTTTGGTCAAAATCTTTACCTTCGCTCAAACGACCATCATCCAAAAAATTATCCCGGGGACCCAAAATCATAATTAAGAATTATTCAGTATATTGTATAGACTTGGGAAACCCGAGTAAATAGTCTGTTTTTTTTTTTTTTATATTTATTTGAAAAGCATATTTACAATCTATACAATTTGTACAATAAGTAAATTTGAGACATGAGTAAAATATGACTTGAATGTCTTGGGGGGGGGAACCGTCCATCAACAGTACTTCCTATTTATTTTATGGATTCATATATTGTGGAGACCGTTTTTTTTTCTTTTTTTTTTTTAGGCAAGAGCGTCTCTTGGCCATTTTATTTTTAACCTCCTTGGAGGGTTGTTGGGGATGGTTATAGAGGACATGCGGGAAATTAGAGGGTTTTGGTTTGAGTGCAGTTTTGAGTGAAACTTCTTGTAATGATAAGTTGCTATTTCGCTGACTGTTGGGATTTGTAGATCCTTATGTAATGCGTCATTGGTCATATACCATGGGGCTCCAGTTATTTGTCTAAGACATATAGACTGGAAAGCTTGAATGGGTCTTATATTGGATGGTTTGGCTTGTCCCCAGATTTGAATACCATATGACCAGAGGGGAAGTCTGTTTTTAAAATAGATTTAAGTGAGTAAGCGACATATATACAAATTATATTAAGTATTGTTATGGATTACCGTTACTGCATATACTTTTCATAATATAATTTTAGATTCTATTCGGTCAGGGTTTCATATTATTTTACTTCATAATATAAAATATGATCAAATTGAGTTACGAGGTCTTGCACAAAGCCGCGATGATATAGATATTGCAGGCTATAGATTACGCGTGATGTATAATGTTTTTCCGATCTTTTTTTCACATAATTGTTAGAAATACATCTTTTGAAGTTCACCACATTGACTTATTTCTATTTTCGGTCAGGATAGAGAATGTTCCACTTTGCAGCACCTAGCTTAGATACATTTGCATTTCTAATTTTAATACACGAGACTTGATATTTTATTTAAAACAATATTAATTAAATCCATTAG